>JARDVY010000023.1:4500000-5750000 GCA_029030555.1 Ornithoptera alexandrae | reverse complement strand
TACATAATTATCTTTATGATCAATAATGGCAACAACAAAGTCATGTTGAGTACTATATCATTGAATAAATTAACTATCGCTGTAATGCTGTGATTTATTTAATCACTTTTTAGTATTTAACAGATGTAAAAAAGATATAGGTTAGTAATGTTTCTCATTATTCAAAAAATATGTTACTCGTGTAGTGAACGTAGTAAAATCAATGCTATGACGTGTCCGAGCTACATATATAAACGTATACAACCAGTTGTAAGAGTTTTATATGCAAAAACACTTACTTATTGAGGGCGAGCGGACCTCCGGTGGCACCGGTTATTTCCCTTGACGACAGCTATGTGGGGCACTGTACTGACGTGTGTCGCAAATAAATCACAACAACAACACTTTCAGATACTCACAATACACCATCAAAGTAATAACGTTCCGTGAACGAGTGCAGCGAAGCTCAACTGTTCTTGTCAAAACAAAAGAACAGAGAAACAATTATTGAACAGTTGTGTTATATTTTAGTGCGTATACGGAAGAAAACACGTCGAAATTGCATTTTGGAGGCATAGACTCGTCGCCTCTTTTCGATGCGAATGCGACTCAAATGTCAGTAGCGGCGGTGCGCAGGCGTTCGCTTGCCCGCGCCCACCTGCGTGACGTCACTACGGTATTCAAGATGGCGGCGTGGAATTCGAGAACCTACATGTACACTGCCAGCAGTTCTTATTCAGCCATTAGACCTTTATTAGTAGAATTTAAATTTAGATATATAGATAGACAAAAAATCGATTTTAAAATTTTCAAATAAATACTTTTATTTAAAAATCCTATTCATTTCGTTAAAAAAACTTTGACAGATTTATAGGTTATTCGAAACTAACCTCTTTTAGTAACTAAAATGGTATTTATAAATCAGTCAGTTTAATTTATGATTTGCAAAAATTATTCTCGTTAATTATCAATTAAATACCAAGACTTAAAAGTTTTGAATAAAAATTAAAAAAAAAACGTTAGCATCCTTTGCGATATATTATGTTGCGATATTTTCATAACATTTAATTATTGTAGTTTAATTTTTAACAATCATCAGGCAATAAGCAGTAAATGAAATCATGACCAGCGGTCCGGTACGTACAAAGAGTGCTTTTTAACATACACACTTTTATAAAGAGGGGCCTATTAGAAAACCATTTTTATATTTTTTATGCGCCCGTTAAGGTCTTTTCGAGTTTATCTTAATGTCAATAGGATTCAACAGACTTTAAACTACATTTAATAATTACGAAAGCATCGATATATTTTAAGTCTATAAAGTTTGATTACTGCTATAAATAACTAAAGGGTTTGGAAAATTATATCGACAGTACTTAATAAATGAAAGCAAATGTAATATATTTACTAATGTTATTGTGGTAAAAATGATTAAATTGAGTAATATTGTATGTTCATGACGGTCTAAACAGTCACCAGGCAATTTTTATTTCAAATGTACTATTATTTAGGCCTATCGTAATTTGAGTATTATTTCTAAAATTGTTTTTATATAATTTTAATGAAATACTATGTTCAAAATTATTATACTAAAAACAGAAATGTACGCAATAATGATTTGTTTGTAAACATTATGTCATATGCATTTACCAAAGTTTGGTTGTTAAATAATGATTTAGCTGACAGTTCAGACTCGTATAATAAAGAAGAACATTAAAATTAATATTTATGAAGATAATGGTATTTTAATATTAATATAATATCGATATTTTGTATAGTTGAGGTAGATCAAAACTAGTGTTTAACAATGTGTCTGAGAAATGACTCAAATCCTGTTTTAGGCAAGTCAAGTTACCATTGTTGTTGAGGCTCATACATAGGTGTGCCGCCACGTGAACAAGGTCGGAGTCCACATAAATTGTTTCTATATCCACACGACTGCCCACTCCCTCGTCTGCAGATTTATATTGTTACGTCTAACAAAACATGTAATTTAACGATGGTATTCTTCAAAAGAGTGCCTACATTTTTATATTTGTTTTATTGTCTGAAAATTTTTAATTTCAAAAATATTTTATACATTGTCATATCATTTTGTAACTTAATGTTGTTGTATTAATTTTAGTAATAGAATTCAATAAATTTATTTAGTTACACATATTTGTTTTAGTTTTTTCGTGTAATGTCAAATATGTGAGACCGAACTAACAACATATAGTATAAGTGCGTAATGAGAAATAATGAAAGTCTACGGCATCTTGGTAAAGCATCGTGAACGTTAGCTTTAACACTTTCTTGACGACTTGATGCCGCAATGATAATTTCTTTTTAGAGAACGGATGCAATCTCACCGAATTATACGCCTCATGGAAACGCGTCATAAAACGTTTCCATTGTTACATGCGAGCTTGGAGGTTTTTTCTTTTATTATACCACGAGATGGTGAGACCACCGGTGCGTTCAGAGACATTTGAAATCTAGAGTAATACATCCTACATCCGTGATAAAGACGCATTGAATTTGAGCTCATTACGATTAGACGTAAAAAAAAAATATGTATCTAGTATCAATATACGTGCTCCTCTACAAGCAAAAAAGAATTTGTATTAGTAATAATCGCAGTGAAAAGTCTCGCTCGTAAATTCGCTTAGCAAAATTTATCAAAAGAAAAACATATACTAATATATTAATGTAGATCGTATGACTTTCGAAAATTTAGATTATTAGCTAGTACTGAAATATTATTTTAAAATAATAAATAGGTAACTAAAATCCTAACATAATATTACGTATTTTTCATAAAAACAAGCAACGAAAATTTATTTTCGTTGCTTGATACGAAAGTTTCAAATTGAAAGGTGTTTACGTATAAATTGTTTTTATATCTATTGTCCAAACACAAGATGCAAACATTAGTTTGTTCATCGTGCAGTTTTGGATGTCTAATTTTAATTGTGGCGAAAGCTGCGGTGAGTTTACCTGACACAAATGTGTTTTTAACAAGATGGTTAACCATAATTATTTTGGTTTTGCATTTAGAAATGCGGTTCCAGGTTTCATATGAATCTTATTGTTTTACATGTTACACTATAAATATTTATAAACTAGCACGTCTATATAATTCGATTAAACAATATAACAATAAATAATCTGTTTCTTGTTTAAATATAATAAAGAGTATGGGTATAAAAATACAATATACTATTTAGTATAGTGTATTTTCATATACTGTATATATTACATAGATTGGTTAATTTATATCTAAATATAATTCGTCATTAGATATTTAATATTGTAACTGGTGATAGGTCTCTGCTACCGGAGACCGTTTGGGTAGGTACTACCGCAGATCTTATTTCTGCCGTCCAACAGTCATGTGCAAACGTTACTGAGTTCCGGAATGAAAGGCGTTGTAGCTAGTGAAATTACTGCGGTAACTAGACCTTGATATATTTCAAAGCAACGATCACAAGGTGGTGCAGTGTTGTACGTTCTATGGTCACATTGTTATAGATAGACGTATCACTTAATATCAGCGGAAGTTATTTTATAACATGCGTAATTTCTTTTTTGTTCATTGAAAATTATTTTATATTAATTTTAGTAAAAGCACAGTTATATGACATCAAAACGTACCTGGTACGTGTTCCTCGTTGAAGGTGACGCGGACCGTGTGCGGATGCAGTACACGTGGTGTGAAGGACGCCAAATATCGATGGCTGCCAAGCGGTCGCACGGAACTGGCAACCAGCGTACCATTGCCACTAGACACCTCCAGCTCTAGTTGACCAGGCCCAGCTGAACTGCCGTCAACTATTAAGCACAGTTACGTATGGATTATTTGACAGAAAGAGAAATTTTTAAAAGAATAAAATTTAGTTTTCATTTAGAAGTTAGGCATATATTAATAGTATCTATATTTATTAAAAAAAAGTAAACATTATATATATATAAAAAAAATTGTTATCAACGAAAGGTAAGTTAGTCTACTTATATGTTTCATTTGTCTTAGATCATGTATTAAAAATGTGTTACTTAAATCTCTTTATTTTCCGGAAAAAAATCGATCTGTGGGGAGATCTTTGAGAATTGCTTATGTCTATCAATGAATATTTATCATTTGATGTTGATTGTCATAGCGATTTCATCATACCTTTTTATCTAGTACATATTAAAAAAAAATTATAATACATAACATATACGTATTATACGTCCGTGTTTCTAGAGAAAGCTAATAAGTAATCATTTAAATATTATTATAACTTAAATTTGGTTAGAAATTTTCTTTAGCAAATCTTTGGGTACTCTTAAAATAGTTTTTCTTTTAACTCACCGACGAACTCAACAGGTCGACCTACGATTCCTTTGTAGGTCGGTTTAATTATTATTCCTTTGGCACTTTTATTGTTTTCCCTTAGAATTGATCTATAACAATAAAAAAAAAACACAATAGAGAACATGCATGTGATCCAAGAATTATTTTAATAAAATTTATTACTATAGAAATATCTCTAAAGCAATAAATGTTAGTAAAAAAATATTTCGGTATGTCATAAAAAATAATTAGGTATTATCATTGCCTTTTGTTCAATGTATTTTTGAACCAAAGCTTGGATATTTAAATAGTCAAAAAATATGTCCAAGCAAAGTAATAAACAAACGTAATATAAAAGGTTCAATAAACTTCAATGTAAGGAACCAAAATTACAACGGTCCGATAAACAGTATTACAAAATAAATGGAGTTTGTAGTACTTATTTTTTAGACTTAGGGTAGTATTAAGAATTGAGATTGTAGATGGAAAGTGTTCCGAGACAAATGCGGTGTACCAGCGTAATAGTTATATAACATGAAGTAATTTATAAATGTTGGCTACAGCGAATATGACTTAAAGCTAAAACGGTTTTGTAGAGGCGCCATAATGTATATTATGGTGAAAGAACATAATCCAAATGAAATCCGAAATCACATTGGAGGTGGCCGTGTCATTTGACCATTTGCTAAATTATTTGAAATCCTTTATACTTAGCAATAATTTTCTTACAAATTTGTAGCATTATAAATGATCGAATATCAAAGTAAAGATAAAATCTCTGCGATTATTTATTACCTTGTAGATTTTTTACCAACGAAAAGTGAAGTCGACGAAACCGCTGATTTCTATCCGAATATAACGAAATTAACGAAATAAAAATATTTAACGAAATAAATCGAGAATTATAGTTGTGAAATTGATTATAAAATACTTTTGATCATGATTTCAAAATTTAAAGGGTTATATCATCATCATCATCAGCCGATAGACGTCCACTGCTGGACATTGGCCTCCACCAAAGATCAGCATGACTTCTGGTACCGCCTGGCACTAGAGGCAGTTTTCTCTCTTGGCTCTCATGTCCTCTGGGTGACGGATTCGGAGAATCCGTTACCCGTGTGACTGTAAAAGGCCGAAGAGATTGCGCGTTGTGTGTTCCGGCGTGCCCTTACAGAGGTGGAAAGGAGAGGATTCATCCCTCCCTCTCGAGGTAGGGCTGCATCGAGCAGCTGGTGCTGGCGGGGTCGCGGGTGTGTGCGAGAGCGTTCCCGTGATTCTGCCATAAAGCGACGAGGCGGAACATCGTGGGGGTTTTAGTCGATACAAGTCCTATATAACCTATCTTTGTCCCCGCGAGGACAGGCATTTCCTCCACGTAAAACAAAAAAAAGGGTCCCGTGACTTGTTATGTGAGACCCGTGCACCCCTAAAAAGTTATAATGTACTCGTAATATATGTTTTTTTTTTTAGTAAATTGCTTATAACATAAACAGCCCATTTAATGTTCTCACAAATGAAAAGGACCTTCTCTCACAAGGAGGAAATTAAGGTCTTATATTAGTGAGGCTGGTCAAGTTTATTTTGGCTGATGTCACATATCCCCTATACCAGCTGTTTTTAGAGCATTTTGATTTCATCGTGATATTTCATTTTGTCGGAAGTTCAAGCTATACGGGGACTGATCACACAAACTGAGCTATCACCGCTTCGCACAATAAATTACTCAATTTAAAAATATAGCAACATAAAATAAAAGATAAAATGAATTTTACAGTGGGCTTTGTAGGGGATGATAAAAACTCGGAACAGCAAAAAGGAATTGGAAAATTTATAAGGCAGGACAACACGTCTCTGTTGTAATGTTCCTCTATATTTTATTTAATGGTCTATTATTTAATTTGAGAAAGGGTTTTTATCTCGATCAGATATTGTATTTCAAATATTATATGTAACGAGATTCCTATAAAAATCAATGTTTAACTTAGTCTATGTAATAAATTTTTACATTTTCAAAAGTGTACTAAAAATCTTTCCAAATCTTAACGTTTTGAAAACAAACAAATAATAAAAACTTGTTCTAATAGCGATTGCAAATAAAATCAACGATTGATTTACAAATCTTACAATAAATACTATATTAGTTAAATTTGCCTAAAAAATGTAATAACCAAAATTATATATTTATAATTTTTTTATTGAATTAAGCAACGAGCTGAGCGGATTGTAGATTTGTTGGTAAGTGATACGTCAGCCTTTAACGACATGACGCTAGTTAAGAAGATATACACTGCACGATATTGTACAGGTCGCCTGAGACCAGATGTTGAGTATCATTACTTCAGTAATAACACTATCTACAATGCCCTTGACACCGGAACACAGTAATGTTTGCACAATACTGTTTGGCGGTAGAAATAGGCGTTGCGGTGGTTCCGACCTAGATGGTCTCTAGCAATAAAGACCTTCCAACTGTAGTAATAGAGACCAATTCGAAGAAGCATTGCAAACTTTCATATAATTAAAAAAAAATTATTAACTGATATGCGAACAACAATTTTTTTTACAAAATAGACTTTTGAATAGATCTTTGTTTTACTTTCTCATAATGTTGTAGAATTGTATTTATGTACTTCACACAATATAGTACGCTCAAAGGTTTATTGAAACTACGTTCTACGGAATTTAAATGGGTGTTATTCTTATAAATATAAGAAATCGTTACAAAAAGATTATCCGTCCAGATATAATGTGGGAATCTTTAAAAGACGAACGAATAGGCTTCTTATAAACTACTGCATTTTACTATCCCATAGAATCGCAGTCAAATGTAAGTCTATATTAAAATAATAAAAGATAAGACCGTACTTCAAGTTTGTAGACTCCCATTCTTCGAGGTCATCGGCCAATCGAAATAAATTATAATGGTCTGGAAGTTCGCATCGTTGGCTCTTATTCCGCGAATGACAATAGACGGGTTCGATGGCGTAACGCTCTGCGCGGAATAAAGGGGCGCCGGAAAATACCATTTACATCTATCATGTAACTGTAAGTTGTCGAAAATAATTCTTATTTAATTTTTATCAATTCCTCATTCGACCTCTGGCATGCGGTCAAATATAGGGTATAATACATTTTTCTTACGCAACAGATTTTTTTCTTTTATTTCTTAAATACCTCCAACGAAATTAACTAAACAAAAATAACAATTTGGTCACCAAGCCACCATAACATGTTATTAATTTAAGTGAAAATATAAAACGTATTAAAAATATTAAATTGGTAATAAACAACACTAAGTTTATTTTTTTTTATTATCAGAATGTTAACTGTCATATGGATATGCACAGAGATTTCGGCTAAGGTATGCAAACCTCAACCGGAATCTCTGCATTTTAACAAAAGTCGAAACATAGTTGTGTAGCTTCTGTGTAACTTGAGAGATAATCATTTAGATATATCTAGGGAGCCAGGGTATGGTGTGCTTTTTTGCCTGTCTAAAGCGCTCGCCTTCGATATATCATCAATATTTCCAAAACTGTTTAAACGAAGATAACGGCTCGTAGTAAATACTTAGACTAGTTATTGTCATAAAATGCCAGTTTTAACGGTATGATAGATAAGGGACGAGGGAGTGCCTTCTTGTATTGCTGCGACAATGTCGCACTAGTATAGTTCAGGATGAGGAGAACGTGAGGGTACATATAAACTAAATTTTGAAGACATGTTGGAGCAATCATATCAATTATTTAATAATTTATGTAGATGCACCATGTTGAGTATAGTGATATAAATAAAATATATGAATAGCTGCCTTGATGTTCTCGCTAGTAAAAGCCTTCTCCTATAAGGAGAAAGTCTACCACGTTCATCAAATGTCAGTTGGAGGATCTCACAAGTTTGCGTAAGCTTTCTTAGAACATATCAGTTTCCTCACAAAGTTTTCGTCTTCTGATATAAAAACCACGCATGACGTTACGTTGTATTGATAAAGATGCAAAATTACTTGTTTATCATTAATTATATAATTTTGAACTACAAAGATACTCTTTGTAACGAGTATATCTCCGACGGACATTTTACGGCAATAAAGGCGTTTTATTTTATAAAATATATATAACGCTAAGATATTGGATATTTTAGTATAAGAGTGAATAGAGTAAATATTGCTTGCAATATACTTACGATAAACAGGTTATCGGCAACGTAATGTTATAGAATATGTCGAAAATATCACAATCCAATAAATGAAGGGAGACTGAGCCAAAGGAGAGAAATGTTCAGTATCATGTAAAAATATCCTGTAATACCATATCGCCCAAGAAAAGAAAAGAAACCTTTATTACTATTCAAAAATACTGTATATAATTAAAAAGAATATTAAGAATTATTAAAAGGTGCAAATCTATTTCATACTTTCTTTTCCTTAGGGGTTTGAAATTGAAGCGCAGGGTTTTCAATACAAACCATATGGAAACCAACGAAATAGAAATAATCATAACATGCCAATCGTACCATAAACGAAATATGCGAGGGCATAAATAAAAAAATATATGTATTCATAAATTGATATGGTCGTCTCGTCAAATCAAGACCTTTACACTTCTCGTCGGGTAAAAGTTATTGGTGTTTATTGTTATCGCTTATATTAATAATAAACTTAAATATACAGATCGAATTAATATAATGCATAATGTTTGGGCGCGGATACATTGGAGGATAGTTAGCCTTAAGCGGAAAAGTGTAACATCCTTCAAAGGAGACCAGACCAATAGACGCGCTCGTAGGCTCTTCACCAAGTGGATTGCCGATTTGGTGAAACTCTTGGGTAGTCATTCGATACTGATAGGTTCGATCCGATCGTAGTGGAGATCTTTTGGTGGAGACTTATATCCAGACGTGGGTGTATTTCGGCCAATGATCACACACCCATATTTTGGGTAAAAGGTTAAAGAATAAGATATAAAATGAAAATTAAAGTTAGTCTTCTATTTAATGAAATCTACTTACCTGAAACGTGCATGCGCTGCATCCGTTTCAGAAATGGCCCCCCCGGTCGGGTCACGGGGAGGCCTATTGGATAAAAAAGACTGCTGCTGTTGTGGTTGCTTCTCCTCTACCGTGTTGTACGAGGAGTCGCGCACGACGTAAGAACTCTCGCGAACCTCGCGTTTGTACTCTTCCTACACACATGAGTATTAAAAAAAAAATTGTAAAACAGTAAAAATTAAACTAAGAAATTTTTTTATATGCAATTAACGCTCATGTTCTTAACTGCTTCCGAGGCGCATTGAATAACCGTTTGTAAAACGTAGGTCCATGATTCAATGCCGTCGTCACATGTGGAGTTTTATTGGCGATGAGAATTCCTAATCCGCCTGGCAATACCGACTACCCTCATATTGTAAATCTGTTATCTTAATAGTATTACCGTATTCTGGCTGACGCATATTGAAGCTAGAGTATTCTAGACAAGCAAAACCAAGAGAAATTTTGGTCAAGTGTTAGCGTTTTGTAAATATAACAATAATTTACTGGTGGTAAAGTAACTCTTGCTAGTGGCTATTCAATACCACCATATGGTTTATTTCTGCCCTTAAGCAGTAACAGGCATAGTGCTTACAAATTTTAATAGAATCTTACATAGAAAATGTACGGAGAAAGTGCAATGCAATCGTTTTATCCATTTTGAGTTTTCTATGAAAAAAACAATATTTATTAAAAGTTTTTTCAATTTAAGAAAACAATTGTCCGTTTAAATTTTGTTATAATAGGTAAAAACTAAAGTTACAGGAAGATTCAATATTTTTATTATTGAAGGTATCACTTAAATCATATGAAATATAAAATATTACATTTTTTATTAATTATTTTAGTTTCTAGTCATAAGGTCTACGTTATTTTTTTTATTTGATATATCAATACATATAATTTCACTTACTGAACGTCATAACCTATTAACCTTTCTCAAAATTAGAGCCTAAAATTTGAGAAGAATAGGTGCTAGAAATGAGTGTAAAAAAGCATGAACGTTCATATGTGTTGTGGTGGTAAGTCACTTTTGTCGGAGAGCGTCTAGGTAGTAACTGTAACTAGTGAAATTACTGGGGTAACGAGACCCAACATCTTATGCCTCTAGGCGACGAGTGAATTGTGGTGTTATGTATAGCATCCTAACTAGCGTCACATTGTTATGGGCAGGCGCATTATATGCCATCAAAGTGAACGCCTTGCTCGTCTCGTCGCTGCGTTAAATAAAAAAAAATATAATACATCGCTTACAAAACCTGTTAAGCTACTAAAAGTCGTTGAACTTAAAGAGACTGAAAAAAACTAAGTAAGAATGTTAATCGTCTGAAAGAGACTAATGGGCGAGACAGAGGAGGTAACTTTGTCTTTGCGTAAACTTACGTACAACTTGTGTGGAAAGTACGAAGTGACGAGAGGGGATCCATAATGCCATGATATCCGAGCGATCTCTGAGAACTTTGTTTCATTATAAAATTAATAAGAAGCGTCAATCTATACTTATAACTTTGGGATATTCAATTATACTTTATAATTATGATCATTTTGTAACAAAAAGAAATATGTATATCCTGTAACGATACGACGGATATAGAGTGAAATTCATGAAATAAGATCAATGAACAATATTAAAGTTATCTATAGATTACACATTACAATATAAGTGAAAGTTTGTATAAATTTCATGCGCAGTTTTCTTTATAATCAATTATCTGATTCACCTTCATAATTTCTTGTGAAATTCTAGCAGTGAAAAATTCCTGTTGGTAATTTTTTAATACATTTATGTAAATAGCGAGATTACATAGTACAACAGTTTTACCTGAAGACTAGCTGTTTCCCGCCCGCTTTGCGAGCCGTAATATAAAAAGAGACCGAAAATGACTTTCTATAGCAACCGTTACTATAGAAACCGCATAAATAATACGAAATAAAAATGTTTATAAAAGTTAATTAGAAATAAAATGAGGAAGGATCTATGAAATTCAAAAAATAAATAGCCTATAATCATTAACAAAACATTCCAGGACAAATGGTCATGGTCTCATGTCCATACGTTCACTAGTTTTCACGTGATTGACGAACAAAGAAAACCCATTTTCACTATATATTTATATATATATGCATATGTATATATACGTATTGTGTAATTTTTGGTGTATGTTAACTTCATAGCTTAATAAATTGTTGGTCGAATTTATATTACTTACTACAGTTACTTTAATTACCACTTAAGACTATGTAAAGATTTTCTGAATATACACAATAAAATTATTGAAGGTAGAAAACTATTAAATTTTTTGTAAATCTCATTCCTGTCACTCTAAATCGGAGACTTCAGTGACTGTCACATTTTTTTTTATTTTTATTCTTTATTTTTAAATTTGTACATATTAACCAATTTGTCCTATTTCTATTTTTAATTCAAGATAATAAATAGGAACAGGTCGATAGCTAGACAGAGCGGCTACTGGTGGTAAGTCTCTGTTGCCAGAGACCGTCTAGGTAGGTATCACCGCAATGCCTATTTCTGCCGCTAAACTGTAGTGTGCAAACATTACTGTGTTCCGGTTTGAAAGGCGCTGTAGCTGGAGTAATTACTGGGGTAATGAGATTCAACATCTTATGTCTCAGGCGACGAGCGTAATTCGGTGCTGTATACATCATGCTAACTAGCGTCACGTTGCTATGGGCAGGTGTATCACTTATCATTCGGTGAATGTCTCGCTCGTCAAGTCGCATCATTGAATAAAAAAAAATATTTTAAAAAACTCTACCGTCATTAAAACTCCACCACATTTCGCCCTGTAACCGATACGTGTTTGAGCAAGCGGTTAACAACTGCGCCGCGAGGGTTGTTAAAAATCCTCTTTAATGTATATTTACGAGGGCAGTTAGAGCGTACGTTGATAGAATTTAGATGCTTTCCGTCTTTTGATATCGATGTTTACTGTGGGAGAAATCAAATAATTCAGTTAATTAACAAACAGTACCCGGCTGGTGTAGGTCTCCGAGTCGCGGTCGTCTGTCAACCGGTCCAGCTGCCGATTGAAGGTGTCTCGCGAATAGTCGCTGAATCTGTTCAATTGTGTGTTGCGTTGGGTCTCGCGGTCCAGCGTGTTCTGGCCGTAATGGCGCTCCGACGAACCACCCGCCGGCTCTAGGCTGGTAAAGATAGAATTATTTTAAAATAAAAAATTCACACATGCTTCAATACAAGAATTACAAAATAGATAAAATTATTCAATTAATTAATAATTTTTTTAATAAACGATTTTTACATTTCAATTAAGTATCAATTAACCAATGATCAGCTGATAAGTCGACTACTGTATATAGGCCACCCCCAAAGATTTCTTCCCTAAATGAATATATCAGCTGAAAATAGGTACAACAGATTTTCAGTTCGGATGATGCACAGGTCGGCACATACATATGTTCATACATATTCTTGATAGATATATTACTCTTCTTATGCTTTTGGAGGATAAAGTGAATGCAAAAACGAATTTTTAATTACATATAACTTTATATAAAATTTGTTAATATTGAAACAAAAATGGTTAAATTTATAACAATATTTATATTTACTTGTTGGAGCTAAGCATTTGTCTTGTTTTTTCTACGGTATCCCATGAATCCTTTTTACTAACGTATGACTTTCCTCCTTGATTGCTTCCGTCTACTGCACCTGTCAAAATTAATGTTTATTGTTATTTATATATACTCGTATATAACATGAAAGTTTTAACCAGATTTTTAATGGTCTAAGAAAACAAAAGTTGAGTGCTTTTTGTGTTTTATTTAGTAGGTGGAATTGTATGGATTAACTACATCTAGATGTTTATTATGTTTTATAACAGTATAAAAGAAAAATTACAACAGAAATGTAAATTATCACTTAATGACTTGATTTTTGAAAAGCGTAAATATTAGTGAACACACTTGAGATGTATTATAAAAATATTTTACTTTTGCATTATTTAACGTAATGAGATAAAAAGTGATTTGATGACAATTAAAATTTTTATCCTTGAAAATATGTTTGAATTTTCTGTACGATTTAAAGAAGAAAAAAACGTAATCAATACTTAAAAAGTCGCATAGGAAGTTTAAAAGATCGAAACGACTCTATGTACCATTTGATTTACGAAAATTGCAATGTTTACATAAAACTGTTGTGTGTTTTTTCGTAAAATTTAGTATTTTCGATGTTCACAGAGATATTATTCAAGAGGCAAAATTACAGAGATATAGGTCTGATAGTTTTTGAGTTATGGAGGTGTCAAAAGCCGCTCAAAATGATTCATGTGAATATAGAAACTGGTGTTGCACTTTTTTTATCCGAATTTGTTTGACACTCTGTCGTGTGTCTAGGTACAGATTCATATTCGTCCTGTAGTCTAGCGCTAGTAAGAATTGGTCTGTGATAAGCTATATCTGTCGTAGAAGGCGACTAGATAAGTTTTCGGGTTCGTGAGCTGTGAAGGTCTTCATTCTCCACTAAGTGAGCTTGAGATCAACGACAATTATGAGGTGGTCTAGTACTTGTATTAAAGCGAGGGTGCCGAGGACAGCAACAGTTCTCCCTGGGACCTGTTTAAGTTTAGTGCCGGGAAGCACTAGTGCGTTCTGTCAAAGATCCCGGACGCAACGCACTGAGGATGATCACCGAGAGGGTATTAGTAGGTAAAAATTCCACATAACCTTGTTTTCCCTTCAAGAGCAAGGTACTAAAACATATAAATTGTAAGTATTACTTACTTGGACTATTATATCCTCGAACTCGTTCGGTTTCCAAGGAGGAAAGAGGGCTTTGGTCAAGGTTCTCTTGTGAACCGCTGTATGAACTATAAATTTTATAGTTGGAACGCTTTTCTATGACGCGCTTTGTAGTAGTTACTGGACTGTATCTGTCAGTAGGACTGCTTACCCTTAAACAAAATATCGTAATAACATTGGAGTATGTGAATATTGGGTTATGATTCATTAATAAATGTAGATTAAAAAAGACGACAATATGAACATGCAGTAAAATTTTAAATACTAAATCTGGAAAGTAGATATTATGTTATTTTCCATGACATGATATCTGCTTTACCTTTCGTTTTGCCGTACATTCTCTCTTCGCTACCAGTTGTCTGATACTGATGTAAGTCTGTTGACTGATTAGAAAGGTTGTCTGATGTGGCGTACATCATCAGAAGACAAAAAGTCGGGGAATACCATACCTAAAAAACGATCGCTAGGTGCGCTCAGTAAAGGTTAGGTCCCAGTTCGCGAGTAATATAAATATAATATTGAAAAGCAATATAATTTAGAAAATCGTAGAGGTTATAATTGGTGCAAATCCAAACTCACCCTTGTTTTCGCGAGGGCAAGTATAGGAAGGTGTCTCTAGGAAAAATGGAGTCTCCTAATTCTAAAGTCACCAGGCGTAGTTTTCCGGTTTTTAAACATTAGAAATCAAGTTAGATAATCAAATAAATTGACAAAAAAAACTATTGTAACTTTATGAGTAAACAAGATAATATACATCACATAAATATGCTGTACATGGCTAACCTCACCGTAACTGACCGCACAGTAGTCAAATAAACACGTCGCTGACTTTTAACCAACCGGAATATGTAAACTGTGGCTTACATTGATCCTGTTTTTATAAAAAATAACTTGAATATTATTTAACATTAATTTTGAACCATCATTGCCGTAATTGAACTCACGGAAATGATACTCAATTACAACGTTTTTGTTAAAACTATGTATTAAATTCGGGGTCCGTTAAATTGTTAAAAAAAATTACGTAAAAAACGACGATATTATTGATGATAGTATTGTACAAATGGACGGATTTGGCACTGAAAAATCTAGTTTCGTCTTCCGATGTAATATTTTAATGTCTATTAGATAGTAATTATAATAAAATCATATATTATTAATGTGTCGATACGTACCTGTTAATTGGACTCGCCGTCCTGTGCAATGGGCTTTCCTTCCTTGTAAGGGGGCTCGATGTACGCCCAATTGGACTTGTAGACCTGTAGGGGCTGCTGCCTCTGTAAGGACTGCTGGCTCTGAACGGGCTACTGGATCTATTCAAATCTAGACGGGCGCCGTTCCCCAAATGCTTTGATGTTATTGGACTCGCAGTACGGTTCCTCGGACTCTCCGATTCGTATCTCGTATAACCTTCCCTTCTATTACTCGACGAGAAAGAGTCGATAGCGTCGTAACTTTTTTCTTTAACATCAGAACTGAAGGAAGGCTTGTAATAATCAACTGATTCACGTCCCTCGTCCCGACGGTCTATTGAACCCGTGTTTCGTTTTGTATCGTATGTATTGAATTGATTGAGTGGACTTTCCGAGCGTAAGCGTGTTACTGTAAAATCGGTGATAGAAAACACTTTTATATACAGAGCAATATTATTTAGAATACTTTTGTATCAAATCTATAAGCAATTTGAAGCGTTCACAAGAATTCCTATTCAATTTGCGACGTGAAAAGGTCTTTTCATTTCAGCCCGGCATGAATAAATATTTATCTACAATATATATTTATAAACAATGTACTTGTTCCGTGTTATTCAGATTGATTTAATTGTTAACGATGTCGTTATAGTAAATACATAATTATAAATATAACCATTATAAACGATAAAAAGTAATAATAATCTGATTGTGTTCATGGTTTTAACATCTCATTATAATAAATAATCAGTAAAGTACAAAGTCGATATATCATAACCATAATGTTGAATACCTCGCTTTTAATTTTTTTTTAATATTTGTAATATTGAATTCGTGATTTTAAATTTCACTCGAAATGACTGTTAACTTTAATCACACATAGTATGATGTCTGTATTACCAGTAAAATTTAATGATGTATACATTTATAAACGTAGTGAATAACGAGCGAGTTTATATTCATATACCATTAGATAGATAACATTTATAAATTTTAAATTTTCGTCATATCGTGATGGAAATGTAGTTATAAAGCTTTCAAAAATAAATTCACTATTTTTTTTTTTACTACTTTTGTTTGCTTATTAACACAATAAAATTTTACCTGGACTGGATATTCGAGCGTACGATGGACTGGCGCTGTCGCGGGGTTTCTTCGATCTTGAACCAACTCTAAATATATGCGGTGATCCGTGTACGTCGTAGCCGTTGAAATAGATATAAAGCTGTAAAACACTGAGTTATTGTATATAACACTCGAAGTTTTGGATTCGAATCCTTATATAAACATATTGTTAATTTAATTTTAACCGCAGATTGTTAAGGTACCAACAAAAAGCCTATTCTACCACTATACTATATATACTATAAAAAGAGGTCATAAAAATCTATTAATTTATTAGTGGTGGTAGGTCTCTGTTGGTAAAGACCATCTGGATAAGTACCACCACAGCACCTACTCTTAACGACAAATGGTAGTGTACAAACGTTGCTGTGTTCCGGTTTAAAAGGCGTTGTACCTAATGAAATTGCTGGGGTAACGAGACAACATCTTTTGTTGTATGGTGAAGTGCACAAAGTGTAGCAGTATATATTACTATTTATCATCAGGCGTACGACAGACTGGTTTCGTTGATTTCCCGAGCAAAAAAAAATTAATTATTGCTAGTTACGAAACATCAATGATTGTAATGGACAGCGTATCAATTGGATGTTTACAGGCGAAGATCGAATTAGGAGGCGTTTAAAAAAGAAAAAAAGCTTGTGTCTATAAGTTAGTCAGGATAATTATGATATCCATCATTTTTAAGTATAGCCAGCAGAAGAGCAAACATAATAATATTCTTGTTTAATACTGCGCATCGAAAATAACTTGTGCATTATGTGGTTTATTACCCTGTGTTTGCCGGGTGCTTTAGGCATAAACGTGGCACGGTATTTCGTTTTGGAGAGTTTCTCTAAAGCGCACATCACGCTTCGTTTGTCGTGAACAATATCTAGTTGCAGGTCGCCTTTGACGCCGCATCCACTTGTATCCAACTCAAAAGAATGAGGTTTCAACGGTTCAGCCCCCTGCAACGCTCCGGGGCTCAGGCGTACCCCCGCGGGATCAAAAACCTCGCATGTAAATGGCCCTCCCTGAAACAATTACAAATTAAAAAGACGACACTGGTACTTTTTAGTTTTATATTAATTTACGTGACTTTACTTCTTTTTATTTATAATTTTAGCTACTATTGGCTCTGGAAATGATTTTAAACATTACATTAATTTGTAATATTTTTTTTCTATTTACTTTTATTTTGGGATTTTTGTTCCTAAGGGGCATATTAATCCTATCGTATCTTATACATTGTATAGTTACACCAACCTAAAAATTATAAAGATTAATATTATTTTAAGCTACTCTAAATTCCTCAAAGTTATCATATCTTTCGCGAACTTGGACGTTGGGTCCGCCAGAGCATTTTGTATCATATAATCGATTTTGAATATTTTACTTTGGTAGTGAAATGCCATTTTTAGGTCTTAGGAAATATATATTGAAGAAAGTAAACTAAGCGCTATTACAAATACGCAAACCCTCCAAAATAAGTTTGCGTTGGTAGGTAACTCAATTACTTATTAAGTTACCTACCTATATAAACCTAAACTTTTACATTTAAGAAAGATACGAATTATTGAAAGAACAAACCAGAAAGAAAATCAGAAAACTTTGTCATCTCAGTGAACATGTCTCTTTACCTGAATGTGTTTGCCTTTGTAAGTGATGGCTATGGTCCAAGTGCCGGCTTCATCTGGCTGGAAGGTGGCACTGGATGCAGTTGTGCCAGGGGCTGATGGTGGGGGATGCCGTGGTTCTAACGGTACCGCACGACCACTTGGCGAATGTGCAGTAACGTCAATATCTTCTCTTCGAGGTGCTCCTGAAAAAAATCAAACATATAGTTTTAAAATACTGTAGTTACTGGTGGTAGGTCTTCGTTGACGAAGACCATTTAGGAAGTTACCATTAGGTAGTAAACAAACATTACTATTTTAATAATAAAAAGAATATTGAAACGTAAATACCGAGTTATAACTTTTTAATATTTTATCTTGTAAATTTTGTTCATTCAACACTGGAAGCAAGTAAAAACATACAGTATATACGCAAGATTAAATACAGAAAGATACAATCAAATGACGTAATAATATATACATTTTATTAATAGCTTTAACAAGTATATGAACATATTTAAGTAGATTAAAATATGTATTTGGTATTCCACAGAGATACGTTATTTACTGAGCGGCGAAGGGGAAGATCGAACAATGAGAGCTAAGTTTCGTACCGAACATCATCTCCGGGAGCGAAGTGGAGGAAGAAAAGCGAGAAAACATACCCCATCACATAAAGGGATCAATGTTAAGAAGAAGAACTTTGCTTATTAAGAAGCTTAAGTTGTATTAATATATACCTGTAGCGCTAACGAGTACTTCGACTATACTACCCGCGGCACACGGAGCCATCCCCGGCGGCGGTACAGTCACTAATCTTGGTAGTACTCTGAAGAAATATTTACCGTCCACCCTGAAAGTTTTCCCAGGTTTATTATGTAAAGTAAAATTTACTGTTATGGTTTTTAATAATTTGATATAGAATTATTATAAAGTATATTTACATTTTTTTTATTCAATGAAGCGATGAGACGAATGGGACGTTCATTTGATGCCTGACGCATGCTTGCCTGCCCATAGCAACGTAGCTAATTAATATGGTATTTATAGCACCACATTTCACTCGTCGACTTGAGACATAAAATGTTAAGTCTCGTTACCCCAGTAATTTCACTAGCAACAACTCCTTTCAATCCGGAACACAGTAATGTTTGCACACTACTCTTTGGCGGCATAAATAAGAGCTGCGGTGGTACCTACTTAAATGGTCTCCGGCAACAGAGACCTACCTCTAGTAAATAATAATCTCATCCTGCATTGGCTTTTTTAGTTTTACACATGTTTTTTTTTTCTGGTAAAGAGTAGTTTTTAATTTTCCGGTTGAGTCGAGACATTCACGAAGTGCCTCTTTCTTGTTGTAACTGTCTTACTTTACTTTTACCATTGTCTTTGTATTTTATGTCCGTCCAAATTAGTTACATAAGAAAAAAAATAATTTTACCTGATATCGTCAACTGTGAGCACAATCTCATGCATTCCAGCATGTTCGGGAACAAAGTCTCCAGCTCCTCGAGAGTCCAATTTAAGACTTGTTTCCTGCTCTAATGGATTTACAATTGAAACTTTAACATCAGATATGGATAGTTCGTTGGATATACTTTCTACCTTGATGTATGTCTGAAAAAAAGTTTGGTTACTACATTCATGAAAGTATGACCAAAGTTATATTGGTTAAATTTAAATAAAGCCATGATTTCTATTGTGTAAATCTTGGACTATGTCCAGCAGTGGACGTCTATCGGCTGATGATGATGATATCTTGACATCTTTTTCATATGAAAGTCTCTCGATTGTTTTTCATATTTAAAATTCGCCGGGTATAGTATTAAGTATCAAATTTTTTTATTAGTTATATACTTACTATCAGTAAGTTTTTTTGTTTTATTGGATTGTTATAATGAATTTCATTATAACTTACCGGTTCTCCAACCCTTCCAGATGTGGAGTCAAGAGCTACTCTGAGCATATCGTGAACTGGAGGTCGCGGTGGGACGTTGCGGAATTGGGAAGCCCACGCCATCACTCCTAAATGCTCCACATCGTTTTGGCTCATATCTCGTGCAGAGAGTACGGGTTGCACACCTGAAGTAAGGTAAATTAAAAAAATATCATTTTTCAAGAAAAAACAAAAATTAAAAAGGACAGGCTGTTGTATATCGTCAAAAACTATCTTGTTAAGTAACTCCGTCCCTATTAAGTCAAGAGAAAATAATATGTAGACAGACATTATTATATTCTTGAAGTGGTTTCTTCTTCGTCAGTACCAGGTAACTAAGACAAACCAAACACACTGGATACTCAATGGCGATTAATAGAATATAGTGCTGTTTAAAAATCCTTATCATCAGCATGAGGTGCCTTTTCGAAAGTGAAGTTGGGCGGTTAGATAGAGAAAAATAATTCAGTCTTCAGTTTCTTAACTGATGGTATATAAGCCCGGTACTCTCCTTAAAAATAAAAATTTCTAACATCTCTTTGTTATAAGCAGGCATATTACTCTCCACCAACTGATCGTTTTGTTTGTCCCACCGCTTCTATATGAAAATAGTAAAATAAGGCTTTGTTTTTAATCACCGATTTTCTTCGCTGCGTCAATAGCTTGCTGGTTGTTTTCTTCCCACCGAGCTGGATCGCGTCTGAGTCTGCTCGGTAGCGGAGCTGGTCCGCCCATTGTTCGCACCAATTCATTAGCAACACGTCCGTCGTTCCAATCAGTCTGTTGGTACACATATATACATTTAAGCTGTAGTCAAGAGTAAACAATGACTAAAAATATTTTCTAAGCAATTAATAATAGTCATTAATCGAAATTAAAAAAGTAGAAAAACAGCAAAAGAAAATTAAAATTAGTTCATTTCACTGGCTGCAAAGCTTATTCGCTCAGCTACTAAATCTGCTATTGTTGAGTTTGGAGTTTTTACTAAATATGTCCAGATCATTAGCTTTCGAACTTGAAAGACAACAAAAGTAGTACTACTCTGTATTCGATATTATTTACATATAACATACCGTAAATGTTAAATTAACGTAACTCATGATCGCATACCGATTTGAAAAGCTTAGAAAAATGTCTATTTATTAAAACTTCACTAGCTAATGAACAAGATGACTGATGGATTTTTATTTCACAAAGTAACTACAACCTTACTTTATATTATTCTTTGCTGTTTCTTATAATTTTATCTAGAAAAATATAATGAGAAATGGCCACTATTTGACTAAACTCTCCTAAAACACTTAATCTACTAATGGCTTAAGGAAAACTTCCTAAGTGACCTTTTATTTACAAGAGTTGAAATATGCTCTTAATAAAAATAGAGAGTCTTCGTACTAAGCCTGTTATTGTACTCGTCTCGTAAATTCAAGGAAAAACAAAGTAATATTCAGGACTATTAATTTAACAGTTTCATGGTTTTATTAATTGGTCTCTAGTTATGGATGAGTGAGTAATGGTGATAGTCCACTGTAATCTAACGAGTATCTAAAGTTATAGTATTAATCTGTTATTCAGTGTCTTGTTGAATTAACTAAGACGAAATGGCAATGAGCGAGATAAAATCAATACTTTAATGGCGCATCGATAACCGTTCGCTTTGTTACAGTCAGATGCTGCGATTGGTTCTACAGCCACGTGATGAAGTGGTGATAATATTTACGTTTTTTAAGCTACAGCTAACATATGAAAGCCAGATTATTCTGGGATATATACTTTACCATAATCGGCCTTGGGGTCACATAATGCCACTTTAAATTAAGGTCTATTGTCGACAAAAAAGGAAACGTAGATGATATGAGTAGCTACTGCTCGTGGATATATTTTAATATAATCCTTTTTTTATAAACATAACTATTTCAAATTCTATAAAAATAGTTTGATAGTTCTATTACATCTTTTCTATTATTTAT
The DNA here is from genome assembly GCA_029030555.1 of Ornithoptera alexandrae. NCBI lineage: Eukaryota > Metazoa > Arthropoda > Insecta > Lepidoptera > Papilionidae > Ornithoptera > Ornithoptera alexandrae. The sequence goes on along the minus strand of JARDVY010000023.1, from coordinate 5,728,083 downwards.
CAATAGTTTTGTAAACTAGAAATTGATTATTTTTAGTTTTACTTTATTTAACAACAAAGCAAAATAACTCACCGTGAAGTTCGTTACAGCTCTATCTAACTTAGAGTTGACCCATTCTAAAGTGGCACGGTACCCAGGTGAATTTGGTTTCATGAAATAGGACAGGTATGTCATGCCTGAAAGTTCATCTAGCCAAGGGGAGGCTAAGTATTCAGGTTCCAATACCATTGGTACTTCGAACTCGCGGTAGGCAAGTTTCATAGCACGACGACAGTTTTCTATTGCTTCATGGCGATCTGCAATTATATTTAATAATTATAAGTAATTAATTTATATTATTAATAATAGTTAACTAATGAAACAATGATGGCTATGCAGAATCTATTTTGTTGGTTTAGTAAAATGCAGGCAGTAATGAAATTAATATGCGTAATGTATACAGGGTGAACGGTGTGCAAAAGATCTGGAGGGGCTAAAGTATAGCTCGTATCCTATCTATATATGTATGGAATACCTCATCCAAAAACAATGGTTCTGAAGTTATTAATTCTTTAAATATTTTTTTAAAAAATTCCCTATTTTCTAGTAAAAAATTCGATGATTTAATTTCTTACTTATTTCTACACATATTTTAGTGTAATAATTATTGTTTAATCATTGTAAATTAAATTAATAAACATCACTTAGAGGTTAAAACTTTAAAATTAAGTTGTTTGAAAGTCATGACGGTAAAAAATAAAGCGTCATACTTACATGTTTATTTAATCTTAAAATAAAATTTTATTTATAAAAAATACGTATAAAGCACATAAATAGATAGATAGAATACGAGCTATACTTTAGCTCCTCCAGATCTTTTACACTTATTACCTTTCACCCTGTATAACTTCAAAACGTTATCGTCGAAGAGTTGTTTAAAAAAATAAACCTTTATGAATTCCTTTAATGATGAAGAGTTGATTAGAGGATAACAGGCTTAAAAAAATTCATTAAGAAGTTATATTTTATAATAGTATATACATTGAAATATTTCATGTAATACAAAATGTATTGTTGTACAATTAAGATTCTAATTTATTTGTCAACTTCATCAAATAAAATAAAGCGATATGTATCGACCAGCGGAAACTATTAACTATATAAACATACTTAAGTTGAATAAATTAATTAATGCTGCAAACGCTGATCCGTCCGCAGCTTGACAAACATTTGTAGAGTGAATCAAACGTACCAAATATGTACTTAATTTATTAAAAGTTTATACTTAGTTCTCGCCAATGCGGGAATACGCCTGGTTTGCAGTAGTCCAGGAGCGCTGATAGTAGCACCCCGCTGTTCCAATCCGTAGTCAAATTGCCGACTCGGCACTCGGGTAAAGCAGTTTGCAGCCATGATAACATCAGTTTCCTGTAAACAGACATCCGGATTAGTAGGACTGAAATACAACCAATAGCATTTATGCACCACTCTTCTGCCATTATCGATTGATATAAGGTTGAAATTTAAACGTTCGGGTTGAATTTAATAATGAAATAGTTTTCCATGAGATACGTCACTTATAACTTGATTCATGACTTAAACGATATGTAGGAGATATTACTGTTTTAATTTTGAATATGTAATTTTAAGTTAAACCTACTACGATTTGAAACATAACTGTTTAGCATTAAGAAAGTAATGTAATCAAGACTTTAGCCGTTTGGTTTTTGGTGTGGCGCTATTGCTTAATTATTGATTAACGGTCCGTATTATTTCCGTACAAGTTATATTTCTTTTAAAAATTATTTAATGAAATAGTAGTTTATCACTAATTAAATTATTTTTTACATAATTAGAACTTGATAACGAAAGACCTGCAATATTGCTTCAGCTATAAACTATCCCTAAGAATACCGTCAGAAAACGAACCGTGGTTTAAGAACAAATGTAGTATCTTTTAAAATTGATATCAATAATTGTTGTGTATTTAAACACATTTTTTTATATAGTCATTTTCCGTATTGTTAATTTATATAAGTGATACGAAACAAAATTTATGATATATTCGTGATACAACAGTAGATAATTTAGATTTACGAGTTGGAGTTCTGTATCGTATGTATATAAATTTTAACGGTAATGTTATATTACACCTATATTTATCTTTACTGCAGTTGTAAGTATAAACTTAATACAGTTCTCAGTATGTATGTATTGTAGGTGAAACACTTAATTTACCGACAGCCTAATGCTATTGGAACTTGTCTGCCGATGCCGACACTAAGCAGTCCGCACTCAAAGCCATTAGTCTTAGGCTTAGGTTTACTATGCGTCAACCACAGTGCACTAAATCTAGTTCAATATTAGTGTGTAAAGGTTAAACACGAAAATTCAAATGTATACTTTTTGTAGTACCAATTAAATATGAATAATGCATACGAGAATTGTTATATGTGGCGGTAGTTGTAAAAATACTATTATAAAATTGTATGGCGGTGGACGGAAAATAAATTAGTGTTGATCGAAGAGTCGTTTCATTACATGACAGTAGCTGTGTTTAACATACTTCGCAATGTAATATTATTATATTAGTTTTATTTTACTATAGTGGAATAGTAAAATAGTTCATTAAAGTGTTAATTTACAATGGAGCACGCTAGACCGCCTGCAGAGCTGACCCTTGATAGCGGACCAGCCCGTCGGACGGAAGCGTGGCGTAAATGGTGACAATATGGTGGTTACCGACAATCACAGCAAGAGGCGTATGATTGTGAACAGTAGAGCAGATGAGCCTCGGTCTTATTTTGTAAAAGATATGTATGGTAAAATATTTAGGCGCAACAGGTGACATCAGATAAAAGTGTCGGAAAGTATTCCAAAGGATTCTTCCGAAACAAAGGACGAATGGGAAATAGAAACACAGGTAGGAAATAATAATGATGTTGATTTAAATAACACGGGGAGGCGGCTTGTAAGACTAAAGAAATTATTATGAAATTAGGAAACAAGAAGGAAAGACTGAATATAAGAATAGAAATTGTAAAAAAAAAGTTCTAAGTTGCGTTAATATTTTTTTTTAATCGCGGGGGAAATCCTAAAAAATACTTTGCTTCTGGGAGGAAGACAAGGTTATGTGGGGCTTCTGCCAACTAAAACCCTTCAGTGGTCTCTCTCAGTGCAATAGGAGGGGCTTCAGGATCTCCTATGGAATGCATCGGTGCCCCCCATGCACTCTGGCTAAAACAAACTACGGAAGGACAAAGCCCTCCTTAGCTCCCACGCTGTGCTACAGCAAATACAAGACTACCATGCATTTGCCGTCCTCCTAAGGCTCGCTTATTGAGCTCTGAGGGCCCCCATCCTCAAAGCCCACGAACCCGAGGACCCTTTCAGTCGCCTTGTACGACAGGCAGGGAGTACCTTAGTCTTATCAATCCGCGACTACAGGGCTGAAGTAAGTACTATATCTATTTTTTTTAGTTTTTTAAGTGAGACGTGGTATGTGTAAGGTGGCGGTAGTTGTAAGAATACTGTTATAAAAAAATGTATGGTGGTGGACGGAGTAAATAAATTAGTTTTAATCGAGGAGTTGTTACATTACAATTAATATCATTAAAATAATATAATTTCTCTTCTTTAATATTTATAAATACGTTTATTAGTTAATATCTCAATAAGTTTGAAGCGTTAAATGGAAGAATGTTAGCAGCGGACTAATTTTATTAAATCAAGAATTGGCAAGGAATTTTTGACCATAAATTATTAGTATTAGCAAGATTACTTTAAAAAAAGTTTGAACGTAATACTTTAAAGTTTTTTGTTTTGTTATTGTACTAACAAAAAGATTGAGTTGATTTAAAGTTCCGTTTTAGAGCTGTGAAATAAAATATTGCATGTACCGTAAACATTTAATAAGATTTTAAAGTACAGTCATTTGTAATTTTTTTTTTTAAATTTGCCAATAGCCCGCTTAATGTAAGCTTCCAAGACTCGTTGGAATGAATTGGTTCTTTCTAATTTTTGGAACATTTGTATGAAAGATCTGAAACTTAGACAAGGTTATTGAAAATTTTGATTTTACTTCTCTCGTGAATATTTTGTTCAATTCCACAAGTTTTTCAAATACAAATTATTAGTACGAGTGCACCTAAGATTAGATTATATTACCAACGGCATAAAGTATAACAGTGATAAAACTAATATTTATAATTATTAAAGACATGACTTTTTAGTTGATCGCATCAGGTTTGTATATCAAAAGTCAACAAGTATTCTTTACACATAAACAGTACGGTATTAAAAGATTGTAGAGAATAGGCTGAAATATTGGACTGATAGTGGTGAATAGGAATAGAAGAATGTTGAATAATTAGTAGATTTGTGAAAGCTAAATAACGAATGTTATATTAGGATATATTGCATGCCAGGTTGTTGGACATGAGCGAGCTCGTTCACGCAGGCACGGAGCGATAATTGCACACAAATACTTTTAAGATGCGGACTAGACCTAAAAGGCAACGTTTACAAATAAAGCCGGTGTTTCAACACGACCTCTGTAATACGATCCATTCATGTAATATCTGACCTCTTTGGTCTTTGGTGTGGCGTTATTGCTTAATTATTGATTAACGGTCCGTATTATTTCCGTACAAGTTATATTTATTTTAAATGTTAGCTAATGAAATAGTAATTTATCACTAATTAAACAATTTTTTACGTAATTAAAAGTTGAAAACGAAAGACCTGCAATATTGCTTTAGCTATAAACTATCTTTAAGAATCGTGAGAATCGGCCAGAAGAATGCCACAAAAGCCCCAATTTCTTTCACCAAAAAGTAATATTATATATAAATATTATATTCTGCTTTATAGACCATAGCAGCTATGAATTTGTTTTAAAAAGGATAATCAAAGAGGTTGTAAGGGGCCCCCAAAACGATTCACGGGGCCCAAGCCAACTTCACCTGCTCGTGGTGCACCCAGCTATTAACAAATGTGGCTCTAGTTCCCACAAATCTTCACTGGGCCAGCGTGGTGGGAAATGACCCAAATCTCCCCCTTGTGAACCCGTACAAACGAAAGTCGCGGATCGCTGCTGAATGCAGGCAGCGCATCACCGATCGATATGGAGATCTTTGAGAGAGGCCTATGTCCAACAGTGGACGTCTATCGCCTGATGATGATGATGATGATGATGAATCCACAAAAACGAAACGTTTTGTTTGATGGCTCTATTTGGTGATAATTTCTGTAGAAATGTAAAAAAACCTTGTTCTTTGTTAATATAAATGTAATCATTGTCATAAATGTCATGCCATAAAAACAAAATATTTTTTATCATAGTATTTCAGAACTGCAAGTGAAATCTATGAATTATCTAATGAAATGTCATTTATAACTCACCTTGGTGGAAATTTACTTCGGCCAATTTGATACCGCACTATAAGTGACCATATTAATCCTAATATTAACTTGAGATTTCCATTCACGATGTCAACATTACCTGAAAGGGATTTCAATATGTTAAAACATCAATTCATTAGCGATAATGAATATTAATATACAAAGTAGAAAAAAAAATTATAAAAGGAAAAGATAACGATATCTGGCGAGCAGGAAGTGAAAAACTTAAAGTAGTTGCTTAATTATATTCAGTTCTTCGTTAAAGTGAAAACATATGCTTTAACTAGAGTTTGCGTGAAGATATGTCCCTCAAATAAAACAAAAAAAGCAATAAAGACAGTTCCGGGGTGTAAGGGTTCCCGTACAACTCTTGTCAACAAACGAAGCTCTGGCTCCCACCAACCTGCATTGAGCCAGCGTGTTGGGAAATGGGACAATTGCTCCCATATGAATCCCTACCCGATCGTCTGGTAATATTTGGAGGAGGCCTACGTTCAGCAGTGGATGTCTATTGGCTGATGATGAAAGACAGTTCTACTTAGAAAACTGTTACCGGACACCGTCTGGGTCTGAACCATACCAATTCGTATTGACGCTGCCTAATAGTAAGGTGTTCCGGTTTGTGCTGCAGATAGCAAAATTAGTGGGGTAAGAAGATTTATCATCGTGCGTCTCAAGTAGAAAAGCTTAATCTGCAGTGTTTATTATCTATGTCGCGGTAGTATTGCGATCAAATCATTTACCAACGGGTTCGCTTGTTTTATCGAGTCTTCGAATAAATAAATCTCTAAATGAAGTATAAATATAAATGCGAATAACTTATTTAGTAATAGACAGTGTAACTGTTCTTGATAACTTTTATGAGTAATCTCGCTGGCGCTTTGAATACACCTTTGTTAAAGTTTTCCCATGACGAACTGTGAAGCGTCTCGCTCACTTCAATGTTATCTTCTTACCTATATTGACTAGTTTAACACCGTCATCCTCAATCGCCTGCAGAGCAGTTGTTACGTTATCCAAACGGTGGTGTTGGTTACTCGGATTCTTGCTCCATCCTTTAATCCGCCTACCCTGCAACGCTTCGACCAACGAACATAGAACTGTTCCGTCTCGTAGATCTTCAACTAAATCTACTACCTGTATGACAAGGACATATATTTTTCGTAGTTATGTACACAAATTCATAATATAATCTTAATATTTATTTATAATATAATATTTATCTGTAGCCATTTATCATATATTTTGATAATAACAAATGTGAACGTAATCTATGTAGCTCATTAATAAGTTTATAGCACATTACCTTTATATTCATCGGTTTTAGAGTCTCGTTAACCCAATTTCTAAATGTGTTAGCTTGAATTTCAACCCAGAGGTCCTCGTGGCCTTTGATAGCCATGCCTTTGGCGGCGGTGCCTTCAGGGCTGCGCGCTGCCAGACCCGCTTGTGTGATGCGACCCGCGGAACCTTCGGCGGAATGGGCCCTCACACCCTGATGGGTCACACGCATTCCTTCCATCTTGGGTTCCGTCAATTACTCTCACTGAATAGATTTAATTTTTTTATTGCCTTTTCGATATCCGATATGTGGTATTTTGCTGTCATCTGAAGTGAAAAAGAAATAAATATTTCCCTTATATTACATTTTTGCGAACAATGACTTTTTATAACAAATTGGTGAAAATCGAAATTTCTTACATGCTATTAGCGTTTACAAGTTTCTTTTTTAAGGCAAATCATGTTGACGAAAAAACGTAGACATGTTAGTACTTGACAGGATTACTATTTTAGCAATATTAATAAATTTTCAGTTATATCATTAATTCCACCGTAACAAAATATATAACATTAATCGCCCACTTAATAATCCCACTGCTGAGAATCGGAGCCTTCTCTACGTTGATAAAATGTGAGTTTATGGATACCCGTGTTAGTATCTCATAATGTTTTCCTTCATCAGAAATTTAAACTCATTGGGGTCTTTTTCATCTACTTAATGCGTAATCCCATAGTATGTAGAAAGTAATCTATCACTGAATATTTTAATCACTTAAAGAGTAACAGTTTGTTAATAATATAGAAAATATTTTACAAAATATCCGTAGTAACGCTATTCCCTGTTGTGCATCGCCGCGGCAACCTTCGAAGTAATTCGCGGATCGTGATACGCGTCAATGTCAAAGGAGCTCAGCTCTTAGAGTTTTAAGCAGATTGATGACGTATTGTCACTTAAGCTGTGATTTATGATACGTCCCGAACCTTTTTTTAGGGCACTCCGCGATCGTTTTAAAATGTACCTCCTGCTGGATACAGCGTGAAGATTACACTGACATGATTGAATGCTGTCGCCTCGTTAAAATTTTGTTAAAAACGCATTAGTTTAACTGTTATTCAATTACAAAATTCGAGTTGATGGAGCTGCCACTTAAATTACATTATGAACGAAAAATTCGTTTTATTTAAAAAATCTAAAGCAGATCGATTATATAAAAATATAATAGATAATGAATGCTTAAAGTACACTTTTGTTCTATGTATACAAGGTATACAAGGTGGCGCAAAAATAACCTTCCGATGTTTTTTGGTTGTAATTTAAAAAAAAATATGAAAAACATTGATTCTTCTTGTGGATTATTTTTATTTGGTCTTTTAATTTTTTTACATCAAGGCAAAATTTATAGCATTTTCTGATAGGAGGATTACTTTTGCGCCACCCTATATTAAATACGATGGAGTGAATAAGCAACTTTAAAGGTTATTTATGAGCTTCCATTTCAGTTCAAGTATATACATGTGTTTATCCAGCATATTTTGGCTCTCATATATATTATCGAAAGTAGATTGACCTTGAAATCTGTAGCTAACTAAACCAATTAGAAAAGCTTACCACCATTAAAATTTCATTTCCCATGGTGTCTCAGAATCAAAATAAGGACCATCGTTTAACGATAATCGTGATATGCCGTTGTACCACGGAAGTAAATTAAAAAAAAACTTTTGTCTATAACCTGTAGTTAACAAATATATATTATTATTTGTATAAATTTACCAACGGTCACCGAATATATAAGTAGTATCAAATATCAATTTTTTTTTAATTGGTTTCTTTCGTGTCTACTGCTAATGATAAAATTATGTACATTTTTTATACTGTAATTGGTTAGAAAGTAATCTCTTTGCAAAACTATAACTTAGAGTTAAGGAAAATTAAATACTAAGATTAAGAAATAATTATATAATAACAATAAAATTTTCTTTACTTGTTCAATATTCGATCATCTTCATTACTTTATGATGAAAATAAAGATTATTTCAACTAACACCAGATTATTATATACACCGTTAATTTCTCAACTAATTAACTATATATTTTTGATTGAAAACCGGATGGGTCCTGGTCCCATTATAATAACCTTTGACCATTTTTAACTTAATACCAGTAAACGAGATTCATATTTGTTATGTATCTTATTATATTAGTCTTTGACTAATATAATATTAAGAATGCTATGAGAGAGGCATTACATAGCTGCCTTTAAAATGATACCTAATTATAGACTAAAACAGTGTATATCTAACTTTAATTTGTTAACCTGTTCATGTAAAATAGTTTTGAAATTCATGTTGAAATAATAGATTTCTTTTTACCTAATTAAATATTTATAATTTAAAACATTTCATGCTTCTTGTTAACTAAGCAACAATCGATACAGTATACCCGTATGAACATATCCGCGTGGGAGTGCTTTAAAATCGGTCCGATCATAAATATTAATCTTTAATATTGCATAAAGAACTGTTTGTGGGCAGACAGTTACCACAGCGCCACTGAAGCGACAAAGCGTCACTTCTATTTTAGTCGGTCATGACCAAGTGTTGTCATTGGAAGTACAACCTCCGGCGATGATGTTGCGTTTGTGATTATGCCGTAACGTAGGCATTGGAATGCGGGAATTTATCTTGGATCTAGAGATCTTCTGTCACCTGGTAAACAGGCCATGATTCACTGCGTCGCAATCCACGCGCTTATTACGACTTTGTAGCGGTATCCCTTTGTTTTGCCATATTAGAATATTGTATAGCGTATCATATATCAAATTACTAACAAGCGGGAAGTGTAACAATGTCCGTAGGACGGGTGTACTCGTTATTATTTACACGTACCCGTTTGTCTCGTGTTATCGCTGCTGCTGCTGCTCCACTATATAGTATAGCAGCTTTGGTTTTAATAAATGCTTATCTATTTATTAAAACTTTGGTGCAGAGTAAACAGACAAGAAATAAATATATTACGATTAGATGAACAAGATGGACACATTACCATAAATTATTCTCTTCTTTTTAACTCTTTGGGTTGCAAAGCATACCAAGAGATTAGTGAAATAACTAGTATTGGGTACAAAAGTTATTAATAGTATAAGTATAGATATGGACATAAGAAATATGTATAAAAGGAAATTTAAAAATAAAATATGTGCAAAATAAATTTTCGACCTATTTATTATATTTTTGTCGACATCATTAAAATAATATTATTATATATACATACATAAATAATGTATCGTTACGTTGTTTTTGCGATACAAAAACATTGAAGCTCATTTGAACATTGTTAAGTATACTTAATTGGCGTGAGAGATGAGTTAAAATATCCCCACTACCACTAAAACCTCGACGAGCCATAAAAGGTGACTAAAGAATGACTAACTTTAGGACGATAGTGGCAGCTTCTCTATGACCAACTTACTGCTCTTATCAACCCAAGCATAGTGAGCATGATATATGAACATCAAGCAGAAATGATAGTGACGACAATGATCTAGAACTGATGTCCTTTTCGACATTTATCACAGTAACATTGAACATTACACTTCTCTTGTTTGTTAACATTAAAATGTCTTATTTAATGGTGAATTTGAATTTATATCTTGATAATGTTTATGTATGTATATAAACTTTTGTTTCACAATGTTCAATTTCTTTTAAATTAAATGTTTGTTATAAACATATTTCATTTCAAGTAACAAAATTTTTTTTTTCAATCTTCAAAAGATACCCTGCTTCTCGGGGGATGACAGGGTTACGAAAGATTTGTACACATTAAAACGCTCGGTGATCATCTGTAGTGCATTACAAGAGGCTCTGGGATATTCTACGAAACACATCACGTCTCAAGGACTGCCATAACCCTCCCCAGCACTCCTAGCTACGACAATCATGAGATCACCTCGTAATTATCGTTCACTCTGGGCTACTTCAAAGCCCGCGAACCCGAAAACCCTTTTAGTCGCGTTCTAGGACAGGCAGGGTTTATCTTAATCCTATTTTAATAGCTCCAGACTACAGATAGAAAATAACAATAGCTAAGGTGTTCGTTCATAAAACATTATCATTTATTCATGGTTTAAAAAAACTTTTTTCGTATCCTCGTGACAATTACTTTTGTTCGTGGTATAATAATTTCAAAGCTATTATAAGAACATCAACGCGGTTTTTATTTTTACTATACACGCAGATTTATCTCAATTATGCAGCAAATTGTCTATCCTCGATGGTAAAGAGGATTGAGGAATCCTGGAATTCCAGGAAAATAGTAAAAGTTTTTCTTGCGACCATTATCAACATATTCTAACTGCATTCCTAGCGTACTGCAGTTACCTTTCAGATTTGGCGAAATGTGCAGCAGTAGGACATAAACGTTGAAATTATGGTGAATCATGCAAAAAAAATTATATGTATGTATGAAAAAAACCTTACTTTACATTAGCTAGCAATTATACAAATGTACAGTAATAATGTTTTAGATTACTCTAAAGATAACATCAAGCAATAACTTCTTGGGATTAGTACAATCGCATGGACGGATTAGACAAATTAACTTATTCTTTGTAAGCAAATTAGAAAAATATCATTGTTTTCACAATTCCCATTAGATTAAAGATACAATGAAAGTAAGATTAGAATTATCTAGCTGTTTTTATAGATGCTAAATTCATTCGTATCATACATGTTCGTTGAACATTTATCGGAATAAATTCGCCGGAAAATCTTTGTTATAATTAAATATTAAATAGCTGTACTATTTAGTTTTAACGCTTTTTACGTGTGCAAAATATTATTACTAAAAAAAAACCTTCTAAGTAGAGTTGATAATACTTAAGTAACATAGTTTTGAATATATCATACCTACAGCGCCAAAAGTGTCACATTATAATTTAAAAAAAGTTGATTGGCTAATGTGGGCAGTTTGATAAATAAATTAATCGCCGTTCTAACATATTATTATTTTACTGGTAAGTTCCTGTAAGTGTGTAGAGCCTAATTGTGTAATCGACCCGATTAATGATTTCATTTTACAATTAGAATTTAAAAATAAAATTCTCTCTCTTTCTGATAGAATGTAAGCGAAACAAATTAAAAAGAGATTCATTTTTGGCCATTTATAAGTTAATCTAATGATGTCAGTGTCATCCAAAACGCACTTACGGACCCAACATTTAAATTCACCAAAGACATCAGGTCTTTGGTGATATTAAATGTCTTTTGATGACTTTTTGTCTAACTTATTTAATTTCAGTGTTAGGTAGCCATAAGAAGTAGCAGTATTTAAAAGGTACGGGTTGACACGCTCTTTAGAGGCATAAATCTCTATAAAAAATATTCTCGCTTTAACTATAATCCTTTCGAATATTACAGGAGCTATTCATTGAAATCGATCTCTTAGCCAATTGATTGTTGACAGCTAACACAACATAAAGCTTTATCGAAGATCCCCACAAAGGTACGGGATTTATTCAGTCCCTCGGGCTCTGCCCATTGATCTTGATATGACACGTCAGCAGCAATCTTGTTAAAGCAGCGCCCACGGGACATCGTGTACTTCGACTCAGTTACGAACTTTAGAGTTCAATTATTCTGCTCAATCGTTACTTCTACTAATATCACAGATTATAAAAGAACGATATAAAAAAATTACGAAATGACCAGTAGGTAAGCACTGATTGTAAGCGATACGATTTATCTGCAACAATGCACCTCTTCTCAGAATTTTGATGTACAAAGCATTTCACTGTAATGCTTTTGCGCATGCGCTTCTTTTATTACTTGAAGCGACGAAATAAGAGGTAATTTCAGTTGATGGTTCATTTATACCACCTGGCCATAACAATGTACAGTTCCCTAGTACGTTTGATATAACATTCCACTTTAAGACATACCCGTTACGTGGTACAGGTCTTGCTAAACCAATACTTTCATAATCAGCACTTATTGGTATAACTGATCAGAGTCGACTCGTGACGTATTATAGTAAATTTACTATATATGTACTTAATCTCGACGATACATAACGAGACGTATCAATTTTATCATATGCTCATACTTTGGAGCAGCACTTGTCAATTTTTTTTTATCACACGAACTAGAATATTCGTGATATAAAACTCGTAAATAAAATTTTTAAAAAATATTCGTGATCTAAGAACACTAGGTTGTTGAAACTTTTTACATATTAGTATTGTTAGATATTGTTAAAACACAGGTAATGTGACGAATGGGTATATTACATGTTTTATCTGTCGATCAGGGAAATTTTCATGCAGACCACTACTTCCTCAATCTCTGCTTTAGAGTAAATAGTAAAAGATTTTAATAATTTTTCCGCAGTTGAAATCCTCCAGCGATAAATTCATCGCCCATGAGTAGGAGAAACCTATCTATATTAATCTTATTCAGGACTTTTGTTATTTATTTATTAATTCTTTATATTATTTTCATTTAAATTTCACTTATTATGATTTGTGTACACTTTTATATCTCTAGTACTTTATAGTTTATTTCACGTTGTCGTTTTCTTAGTGACACATACTTCAATTATTCTTTCACGCTTTAATATCCCCATCTTTTGGTCTCTAATTTCCGTAGCTACTATTACCTTTTTTATGGTAATTACACCCTTTTTTAAAAGGTAATCCAGTCATCGGTTATAAAGATATCACTTTCAAATAATTCTAAAAATTAAAGCAACTGGAGAAATTTATTTAGTACTCTCAAAGGAATATTATAAGATTAGAATTGTATCATATCTATGATATATTCAATAATTGTTAATAGATTCATCAAGATATATTGTAACTTAATAGTCTATGTGTTGGCGGTGTTAATTATGATACCTACGTCTAAGTGTTGTCAGTTTAATGATAATATTTAAGGCAAAGTGGACATTACAAGGTCACAGCTAATAATGCGTTGCATAATGTGTTGGAAGGTAAAAGGAAGGAAGTGTACAGCTTAAGGCATTCCGTGAGCTGTTCATTACTATGACAAGTGTATTAGGAAACAATAAGGTATTTTTGTAAAGACAATACTTGTTACCTTTATAATATAAGATGTATAGACTTTAATAAATCCCGTGATTTTAATATAGGCTTATGAACATAACGTTAATGATACAAAGTTTTATGTCGTGTTATTTCTTTATTCTGTTTAATAAACTATTTAAGATGTTATAATTTCTATAATAAAGTTTCATGGTTATGGACTAACTTAAGATGTTTTAACGATGGCTTTTATGTAGAATTTCTATTTAGAATAACACAGTATAGTTTCAATATTTTTTTTTAAACTCACAATGAAGTCGATTAAAGAAATGATTAAGTAATGTAAACATAACCATGAAATAATGTTATCTTGTTAAACCTGTTATAAAACATTAATACGTTTCCTTGCCCAGTTTTATTAACATAATTAAGTTTTTTTAATAAGCGCTATGAAAACGGGACACCGTTCCTCTCTTGAAATAACCATGGCGGATGTGGGATAAATGTTTTCCTCATGCTTGTATTTTTTCGCTTCAAGTTCTTCACTTGATCCCCTTATTTACTTCGTAATAGATGCGCGGTGAATGCAAATGTTATGTTTACACGTGTATATAATTAAAATATATTAATTTAATTAGTTTTGTGACTTTTATAATAAACATTTCAAAGAAATTTTTTATACGTACTATATAAAATAAGTACTTATAAACTTTATATATATATAAAGATCGATCGATGTGGAGATCTTTGCGGGAGGCCTATGTCCAGCAGTGGGCGTCTGTCTGCTGATAATGATGATGTATATATATATATCATCATCATTATATTAGAGATATCCAGTAATTCATAGACTAATCACGACATCTCCGAAACTATTGGACGTAAAGACTAAACATTGGTAGAGATATTGCTTCTGCCACTTAGAGGTCAGCTAAAAGTGGATTTTATAAAATTCCTTATCTAAAGGATATTGCAGGGGTGTTGCACCCAGCAGGCAGGAAAGAACTTCTATACTTATAATTGAATGTAATAAAACGTATTATTTTTTTCAGAATATGAATTACCTAATTTCTTAATTAAACAGCTATACCAGTAAAAGAATAACAATATAAAAAATTGAGGTATACGATGAATAGTCTCCTACCAATAGTTGGTTAATGACGTCAGTTTTGATTGAGTTAATACAGATAAATCAGATTGATTAACTTTATATATAAGTTGTTAATAAAATATTAAAAAAAATATTACAGTATATTACTCTAAATAATATAATACACATGAAAATATAGTGGAATTGGTGTTAAATTTATTGTATAATATTATTTTTAACGAGCTACTGCCTAACGATGTGCTTCGTGCTCCGCTGCTTCAAATAATGTGTGAAGCCATCGATGTAGAAAGATTTGTCTGTCTGTATGTATGTATGTGCGTACATGTTCACACCAGTCTTTGCTATATAAATGCATCTAATGTAGGTTACAGTACATTTATGTTTGAAAACAGTTTTCACTACTTACTTCTTCTAATTAAAGCCATTTGAATCTAACGTTTCTCTCTCTTTCTATATTATATTGTTATATACGTAGTTTTTTTTATTAATAAATTTTGAACTGTTAATATATACATTGGTGGTAGGTTTCTGTTAACGGAGACCGTCTAAGTAGGTACCGCCGCAGCGCTACTTTCTGCTGATAAATAGTTAATGTGCAAATATTACTGGGTTTTGGTTTGAAGGGCGCTGTAGTTAGTGAAATTATTGAGTTATCTAGAGTTATTTCTTAAAGCGACCAGCGTAAAGTGGTATAATGAATATCATCATATGTAGCGCCACGGTGTTAAGGATAGCGTATCGCTTACCATCAAGTAAATGTTGCGTTTGTTTCGTCGCTTCGTGGAATAAAAAAAAATATTTCCCATGCGGTTTCGTTTGTGGAATCTAATTTTACTTAACTGAACCACCCATCCTCTTTTCGCAATATGTATAAAGTTCAGCCCTTGATCCCTTTTAGCAATGAGAAGCTATTTATATTCCACTTGACATATTTTTTTTGTTTTCTGCTCCCGGCGGTAACCGGTTTCCTACATTCGCATGCATGTTTTTCGTGTAATACCATGCATAAGCAAAATTAAACGCGGTTCAAGCTAACTTTGCGACGTCAGTTCAGTCGAAAACCGAGAAAGAGGTTAATAATTTTTATATTCGAAAGCAATGATCATTGATATAAAACGACAAACCATTGAGCAACACAAACATTGGTTTCTTAATATTTCGTAGCGTTCTGTTTACATTTTCAACTACGTTGCTTACTCGGACATAAGTAAATGACACTTTCACATAATTCTGAGTGAAAAACATGTTTATTTTAGTGTGATTTACGATAAACGAGACAAACATTTTTTACGTTTTCGTTTCGTTAGCTACTGCAGAGTTGCAACACGTGTTTTGTAGGCGTAATGTGATTCTAACACGATGATGTCACGAATCACCAGTATCTTTGTCACCCCATCGCACGTTATCTCACATATATTTAAGGCTTTGGAGTATTAGACGCAACTTATTCTTACTATTCAAGAAAGAAACCGGTCTTATTATATCTGTAATTTTAGAGTCATTCACAATTAATGAATACACCTGTACACACGGACGGTACTATAAACTCTACCTATAGCCCGTATTAGGTCACCTGTTAAGAAATGGTCATTACATCGATAAGCGTTGTGACTTAGCTGCTTTGACTTGTAAATGTCCTTGCTACGAGCACCGACATAAATCTTAGTATGATTTGCATTTTCACTATTTACCTTATTTGCTTATGTTAATACGGAGATCACTAGTGTTTGTTTAGTCACTTTATTACGTTTGTCACTAACGCCGCACGATGTATTGGACTCTACAACGCGATTGTTCGCAGTGCAGGCGTATAGTCGCTGGCGTGCGCGAGCGAAATACTAACGTGGGGCACGACGAAGGCAGGTTGCGCGGGAGTGTCTCCCTCCCCTCCCGCGGCAAGGCTGCCCCGGCGTCGCAATAGCATTCCATGTGTGACGACGATGTGCCCATTTAAGTCTTTGGACATGGTTGTCGCCCGTATCGACCATATGGTGTCTCGGGCATGGTGTCATTACGTTTTTCAGCGAGGCACATAATAGTTGTAAAATTACACATAAACGTACAGTATGGAACGCATGGGCTGTTCTTGTAATGGGTTTGTATTGCAGAATGAATTGCAGGAATAGATCGTCTGCGTTGCATTGCAACGTTACAGACGGACACTGTATAAATATTTAATTTATAAATAATTATAAATATTTGTCGGAATCTTTTTGTTTAAATAAATTTCAAACAAATTTCTCTTTCGGATTAACCTTTGGTTTTAAAAGCTTGAATAAAACTGTAAGATTATATAAATAGATTATAAAAATTTATGTGTACTTTTATTAATTGTATGGAATAATCATTGGTATGTATAAAAGATATAAATTTTTAACATAAAAAAGTCTTCACAAAAAGGAAAGTTAATTAACTTTATACGTTAAAAGTAAACAGAAACAAATTGCTAATACATACATAACATAAAAAGTTAATGTTCCCAATACTGGGTCTCGGGAAATTCTCTCAGAAAGATAGAGTAAAGGTATCCTCTACACTGATTTTTATGGTGGATTACTACTTACCTAATACTTAATTATAAATAATCTTATTTTAAAACTTGTTTATATTCACCTTTGCTGAAAACAACGCAAAGTTTCTGCTGGAGAGTTAGCTTAGGAAGATAAAGAGTAGAAGAATGTATGAAGATATAAAAGGTAACTAATGTTGCGAATTATGTGTGTACATGTTAGGTGTGTGTAAGATTTGCTTTGTTATAAGTAAACAAAATAATAAAGTCTTTAAAGGTAGAGTACACAACAAAGTAACAACTAACCTTCCTGTGTGAGAAGTATATATATAATTCATAATTTATTATCAACCCGACAAGCATTCGGTGTGTGCCGAGGGAGAGAAAATGTTTAGGTAATTTATGTGTGAATAAATTATTAATGTGCAGACCGCTAGGAGTGCGTACTATATACGGAAGAGTGTAATTGGATTCAAGGGTTGCGGCGGTTTAACGTGAGGACAGGGGCCGGTCAAGTAAAACCAGGAATGTACGTCGGATTTGGTAGATTTTTAACTGTTATCGGTATACACTTTTAAAGCTTCTTATTTCTGATTATTTTTAAACTTTATTCCGTACACTAAGACTACAATGGAGATTAAAGGCATTCCCTACCAGCAAACTTTTATGGCGTGTTCAAAATATTTATATATAAGTAAATTTTTTTTTTGTATTTAATTTGTTTTGTATTTTTTTCAAGAGACCATTTTTATTAAAATCTGTGTGTAGATACCAATAGTATCTATGTCACTGTTTAGGCTTAGTTTTAGTCTTGGTGATAAATCATAAATCGCTCTTGACTTTCCTCAAGTTATAAAGCAATGTTTTCTCTGATAGCCGTAAGTTCTCATTTCTAAGTAAATACTTCTTACAGAGTGCAATATATATATATATATATATATATATATAATTATCTATTGGCAAACAGGTGTTGCCAGATATTTTTGAACCGATTTTGAGTAAATTCTCATAAAACGTTTTCAGCATAATTATTTAAATAAGTAACAATTTTAGTTTTTATGTGAAATGCTCATTCAAATATAATATTAGTATACTACTTAAGCTTGTACAGAAAACGGAAGTAATGCGAATATGATTTGAAGCAAAAGGTTGGCACGGGATGCCCTAGCTCGTGAATAAATTTGAATGGTTGAACAGAGGGCATTGCGACATTTGGCCTACAGGTCGCAGGTGTTGCCGACTCTACATTGTCATAAAATATTTTGCTACATAATATAAAACCCTTTTGTTTACTTTACAAAGTTTTTATTATTAAAGTATTACTTTATACTGATTGAAGTCCATTGCTGAACCAGCCAAATTTCGAATTACGGCTTCTGCATTCGGGCTGACGAACAAAGTAAGTGTTATGTTATTATGATGATCACAATGATAATATAAGTTATGATGTTCGGAAAAGCAGCTCCTTTTTCTAGAGCTACATGAAATGCTCCCCCTTAGTCAACTTCTACGATTCGCTGAAAGGACAGTGGTGGTGAGGATATAATAAGTCTTCCCCCGAGGAGGGATTAGTATAAGTAAATTTTCGACCTCCGTAACAGTCAATTTACGTCTCCACTGCTGAGGCATAGGCCTACCTGCAATATGAGGGCGATGGGGTTATGGTCACCACGCGGGCCCAATGCGGATTGGTGACTTCACACCCACCTTAGAATAAATTCTAATTCATGTGTAGGGTTCCTCACGACGTTTTCCTTCACCATTTGTATATTTCACTGTTGTAACTAAAATTCACAAATGTATGTAACTTAAATATTAAAGTCATTGGTATATACCGAGATTCGAACCCGCGACCTTCGGAATGAAAACTGCTCGCTCTAACCATTAGGCCAGCGTGGTACTTCGGATCGGAATGGGATCGGAAATTTCGACCTATTTAGATTAATTTGTATCATTATATTTTATACTGAATACGATGTTAATATTTTATGTATTGATCGAAAATAATAAACTTAACAGAATAATTCTGTATGAAATTAACGGAATCTTAAAAATGACTAACCTCGTACAAAATGGATGTATAATTATTTAATTAAAATATATTATTTTTTTAAAAGAAATTTGCACCTATCTAGAGAAATCCATCAACATATCTCTGGAACCATAAAGCCTACAGACTTGAAATTTGGTAGAAATATTCCTTTTACCCAGTGTAAGTCAGCTAAGAACGGATTTTACAAAATTCTTTCCCCAAAGCGAGTTGCAGGGGTATTTCGACACAAAGCGGGCGGGGAACAGTTTTTAGTTAAATAAACGTGGTCAAGTTCGTAATTTAGTTATACTAGAAGGTTACTACATAATTTTAAGTTTTAGGTAGATATAGCCTACCAGAATCATTCTTCTTCTTCAGGTCCTTCTCGTTTTGAGTTAAATTCATTGTATAAAGATGCACAATGCTGTATGCAGTACATTTGCCTTGAATCCGAATTGCGACAACTTCCTGTGAAAAGTTGTCATGCGCAAAGGCCCTTAGCTATTCTATTGGGGTGACGTTGTTCACTGTATGCTACGTGATTAGCTTTATGAATCACTCGGTAAGCTGTCGTAATAGCAATGGCTACCGATATTAATTTACTATTGTTTTGTTTTTTATAACTTACTTCCCAACCGTCTTTCTACATTGTGATAAGAATTTTGGTAAACGAAAACTTAAAACATCTTTACAAACCTAAACGATTCTACATATTTATTATTTTGTCTTAATACAATTTATTTTAAATCAAACAATGGTTTTTTTCAAACTCAAAAATTATACATAATTTTAAAATCTTTATTACTCTCCCATATCCCCAATGTAGACCTAGAAAGAAGGAGATTGAACCCTAACTTATAATCTATACTATTTACATAATTCATTTACGGTCTAAGAGAGATGAAACATAAAAGAATCCCTTTATTACTGGTTATGTTAGAATCTATGGTTTTTTTAACCGTCTCCAATAATTATGATGTGATAGTAGAGATTCTAATCATTCTGGCTTTATAAACTTCTCAGATTTTAGTAGCTAAAATAAAAGTCGCTAGGTACTTCGCATCTATAGGCGTTATAATAATATATAAATGAATAATAACTGCTATTTCATTAGATATACATTCTTCTTTTTATTTAACGAATCTATAAGACGAGCGGATGTTACCTGATTGTACGTGATACGCCCACCCACAACAACGTGGTGCTAGTTAAGATGATATACACAGCTTTATGCTCGTCACCTTGAGATATAGGATGTAAAGCTTCATTACCGCAGTAATTACACCAGCAGATTACTGTTAGGCGGCAGAAATTGGCACTACGGTGTTATCTACCTAGACGGTCTCTGGCAACAGAGACATACCACCAGTAAAAACGAATCGTAATTAAATTGATTAATGCACAGTTAATCAATGAAATATTACCAGTTTTTTTTTTATTGTTTGTATAACAAAAGGAATATAAATACAAAACGGACGCATTGGAATAGAAATCAACTGTAAACAACTGCGATTGCTTTTGCGTGGAAATGCTTGAGAAAAAACTGGAACCTTAACTAGAATTTATCTTCGAGTGTTTGTATAGTTTAAGATTAGGTTTAGTCCCGGAGGAGCAGCGGGCGACTTGATACACCGCTCCGGTCAGGTTACATTACTGACCCAATAAAACTTTAATGTTGTTTTTGAACGCAAATAGTTTAGATGTTTTATTTATTATAAATCAAAAATAAATTTAACGATTGACCTAAATCTTAGATAAAGCGGTATCGCACAGATTATTTTGGTCCTTGTATTTATAAAACCAGAATACAACAACGCTGCTATGGCGATAAATGGTTGTACTCGGAAGTCTCTGTAGCCGGGGACCGTCTAGGTTTGTCACAGCAGTTCCTATTTCTACCGCTAAACAGTAGTGTGCAAACATTACTGTGTACCGGTTTGCCGACATTGTAGCCAATGAAATTACTGAAGTTAAAGACTTAATATCTAAAGTCTTAAAGCGACAAGCGTAATGTGGTGCTGTGTATATCATCCTAACCAGCGCCACTTTATTATGGATACGCATATCATTTACCACGAGTCGAACGTCTAGTTGGTTTCGTCCTTTTGTAGAATAAAAAAAATTTGAGTCTGGTCGACCATCCAAAGAGCGTAGAGATCCTGCGTTGCTAGGAATCGAATTAAATGCCCCCGTGATAAAAGATCAGCGATCAACTATTGCGTCACAAAGACATAAACTGTTATTAATTCTTACATACTTTGAAAATTTCATAATTTATTTATTTATTTAATAATATTTATTTACTTTTTTACATTACTTGCAGAGGGCGGTTTCCATACCTAGAAGTCATTCTCTGACGTCACCCTAAGATATGTAGAAATATTGAAGATGCGTATAATAAATAAAAAACATATATACTAATATAAAGATACAAACTATGACTGTAGGAAGTACGTCAGACTAGTTGTGTCTTTTATTAATAGAGACGTGATATAATCAGTTTTAATAATAAATAAAAATATTATAGTTATTTTCTGTGTTAAAAGATAATTTATTACTTTAAAATATTTGTTATATGGTTGTCATTTTGTCAACAACGTCACTCAATTTCCGCACAGGAAGTTTTGCAATACCTAATGCGGCTTAATCAATTTAGCCGGGGGTTTGTAACGTGACTGGAAAATATGTCAGAAGCTGCCAGCACCAATAACAAACGATATTAATATCGGTTAAACGAACAGACAGTTAAATATCGACCCGCAATGTTAGTTTAGCTAACGTAGCTCATGTAACTGCATGATGTACGTTGTATTAATGTTTACAATGCAATGCTTGTTTATTTTCAATTGAAACTATCTAGATGAAATCTATCATCTAAGCGTTTCAACCGTACAGTTAATAGAAGATGTAACATTGTATTTATTTTACTACAGCTTTATTTTTTGTTATCTTTCATATAAAAATGGTTTTCGTCCTGCAGTCTTTGGTCTTGCGAAATGCGAGACCAAGACCAAGACCGAATTTGCAAGACCAGATGAAAAAATTTAAATTCCGTTGATATAATTAGTTAAAATATTTATTATATCTTGAACATATGCTTTTCTTCTGGAAACAAAATATTTAATATATTATAAGATTGAATATGCAAGACCAAAAATAGGAGTATTTAAGCATGACCAAGAGTAAGACCGAATAGAAAATACCAATACCAATACCAAGTTTGTTCAAGTCATGATCTTGATCTTGCTTCGCTTATCACTAACTTCTATTCATAATAAGACTTCTATTCGTAATCTAAAGAAATTCGAATTTTTTTTACCAAATAATCAATTTAAAAAGATATCTCCAATGTATATATAAACTACTATTACATCTTATTTATATACATTAGTATTTATACTATAGTTTATAATAATGTATAAGTTATTTGTTTTAAAGTATTACTTACCACAACGTCTCACCTCACAAAAGATTGGCTTACAGAATAAATACAAGCACTAAGCTCACATTTTGTATGCCTAATTATAAGATTTTACAATAAAGTTAAAAAAAACGAGTAAGTTAGGAGATAAGTTGACTGTGTTATTTCTTTCATAGGATAGTAAAACGATAGAAAAAAAAAATGCATTTAGTAAAATCTAACATCAGCACTAGGTTATCTCTATACAAACGTCGGTTAATAAAATTGTAATTTATATCTCCACTTTCATTCATACTTTATTAGATTAGCTGTCGTGATGAGCTTTTTTGTATAAAATAAGCTTGATTAAATGCTGCCGTGAAAAGAAGTGTTTTTTAATTAAAACCAATATAATTTAAAGAGTCTTGCTGTTGGCATGGTTGAGTTTACTTTGTACTTACCAATTTTATTAATCTATATTAATTAAAAGAGAAGTTAATAAATGTGAGAAAAGTTATACGTCATTGTGTACTCATTATTAGTTGGAGCTGTATTTATTTTACATGTAACGTTTATAAAAGTAATTTTTTATTGGTTATTAGTATATCTTTTAAAGTTTCCTAATATATATTACAAATATATATCGCCTTAAAGACGTGTTCATTTGTTAGTTTTCAGGGTTCTGTGAACAACAAAAACTCTTACAGTTTTGATAGATCCCTCTATCAGATAGCTGTAATTTGCTCAAATCGAAATCAAGTGCTCTTTTCTCAAGTTTAATTTTTTGAATTTGATATTGACTTTATTCTCTGATGAAGTGTGTCGCCTGGTAGTCATTTTGACTCTTACAGCTCATTTGATAATAGGCTTGTAGACTCGCGTCCACAACCTGTTCATATTAAAAATGCGTACTTACGTATGATACGTATAAGGAAGTAAATTTAAGATAAACACAAGCTAAGGTGGCTTTACAAATTAATATGTAATAGACAAGTAATTTCTAAAATGTACTTAAAGTAGCACAATTTACATGTTACTTAATGTTGTCATTAGTTGTATAATGCCAATAGGAAATAAAAGTGTGTGAACCATACAAAGATACAAAAGCAAACAATTAAATTATAAATTTACAAAGTGTTTGCCAGACACTCCCTTACTAATTTTGATATATTTCATAAACGTAATGTAGAAATAAAGAAATAAGTTATTAGAAAAATTATAATTTATATACTTTCAAAATAGATTTGTCTTAGGAAAAAGTAAAATGACAAATTTTAAACGTAAATATTACAATAAAATTATATTTACATAGAAAGCCTAATTGGTATTGTTGGTATTGTTGTAATATTTTTTTGTTATTTTACGAAGCGATGAGACGAGTGAGTTGTTCACCTGATGGTAAGCAATACGCTTCCGTATGACAACTTGGCATTAGTTAGGATAATATATATTGCACCACACGAGACCTTGAGTCCCGTTAACGCAGTAATTACGCTAATCACAACGCCCTTTAAACTGGAACACAGTACAATTTGGCAGCAGAAATAGGAGTTGCGGTAGTACCTACCTGGAGGATCTCCGGCAATAGAGATATACCACCAGTAATTACTGATTTTAGAGTTTAACAATGTATTTAGTCATAATTGCTCCTGATAAAAGATTTAAAATAAAATTGTATTTAGATAAATTGCTATTATATTATATGTAGGCGCTAATTAAATTTGTCTTCAATTTTTGTATATATAAAATGAACATGTGCATATTGATAATTGTTAATGGTTATTTAAGTTATAGTTAATTAAGCTTTCAATACATTTTATACGTTCTCACACTTTAAAAATAATTTACGTTCTTAATGAATTTAATAACACTTGACATTATTATGCATGCGTAGTTAATTTAAAAGTTAAATTATGTTTGATAATAACTTGTTTTATTTATATTCAGATAATGAACTTAAACTAATTAGAGTTGAATTTTAACCAATGAATAAAAAACCTATTACTGTTTTCGTTTAAAAGTTGGTTAGTTAATGACTTGGTCATTTAGTTAATTACTTTTCGGTCTATCAGCGAAAAAGAGAAGCTGTTCCGGAAGTAGTTCCGCTACTAAAAATCGATGCTGTTTTATTGAATACAATAAAAAAGCGTAGATTTTTATTAGCCAAATTACTTCTGGACATTAGCAACGGATAATGTTCAGAACAATATATTAACTGCTAAAAGAAAAGGGGTAGTAATTAACAAAGCAGATTTCGAGTTATTGAAGAAATGTAAGCAGAATTTGTAAAGGTGAATTGGTATACATTCCTAACATGAACTTTTAATCACTTTTGCGAAAAAAAATTATTGTAACCGTCTGTTTATTAATATTATGAAAATAACATTTAAAATACATCTTTGATTAAACTTCACAATAAAATAAAGGTATCGAAGGTGTTTATAATAACTTTTTCAATTATAATTCAGACTTTCAACCAATTTTTGCTTTATATTTTTTAATAGCATACAGCTTAAAAAGCAATTTGAAGTGAAATTCTTTAAATTGCTTATAGAATTTTGAATGTAGCGGAAAAAAACACATTAGCAACTTCGGTCTGGAGTTGAGCAGCAAATGACTTGGTAATTGCTTCAAAACCGCCACAATATTTTGAGCGACGCTTCAGTTGACTTAAGTGATATTATGTGAAAATAGTGATTGTATATACAGCCTTAGTTACATAGGACTGTATATTAAAGTTTAAAATATTATATTTGTTACTTTACAAATTGGAATATTTTTTACTTACATCTATGTATGTTATACTGGTTACTACAAAATTTAAAGTATTCCGGTCCTGTTCAGTTCACATATAGCCAAATAAGTATAGTTAGCAGTATTGAAAATAATTGTATTATAACAAAAAAAAATGTGCAGGGCTAAGATAAACTAAAAATACCGTTGTTGGTTATCTTTACATATAAGTAAAATTATTCTACAATCTATTATAACTGATGACCTACGTTTTTTCAGAATATGTAAAGGTTACGTGGCTTAACATTTACAGATATAGATATTTGTGTATAAGTAGATTGGAAATGGCAAAACTCCAGCCGGAATTGAGTTTCCGCCTTTAGTGGGCGCAGGTGAAACATCTCAAGGAGAAATTTTTCAATAAATGAAAAATGGAATTGGTTTACGACAGATAAACCGCATGTGTTTTATACTTCAATGAAATTTTCAGAAGTAAATTGAATTTATTGCATGAAATGGAGGCATATTTGTTTATATATATACGATTTTGTAACGCAGAGTGTAAGTGCCTACTTTATTCGTACGTAACAATATAAACGTATGTTTAAATCTATTAATTGATAGATATATGTTATCAGCACGAATTCTTTATTAATGTATATGAATCTTAAAGATAATGCAAATGTGTATCTTTATAATTATTATAAAAAAATACTTGTTAATATCAATACTTTACGTATTAGATATCTTATTTGAATAATATAAGCATAGCCAGTTGAAAAAATTGTGTTCTTAAGCTATCTTCAAGCGTAGCATTCTAGACAAGAATAGATTGCATTGTAAATTGTAAAGTTACTATTTGGACAATCAGAAAGACAGAAATCTCATTCTGTATCTCAATCTACAGATTTGTTTCTGTTTCTGAGATCGTAGCTCTTAAAGACTAAACATTTTTAATTCAGTGTATTTTCCGGTTACTCTAACAATAATATATGTTTTAACTCATTTTTTTAATCAGATGGGCTTTTTATTTACTAAATGATACTTTTCATTAAGAGGGATTTACGTCATGAATAATCTCAGAGAACGATGGCTTCAAATATGCATACGCCTCGTTTCCACGTATTACTGAACGGCTTAAGCCATTCCCTGGGCATTGATGAAATATTTTATACTTGTATGCAGTTTATGCACGGAAACTCGTATTTATTTTTAAAAATATAACATTATATGTACAGTTCTCTTCTTCAACTTTATAAAGTAAAAACTGTGATCATGAGCTAGAAAACCTTTAGTGTTGATTACTTTGTAAATACGCGAATAATTATAGTTTTATATTTTTTAATAGGACACCACGGGTTCCATTAATGATAAAAGCGGGCTAATCTTGTTCGGGACATATGCTAATTTGCTTCTCGAAACTGAAATTGAGGTTTTCAGTAGGTACAAAATAACATATCGATTTCCGTTAATATAATTTTAGAGCATTTAATCGCTACACAACGGAGTTGGTTAAAAAATAAACTATTATAATCTGTAATAAATACGTCAATATATGTAAATATTACGTTAACAACGCTAATTAATTAGTTAATGTCACTTTCATTTCAATGTAAATAATAGAGAACTAAACAAATATTCGAGACGAAGTAGAAATCTTTTCATTCGTACAAGACATAATCTGAAAAAATTAAGTGCGATAGCACCTTTTCCAATATGAAATTCCTTCGTAAGCAAATTGTTAGAATAATATAAAGATAAAAGTACATCTTAAGCGCTAAGATAGTATATTAAAACATAATTCATATACTAAAAATGAACTAATATTGCTTATGTTTAATATGATTAAACAATAAATGTGAGATAAAAGTAAAAAGCTAAAGTATATCACCAATATATGATAAAAGCAGAGATCATAGGTATCAAGAAGTTTTTATTTTATGATCGCCAAAAATAATTACCCTACTAAGAAAAAAAATACGAAAATGAAATCGGCCTAGCCATACAAATTATCTGTTAAACTTATTTTTTTTTTTTAAATTAAGCGACGAGAAGAGCGGAACGTTTACGTGTTATTAACTGACACGCCCGCCCATAACAACGTGGCACTAGTTAAGATGGTATGCACTGCACCACATAGCGCTCGTCGCCTGAGATATAAGATGTTGAGTCTCTTTACCTCAGTAATTACATAAGCTACCGCGCTTTTCAAACCGGGACACAGTAACGTTTGCACACTATTGTTTGGCAGTAGAAATAGGCGCTGCGGTGGTACCAATCTTTTTTTTAATTTCGGGGGGAAAACTTCGAAAGATACCTAGACCCTTTTAGTCGCCTTCTATGACAGGCAGAGCTTACCTTAGTCCTATTCCTACTAACCTGAGTTTACAGGGCTGGTACCCATCTAGACGATATACGGCCACAGAGACTTACCACCACTATCATCCTTTTCCATGTATACGGGTTAAAAAGTTATTTTGATTTACAGAGTAGCTGTTTGCCTTATAAAATATAGATCCCCGATTTAAATACTAGTTTCGGTTTAAGTACCTTACATAATAAATAGTCTGCTTAGTGTTTCAAATTCTTGGATTCGGAGCCTTCTCTCACGGGAAAAGAGTTAAGACCACATGTCCATAGAAACTGATGATCTTGAAACATATTTTCCTCCAAGTGAAGCTCAGCGGTGATCGACCCTGGGTCTCTGAAAAGTATAGAGTGTATGAGTGCTTTACAAATTATGCTATGGCGATTACTATCAATCCATAACTGCTTATAACAGGTTATTTAATAGAGCAGGATCGACAGGCAACTAACTAATCACAGTACACGCGTCGGGTAACGGAATTGCATTTTACTACTTCCCAGTTGTTTTTCATAATTTATTAGTGAAGCGAAGCCGGCACCGTCGCGGACCCTTCATAAATTATAAATAAACCTTATTTATGGTCGCCGTTAAACTGCTGTTTTATTCGAGCCGCTGAAACTATGCTCTTTAGACGAACGAAATAAATATTTTTATTTAAAACTACTCTTCGTTCAATTAATTTCCATCTTCTGTTAAATATAATATATTAGTGTTAAATATAATATATAGTATCATTATGATAACACAAAAATTCTTTTAGCATTTTCTTGGTCAAATACCTATAGGCATAAAAATTACTTCTTCACTAACATCTACATCATCATCAAAGTCCATCGGACTATCTGCAACATGTATTATTTAAATAAGGAATTATATTGTGATGATTTATATTGCGTATTAAAAATATTATATATAGTATAGTATTTCATAGATATTATAGATATATATATACTATCTATAATATTATAGATAAGTATTAATAATATCTAACAACCCTATTCCCAGTAGTAGTTTTTGGTTTATGGAAAATATTCGTTTTCGTGGAAAAAACCTGTTTTACGTAGAAATATGTTACCAAGAGAGCTTTTATGATAGCAAGAGATCAACGAGAGCAACGAAATCGATAATCCGCTTTTCGATCTTCGTGTTTGGTACACGAAGATCGAAATGTCAATAAGGTAGTTGCATAACATTTTGTTATAATATCATATTAGTATTTTTCTGAGAAACTGTATATTAAATGACATGATTGTTTTTTCTTTATGTATAATAAATAGGCTGGGCCATTAGGATGTTCTCATGATAAAAGTAAATACAATTAAAATATTTTTATTAGTTTAAACTATAGTCAGTTTATGTATAACTGAACAATTTAGTAATCGTCTTTAAGATCAGCAGCGTTAGAAAGGTTTTTTAAAATAATAAATACCATGTAACTTGCAAATTAAAAAACTCCGTTCAGTATCGTTAAGAGATAAGATTAATTGATAGAATTGAATTTTAGTAATAATTGAAATCAGCTTATTGTTATTTACTGCTGAACATAGAGCTTCAAATTTATTTTCATTGCCATCGATCCGATGCCAAAGATTTGTTTCAATTCTGACCAGTTTGTCGTCCCACGGCCATCTGAGTAATGTTGTCAGCCTTTCCAAATAATAATAAACATTATTTTCATAGTACACATATTATATAAGACGAAAGTTACTTCTTCTTTTTGATTATTATCTTCTCTTCAATTCGACTTTATCTCAAAAATTTATGATTCTGGATTACATATTAAATATAATACGGGTACATGTGCTGACATAACAAGTTGCTGCGCCATTTCTCAACGATGATTGCGGTTATATTGACTTCAATATCAGATCTGCAGGTGTCAAAACCATCCACACAATCCTCCTGAATGACGTCACAGAGGCTCACCGCCACGTAACGAGATCCTTTGCCCCCACACGACTAACACTGAACGCGCTGAATAATGTATGACGCTGTTTTACCTTCGCTCAGCGCAATGTTCTGTCTCACGAATGATGAAATTCTGTTATAAACAAACTTATTTTGCAATAAAAAAAAGACATTTTTACTATCAATCGCAAGTGAGAAAACATGAACACAGAGATAGCTAAAAGCAACTAGAATGAGAGAACAATATGCAGCTTATTAACAGCTGCTGTATGAGTATATCGAGTTCTCTTTAGAGAGACTGCATTATTAAAGCAAATACGTCGTAAGTTAAATCATTAATAGAAATAATAGAATAGTAAATACAAAGTACAGATGTAAACATATATACAACTTATAAATAAATATAGATATAAGTTGTAGATCCAACCATCATAAATACTTTTCCGCGTATGAACTAGATAGATTTCTTCCTATGAAAGCTTTTATTTAAGACATACAATTATTCTACAAATATCGCTATCTCGTTCGTTTGCAAGATGTGTAATATCTTTGTCGGTCTAAAAGGGTCTCTAGCTGATCTGGCAAGTGAGACTTAACATGTCCAAGAGACAAGTGCGATGTAGATCTCTGAAGCTGGATCCCGAATAACGACGCTTTGTTAGATGTATTGTATTGTTTTTCACTAAGTAAACGTTTTTCCTATAATAGGAATATTTAGTAATTCGTATGAATAAAAAACATGTCATGAAAAATATAAATTTATAACTTTTACCACAGGAAATTAGTCTGAATTTATTAGTTAAGCATTGACATTTTGAGTGGTTAAAGCGTCATATCTAGGAGTACGTAATTTTCATTAAAACTAGTTGTGTAGACTTATACAGTTTGCTATTGCAAATTTCTCTCAAAATGTAGCCTGAAAATTTGTCATAAATCTCCACTCTGATTTTAGTTAACTGGACAGTAATATAACTCGAACTCACGTTATTATCCTAAACATAAAGTGTTGCTTTTGTTACGGTTACGAAAGACAAAGTTTGTTATTCAAATTAATATAGTTGATGACCATACTACTGTTAACAGTTTTGTTATGAAAATACTATGTATTAGTGCTAAGAGATACCTAATTATTTATTTACAAGACTATACAAATACTTATTCTTATTTGATGTCTTAAAGTATCGAATTCCTTGCTACCTAAATAATATTATTAATAAAATGTTAGTAAATAAACTAATAAGATAACCATATTTTAAAAAAACAATTCTTTTGTGTATCTTATATTTAAAATAAACTCAAACTTTTATCTTCTATTTTACTTTTTTGCCTATAAATAAATAACAGCTAATATACGTCTCCACAGCTGGGGCATAGGCCTACCCTCAATGTGAGGGCGATGGGACCATAGTCACCACGCGGGCTCAATGCTGATTGGAGACTTCACACACGTCTTAGAATAAATTCTAAGTCATGTGCAGGTTTCCTCATGATGTTTTCCTTCGCCGTTTGTATTTCGATGTTGTAACTAAAGTTCAAAAATGTACATAACTTAAATATTAAAAGTCATCGGTACATGCCGAAATTCGAACCATCGACCTTCGGAATGAAAGCCGCACGCTCTAACCATTAGGTCAGCGAGTTACTTTTTGAAACTTTGTCTATATTTAATAACAAAACGAAGGTAATGTTTTTATTACAAAATTGTTATGAAACTCATGCCTTTCGATAAGAAAAAAGTCTTCCTCCTGTTTCCTTTCCTGATCGTCTACTATATTGAATTAAGCTGCTGTATCGCAGAAAACTTTATAATATTTATTCTTTACAGTATACATGGATTTTAATTTTAAATAAGTTTCATGTTTAGTTTATATTTTTACAAATTCCCTTTGCATATACTCGTAAATTACAAAACTTATATAAAACACTAATATAAAAGACGGTCATACGATATATTAAAAGCTTATTTGTGTGTATGTCGAGTTCTCCTCACAAATAAAACCTATCATTGTTAAAACAAAACATACAATGTTATAGATTTAATTGATATTAGAAACAGTAGAATACTAAATGAAGATTCCTCGAAGATTTCTTGAAGATAAAGAATTATTAAGTTTTTCACGTGATACATTAATTTTTTTTGGGACATTCGTACGTTTGAACGTATGAGTTAAACGTGTTAAGAGGACTTACCGTGTCGACTTTGAGAAACAGTTCATAGCGCTCAACATAAAAAAAATATAATAAATGTTGCTACACTGTTGTAGTCAACTGAGCACCGAGCCAGCGGAAAATGCTTTCAGTTAGCTTTCTAATACCGTATGAAAACTTGAAGAGTTTTTAACGGCATTTAATCCACCAGCGATGTCACAACTACGACGAGGATGTAGAAGAGTATTTCCAATATTATCCCATATGTATTTCAGGAGTAGTATGAATTATATTCAATATTTAATAGCTCTAAATTTTTTGGATATTACCTTGTTTATTTAGCTTTTGATTACACGTTCCGAAAGCTTTACAACACTTAGTAGATAAATTTCTTTGTGATAGTTACCATGTAATACCGGTATAAATCTAAGAAATAATATTTAATATATAGATTTTTTACTGTACATCTTATAAGAGCAAAATTCGAATAAATTTTTTCATAAAAATTGTAGATAAGATATAGCTTTAAAGGATTCTAGTTCAATGCCTTGTTAGCAGTAATTGGGTTTCCGATGTCCCTCACCACAACAGCTTTTAAGTGCTGTTTTGCAGCATTATTTTTTATTTGAGTGTCTCGGTATTTTTTTTTTCAAATTTATACCATGACTATTAATGGTCAAGATAACTAGGTTCATTGTAATGACAACTAAATCTCCTTTATTGCTTTCGGAGACAGACTCAAGTATATAGATGGTATGCACTTCATAAACAAACTCGTATACGCAAAAACACTAAAACCTTTTTTCTACACTGTGTATTACATTTTGGACTAGAACAATTTTAATATTCACAAGTTCTAGAATTCCTTGGATACATTTGCATATTTCTGAAAAGAATATTTTGTGCGGTATTAACACAAGGATTGTTTGCTTCTTGCATGAATATTTTATGGGAGTTTCATACGTACTCTTTATTATATGATAGAAATCGTATTTAGAGAAAGAATCGTTAGAAATTCAAGCAATCCATTTTATTTCAATATACTTAAAGGGAAAGCTTCACAGATTTTGAATAATCCTACCAAATGACTTTATATGAAAAGACTGCCACGCATTTCCAAAGCCCTATTGTAACGAGGGGTTTATGGGCGGGTCTCCGACTCGCTGTTATTGAATGCTTTAAATTATTTAAATATTCTTCATATATATATGCAATAGCTGCTTTATTGCAACAAAGGCGATTTTACGACAGTAAGCAAGAGCAGTTGTCTCAATTTCTGAAGGCAATTCTTAGTTAGGTTTTCTATAAATAGTCTGGTCAGCCACTATCCTTATATTGTCAATCTTCTGTAACTGCATTTATGTGTTTTTAATGTCAATTTATGAGTACTTAAATCTTCTACGATGAAAGATATTGTATAGTGCAATACAATATCTTTGGCCTCACAGTTAGTTGTAAAGCCGTGTTGATATCTTTTTAACCGATGGCAAAAAGAAGGATCTGAATTTATTGCGTTAATAATTCTCTTCTTTATTTGCACTTCTTTTTTTCTGTTCTAAGGGTGTGATTTTTTATAGGTGATAGCTCGAAGTTCATTTCGTAAAAACTAGAGTACAACATTAAAAAAAAAAAACATTGACATAACGTTATTTAAATTAAAAATAAAAACTTTTATGTATATTCTCGTATCTTTTAAAATTACTTTCAAGATGTTATTGTGGTATAAAAACCCACGCCTCCCGAGAGACGGCGGTGTTCCAGTGCAGCAGATTTTTGTGGGCAGTAAATTTTCTTTAAGCTTGTAGTGGCTAACAGCCAACTGCATATGAA
Source organism: Ornithoptera alexandrae (assembly GCA_029030555.1). NCBI lineage: Eukaryota > Metazoa > Arthropoda > Insecta > Lepidoptera > Papilionidae > Ornithoptera > Ornithoptera alexandrae. The sequence continues at coordinate 5,694,341 of JARDVY010000023.1, read as the reverse complement.
CTCAGTTTTTAAGCAGATAATATTTTGTAAAAGTAAGTTGCTTCTACTTACATCATTTAATAGTTTTTGTACAATATAATGTATATAGAATGAAAGAAATACAGATGACAATAATAATTTTAGTCAAGAAAAGTCTAAGTACATTTGTTCCTTATTTTAAGAATCTATTGTAAAAGGAAAAAAAGGGTTTTGTCACAAACCATTACGATGTGGTTCTTACGTATAATTTAAAAATAAATTCGTTTATTCCTAAGAGTTTACTCTTAAAGTAGCTTTAACAGCTAAACCGGAACCGGTAGCCGCCGCGCTGCGTCTTTATCAGTAGCGGCACGTAAGTTACCTTAATCCTCTTTGGGAGTCTCTTGGTAATTTGTCACAATGTTTTTTTTGATTATTTGCTTGCTATTTGTCGTGATGTCGCTACTTTAAAAGAAATTGGTTTCCTAAAGAAATTGTTGGCGAGGACGAGATCAGTTTTAATTTACATCTTGCTAGATATATATTTATACAAAAATAAACGGGCATGTCGTTATATAAATGAAATAATTACAATCCGACGAGCAGGAACTTTTTATAACTTAAGATTTTTATACTGCGTCAAAAATCTTAACATACTCGCTTAAGATGTTTATCGTCGTTACCTCTATGATTTGACAAATTATAGTACATTTCAAATGAACGTCATCTGAGTAGGTACTATGATGGATTGCCCTGTAGTCTTGGACTATTTAGAATAGGTCTAGGGTGCGTCGTGCCTATCGTAGAAGTCGACTAAAGAGGTTTTAGGCTTCGTGGAATTTGAAGTCATTGTCCACTAATTCAGCCCGGGATGAACGACAAGTACGAGATAGTCTAATGCTTGTCGTACCAAAGCGAGGCCGCCGAGGAGTGCTACAGCACTCCCCAGGACGTCGTGCTTTAGGCGTGTATAATAAAAAAAAGGACCTTGATGGATAGATGATTGAAAAATTATTATTGTTAATGAAATAATTTATTCTAACATTTAGATTCATATTCTGTATTAAAGTTTTGATTATCTATTATATAAATTGAAAGGTTCTATAACAAGTTTAAAAATGTTTTCGTTCAACTTAGCCTAGAGTTTTAAATTATATTAACGTTGTGGTTATCTACTCGTATTACCTTAGTTAGTGTGCATAAGATATTGAATATCAAATTAACGCTTTGAATGTCAGTCAGTATATGAGATACGAATATGGTTGTCTTCCATGTTGTATTTTACTCTGGAACAACTCCAATGCAACTGCAAGTTCTATATGTATTTTCACTGCTCACCTTTTCAAGTGTTCGAGGTATTGGTATTTTTTCAATTGTTCTTCCTTATGTAAAATATATGTATTAAAACTAAATATTTTGTCGTAAATAATTTACTTTCCATTAATTTGTTATATCAATTTAAGATATATATGTATATTACGAAGATTTTATATCAGAAATAGAGAAAGGAGAAACGGATTTAGATCGTAATTAGAACCATTTAATGTAATACAAACGTTGTAGCTCTGATAAAAAAGTTTTATATTATAATAGAACTAAAACTAAGAAGTAACTAGTAAGCACTTCTTAGCTATGTATTAGTTACTGCATTTATCTATATAGATACAAATATCTCTACATGCATCTTTTTAATCTAGTGCAATGATACATTTATATATAAATGTACTCCTATTAACAGTCAAAGTTATTTTTAATACATACGAATGAAGTGTTTCCTTACTTTTTTATTACAATGTATTTTAGCAATTTACGCTTTATTCGTGTTGATAAATTTTATTTAGTTTTGATGTTCTTTAGCGGCACCTTCAGCGGTTTAAATAACGCTTACGTTAAGTTTGATTACTATTGAGGTTTGTTTAACCAATGTTCGTAGTTATCGGACTTGACTGGTCCATTAGACAAAACGTTCACTGACCACGACACGCTCTTTACTAGCTTGAAAATGAATTGGTTGATGCATTTATACGAGTACGTTCAAAACTCTTCTTCATTTTGGAAGTCAATTTCAAACTAGTTACGCAGTTTCGTTTCGTAAATTGAAATAAACTTTATTTACCAGAGTTTATAAAATATAACTTTGTCTTTAACTACAATAACAGTTTTATTAAAGATTAAACTAATGGTAAATAGAATATATAACAATAAAATTGTAACAAGTTTTTGGAACTAACTTCATTATAAACTTTATCCAAAAAAATCTAGATCATAACTTTGTAAAGTTGTGCGTTTATACATAAATATATAATATAATACAATGCGAGAAGAATTTGAAACAACCTCATTGTTTTCGTGAATTTCAGCTTTTTGTAAGTTTACTGTTAACGTTAATATATAATTTTAAAATTAAACTATAACAGTTTTTAATAGTTGAAGAACGGTTCGACATGTAAAAAATTATCCTATCCTAGTAATTTTAAGCATCCGTTTCCGCATTTTGATTTATTGCCACTGTTGTAAGAAATTTATCGTCCTATTCTTGCCACTTCGTTTAAGTGAGAATCGATTTGTAATTAATCATTCATTGTATTCACCGATCAAAGGATAATCAGATGTTGAATCTATATAATAATTAATAATTTAAAATCTTGATTGGAATTTAATTCAAACCGAAATTGACAATCGAAACAGTAATTATAATCTATTGTCGTAATATATACTTGCTGCTTTCATATCATTTTATTGTATAAAAGGACGAGGTATATATAATATATTTATAGTTTTAAGTAATATAATTTTGGCATATTGAGCAGATGGTAAGTATGAAGTCTGCTCATAAAGTTGTTGTAGTTGTTAAGCAATTTACACAGTATTAATTTACATTCTACTCCTTAATACATTAAATGCTTTACTAGCGAAATTATGCTTCATTTCAAGGAATGTCTTTATGCATGAAAAGGCACTGATACCTTCTGTAGAAGATTCTGGAAATCCTCAGTGGATTCTACAATCCCATATAAACCTGACTTTTATTTAAAAGTAAGGGCACCTTTCCAAGAATAGTGTCTTTGAAATGAAAACAAAATAATGTTTGTACAAGGTGGCGAGAATAGGCACGGTGGTATGATGATACTAATACTAAACCACGGTAACATCCTTGAGAAGAAAGAATTACCACCAGTTATGATTTAAGGATCATCTGAATAGTTTTATTGAAAGAATTATAATTCTCGATTTGTAGGTTTCTTAAGTGAATTGAACGATAAACCACTTTTTTTTCTTTACTTCAATGTTGGGTTTCTATAATTATCATCACATTTTAATACTTTCTTTATTGAGTTCAGGACTTTTCCTAATCCTGAATTTATAAAGAAGTACAACAGCACATAAAATTAATAAATCTTCATAATAGAATCAAACAGACGCTTCTTAAATATGTTATAATAAATGTACCAGTTCCTCTTAAATTTCGCTTCCACTATCTCAACTTTAGAAATCATTATCGAATTCCAAGAGTTTTAAGTATTAACCCAAAATTAGTTTTGGGCCCCTCCGTCATTAACAGGGATGAAGATGGAAAGGGACGATTCGGAAATGTTTTGCCGGCAATGCTTTGTCATTGCTGACGAAGGATCAGACCTTGTCATAAATTCTAATATAACATGTTCAGTTACAAGCAACACAAAAGAATATTAATAATACTACATTCACTTGTGAACTTCTAATATATTAAACAATGTTTATTTTGTATGCGGTTATTTAATTAGATTTAGTTTATGCAGATTTTTATGTTACATTAGCTCTAAACAATGACGTTTTAGAATTCTTAGTGTTCGTTAACCATTTACTTCTTATACAAAATAAAATTTTAACAAAATCCGTAATAATCATGCTCAAAACTACAAACATTTTACAATTTTATCTTGTTTGTTGACGGTGGTTAATTTTTATGACCAGATTTACCCCTTCTGTCAACACTTAAATCGACAATGACAGTAACGAAATCGTTTTGTACAATTAGCAGCACTTCAGCAATAGGTTGTTGGTATCGTACTATTAGTTAATAATTTGGTAAAATTTAGATTTTATCAGACTCCTGAAAACGACGAATGTGTTAAGAATAATTTTAAATATATAATATTTATTTAAAGCAATTACACATTTGAATTTCTTAAAAGGATGCCAAAAATTAATTAACGATTATCTAAAAGTCAAATGAAAATTAAAGCTTATGTTAATCATCATCATCAGCGGATAGACGTCCACAGCTAGACATAGGCTTTATCCAAACATCCTCACATCGTTCGGTCTAGTACTGCCCGCATTCAGTGGCTTTTCGCGACCTGCCGAACACCATGAGCCGTCGTTTGTTCATATGTGGAGCTTTGATTCATTTCCCATTACGCTAATGCGGGATGGTGTGAATCAGAACCTCGTTTATTGATTAGCAGGGTGCACCACGGGCAGGTGAGGTTGGTTTGGGTCCCGTGAGTTGATGTGCGGGACCCCTTACACCTCTAATAATAATAGTTGACGATAATTGGGGCTATATCTATTTCTTTTAATATAGTAAGCTCTCTTACTCTTTTTCAGGGTCACAAGTGGGTAGAGATGCTACTTATTTTAATGAATCGATTTTATGAATTATAGCAAGGAATATGCAGGACTCATTTTTAAAATAATCTAAGAAAAAACATTTAGGAGCAAACTTTAACGCAAAGATTACATTAAATAGATTAACATTTATTAAATTCAATGTATGTGATTATAATCTAGATTGTTTTTCAGAAATATATATCTGGATTTAAATTTGTTGTCAGTATTTTCCTGAATAATGTAATAAAATATATACGTTGTAATTTGATTGGTCTCTTCATAGGCATTTGGCTAAGTAAGTGTATATTTTTTGCGGTCTAGTGCGGCCATTAGCTCATTGAGGCGAGTTGCTGACAAATTGTGAACATTTACATCGCGGTCTGGTGCCGTTGCCGGCACCTAATGGCTGTTCTAATAAAATTTTGCGGTTGCCCGAAGTTTCAGGAAACTGTTTCAGTAATACGTACCTATTAAATATGTGTTTCAGAGGCAAAAATAAAGAATTATAATTTGCATGGAACAAAAACTTATCATCATCATCCACCATTGCTGGAGGTAGGTCTACTGCCAACTGTCTGACCCGTTCTGCATTGTCCACATTATCCTTTCTTATTTTTAAGAAAAAATAAAGGGGAATATAAGGAGAAAAGTAAAATTAAAATGTGTTTAAAAAACTAACGCCTTTCTTTTATTCAACAAAGCAACGAGACGAGCGAGACGTTCACTTGATGGTAAGCGATACGCCCGCCTATAATAATATGGCGCTAGTTAGGATGTTATACACTGCAACACATTACGCTCGTCACCTTGAGACATAAGATATTATTAAGTCTCGTTACTCTAGTTCACTAGCTACAGCTGCCTTAAAACCGGAACATTACTATGTTTGCGCAAAACAGTTTGCCGGCAGAAATAAACGCTGCTGCAGTACCTACCTAGACGGTGTCCGGTAACAGAGACCTACCATCAGTAACCTTTGGTTTGAAAAATACAAATTACCGTAATGACAGCAGATTTATGAAAGATGATATTTTAAAAAGATGATAGTGTAGTTTGTTTATTTAACAAACGAGGTGACGTGCAAGTCATTCACCTAATAGTAAGCGATACGCCTGCCTATAACAACGTGATGGTAGTTAAGTGATATACTTAGCACTACATTGTGCTCGTCGCGCGTAAGATATTAGATGTTGTGTCGATACCCTAATAATTTCGCTAACTACAACTCCATTTAAATTGAAACACAGTAATGTTTGCATACTACTGTTTAGACAACCTATTTTCCGAAACAAACATCTATCACAGGTAATTAATAAAAATTTCATATTCAGATATATTATATAGACTTGATAAATTCTCAATAGCGTCTAAACATCGTTTGGTTTAATGTAGATGATAATAAAATACAGCAATTCGCATTTTTTTTTTAAATTTTGTTCATATCAGCAAACACAGCTCCAGTATTCCTAAAGAAACTGAGATAATTTAAGCGAAGCGTAAATTATTAATTGCCCTCTTCAGTACTCCAGACCTACTTACTATCGTTTGTTATTGTAAGGTATTGGTGTTGTTATACTTGAGAAAGTTAGTTGAAGTTCCAAAGTTTATTATATTTTTCACATAAAAGCTCAGTTTATAAGAGCAGAAAAGAAGAAAAAAGACTATAAGAGAATAGATAGAAAACAAAAGAAGAGAAGAGAAGAGAATGTAGAAGAGAAGAGAAGATAATAGAGAAGAGAAGATAATAGAGAAGAGAAGAGAAGAGAAGAGAAGAAAAGAGAAGAGAAGAGAAGAGAAGAGAAAAGAAGAAAAGATAGGAGAGGAGAGGAGGGGAGGGGAGGGGAGGGGAGGGGAGGGGAGGGGAGAGGAGGGGAGAGGAGAGGAGAGGAGAGGAGAGGAGAGGAGAGGAGAGGAGAGGAGAGGAGAGGAGAGGAGAGGAGAGGAGAGGAGAGGAGAGGAGAGGAGAGGAGAAGATAATAGAGAAGACAAGAGAAGAGAAGATAATAGAGAATACAAGAGAAGAGAAGATAATAGAGAAGAGAAGATAATGGAGAAGAGAAGATAATAGAGAAGACAAGAGAAGAGAAGATAATAGAGAAGAGAAGAGAAGATAATGGAGAAGAGAAGAGAAGATAATGGAGAAGAGAAGAGAAGATAATGGAGAACAGAAGAGAAGATAATGGAGAACAGAAGAGAGGGGAGGATATAATGGAGAACAGAAGAGAATGAAGAAGAGAAGAGAAGATAAGAGAAGAGAAGAGAAGAGAATGGAGAAGAGAAGAGAAGATAAGAGAAGAGAATCCTATCACTATCCCTCTCTCCTGAGGGAGAGGAGGGGGAGAGGGATAGGAGTTAACTGAAGTGGTGCAGAATGAATCTAACCTTACAATATATATAGAAGATATCCAGGGAATTATGAAATTTCCGAAATATTTCAACTTAGTCTTAAAATTTCGCAGAGATATATTATCTCTGACCTGTTTAAGGGTCAGCTAAGAATTGATTTTAAAACATTCCATTCACGTCTTGACTAGCAAAACGGGCTGGGATCCGCTACATTTATATAATAATATTTTCGATATAGAGAATAACATAAAATAAATAATAAAACTTAACAAACCAAGTGAGAATAACGGAAATCATTTTTAATTTACGGAAAATATATGAATGCTTTCAAAGGCAGGCTAACGAAGCCGTTGGTCATCGAAAGTGTTCCGACTGACGTCAGTTAATTGAATTTTTATGTCCACTGGCGAGGTGCCGCAGCTTGTAATAAAAACACGTAAAAGATTTTACGTTCCTGTTCCTTTAAAAGATAATAATAAAATGTACTAGATCGCGTTTCGCTAATATTACTTACAACACTCTTTTAAGTATCACAAACAGATGTACAAGGTTTTCATGAAGACCTAATAATGTCCATGACTCGGTAAGTAATGGTTATCACTTTTATTATTCTTATTTATGTTAAGGGATTGACGCATCGTAAAATGGAGCTTTGTGTGATACAAGAACTAAATATTCACTATTGTTACTCAAAATTACTTTTATCGTGGAAAGCGAAAATATAAGAATAATAACAAAAAAAAGGCAGCAGCTTGTCTTGTTGACACTTCGTAATTTAACTCATATAGCGGCACTAGACTCGGTAGGGAGGCGGGCTAGGAGGCTTGTTGGTGGTCAAGAACTTCTCAGAACTACGCTTTTTTTTTGTTCAACATAGGGGAAATGATTGCGCATACCTATCCTCGCGGGAGCAAGGACACGTTATGTCGGACCTGCACCGACTACAACCCCCACGATATTGCTGCTCGTCGCTTTAAGACAGGGTCACGGGAACGCTTTCGTACACATCCGCGACCCCCCCGGCGCTAACCGCATGACGCCGCCTCACCTCGGGAGGGAGAGAAGAAACCTCCTATTCCACCTCTGTAGGGGCACGCCGGAACATTCAGCGCGCCCCCTCCTCGGCCTCTTGCAGTCACGCCGGCAACGGATCCCCCCGTACCCGTCACCCAGGGGCCATGAGAGCCAAGAAAGAAAACTCTCCCGGCTCCCTGCGATGGATTCGATATTGGCCCCGGCGCCACTCGTTATACGGCCGCGGAGGATAGGGATAACGGCGCATCGCAATACCGACACTCCTCTACTCCCTTGACCCCACCGCCGCCGCATCAGCGATACGGCACCGATTAGTCGCAGAGGGTACTCCTTCCGCGACTCCACCTCGGCTGCGAGGAGCAGCATTAAGCCGCCCCTGCAGCCTGGCTGTAAAGCAATTAAACCATATAATTTATCCATCCCCTTTTCACCGTGGGACGACCAGAAGCACGGCGATTCGCCACCCTTATATTGTGGACATTTCCAGTTTGTGAATGAAGAGGTTCTACTCCTTGTTCTTCATAAGAACAGCAAAGGAGTGGAACAACTTGTCAGCGTCGGTGTGTCCGTAAAGATACGACGTGTCTGCAAGAAAAGAGTGAACAGGCCGTTAATAGGTTAGTGCGCCACACAGTAACCACAGACCCCGTCACCACATCACACCACAAGCGGTAACCTTGTTAATTTAAAAAAAAGTTTGTGAGATTTCTGTTTAGCTGATGATACCTATAGTTTGGAATAATTGTTGGAAAGAATAAGGATCAGTATCGTTGAACAAAAATTTGTTATACAGTATATACATAACAAATACTCGTACATCCATAGAAAATGGACAATGAGGAACGAACAGAAGAATTAAAAAAAAATTACGAAATCTAAAGGTCTGAAACATAGATGCATACATTTAGATATTTTGTACTCACGTATTGTGTATGTAAACTTTAAATATTAATCTTGAATAATCAGCAGTCCACACCTAGACCTAGACTTTCTACAATCTATATCTAGCGCTACCGGTTCGATAGCACCAATATTCTTTAATTTTTTGTGATCTTCAAGAGATCATCAAATCAACTGCCAAGTCCGATGCTGTATTAGACATTACATAGTCTCCGCTCAAGGATCTTTCTGACCTATCAGCCATCCTATCTCCACCGTAGCCTTTCCATCTTCATAATATCATATAAATGTTACTGGCGGTAGTTCTCTGTTGCCGCAGATTGTCTAGGTGGGTAGCACCGCAGCGCCTATTTCTGCCGCCAAGCAGTAGTGTGCAAACATTACTGTGTTCCGGTTTTGAAGGGCGCTGTAGCTAGTATAATTACTGGGGTAACAAGATTCAACCACCTTATGTCTCAGACGAGTGTAATGTCCATCTCCACTAACGCGTCGTTGTTATGAGCAGTCATATCACTTACTATCAGGTGAACGTTACGCTCGTCTCGTCGCTAAATTACATAAAAAAAGAAGACATTATAAAAAAAAATAGTACGAGAAAAAAATTGTCTTATATAAAATAGTGAAAGCTCATTGTGAATTAGTTTGAAATGCAGTTTAGTATAAATTAAAACAATTCGTTAATATTCCTGACACTAATAACTTTAAATTACATATTACACAATTTTTAAATAAAAAAAAAAATATTGATGTTCCGGTAAATTGTTCCTGTGAACTATTTTTAGAGATAAATAAAGTACTTTGTGTAAATTACATGCCGTGCATCAAAACTTTTGTAGTGAGTAAATAAAATTCTAAAATTACTTTTGTATTTTATACAAACGCAACGCAAAAGATTTCAATATATCATTTTATTTTTATTTAACTTAGCATTAATACTAATTAAAAAAAAAAACAGTGGTTTGAACTCCGTCTACGGGTAGACGTTATTGACGTCGGTTTGAATGATAAATCACCAATAGTAGACGAACCCTTTTCTCTTAACTGGTAATAAATAATTATGCAACTTCTCTCCCCACTACCACCCTTAGTTCCGCCAGTTACCAATTACTCTATTTACAATAAATTACTGGAAATAAATGTTATATCTTTTTTTATCCAATTACAAGTGAAAATATTGATTAACGCAATTTAAATTAAAATGTATATGAAGGTGCTTTATCAGTAGATATATACATTTGGGTCTAATAAACATCTATATATAGCTTTAGTCCACGTAGTAATATATATATATATATTTATTTATCCTTTATTGTACACCAATTACAAGCTATGGAATGCATTATATATATACGTAAATGTACAATGGGGGGTCTTTTTGCTCAAAAAGCAATTTCTTCCAGACAACCCATTGGAAAGGAAGACGTGGACTAAAAGCAAAGACAAGCTAGTGGTGCACTAAATTATTAAAACTAAAACGGTTAGTGACAGATGCAAGCAATACCACAATTAGACAGAATATATAATTTAAACTTTATGATAGTCGTTACTTAAGTGTCTTTTGAAAGAAAATGGGGATTTGGCGATACGAATATGGTTCGGTAAAGAGTTCTATAACTGAACCGCCGTAACGGAAAAAGAGTTTTAGAAAAATAAATAAGAATGCATGGGGACGCGAAGGGATTTTATGCATAAAATATAAATTGGATTGGTATACATACATACATGGATACATCAATATTTTACACAAACTAAATCTTTTTATTTACAATCGGCCAGCATTTGACTTTAATTTCATGTGGTGTTAAGTAACAATGAGGCCATATGGTGAAGTATGTTCGTCTAAAATATTCATGCTCTCAGATATTAACAGGTGGAATACCACAAGCAGTAATATAACAGTGATAGACTAGCCTAGTGGTTAGAAGCCTTAACATACTTTGCCACTAATCAAATAATACATATAAGCCAAACGCAGTTTAAGACAATCTCCTACGTGGTAATACGGCGACCTGGTAAAGATCGCAAGGTGTGATTGCATCGAACTGGTCGTGTTAGTAATCGATCAGGGAAGCCTATGTAAAACATTGGAAGGCGATAGGCTAAAATGATGACGAAAAATGAGACTGATACATTACAATATTATTCTACACAAATTTGACATGAATTTGATTACAAATTAGTAATTGTAAATAGCTATATTGTATTTGTTTATAAAAATGTTTAGAATATTTATATATTGATCTTCTTTACCCGTTTTTAATCCATCATACATCTTTAATATATAATATAAACATACCTATAGGCTACAAAAAGGTTTTTACAGACATAAATGTGTATAAAACTTTTTTTTGGTAGCCTTCGTATTGTCAAAACAATCACCTATGAAAGCCAGTCAACGCACAGACAAATAATTCCATTCCTTTTTAAAAACTTTTCCGATTTTATTCATTCCAAGGGATTCGCCAGAGATTTTCCGACTTCAAAGCAATCTTTCCAAATGGTGTCATAAAGAGACCTGTGACGGCCAACCGTTGTGCTGCGTAAAGGAACACTTTACTGACGGCTGAACGCTATGAATAATATATTTCACCTTCGTAAAGTTTATCGGTTGCTTGGAAATATCAAATTAATTAGGTTTATATTAATCAAAAGGAAATAGAAGAACCGTTGATAGGTCGACACGAAGACGTAAGGGTTCGCTGACCAAGCTTGAGCTTTCGATTAAGTAATAAATCTTGAGGAAACTCACACGTTTTTAGATCAGATTTTGAGAATGATTCCAGTTAAGTCTACCATGAGAATAAATACCCTTGACTCTTTCCTTTATAAAAGTTCTCAGGTATAGGAAAAAAATGCTGTTTATTAAACATAAATGTTATGTGAGAGGATATGGAAAATTTATAATAATACATTACAACGATTAAATATTTCATTATACTTTAAAAGTATATACTATTGGAAAAGTCTGAATGCTTGCCTATTAAATTCTAAAAACCTTATAAGACACCTACATAAAAACTGCTATAATTTTATTTAATTGTTCATGGTCATAAGTTTGACAAGGTTTAATTACATAATAGGCAAAATATGGAAATTTAATTTCAGTTGTATTAATATAAGTTAAATAATTTTTTTTTACAGCTGTAATTCTTTTTGCAAAAATTTCAGAAACAGCATATTTGAATCATGAAATTATCAAATTTATATGCGAGAAACTTCAAAAATTGAGAAATTACAAAATGGTTTCCTTACAGTCGATCCTCTATCCATTAATCAAAATGAATCTCGGAGCTTTTAGCAATCATTTTAGTCTCAGTTTGGAACCTTAAATTCGAATAAATATAATTTCTATTAATAGTATATAAAAGATGTATAGTTTAATTGTTCCACTTTTTTGTATTTAAATGAAATTAAGTAAATTTATATCGCTACGACGATTTATAGATTAATGTTGTAACTAAAATTTTATTACTTTTTTAATAAACATAAAATAACTTACAAGATTTTTGTTGGTCGTCGATCTCTCTTGGTGTCGACAATGTAAATGGTACTATTCTTTGACCATTAGATAGAGAGTAAATCGTATCGTGAAGGTCGTCATTGCAATATAATGTTAACTTTACTATTAAAATTATTGCAATATTAACTTAACATGTATTGGATTAAGACATTTTTATATAGTTTTGTTTAAAAATCCAACTCAGCTATGGCGTTCGTTTTTTGAATCAAATAGTAATAGTGTAATATTAATATGCAAATATAGCCCTCTGCCATTTTAATATTAAATATAGCAATACGTAATATAAATGTCTTCGTGACGACAGGTAAAGAAAAATAAGAAACAAAATAGAAAAAAACTAAGATCATTATATTTATAAAAAACGTGAAAGAGTAAAGTCTTAACCCCACGAACAGCAGGTGAAAGTAATGCCAATCGAATAATTAATTACAACGAAAATTAATCATCAATTTTATCAAAGGCTTCGACTATAATAAGAGACCGAATGAAGAACCAACCATTGAGAGAAAATCCCTATCGCTTTTAAAATAAAGCCGTTTGATGCAAAAGGTTTCTTTTAGAGACACCCGCAGTGAACAACTTTGAAGTGGCTTTAAACGACGTTGTTTTGTATTTTTGGTTGTGATATTTTTGAAATCTTTCTCTAAATAACTTTTCATATGCACATTTTCACCCTTTTGTTTCGATTAACCCGTAATCATAAAATTCTTAATTTTTATTTAAATACAAGGTTTCATATCCAGAAGAAATAATAAAACATTGAAATAGGAACCATTGTTAATTGGTATTGTAATAATAATATAATCTTGATTAATGTATATTTTATTGTGTTTGTTGTATAATTAAAATAAAAAAATTACATTTCCGAAAAAAATTCCAGCTTTAAATAAAGCATCCGCCTGGCTACAAACCAAAGGGCAAATCAATTTAATGTACATAGGCAATATCCGTACGGATGTTAATCAAATTACCGGATATGCTAGATCAATCTACATCCGTAATCTATCCGGCTTACTTAAGTAATTACAGTATAATATCGAATTTCCACATATTCCTATACAAAATGAACAGCAATGACCATACAAATTAATACTGATTAAGATGATGAACCTCAACATCAACTAGCACTAATGAGAATCTCTTAAAGAAGAACATTCTTAATTAACGATCGAATATGTACGTAACTATCAGTTTCACATGACACATAATCATTATCATCATTATTAGGTGCCTTCTATACAACAACTGGATTGTGTACAACAATCTGGAGTACCTTTGAGAAAGAGTTTTCGGTCTTCAGTTTTTCTTTTAAACTAAACTTATTTAAGCCTGATCCATTATATCGTCAAACAATAACGAGCATCAACCATTTCTCGGTTCGTATAACTTGACGTGGTGCTGTGTAAACATCCTAACTAAATGACTCATTATTGTAGGAAGACGACCAGGTAACGATTTGACGTCACCAACCCAGTTAACACTGTCTGATGGAGAAAACGTTTTAGATGAGTGAGGATGACATAAAAAAAAACTATATTTAAAATCTGTTTATTCTTCACAGCTTTTACAGAATTTTATTTATTAAATATTCGATGATTTAATTGACGCTACACTTATTACAGAAAACGAAATCAAGAAAAAAAATAAGCAAAATAAAGTTTGCATAACCACCACTAGGTGAACAGAGGACATTATTGGACATTAGACATTAACATCAAGTTTTCATGTCCCAATAATTATAGATCTATCTCAATTACATCCATAATGTGGAAGATAGTGAGTGGAAAGTATGTTGAATTTGTACTTCATGACCTAGAGTTGGTCAACTGGGAGCCTTCTAGCATGTGTGGAGGTTTTTAAGTAAAACGAGTCAGCTCAAAAACATTTAACAAGGTTTGACACGACAATGTTATAAAAAAAACTTCCAGAGTATAGTATGTTAAACAAATATTTGCAATAATACAGTTTATATAAAAAACTTACTTTGATTTAATTCCCTCTAATGATGGGGTTAAGAGCGTTTATAGTGATTCTCCACTATTTTCTGTTATTATCAGGACTCGGATAGAAAATACACCTTTAATCAAAATTCTCGTGTAAAAAACTTATTACTTAACTTGTTCAGACAGTTAAATTCAATATTTCGAAGAATCTGTGATTCACTTCGAGTTTCTCGCAATAAATTATTCATACCTTTCAGTGATTACAGACCGAACGGAACTAAGATCGCTTATTTACTACCGCAAGTTTCCCATGTCACTAGGAATTTCTTCTTGGAATAAAACTTCATTGCAATATGAAAAAGAAAATAAAATTTAATTGTTCTGCAACCGTTAATAAAGCCACATAAATAACTTAGATTTTTTAAGAAATTTTATGACATTTTGGCTTAAATTTCTTCTTTGTTTCGAGGTTATGAATGACAATTGTTAACATTACGTTAGATTTGTTTTTACGAGTTTGTAGTATATCTTTTGTGAGGCTTAGTTGTTTTACTAAACATTATCTATTATTATCTTTCTATAACATATAAAGGCAGGATAGCATCTGGGTAATTCAGCTAGTTCTAGTACATTGTTATAGTACGATTACGGATTACTAAAGGCAACCACGAAAAAACGGTAAGAGCTAAATAAGATGAAGAGAAAACCTCTTTAAACCCGGAAAAGACAATTTTTTTTAGTATTTCCACCAGGGAAAACTAATTTAGATAAAAGTGAAAAGTACATTTCTCCTTCTTTTCACTTCTATTTATATTATATTTATTCAAGTGTACCGCGTTTGAAACTGGAAAATGGACTTTGAAACTGGCCAAACAAAACTGACAATGGTATATTATGGTTTATACAAAACAGGAATGCTTTTTGACTAAGTTTAAACTTTCTCTATGCTTATTAATTTGAACTGTTCACTATAAAGATTTCGTTGTACCTAGTCAGGCCATAAGTTCTGTTACAAATGAAATGCATTTTTTTTTAAAGAAGCAATGTAATATCATTAAAATTTATATATTTATCTATATATATATATATCTCTATTTATCTATATATATATATATCTCTGCAAAAAATAAAAAAAAATCTATTTGAAATGGCCACCTTTGGCTTTTATACAGGCCTTTAATCTGATTGGCCACGAATCTATGGATTTACGCAGTTTCCAAAGGAAATTTCGCCACTGCTTGCTCCAAAGATTTTTTTAAGAGACGCCGTGTCGTTTAGAGCAGGACATGTCCTCTAAAACTGACCGTAATTTGAAGTCTAAAGTATTGAAATCTGGGCTAGATGAGGGCCAGTCTTCAGCTCTTATAAAGTCCGAAACGTTGGTTTCAAGCCGGGCTTGGGTAGTAATCTTAATTTATAATACACGATGGAGTCCTAGCAGGAATCTTCATTTCTTGCGATAAGATTTTTTGCTTCCTAATGGGGTTTCGAATAATTCTGGCTTTAACTGCATTAACAGCCTTTGTAATACTAACAGCACGCTGCCGCCCCGATCTTTTCTGGTCTTCGACAGAGGAAGTGTTGTTGTATCTGTTAATAGTACGATATACGAACATACAGCTAATACCAAGCTTTGAAGTATCTGGAATATGACGGACGGCTCCATACCCACTTTGTGCATGGCAATCGCTGCAATCCTATTTTCGTAAACATCCCATTCCATATTGTAATTAGATAATGAAGACGAAAAAATATGTGAAGTGGCGCAAAATCGAAAGAAGTTTTTAAATAATATACGTGTCCCAAATTTAAAATAATTAAAAAGTTAAAAAAAAAAAGTTTTTATGTAACAGTATTTATGGCCAGACTAGTTATATATAAGAATATATACAATGAAACAACACGACGAAAAAGACGTTTACTCTTTTATATCTGTCATTTAACTTTTACCCAAGTAACTGCCCAAGTTACATCATCCATCCGTTTAGCCGGCAGAAATAAACGCAGAGTTTGGCACCTCAATAGACTATTTCCGGTAGAAAGAAAGAAAAATATTTATTCGACACATACACATAATTTTACATACACACATTAATACACAAGCCACACATTATTTAGAATCTTACTGGTATAAGAGAACGGATATAATTTATTATTTCTCGATTATCATCCAACGCCGTACAGCTTAGAGAAAGGTATGGTTTCTTTTGATTACCATGAGCTCTGCTGTACAAGTCTCCAAAGATTTTCATAACAATCAATTTTACTATATTCTTATCCAACCAGGACACCCAGTAGCTCCTTGGTCCGCAGAATCCGCAGCAGCTAACCTTATTGTCCCAACTGGCATTATTGCTTCGACTAACGTGAAAGAGTCCTCTTTTTAATTAGCTTTTTACTTTTTCGTGGTTATTTTTACTTACATAATAAAGTTTATACTTCCAGTTCCCTTTATTTAAGGCTATGAAAGCTCACACTCACTGCAAACTTCTTTTTTAATCAATAGGTACATATAAATAAATAAAAATAAACAATACGAATTCATTAAATGGTAATAAAAAATCTAAGGCCCTCATTTCGCATATGTAAACAGCTTATTTCCTAATGTCTTATTTAAAAAGGATATCGGTTCCCATGTTCCTTAGTTCGGAGATGTTTATACAAAAACATCTTTGATATGGACAAATTATTCTGTGTTCAATTTTTGTTCGTATAATCAATGCTTTAAGAAAAAAAAAAGGAAATTTAGAAGTCAAATCTATGATTTAACAATAACCTATTTTAATATTAAAAAGCCACGGTTTAGAAAAAAAACATATCTTTCACTCATACATTAATCGAAAATATTACAAGAAGATATTTCATGTACATTATTGATCACTGTAGAAAAGACAAACATCACAAAGATGACATAACCCATGCGCTATAGAGAAGCAAACTATTAGTATCAGATGAGCTCTCTAAATCGTATAATGACTACCAAGCGATATACATCACCTAATAGAGACTAAATAATCTATAAACATAACCTTTGGTCTCTTTCGTGTTAGTTGATGAAACAATTAAACTTTTCATAATCATAACAGGAACAGCCTTTTCTTTTTAAGACATGCATAAGTATATACAGCTTCTCCAGAGTTATCATTCATATCTGAGGATCGTGGTCAGCGTTAGGGTTGCATTAAACTATAAAATTTGAAAGTCCATCGCTTCTATAATTTTAGGATCTTGTACGTATGTAGGTTTTCTTTCTGGTGAAAGACATCGCAATTTTTTATCTTCAATATACGCAACCATGATCAGTTTTTCATAATTACGCGTGTTATGAGTAGTAATACTAAATAATTCTTTGAATAGACGTAGTTATTTAGTTTTAAAGAAACTATAGGAAAAAAAACCATGTAATATATCACTAGCGTCAGACAACAGGTTGACTGTTTTACGTTGTTTAAATTAGAAAATTCAACCTCTAACTAAATACAATTGCTTATTCAATCTAGCTTATTAAAACAACGAGTAAAATTTTCTTAACCATTATTTTTATATACTGCTTTTATTTTGTTAAGCTATTGACTGGTACTTAACTACATGCCAAGCTCTTTGCAGGCGGTGTTTATTGACTTTTTACAGCGGGAAAATAGTTACATAAAATTACACGTCACGAACACCCGCCCATGGGAAATTCTAATTTAAAATATTATTAACGATTTATCGTGATTTTTATTAAATATTCCCTATAAACCTTTAGAACAGAAAGAACATTTGGATTGAAACACCAAAGTGAGGAAAGTCATTGCCAATCATTTTAAAAAAAAGGAATACATTTTTAAATCTGTTATATATTTGTTGTAGCGCGGATTCGTTTTCTTAATTTTTGGATTTTGTGTTCTTGCTGTATTATTTTTCTATTAATTAAAAATTAGAGCAAAGCATACTGAACTGGGCAACTCGGAGTAGCAAGGGTATGATGCTAATAATGCTTTGCATATCTATAATTGTGGTAACAAACAGTGCTATAACTTCTCTTTTCCGCTATAATGTTACTTTGTATCACCTGATATGACAAACGAATATAATAAATGCTATATAAGAGCAATGTACATTAAGTACTTATATGTTGTATTAAGATAAAGTTCTATTGATAAATTACAGATGTGTGTATGTATGCTTTATGCGAAAGTGTAAGTATATTTATAATTAATAATTACAAAAATATTTACATTAACAGCAGGTAATGACTATACTAATATTTTTATTTAGGACATGAACGTCGTGAAATTTTTTAATAAAAACGCATTCATAATACAGTGTTAATATCTTCTAGATTCTCCTTTATTAGAACTACTCTTATGTATAAATATTAGAAAGTATATTATATAGTTTTACTAAGCAATTTAAGATAATAAAAAAGGAGGAGAATGTTTATACGTTTTAAAATTTTATAGTACAAACTATTTGGTAGTGTGCCAGAATGAAATTTAGCGCATAAAAAAATTTACCTTCACTCTACCCTCTTCCTCGGGTAGCACACTAGATTAAAATTCTGCTTTTTCCATCTAAAAGGTTATATCATATTGAAGAGAAATTAATAACCTTTGTACAATATAAGCGCATGCGATATGAAAGCTTTTATTTAAATAGATAAATCATCATTATTGTTGAACTTGCATAGCGAAGTGCATTAACGATTAAAAGCAAAAAAATAAAACTTTAGTTGTATTTATGCTTGAATTTAGTTCTACGAAAATAGGTCTGTCGGAAGATGTCCGACATCCGTGGGAAACGTGCCACAGTAGGCGACTTGGAGTAAAGTTTGCTTATTTTCGCTTATACGAATTCAAAATACCATTTTTCATTACAATAAATGTCACCGTATACCGCAATGTAATACATATATACATTTATTGTGGCAAGGAAGTTACCAGAGTCACATTTAGTTGATATTTACTACTAAAAATTACGAAATAAATGTTATTATTATACTATAATTACTCATTATGAAGGAAAATATTGAAGCAGGGTGAAAAATCTAAGCAATCGAAGGATTTTGGGGTAAAGAATCTGTGAGAATGGTCTGACCTTAGGACAGGGCAGGAAAGAGGAGAAACCTATTCATACTGCAGCCGCCAAGACAAAATTACTATATTTATCTCACAAGTTATAATTAAACAGGTACATCAAAAAGGTGTTTAATTTTAGTGATGTTTATTACTTTTAAAACATCTCATATAATCAAATCTTTTCTCATCTTCTCTTCCAATTATAATAATTTTTGTACCATATAGTAAGGGGTACGGCACAATAACGCACGGGACCCAAGCCAACCTCACCTGCTCGTGGTGCACCCTGGTAATCAACAAACGAGGCTCTGGCTCTCGCCAAACCGCATTGGGCCAGCGTGGTAGGAAATGGCTCGAATCGCCCAGAAGAACCCCTACATACGATAGCTCCTAGTGCCTAGCGCTACTGGAAGCCATGCTGACTGTATGTGGAGATCTTCTGGGGATGCCTATCTTTAGCAGTAGACGTCTATCAGCTAGTGATGATGATAGTATTATCATATGTATGGTTCCCTTTATGTTATCAATATTTTTAATGTTGTTCTAAAATAGATTCGCTTAACTTAACACTAAGAATTTGTGGAATTTAGGGTTGAGGGTCAACAATTTCGTTGACTTGGCCACCTAAAACTCAGCTATTTAACGTTAATTCGAATTTTCATTTCACTAAAAGGTAAAATAAAAAAAAATTGTAGTTGAACACTTGAAACTACTATAAAAATTTAAACTTTCCTTGTTTATTTTGAAGTATTTAATAAGCTATAGCCACAGTTAAAGTTTTGAAAAGAAGCTGGATTAACATATTTTTGTAATAATATAAAACGTTAATTAATCGTGTTTATAAACTGTAATATATTACTTTGAGGTTATTAAACTGATTGCGCTCAGCTTAAGAGTTAAGACATTTTAAGCTAGTAATAACATTAGCTACCCTTCAAAGTGTAATAATACCTACCAAAATTTTCTTCGCAGAGGCGTTTTCAACATTGTCATGTGTGCCTAGTTTAACTTAGAATAGGTACGAGAACGGGGAGTGTCGTCTAATACACCTTCGGGAATTCGTCTAAGCTAAATTACGATCTAACAACCAACCAAATATGACCGAAAATGCTCGTTTCGGTTTATGTAAACCATTACGGATTGGAACAAAGCACCAATTTTGCTTTAGTATACCTGTATTCGGTCAATACGGCCAATGTGACACTTTTGCTGAGTACACAAATAGCACAGTTAAGTGATGCGAGAAAATATAAAAGGTTTACTTAACTCGTAGTGTTGTTAAATAAATCAATATGCTTTTACCCTCAGTTCTTGTTATAGAGAATTTTTTAATATATCTACATAAACTCACTGTGTCTAGTAATCTTCTAGTTGTAAGCTTTATAATAATAGAATCCCAAGTAGTTGGGTTTTACCACTGGCTTAGTACATTTTTAATAAAAATCATGTAAAATGTAACGGCTCAACGGAGCAAATTGCACTGACTTAATATTGAATCTCCATCAAATATTGCCAAAAATATATAGAATAGTAGACAACGAAAATACGGACAAGTCAATATTACTTTATATATACATATGTACATAAGAACGTAATGATAGATAGTATAGCGTAAGTAAAACCATAGATACAATTTAGAGCACACAGAAATAATACAAACAATAAATAGGAAAAAAAAATTATTAAGAAAAAAGATAATATTATAAGAGAGATGCCGAGTAAAAAGGAACATTGATTCTTCAGCTCTTCAACCAAAAATGAATAATTATTGTTGTTAGTGTAATTTCAATTTAAAATTACTTATTTTACAAGATTAATTATTTAAATGAATAACTTTGCTTTTCACGTTATATTTATTGTACAATAATTTTTTTGTTCATAAAGATAATTTTAATTGATCACAATATAGTTTATTATTAAGAGTTAAGTATATTGCAGTTAAAAAGTAGTTGTTGTAATAGTTATTATTTATTAGACAAGTCAGTTTCACTTCTTTCTAATATAACATTCGTATTTATTTCCTTTAAAATCAAAACGTAATTTTATTAATTTAAACTTTTTACAAAGGAGAAAAGCAAACAGTTTTCATTACTGTAAATATAAGAGACTCGGTTTAAATACACGTTATAATGAGCAATCCTCATCGTTCCCGTACCCACTTTGTACATTTGAAATTAAAAATCTTCTTCTTCGTCCTTTCATAACAGGTTTTTCTTGTAAAATATTTGTTTAGATACAATTAAAAAAGTTCAAATCTTTCATTTTACAACCATCATTCCATTAATTATCAGACAACTGTAAAGAGAACTTTAACAGTTTTTAAATTGAATTAAACATTTTTTTACATTGCATTATAAAATGAATATTATGGATATACAGTCTCTTCTACGTACCTGAAGAGGGTGCCTACCCTCACATAGAGAGAGTAAAGATTATATTAAATATATAAAAACATTTTAATACGAATCTTTTATTAGGTCCTTACATATGAAATTGGCGTTTTGTAAGGGAGGAATACAAAGTCAAATTTGTTGTGCAGTGTGTGGTCTTGCGTTGTCGTGAAGCAGCAGTGGCCTTAGAGCGATTGACCAATCTCGATTATTTAACAGATCGTTCTTCTTTCATGGTTTGCAGTTGCTGACAATAGATATCTGCCGTAATCATTTGGCCTGATTTTAGAAAGCTGTAGTGAACGACACCGGCGCTAGTCCACTAAACTCACAAGTAAATTTTTCAGAGCCAATTTTCGTTTAGGGCAGGATTTGGCTGGGTCTCCACGGTTCAGCTATTGCGACAAGCGCTTTCGATTATCGTACAGTATCCACTTTTTATCACAAGTAATGATTCGATTGAAAATTAATTCATTATTGTGTCGGTTGAGCAAAGTAAAGCAGCAGTCGACGCGTGTTTGCAAGTTCGATTCACTCAATTCGTGAGGTACTCATCGTTCAAGTTTTTTTACTTTCCCCATTTACTTCAAATGGATTAATACAGTTTTGTCACTTACCCCAAAGCCTGTAGCTATCTCTGAAGTGCTTTGTGATGGATCCGCTTCCACAATAGCCTTTCATTCTTCATTTTCCACTTTGGTCTCCGGCCGTCCACGGGGTTGGTTCTGAACGTCAAAATTTTCAGAACGAAAACGTTGAAACCAAAAACGTACCGTGCTATCTTTTGCGACACCAACGCCGTGCACATCATTATACCTTCCAGCTGTTTCTGCAGCACTGATGCCACGGTAGAACTCGTACTCGGAAATATACCTATATTTCATGTTTTCCATTGTGCGATAACAAGCGACGCCAAAGAAACAAATAATGAGGAAAAAACAAATGAATTACTGTTTTCAGAACTCAAATGAACCGGCTAAATGAATTTATAAA
The DNA here is from genome assembly GCA_029030555.1 of Ornithoptera alexandrae. Classification (NCBI taxonomy): domain Eukaryota; kingdom Metazoa; phylum Arthropoda; class Insecta; order Lepidoptera; family Papilionidae; genus Ornithoptera; species Ornithoptera alexandrae. The sequence continues at coordinate 5,671,603 of JARDVY010000023.1, read as the reverse complement.
TTTGAATTTGGAATTGTTAACCAAAGATGAGATATTTCAGATCAAAGTGGTCAGTACGACAAAACGCTAATTTCATATGTAAGGACCTAATATTATTTTAATTACGTATATTATTTTTAAGCTTTACGTTGAGAACTTATCAAGTGTGAACAGTGACATCGAATTTGTATTTCAACTGTATGAGAGTTTGTATTGAAGAAATATGCATTCGGTACCCCCGGGGAGTTTTCCGTCAGGCATGCATTATTAATATCTGTTGTAGGGTGAACAGAACTATGACTTATTACATTATGACGGGCACACTGTCAACAGGTCATAATGAAATTAACAGTATTATTTTAAAAAAATTTGCACTTTTACCTTTTTAAATTTTAACGTAAAAATTTTAATGTTATATGTTAGCTTAAAAAGATAGATGCATTACAAAAATTCTCTTTCTGATAATATTTAAAGTCAAAACTTACGTAAAGTTTTTTTTTTTTTTTATTTGAAAAAATGCTTCCTATCCACAGCCACTCCTTTGCCAATACGGCAGTACCCTTACTTGAGATGTTCAACAGTGGTTATTATTAACCTAAATTGATGTCGGTGATGATGATGACAATATATGTAAACATGACAAGAATCTAAGGCTATTGCGGCATGACACCATTCAATCAATACAGAAAATTTCCACGATGTTTTAAAACAAGAGATAAAGAAGGACAGTGTAAAACTGTTTATGCACTGTATTATATATTTAAGATAACTACATAAATTATATATTTATGCAAATTAAGTCCCAGCATTTTAGATACAAAACATAGTATACTGTTAAAATAAATTAACGTTAATAATACATAATTCGAAAGTTTTAATATTTATTGTAACATTGTTTTAATTTGAGCTGTTACATTTATGCCAAACATGTTGTGTATATTGTCACCCGAAAGTTTTATGGTCGGAATTTGCGGTTTTGCCAAAGGGTCCACCAGTTGTGGAAACTTTGTGGACCATACCGGCTATGTAATAAATGTGATACTTAAGACTTTTGAATTTAGTACCATTAAAGACATTCCATTGGACTTTTATCTACTCTAATTTTCATTCAATAAAAAAAAACAACAAGACTGTGGCTTTAAAAGATAATTTTTTGTTATGTTTACATGTAGTCGTAAACGAGATACGTAAACTGTGATTTTTTTTTTATTTATTTAAAATTTTTCTCTGATATTATTATTCAGAGCTTTATCGATTTTTCTTATTATACACAATGTCTATACGTATATTCACTACTAATTTAGGCAATTTAATTTTTTTTGTATATTATACTTATGCTATCTCATTATCTAGCATTACATCGCTTTTATTTTGTATAATATATATGTTTATAAAAATATTTGCTTATCCTTATTTCTATCGTTTACTATATTACATAATTTCAAACAACAATTTATGAAATTACTTCTAACTAATTTATTTTTTATTATCTCGTTTATATTACCTGTATCTATTCCTAACACTTTATCCTGTTCAAAATCATACCTCAATCTTCTATTTACAGGACACTTCGTCAGCAAACGAGGAACGTAAACTGTTCTTGGTTTCTAAAAGAAATTATAATTATTATAATAACATAATATTCACAAAAATTACGATTGTACCATCAATGAGCAAACTATCACAACGAAACCAAGAGAATTGCCGGTGATTCCTTACGATCTCATGAATTGTACGGAAATGCCTACGACAAATCATTAATCAATCGTGTTAGTTACCAAGTGGTGATTAATATAAGTATTAAGCAATACATATTAATCTAATTATTGTATCTACTGTATAATAACTTATTAATTGGCATCTTACACATGTGTGGTATTGCTTTTAATTTGATATAGATGGATACTTGATGTTGTGTCGACTTCGGTATCTATTGATAGTGCACTAGTAAGCACTGTTAAGTCTTGTGTCAAAGACATCGGTACATAGTCTGTCAAGTTATTTACAACTATAAATCATCGTTTACTGTAAAAAGAGATAAATTTAAAACATTTTAAGCTATTCATGTAGTTTTAGTGAGAACAGGCTTATAGTAGTGGGGGTAAATCCGTCACAAACCTGCCATCCACCTTTAGCCTTCCCCGAAGCAGGGTATCTTTTGAACATTTCTATGCCCGACACCAAAAAGAACCTTTGTAGGAAATACGTTGGCCATAACTAGACTAATTTCTTTTTATGATTATATTTGTTTCGTAATAAATATTTTCAAGTTATCAGACGAAGCGTATATTTTTAATTACTCTTGTTACAATTTATATTTTTCCTTTTGACCTATTTAATATCGAACGTTAGCTAAAGTTGTTTAATTATATACGAATGGTACTCGTAAAAAAAGTTCTCGTGATATAGCTGAAACAAAAAAAAGTGATACTACCTTTGCGAATTTTTATTCTTATTAAATAACAAGTTTCGATAATAAAGAATATTTGATGAGAATAAAATATTATACCTAGTAACGTTTGCGATAACTTTCCATCAAGTTTCCGTTAAGTTTCCATTAAGTCTGAGGACAGGTTGAAATTAAAAAGAGTTGCAAAGTGAAAAGACTAGAATAATATGTAAAGTATAGATAAAAGTATGAAACCTATTCAAATATGAACTTAATGTAATAAACGTGTAGATTTTAAGGTGAAGACTCGGATTGCTATACTTAACGTTAACTTTCCTGAACAATGTTAAACGTTGGCTGCGAATTTAAGTTATAATTGCTCAGTATTTCTGTAATGCGTTATTAATACTGAAACTGAGTATTCCTTTGTTTTGGTACGCTCCCAAGTAGTGTCTATTCACTTTGGCAGCTACTTTCCTTTCGGTGTGCCAAAATTTTGTTCATGTTGCAACTTAAGTTGATTTAACGTGGTTGAGCAAAAATAAGGTTCAACTTAAACTTGGACAAAATAGAAAACCAACACCTTCATTAAGCCCCTAATTGTTACCATTACAGAGTAAATTTTATCAAATATAATTCATTAATAGAGACACGCAATAGTGAAATGGAAGTTCAACTTAAGTTCTTCTCATGCAATACAATAGTAAAGTATATTGGACCTTGCTTAAACGGCTTTTGATGGCTGTTGAAGTCTGCAATACTACCGATTCAAGGATCGCATTTTTGTCGTAAGACTTCTTCTCTTTTTAAACTATTCTATAAAATTCATTGTGACAAATACATGAAGATTTTTGCTAATAAATTATTTTATATAATATAACTTTTTATATTTATTTGTTTTTAAACTAAAATCATACTGCTCGATAAAACATCTTGATAATAAATAGTGAGTTTTCTCTTAACAATTATCTTCTTTCTTATGGCTTAACCTAAAATTTTGCTTTATTTTAAAATATCTACTATATATAGAAAGTATATTTTCTAAACATTGTGAAATAATATTTACTCTTGTGATGGAGTATAGAAGAAGACTCGAATATAAGCTGAAGGATACAGCGATTACATCTCGACGTATATATCCCTCGTTTGTGAGATAACAGGATATCTATTATATAATTATTCGTTCCGTAGATCAATTAGATCTAATTGTATATTCGCTAGGCTAACACCGGGAATAAAATATTTCTGCATATAAGATTTTGTAAAACAACTTTTATTCGAACTCGCTTTTATACAAGCGGTAATTGATTTTTATGAAGCAGAATTTAATTATATTATGGTTGTGGTGCTTTTAATATGAACGCCGTTCGACTTTATACAACTAAGTGACAAGAGTAAAAATTTTTGATATAAAACTTTTTACATTTGCATTTTATATATATATACATGAAAATTATAAGCAATTGTTATGTCTATTTGATAGAACAGTTATGTTGTGTACATATTTACAAACAATAATAAATTATCGATTTACTTTAATCATAGTATTACAGTTTAGAAATATATAAGTATGCAGACTATTCTAAAAGCTTACAATTATATAGATTTGACAAGAAAGTATAGTGTTAGTGTTGAATTACAAATGAGTAATCAATTGAGTAATTAAGAAATTAAGTAATCCACTTAAGTGCTCCACTGAGCAGAAAAGTTGATCAAAGAATAAATTTGTTAAGTATCGAATATATTAGTATATTTAGGTTTATCTCTTAAAAGTATAATTCCGGAACACTTCGAATGTTTGGCATAGATTTCAATATATAATAACCGTTATATCAACACTGTAATTTTTGAAAAGCACCTAAATTGCACGAGAGTATGTCACTAACTTATATTTCACAATCATTTTTAGTGATATTCTCATTTAAGTCAATAAATTTAAAATTAAAAATGTAGCGAGTACATTGAACAACTTCCACTTCTCGCTTTTACGGCCGGCTATTATTCGCCGGCGGTTTTAAAAACATTTCCATTACGGCCGCCTCCAGTTCCTGTCTACGACCAACTTATAAAGCTGTTCCGCTAAACGTATTTTCATTAAAAATGTGTCATTACATATCAACTGTCAAAAATGGTTTTTAAAACAATTTAAATAAATTCAAAATAATTTTATACTTATCTAACTCTTAAAAGAGCGGGAAACATACTTTTACGTTTTCTTTACTTTCACATTTATTTATATGTATTACGTTGTAAGATAACTTATCTCTGCTTTACACAACTGCGTGTAAATGTCTACATATAGTATTTTCCAGACCTCCATTGTATCGAGTTTGACCGCTGACATAACTAAAATTAAGCCACATATCGCGAATATTGCGACGTAACTTATACTCAAAAGTTGTACCGTAAGGAATTGAAATGTTAACTTGTCGTCGCAATACAGACATGAAAATTGTACTTACAAAGTAGTCACTCATCATGAAGATACATTTGTTATTACTTAGTTATACACATTTTCAAAAAGTTTGTCATTGTTAATTAAATTAATAGATATATTATAACAAATAAATACAATCGAAGCTGTATAACTGTGTATAAAATAAACATTGCGAACATTTGACTTTGATAGCTATCGTCATACTAGAGTTTTATTGTCATTTTAATACTGAGAAGAAACTTAACAGTAATAACTTTATAAGATGTACAGTGGAATTACTTGTTTATCTACATTCGAATTCCTTACCCTTAGCATTAAAAGCTTCGTTGTAAGCTCGCGCTGCGCGGAAGCTCCTTTAATTAATTAGTGATGTCACCCGATGCCACAACCTCGCCAGTTCTTGTTGTGAGCTTGAAAGGAATTTTAGTTTCGCAAACTTCGCAAATAAATATATTCAATTATAAATATTTATGAAATAGTAAATTAATGTATATTTAGTTTGAAATATGATAATTAGAAATACATGGTAGCTAGTTATCCTACCGAACATTTGTGTTTAAGTTGTGATACGTTTTAATTTCTTATTACGTTTGTTTCTTTTGCAATAAACGTAGAACAAAACATTTGTTAAACCGAATAACAGTTGTTTTTACATAATGCTTAACTCAATATATAATCAATACAGTAACAGAATTATGTACATTCTCACTACATATTGCTTATTCCTTGTTTCCTTGTTGGGTTGGCTAAAAATATCATATAAGCATTAAGTTCGTCTTATATATCCTCTTATAAAATATTATAAATAAACATTGTAATTCTTCTATAATATACTGTGTAGACGCAATTTTTCAAATTAAATATTACGTCCAATTAAACCACAAAAGCCGAAGGATTACATTCAAAATGTTTACATTCAATCGCAGAAAAATATTTACATAAGAATGCTTGAAAAAGTGAAAAAAAGAAGTGCGCAATAAAGTCTCTTTCAGGTCAAGTGACGTCACCCTTTTAATATTTTATTCCGTGCTTATATCAAATCCGTGCCCGGCATTTGTACCTGATTTCCATACTTTTTTATTAATGCTGTGGAAGGGTTATTTGTACGAGATCTGTGTGGATTTTCGGCGGGTAAAAATTTACGACTCTTGTTACAGAATGATGAATATTAAAGTTTCATTTTTAAATACTGTATGTGTTTGGTTAAAATTGTTCCTCCAGTCGTTTATTTATCACCTACTACATTATTCTAAGAGAAAATTTTCTAAATCATTTTGTAATGTGAATGATTCCTTGTTACCTACATTGGTTTAAAATTTCACTTGGAGTGACAATGAGGATATATGGCGAAGCGTGCTCAAAAACCTGAAACACAGCAAATCTGTTATAGAGATAGATTAATAATATAAAGTTAGTGACTAGCCAGGCGGGATTGGAAAATGCTACCAAAACTACCACACAAGGCAAAAGCTCAGTTACTGAGTAACGGAGGAAGTTTTGAAAATAAAATGTAATAGAAGAAGATAGAATCTATTCTTCTGTGTTTTCTACCTAATTCACATTGCTTAAAGGATTCACCGCATTAATTAATTCACTTTTTTAAGTTACAAAGGATTCTATAAGACACAAGACATTTTTAAAAGTAAACATGGGGTAGGATAGATAAATAAGCTAAAATTAATTCCTTCATGGCTAATAACAATAACAAACTCAATAATTAAAAATTTCATATATAACAATTTTTCTCTTTACCTTAAAATTTTGAGAACTGATACTATAATGCAAATATTTTCTTCGAAACATAAGCAAACATAATTATTTCATTTGGCACAGCTTTAAAAACGCTATTAAAAATTTATTAAAAGGTTTACGTTTTGTTTGTCTCTCAGAGAGCTTTTAAAAAGTCAGCAGCAATAAAGAGTTGCGCTATAAAAAAAAAGGAAAAGCTTCTGCATCGTAATAAATTTAAGTGGTCATTGACAGATAAACGATTTTTGTCTTTCTTTTTTTATTAAACTTATGAATAATTATTCTTTTTAAACATTGAATTTCGAGGTAACATTAATGACTTTGTTGTTTCTATTGAAGGACTTACTTAACTTGCAGCTTGGGGCTATTTGCAAGCTGATCATGTCACGAGCTTCCAGCACGGGGAAGTGTGTTTGAGGTCATCAATGACCTCGGAAATGTCTAGTTCGAGGGGAATTCCGCAAATGACGACGCGGAGTTGCTTCTCCTCGGGGAGAGCGAAGGTGTGAAAGCCGAGGCCGAGGCGGCTTCGGCCCACGTTTCTCGGGCGGGGCTGAAACGTTGGGGAAGTTCGCGAGGCGCGGCCTTTTTAGTCGGCGTGCTCGACAACGAAGCGCGGTCCAAGTTGGACTCGGAAGCTCGTTTCGAAGCTCGTTTGCGCTTCTTGACGACGAGGATGAAGCCCTCGTCTTCGGCACATTTTAAGGTTGGATATTCCACCTCCAAATCGCAGCCGCTGTTGTTCCCTTCCGAGTCCGAGTCGGAAGAGGCGGGTAGGTCAGACTTAGATGGCCCCGTCAAGGCGGCCTTTGGCTTGGATGGTGCGTGAGTCCCAGGGGTTTGGTCTGGAGAGGCCGGGCTATCTGCGCGGGGGTGGAACGGAGCGGTGGCGCGCACTGGTTTTGGCAGCGTGGAACGCGTCCAATCGGTACGGCAGGCTAAACACGAATGAACCAGATGGTCTCCGACACCACCTACCACGTAACATACAATATTACGGGGGGTAGATGTTGTCAGCTATACAATCAAACATCAGCATAGAATACAAATTATAAAATACAATTGTCACTGATTGCAAAGGATATTAAAAACTACTTCGCTAAGTAACGACAATTAGTATAATACTGTATTTACTGCATCTCTAAAAGCTTACACCACTGAGATTATTATATAAAGACACCAGGTAAATATGAATAAATAAGTTATAAAAAAACTGATTGCCTTGCTTCAATCTCAGTTTCCTTAAGTTGGTCTGTTGAATAATTTACTGTAAATTTTCATTCAACACTGTTTAACGTTTCTTTTCGATCTAGATATATTTCCGCCTTTATTATAAGCAAGTTCCTTTTAAATAATTTGATTAGGTAGAGTAGATACTCTACTGTTAGATAACACTTGATTTTTTAAATAACGTATTGGCTAGCCAAAACTATTCGAAATACGTTTATAGAGTTTCACAACCAAATTTTTTTAAAAGACGATCTAATTATAAGTTACAGCGAAAGATAGCAAAATACGCTTTTCAACAATGTTGTAGCTCTTATAAGTTGGCAGCAGGACTCTATATACCTTGCATACGTTACAGCATGCCAGATGCACTGGGTATAAAATCTTAGCACAATTAAAGCTCTATCACAGAGCCGTAAAATCAAATCATGTACTTACGATCACGAATCAACCTATGTAAAGTCACCGGAGCAGTTAGATGATGATTTTTTTATTCTACGAAGACGAGACTAGCAAGACGTTTATCTGAAGGTAAGTGATACGCCTGTCCATGACAACGAAAGGCTAGTTAGCATGATACACACTGCGTCGCGTGAAATGTGTTAAGCCTTGATACTCCGTAATTTCAGTCGCTCCAGACCCTTTTAAGCCGAAACACAGTAATGTTTATACACTGCTATTTATCGGAAGAAATACACACTGCGGTGGTACCTAAACGGTTTTCGGCAATAGAGACTTATCACCAGTAAAACAAGGTGATAAAATAATTCTCTTTAAGGGTATAAATTAAAAACATTCACTTGATTATCGTAATCTTTTTATTAACAATAAAATTAATCATGTGCGATACATATTTGAGTTTCGAATTTATTCGCAATCCTCCTTTAAAGAGGTTCTCTGAATTACACTCTCGTTTGAATCCAACCGTCGAGCTCGTCCTGAAAACGCCTTACATAGTAGATAACGAGACAATCACTCGTTGTGTACGGCAAAAATTATTTTACTTATAGTTTTGGTCACCTGCCACAGCAGGAAATGTCAGCTGCCTGCCACACGTATCCCAAAGAATCATACCTAGACAGTAATTAGATAAAAAGCCTTTGCGTTTTCGTTTAATTATATTTAATTGCAGTATGCACTTCTCTTACCAATTTATAATCGAGAAATATGTAAGAAGAAAAATTTATGGAATATATGTAACAATAAATAAATTTTTATTTACAGATAAAAATTGTTTCCCCTATCTATTATATTATTGGGCGTTGAAAGAAATAAAGCTATCGATTGAACTATTGACTGAAAATGTAGAATCATATAACTTATTACACTGACACACAATAATCTGGGTACGCATTTATTATCACGTCAGTTTAATAAACCGTTCAAATACGATTCGTGGAATGAAATAAAAAAAAGACCGCCGTCAAAATCTCGATCCTAACCCTCGTACATGTCCCGTTGGGTCACTTGTGGCACATTAAAAAATGGTTCATTGAAAAACTTTGGCTTATTAATACGTATCATAGACAGTATTTACAATTTACTTAGTATTACAGTTTATTCGTTCTTACATTTTGGTACAATTTTTCATAATTCATTTAAACAGACCTTATACGTAAATATTTAAAAGAAGAGAACAAACGAACACCTTCAAAAAGCTTTAACAATAAAAATTACTTATTGGCGATAATGTTGAATAACAAGATAAACAAACATTTGTTAATTTACAAAGAATTTAAGTACAAAACACTCACCAGTTATATGAATAATATTTTTTTTTTATATTAAAACACTTTTATCTACTTAAATTTTATTTGGCAGTAGTGGTTTGTTTTTTAATTTACCAAACTGATGTCGTCATCTATCAGTTTTAAGCTACCTTTCTTATTACATACAGATATTAATAATAATCCATTTCATATAACAAATTACAACTTACTATGGTCATTTTATCAGAATAACTGATTCCGAAAGTACTAACGTTTTATTTTAAGAATATACAAAGATTAACATATTCAATTTTGTAAAGAAAGTTCTACCTATTAACTAGCTTGATGTGTTTATAACCGTGGGGAGGTTGGGTGATCATTTACAAGGATAGGAATTCATTTAGTGAAGTCTTCCAGGATTTACCTATAATTAAAGCTCAAATTTAGTGGATAGGAAATTACCTGACCATGTGATCTTAAATGTTCTCAATTATGCCAAAATATAGTTATTAATTCAGGTATTATTAACTAAATTTAAAGACCTACAACAGACTGATGTGAATGTGATGTATTACTCAGCGAAAACAGTTTGAACTATTGTTGTATCTTCCAAAAAATATACATAGGTTTAAAACAAGTTAAACTTGTAGAAAATAATATTGATAAAAATCTAAACCAAAACAGAATAACCACAAACATGTCTTTTCCATGAAGCAAAGGACAAATTCGTTGGAGCATAATTTTTATTAGCTTCCTTGTACTAAAAGATACAAATTAAAACTGAAATACTTTATTCAAAATAAATTTAACGCACTTTTACTAATTCCGGTATAAATGGGATCAAATATACAAAGTAAAACTCAATGCTTCTCTTCCGTACAATCATTTGGCACTTATTGTACATAGTATTTGAATACAATTAAGACGGCTTATGAGAATCCGTAACCATCACTACAACTGTTACGCACAACATAGAAAAACTATCACGAAATTACAACACAATAAAAACATTTACAAGTAGTTCCAATTTACTTCAATGCACAGTATCTTAACCATTGTAAATGATGAAAAGTCCATCATTTACACAGACGCATTGGCTATGTACAACGATAATTTTATGTAAAAATGTAGGAGATATAGAGGTGCTCATGCACATAACCGCGTAATATATAAACGGAGACTGCGCAGGCGCACACGAGTCCACCCAAACGCACCCACCACTCAACACTTCTCGATGTACTTAAACGATATAAGATTTAAAGATAATATTGTCTCGGCAAAATCTCACTCCACGAACACTCGATAATTATTAGCGAGTCGTATATACTAAGTATATGTATATAAATTTTGATAAAGTTAATTCGTATTTAAATATACTTTAATATAATTAAATCATCATAAAAACACTTCATTAGTCAATCGAGAGTTCACAACTTTGGTTCCTGGTGATGATTAGCACTTCGCGTGCTGTTATCACGGCGGTATCGTTATGCCTGCCTCTGAGTCCTTGAACGACCAGGGTCAGTACACTGCGGAGAGGCGAGGCACGGGCAAGGGTGAGAACACACGAGGAAGTCGCGACGCGCGCGAAGCTGTGGAGGCGCGCCGTTAAATGATGCTTTCGCGGTTGCGCTCATTTTCCTCTTGAGAGCTCAAGGAGCTCCCCCCGCAGATTTGCATCTCTATTTCTTGTAACCTGTTATAATAACAGACAGAAATAAACCTATTTTTAATAAGAAACAACTTATAACTCTCAGCAAAGTTATTAAACTGACGACGAAGTTTCTTGTTTTATACTTTATAAAGTGTCTTTATAGCATATGCTATTTTATGCAATATGGCTGCGTATAGAAATATAAATCTAAAAACATTATTTGTTTACAATACAATTTTATTTTATAATACGCCATCAGGTTCAATTTATCAACAGTAAATACAACTTTTATATCAAATTCATTATTTTTTATATGACTTTAAACTTGACACACTATTGTCTATATAATATCAAATACGTGAGGAATAATAGATTGATGAAGTAATTAATTCATGAGCATTATCACTTCAGCGTAACGCAGCTGAATGCTGAACATGGCTTGCCCAGTCGATTTCCTGCGTGGCCGATCCGATGCCATCTGTACCCTTAGATTTCTTGTGATCTTCAATAGGTTATCAGTTCAATTAATTTTATTACTCGAAATGTTTTTAATCATATATCAAATATTAATGGTGATTCAACTTATGATCTGACCTCTGATCGACTTCCCATTGTTGTTGGCTAAGTTTTGCGGACATTGCGGCGTTCTCAGTCTCTACGGTGTAGAGGCGTTCGCGTAGACGTTTGATTTCGCACTCCAGCACTTCGTGCGAGTCGAGCAGCACCCGCGGCGCTGTGCTGCCGGCCGCCACGCTGCCGCCACCTGCTGCGCTGCTACGGGCGCTCGAAGCGCACGACGCTACGGGGGACGCTACTCGGAGGGGACTTACTGACGAACTGTTAACAGGTGTTTTACATCGCATATACAATGTTACTGACAAAAAGTTTCAGTTTACATTTTATAAAACACTGTTTCATCATCATCATCATCATCAGCCCGCGGCAGTTCACTGCTGGACTTAGGCCTCTCCCAAGGAACGCCACTAAAAAAAACAACTGGTTATTAATGTTGAAATCTTTTCACAAAATTATTCTATGATGTTAATAATTTTTATATCCTACCTATAAAGCTGGTCCCGATAGGAAGGCGGATGTGAAGAATGCAAGGGCGGAGGCATAGGAACAGGCGGCAGCTGCATGTCTTCGATTGGGATGCGGCCACTCGTCTCAACCAACCCTGGTGTGGATTGACACCGGCCCATTGCCACTTAAATATATTATACATTCAATTAAATATATTCTCTACCTTATATAATCTAGAAAATAAATCATGTACATAATTAAAGTAATCATCGGGAAATGCGTTATCGTAAATCTAATGATACCTTTCTCAAGTGGAGCCTTCTTATACTTCTCGAGCCTTTTGACAGCGATCGCTTCAAGGCGCACTCTGGCGGCTGGATACTCCTTGAGGACGTCCCACATGTCCTTCTTGCTGAGCACGAACAGGTCCGAGTAGCCCACGGATCGCACTGACGCTGTCCGCCGGTTGCCTGTCGACGTGTCATCCACACACTCCGTGCCAACCGGTGCTCGGCCCAAAGGTCTTATGCATCGTTCCGATTTAATTTTAACATTAATATTTATTTAAATAAATTGTAAACGTTCATTTAAATAGCTTAACCAAAATCGGAGCAATACATAAGAAATGTGTTGATATTGCCGAATGCACCACTACTGAATAATTATGAGAGAACGGGCTTAGATTTAAAAACATACAAAAAGCTCAAGGATTACAATAAAAGTACGGTATGAACTAACTTTTGTTCTAAAAGTTTTAATCTGAATACAAAGGAGAATCATAGTCTTATATAAATACAAAATTCGGTCCTTAAAAAACTAAAAATGGCTATCTCTATGGAATCGTTAGAATGTGCTCAATTACAAATACAAAGCGTTCCAGATAAAACAAAATAATTTCTTTCGAAAAGGAATAAAGCGTTACTACTTATTATAATGCCTATTTTCCGATGATAATAATAAAAAGAACTAAAACGTTCATTAAATCAAATAACATTACAAATAACCTTAAATATTAATCCGTAAATATGTAAAATGTAACAATATTGTTAGGGTATCATGCACCAAGAAGTCACGCCAAATATACGGAGTAATCGGGGAGGATGCAAAGCAATCGGGGACACTGCCTTCAATACAACCAAAGGAGATGGATTAATAATGCAAAGAAATCATGACTCTTTATCCTACAAATCTTTAAGACCAAAGTAGAAGCTAATGAATAAAGAAAGATAACAGCATAGCTTACCATTCATTTTAATGATCGGTTTTTGTATGAAATGAAAAGTCTACAACAGTATCAACCAGCATGAAAAGGTAAGTAGATAAAAAAATTCTATAAAAAAAATAATTCTACAATGCAAATAGCATTTATAAAAAAAAATTGGAAAATGTATAAGCGTTCCCTAATAAAATCCGTTAAAACGTGTTAACGCCAGTCTTTCCACTTTACTACTCTTAAGATGTGTCCAAGTAGTAGAAGATGGGTGGACAGAGCGTCAACAATTGTTCAAGAATGATGTCCCAGAACCTGTTGGAAGCGTCGCGGCCGCTCCCTCGGCCTGACTGCAGCGTCTCCTCGAAACGTTTGCGTTTGCTTTTCGAAACTTTTCAAAAATAAAATAAATAGAGTAACAATGGCGTGGCGTCTCGGGCCGTGGCGATATTTACCAAGTTGTTTACCTGCCGTGCCCATGTTCAGAATTGAAATTTCGCCAAAATAAGAACCCGCTTTGAGCGTTGCTAAAACCGTCTTTCCGTTGTCCCCTACCACCTGCAACTTGCCGCGGTTCACTATATACATCTCCTTCCCCACTTCGCCTGAGGACAACGACAAGGAATCACTAAATATTTTTTCACGATCGTTTCTATAACATAGCATGATTATCACTTTTTTATATAAGATTTGTATTTATTACACTATTTTCATAAAAAATATTAGTTTACATTGTCAAAGGATAAAGTACCTTTCCTGCAAATGTAATCACCAGGCGAGAATAACACTGGACGAAGTCGAAGCACCAGCTCACACAGAAATCCCGCCTCCGTGTTTTGAAATATCTCCACCCTGCAAAAGTAACATTGAAGCCATTTTTTAATAAGATTTCTAAAAAGGATGTCAACGGATACAAGGAAATACGTTAGCTAAACTGTTTCTATTATGATTACATGTGTATAAAAATTATTTGGAGGCACCGCAAATATCATACGAAATTTTGTTTTTGTGCTAACATTATACTACACATTGATATAGGTTCAAAAACTAAGTAGTTAATTACATTAATTAATAAATTTTCAACTAGAGACAACTAGACTAATATTTGACCAAAAATTCTTATGATATTAAATGACCATGAAGCCGTGCATCCTATTTGCAATGCGATTGCGATGGCTAGCCAGATGAGTTTGACAAAACTCTACCACTAACGAAACTCCGCAACTTGTGGCCACATAACCAAACTAGAAACATTACAAGGCGATCCTTTCACCACTGCACCAGAAATGAATATTTCATACAATGATTATACATTGTTTACAACACATATCATCTTTTGCAATTGAAATCACTATTATAGTTTACTAAATACCCTACAATTGTTGTTAAATATTCATTTAATATAATCAAATAAGAGAATTTATTATAAATAGAAAGTATCTCTGTAAATAATAGAAGCAACAAAAAGAAATGGAGAGGAATTCGGAAAATTCCGGATCGTATAAATGAACGCTTTTGCATTATTCATGGACGTAAAAAGCGAATGTTTCTGTTTTTAATTATACAACACGGAATATTAAGCTTGAACTGTCACTCCTACGCTGCATTAATTAGGATTGTGCTCCAACTTCAGCACCTTACAATGATATTTCAAAAGGTAATAATCAGCTTTTAAATTTAGAAAATATAACGATAATGTTAAGAAACATCTTAACTGAACCATTAACGAAAAAATTTACCTCGTGTACTTTACTATTCGTTTTTACATAACACTTTAAAAACTTAAAATAAATAACTGTATTTATCTTATTAAATTATTAAAGTGGATTAATTAATATTGAGTTTTGTACGTAAAAAAAACCATTAATAATAAAGTATTGAAACATCAAATAAACACAGACAATGATAAAATAGTCCATGCTAACAACATAACAGAAAATTTAACGATATCGATTATCGGATTCTTCTAGAAATACATTTTCCCTGTTTCTTTTCAAATCTATTATATAAAATACGAAAGATAAGTATGGAGAGTATTTTTTTTGGGATGTAGAGCAATTTGAAAAACGGCAGCCACTGAGATGGCACCCAGCCATACTTGCCAATAACAATTAGTTGTATCAAATGCAAGTTTGCGAATAAACTCAGCAATTTCTGTTATACGAAAAGGAGGAATAAGTTGAATAATTACTTTGGAAGAGTAGGTGGTCACAAATAGGATTCATCAATAGGAATACTGCCTCAATCTCACAGAGAATGCACAAACAGTGTCCATTTATAATGTTTACAAACGTTAATATGCTTTTTTAATAATTTATAAACAATAACAAATCTAAAATCTAAGAAGCTTAGAGACTACTCTAATGTTTAAACATATTTAGGACTTGCAAATAAACATTTTATAAATAATATATCAAATTTACTACCGAGAATAGGCTGTCCTGTATTTCTTTTATAATAGATATTTAAACTTTGAATTTAATGTACACTTTAATTAATTCCAAGAACGTAATTGTGCAAACAACGGCAGGGCAATGAAAAATTACAAATTATGTACATAGAACGCGGAATATTTATTTTTAAAGAACCTTTTCATGAAAAAAAAGAAAAACAAACCTCTTCAACGTGTCAAGATGGACGTTGATGGCAATTTCCGCCTTGAGTTTGTCGGGGAGGCAGGAGACAGCCTTTTCCTCGTCAGAGCACTTTTGAGTCAGCCAGAGATAATCGAACCATTTTATCACCTTTACTTGTAAATGCGTTGGTACCCTCCTCATTCGCATATAAGTTTTTACACCGTCCAATTTCGCTGCAAGAATATTTATTATATGATAAGAAATCCTCTAAAAAGTCCACATTTTTACATAAGCGACAACAGAAGATAATAAAGCATGCTTGTCGTGGAAACTCCGACTCTTAAATGTTGACAGCTGAAACATGAAAATTATGTAATAGCGGCAAATTTACAATATAAAGGTGCCGGATGGGTTTGGTAAACTCTTTCAAAACTCCATCATTATAATACCAAAAAACTGCATAGCAGACGAAGTAATTTCACAATAAAATTATTAAGCCTAATCAAGCATCACATGCATGAAATGTTTTCTTTAAAAAAAGACGCTATGTCTATTTATTAAATAAAGATAGAATTTCCCAATGATGTATGTTAAATGTAAATAAACTAAGATAGTTTATTTGAGCATGAGCTTATTTTTTTATGTAGAATTGTATTATGTAATAAACATACAATTGAAAATTATCCGTAGAAATCATTATAATAATGGAGGTCCATATCGACTATTGAATTCGGTATAGTAAGTATTATCATCAAAATCGATTCAACACGCACAGCCCATAAAAGCTAAATCTGTAGACGCTTTGGTTTTATAGCCGGCTATATTAAGTGATTTGTCATACATAGGGTTTCTTTATAACTTCAGCACACCGAATTCTTTTCACACGACAATACCCTACGTGAAAATAATTAATTTATATTTAAATAAAAAGGAAATCTTTATAGATGCGATGAACGAATGCAATTTAGTCGGTTGTAGGATTTTCATGAATGCTGGTTATCTACCACTTTAATATTGTAATTCATTCGACACAAGAGCATTGCAATATTTCGAAAAATGGGGGTCAAAATATTCTGGGTAAGCTTCAAAATATTTTCCCTTATAAACACTCAAAGTCATCGTCAACTAAGATTATTTGTAAATAAAAAAAACTTGCTAGTATAAAAGACTATGTATATAAGTTTATGTACAAATATGATTATAATGATGATGAAGTACTTAAGACCAGATTCTTTAAAGGCCTGCCTAGGTTAGATCATGGGCCTGCCTAAAGAATATTGTTACATCATGGGCAATTATAAACCATTTTTGTGACTACAATCTTTAATAATTTCTTTATTTTAATTACCAAAAGATGATAATCATAAATTAATAAAATAAAATCGAAATATCTTTAGAAAGAAATACAAAATGCCCTATTTTTATTAAAATTAATATAGAAGCTAATTGTTTAAGATAGGATAAACCAATTAAAGGTTGTAGGTCCGAATTCTCCTTCTGATTGTTGGCATAAGTCATCAAATTAGAGGTTTAGCAGAATTTTCTATAATGTTGTCGTTATTAGTAAAGACCGCCATTTTGTTTTTAAGTCGGGTAATAGGAAGATAGTGCTGCCATAACATGTTTTATTACTATGTACCATAATTCAGAAAGCAGGGCGACGTCTGAATCCCAGCGTTAAGTAAATCTTGCTTAATCACATCTGTCGTCGCATATAAATTAATTATAGTTTAAGCGCCTTACGTCAAATACGCTGCACTTAATTCGTGTACGTCATGTCATATACATTAAAATAATTAATTTTGCTTCAAGATTCATTAATCTTAATATCATGTTTGGAGATAGTCTATTTCACTTAAAAACTATTTTACTATCATTAGTTTAACTGCCTCCGTTGCAAAGGTACACAAAATATAACTTACGTACGAAAATATACTAGTCAACGAAATTTAACCAATTACACTAA
Source organism: Ornithoptera alexandrae (assembly GCA_029030555.1). Taxonomy (NCBI): domain Eukaryota; kingdom Metazoa; phylum Arthropoda; class Insecta; order Lepidoptera; family Papilionidae; genus Ornithoptera; species Ornithoptera alexandrae. Next base: position 5,653,684 of record JARDVY010000023.1, on the reverse strand, counting down.
AAACCTCGACGGTTTAAACATATGAAATATTTTTAAAGCAGTAGTGGAATTATAAAATAGTAAAATAAAATATAGGCGTATAGAGTTCCTACAATTAAATAAATAGCCTTATCATCAATGGGCAAAGGATTTCGCCCAAACAAATGTTCGCTTTAATTAAGAATGAAAAAGTTAACAACACATGAAATAAATCCCATTGCTGCACAAAGAGATTTCTGTTATTTAATAGTAACAACTATTATTATAATATACATGTTAGATTTTGAGTTTTTATACAAAATTGCTGATAACAAATAAACACACTGTCCATGGAATGAGCGTGTGTACCGCCATCTACACATTTGATATTTATGACTGTTATCGACTGAGAAGAAAGAAAAATATATCATACATGCTTTCATTCGTACACTATATAGTAGCACTAATCGATCGAATCAGACCGAATAAATAAAACATAAACTCCTATCCTCCATACTAAAACCATGTAAATATAAAGAAAGAACCCATAGACATTATAAAAACGTGTAAGACAGTTTTGAAACTATTCATACTAAAAGAGAAATTATTACTAATCGTTAGGTTTCAGCGGCAAATAAAGTATAAAATTTTATTATAATGAAAAACTGTTCCTTGTGGTAGGTCACTGTTTCTATATACCATCCAGGTAGGTACCATCGCAGCTCCTAATTCTGCCCCCAAAAAGTAGTGTAAAAATGTTAGTGTGGTCCGGTTTGAAAAGCGGTTCTGTGTATATCATCTTCCAAAGGAGTATGAGTTTGTGTATATCATCCTAACGAGCGCCACGTTGCTATGTACAGGAGTATCATATACCGTCTGGTGAACGTCCCCCTCTGGTCACTTTGTGAAATAAAAAGATAAAATTTTTGCAAGCAACTAATATGACAAGAAGATAAAGAAAATAATAATAATAGTATTTATTAATAGGCGTTTCTTATTTGAAATTAAACTATCGCATTATAGGGCATATGTTAAGTAGTATATGTCACGCAAATTCGTTTTCTTATATAAAGAGCCGTTTATTACCATATATTTTATTTTTTATTAATTTATAAAGTTTAATATAAACTACTTTAAACGACGATACCAACGATAATAAAGACTTGCCTTTGTAAAACTTGTACGCTCGCATCTGACAAATGATGTAAAATTATTCGTGAAGCTCCAAGTAATTAAATCTCCCTCCCTACACGGACCTAACGCCTAACAGTTACCCGTCTGCGCCTAGCATCAAGTAAATTCTACCGGAAATAAGCTACGTTCAAGATGCGCTGCATCGACTCGTCATACGTTCCGAACTTCGAACGAAATGCTGTTTAAATTTCCTTTTTATTTGTTCCTATTTTCGAATACGAAAACTTTTAAATTTCCTTCTCTAGTATAAAGTAATATTATTATGTTGCCGCAACCTCGTGGTTCTCTGTTTCCGGAAATTACAACAGCTCCTATGCATACAGCCAAAAACTGCGAGTTGAAGGACCATGTAGCATGTGTAATTATTAGCGATAACGAGGTTTACAATCCTGTTTCAAAGCGATAAGCACAACGTGGTGTTGTGTAAATCATCCTAACTAGCGTCATGTTATAAGCAGGTATATCGTTTACTACAATGTGAACGCCTTGCCCGTTGCGTTGTTTTCTCGAATAAAAAAAGGTTATTTAAAAAAAATTAAATATTTTGGATCTTATCATATTTTGGATGCGGGTAAAGTAATCACAAAACAAAAAATATTAAAACCTCTCTTAAAGAACACAATTTATACTTTTATAGGTTAACCTAGAACTAGAACACTAATAAGAAATAAAGATACCGTTAATGTATTAAAAAAATCATAAATATAACTTTCATCATAGTTATTGATTTAATATAACTAATTACTGCGCGATTACGAGGATAATGTTAAGTACCACTAACATCTATTATGTATTGCGTAAGTTAAAGTTTAAATATCTAAACACAGGATGTTGTTTCACAGTAGCATAACACAGATTACTAAAAATAGTCTCACAGTGTGTTGTTGACGAGTGGTATCTCCGTAGAAACCGCAAACAGAGATTGATCGCAGCCTCCGGGCATAATATAGAATTCTACGACTGTCAACACGACTTTGTCCGTACGTACAAAGCGTGCACCAGTAACCCACCACGTTGATTGCGCAGCCAGAACACAACTTGTCCAACAATTTGAATATAAACTAGCTGGTTACTGTTAGTGCGACTGATCCGCGCCGTATTTACTTCCGCCGGCAATTTCTCTTCGCGATACATTCGACGGAATTGTTCGATCCAGCATTGATTAGCATAACAAATGCCATTATCTTGATCCATTTTAATCCTTAGTATTACCTTATTAAACATTTTTATTTATACGACCGTGCAATTATATAACTTTATTTTATTTTTTATCAGATTAAGCGACTAGACAAGTGGGACGTTCATCTGATGATAAGTGATACGCCCGCCCATAACAATGTGGCGCTGGTTAGGATGATACATCACTATATTGCGCTTGTCGCCCGAGGCAAAAGACTAGCTACAGCGCCCTTCATACCGGAACACCGTAATGTGTAGCGGCAGATATAAACGCTTCGGTGGTATTTACCTAGACGGTCTCCGGCAACAGAGTACTTTACTTGATAGTGTGATGATTAGTTACAATGACACATTAACAATAGATATTGGGAAAACCTGTATCCAGCAGTGAATTAACAAAGTCTGAATATAATGATGATGATGAATCTTTTTTTCGCTACAATCCACAGTTGGGGAGTTGTCACGTGGTTATGTTTATTTACATAAACATTAAACGATGTTATTTAATTATTATTTTTGTTTCTGTAATGATGACATTAATGTTGGCATTTCAATTTAATTGAAAATATTTATTACTTTGCAACTGCAATAACATATAACCACAGGATATAAAGTTTCCTAAATTAATACTTCTATGAATGTATACAAAAATTTATTTCGAAAGCTTTTCCCTTTAAAAGAAATATCATTTAAGTCTTATTGATTGCATTTTTTATTTAGAAAATCTTATTTTCATTTGTAGACCCCGTGACTTCAGACATTTATGTTCAATATGAAATTGACAGTTGAAATGAAAACAATTTGAAATGTCGTTTGGAGTATCTACTTTAACTTAATTTAATTAAAACTTTTGCACTTCCGTTCATAAAATATTTGATGATTTCAGTGCTATTCAAATATTACTCGACGTATGTCTATATGAATATTATATTTACTGAGCTTAGTTCTCTGTTGCCGGAGACCGTTTTGGTGGACACCATCGCAATTCTTATTCCGACCGCCAAAAGGTAGTGTGCAACCATTATTGTGTCCCTGATTGAAAGGAGCTGTCGCTAGTGAAGTTATTGGAGTAACAAAGAGACGAGCGCATGTGGAGCGTATACTATCCTTACAAGCAACATGTTATGGCCATGCGTATCACTTACCATCAGGTGAACGTCCCGCTCGGCTTGTCGCTTTGTTGAATAATAAAATAAAAAAATATTATTATTATAACCGATTGTTATCTAATACTGAACATGGGCCTCTCCAATCGATTTCTAGAGCGACTGGTCCAATACCACTTATCTTCAGTGATTCCTAGCGACTGATATTTAATGATATTTTTATAGTTTTATGTATCATAGATGTTATTGCATATTAATCGGACACCTTTTTGTTGGATTAGATGTGAGGGGGGTGTGGGATGGTGTTGTTAAGGTGGTCTGTTGTGGTGATCGCAGCCGGCGTGCGAGTAGATCAATTATTGTCAAATTGTTAGGGTCGGGGCGCGGAGCCTTGGCGGTGGCGGTGGCGGTGCGGATCGATGACGCGCGCGGGACGCTCCGCTCCCGATGGAATGGGGCGCGGCGCCCGACTTTCGCCGAGCTATTTATAGCATTCAAGCCGCTGACCTATTTCGCTGCAGCGCCACGGAGAAGGTCACGGATTCAGCCTGCTCTCTACCGTCTCGGCGCCATTGTCTTTTCAATCGCGCTGCAGTGCTAATTAATGTTGTTGACACTTTGCCGGTCTTTTTGCGTCCATAATGCATATGTTATTCCATCACCGAACAGATTGTCGTGGAGTTGTAAGGTGCAACATTTTTTTTAGGTACAAAAAATATTACAATATACAAAAAAAATTAGAACTCCGATAATAATTACAGCTGCGTAATACTAGAGGGTCCTACCAATACTAGCACTGACGTATTTTGTTACATAAAGAAAATCACTTATTAATATTATATGTTTGTATCTATTCGAAAAGAATAAATTTACTTATGAAGCATCATAATAAGGTTAAAATTTTATGTGGATAACTTTACTGGTAGTAGGTCTCTTGCCGGAGACCGTTTAGGTGGGTACCACCACAGCGCCTATTTCTGCCGCCAAACAGTACTGTGCAAACATTCATGTCTCAGGCGACATCAACATCTTACGTCTGAGGCGACAAGCGCAATGTGGTGTATAACATCCTAACTAGCGCCACGTTGTTATAGGCAAACGTATCACTTACCATAAAGTGACCATCCATCCTTGTCTTGGTTAATAATACAAAAATTTCAAACAAGTGATCTAAATTTAATTGTTTGTATGCAAATTTAACGGTTTCGATACGGAGATAATAAACGAATGATTTAATATGATCATCCTAACTAGCACTTCATTGTTGTGATCACTTACCTTTGTGGAAAAGTTCAGCTTGCTTTTGTACTTTATATTTTAACAAAAAGGCTAACTTCGAAAGTTAATCTAAAACTGGATTAAAATCCAAATCAATAAACCAGGTAAAAGCAATTACTTATAATAGCTATTGGTCAAAGTATAAAATTTTATTCCCATGACAAAGCGTATAACATCGCTTCTGCCGGGTTTACGGGTAATTGTAATTCGAGGTTCGTTTTGTTGGAGTAGAGGTTTTCCAAGGGATGAACATGTCACTGTAGGTGTACGTGCTAACACGTAATCCTGCCTACTGGCTTAATGTGACTAACACGTCACACTTGAACTATTTAGAGATATTATGAGCGACCTTTAAACTTATGTCAGACGTCAGCATCTACCGGCACTAAACAGATTAAAAACACAAATAGTGTTTAAAAACTTTTGGTAATTTGTGTTTTATCTTGTATTTATCATAATATATTTTTTTTAAATATTTATAAATTTTTATATTTATTTAATTTATGTGTGAATGGAATTATATATGAATGTTCGAAATTCGATTCATCTTGTTCATAATCTTAAACATGCACCATCTTTACGTTTATCTAAAACTAGATCTTAAAATGTAATAAGTAAGAAAAAAAAAAAAGAATTTTATAAATTTTGTATTAGCGATAAATGCCTCGATCCTCATACTTAATATAATTTGTTAGCCTATCAAAATAGGTGGTTAATACGATTAAAACACATTTCAAACAACGCCGCAAATACAAAATTTTCATATTATCAATGTGGTAAAATATATATATTTACGCAGCTTATTACGGCCATAAAACTGGTTATTACGAACGGCAAAGTTTTATTATACTTAAACAGTAACAGGAATTTGGAACCCCCCACCCCTGAACTTGGTGCTAACAACTAGTAAATGTCCGACATAGGTAATGTTGTACGCGGGTCGTTACTGAATTAATTTCGTTTCCAAACCGAGTCTCGTGAACCGAGTTCTAAGCACTGGCATTTAACTGTGTGTTATTAAATTTGGACGTGAAACATTGGCCGCTGACCTCAGAAGTTACCTAGTAAGCGAATAATTCAAACATTTTATCGAGATTATTTACTTGCCATTTAGAAGTATTTTTAAAAAGATATAGTAAATTATGAATATGTTACACCGCAGCACATACTTTTTCTTCGAAGAGGTTGTGTTAATATTATAGTGTTCTAATTAAGATAACAATGTGGTTTTTTGTAAACATTGGCAGCAGGTCATTGTTATGCACAGACGTATTACTCGTCCTCGATTTCATATGGTGTAAATATCATTCAGAGATCACAGATGGTGAAGCGTACTCGTCTTAAAACACTTGCTTTTATATATTGACGACTGGAAAACAGCAATGCTGTTATGGTGACATATTTACTATTTGATTATATTATACTATATTGATATGTGGCTATGATAACGTGGACAATAATGTTACAGACAAGCGGTTAGCTACTACGCAACCGGAGGCAGTTAAATACATACCAGGTAGAAAATCTCTAGTTTAAACTTATACTAATTAAGAACTTACCTTGAAATTCTTTTCTTGCTGTACTGACGGATGTGACAATATTAGCCACATGACCCAGCACTGTAGCAAACAAGAGCAACCCGAAAAGCAACTGTGCTATTACAAACACGTACTCCCCTTTACTCCTCGGCCGTGGTAAATCACCTGAGTACAGATAAAAGAAGTTCGAAAAAAATCTAAATTATTTGATTTATTATTTAATCAAAAATATCTAAATTACACAGTTTAAATATTTACTCGTGTTCATTTAGTTTTATAGTTATATTAAAAAATGTAATATCGTTTTCAAATGTTATAATCATTATTCTATCTACACTTTAACTTAAAAGAGTTCAAAATGTAGAAAGAATGTAAATATAAAAATATATTAGTAAAAACTAATGATGGATGATACCAGGACTTTTAAAACGACAATATAGATAAAGAAAGTTAAAAATCTGTATGTCACAAGATACGCTAATAATTAAACTATGAAAGACGTAAAAAGCTTAAAAATCTGAAATCAAACGTATATAAAAAATGCATATTAAATATTGGACAGTCTCATTGATAATATTAATAAAAAGTTACAAATTTTCGTACTTATTTTAGGCAGGAGTTTTATGTCACGAATTATATACTAACTACAAATTTGAAATAAATGTAGTGATTTATGCTTAAGTATGTAAAATAACAGATAATGTCGGAATTATATTATAGCATACGTTCAAATTTGAATCATTTGAATTTCAAAACAAAATAAACTATAATTAAAGCAGCAGGTAAATTATTCGAAGCAGCCACGGCGCGAAGCTCTAAGGAATTTATTTAGTAACAGTACAAATTCGAATGTTTACTTAAAATGGAATCCACCCGTTAATTGCATTAATAATGCATGAATTCAAAATAACAAAGAATTATAATTATAACAAAACTTTTATAAATATTCCCATTATTATTACATTAATATATTGTTGTGATTTCGTGATAAATAACATAACGAGTAAAAAACGTAAACTAAAATATTTCAAACAACATTCATATTTTTGAACCTTTAACCAACATCTTTAAAGAAATATATTAAAATAAAAACTTAAAATTATTTGATGATTATGATATATACAAATACTTTTCATCATACTCGAAAAATGCGATTACGTCACAGTTTAAATAAATTAGTATAAAAGCAACTATTTAATCGTGTTGAATATATTGTTTAACGCTAATAATTCTAAAAGTTACGTCATACGAATTGGCATTTTGAAATATAAACGATGTAAATTAATACATAATTAAGTAAATTTTATTAATTTTATACATATTTTCTTAAAAATAGACAAATTATACCGATTAAAAAAAAATTAAATGTTAACGTTTTGACTTAAAATCGTTTTCACGGAACAAAATCCCTTTTCAGCGTTTCGGTTTGCGGCGAATTAATAGTAAGCCTTTCAATGAATTATAATTAAGCCTGAAAAAATATTAATTCCAAAAAAAAAAATACCATATTCACATTTTATAATTATTATTATATTATGTTTTACATTATTTATTATCATATTAATACCTAAATATAAATAAGACGGTATTATATTTCTTACAAACATAGATATGTAATTTTTTCATTGCTAGTTTATACTAGCAATGATAAATGAAACATCTTATCATCATTATCAAACTTTATTAATCCATGGACATAGATCATCCCCAATGTCTGGTATAGGATAAGATTGTAATATTTTAGCACTCGTATTTTTGGATTACAAAAATATTTTAAACCGCGAACAAAAACAGCAGAGTTTTCAAGTAAAATTAATTGTAAGTGCAATAAGGAACTGGAACAGCCACTTGATTGTTTAAAAGTGTCAATACTTTTAATGAAGCTTTCTTCAGATTTACTAACGAACCAACTGCCGCTAAAAGTTTTCATAAAACGTTCTCCTTAACTTTTTACAGTATAAAAACCGACACAGTTGAGAATTGACACAGCACTGATGGCCTTTGATGTTCATGACCGTTGGCATTTACGAAGTCACCCTAGACATTGACCCCATTAACGTACATTACACAATGGTCATTCAACATCCTCCTATATACACTTAGCTGTTCAATAAACATGTTATTGTAACATAGACGATTAAATTGTTAATAAACCCTACAAAATCTTTCCAAAATAAGGGTTTGATGTTAGTTATTGATCTCACAATATTGCTTACACAGATAAATTATTAAGTCCAAGAAATGCTATAGTAAATAGTGTTGTGTGTAGGATGATGAATTCAGGTAATATAAAGGAAATTTGTTTTCATTTCACTAACTTATTCAAAATTATCAATAACAAAACTTTACGCAATTATAAATAACCTGTTGAAATTTCAAATGATAAAATGTTGGAGAGTACCAGATTTATGGCTTCTGTAACTAAATAATTTATTACAGATAATATAGTATTTTGACTACTGTTTTCTTTGTAACACTGAGATCGCTGGTTCGTTCAGAAGACACCGATTCAGGATTTTAAATAGTAGTATGGTTCGAGCTCGTCTGGGTAGCTAGTACCTGTAGGTTGTGAATTTGCCGTCTTTGTTCAACCAAAATTGCTGTATTTCAACTGTGGACGTATGAGAGCCAAAGTATAGAAGGCACTGTTTACAAGTCGTCAATAAAATAAATATCTCACATTCTGTTATATATCTAAAAAAAAAAAATTAAACGCCTCGGTTTATGATGCAAAAATGGCGGCATGGTTGCGGTGCGCCAATGGCCTAAGAGATTACGAAGTTCAAACAGTTCCGCACAGATGACGGTTTAATGTTTACTCGCTTTTAAAGCATTTCCCGGACATTTCCGTGCCTCGAAGAGCACGTTATGAAGTTAGTCCTCCTTCTTGTTATTAGATACTAAATAAATCTTTCGTAGTTATATTGCATTTTTCGTTTTCGTTAATAAAAGAGAATAATTCAATTTAACTTAACAGAGGTTTTCACAGATGAGTTACCCGCAGACTCGACAGTGTAACCCTTTTTAAAAGTACGGAACAGCTGAAATGGAGATCGAAACCATTGCATATTGATTAATTTCGTCACACCGTTAAATTTATCTGTATTAGTTTCATCCATTTATATGATCTCAAGAAAGTCGTCAGAAAACACTAGACGCGCATGGTCCGATCTATCTGGAGATCTTTGAGAGAAGCCTATTTGTAGTAGTTGTAGTATCGGTTCATGATGATATTAATTTTCATATATCAAAATATAATTATTTTGCGTAGTTATTTCCACCATGTAATTCATTTCTATAATACGTTAACAATTTTAATATTGTTGTATCACAGAAACGTTTTATACATCTGAGTATGATCTTTTAAATTGGAAACAGAAGATTTGTTTCTATATTGTATGTCTACCTTGTTTTCTATCATCCATAGGATAAGTGTTTTTAATACATTCATACAGTCTACAACACTGCAACATGATGTTTGAATAACTTCTTCTTTAATGCCTTCCAATAGCATCATTTATCCAATGTGTCCATAAATTGAAAATAATTATTTTAAAAATACAATTAGCGAGGAACTTTATCATATTGCGATGTGCATAAAATATAAGCGGAAAAGATATGTCCTTCTATAAGAGTGCGTTTTTATTGTTTCATATATAAATAAATATATTTCTTTCATTTTTTTATCTACAATACGGCAACACCTCACCTCAACTTCATAGGGTGTTGAAAAATAATGAAGCTGTGGATAGTGAAGCGTACTCTCATACAGAAAGTCCTAGTTCTCATATATTTACAGTCGGAATACAGCAATTCTTTATGAAGACAGATCTAAAATATAAGGGTGATAGCTGAACTAACCAAACTCTATGGAATCAGATCAAGAATCTTCGAGCTTTTGAAGCACGCTATTAGCCGCTGCGCTACGGACGCAATTAAAAGAGTGCATATAGACACAGTGATCGTGTTGCGAAAACTACTGACACATGAGAACAGGGGTGCGGATTTATTGAACAGTAACATTATAATTGGACGGCGAGATAAAAGCTCGTTGAGGTGATATGCGGATAACATGCAACTCCTTGTTATAACGGAACAACGCGCATATTGTATCCAAACCTGCAGCGTACTAGTTAAATTAATATGGAGAGCTGAAATACAGTTTGCTCCGTATTATTCCTCTACATCAATGTCAGCTTACGTCTGCTACAAACAAGTATCATACATTGCAGCTTTAATAATTTACTCTTCGCTCCGAAAGAGAAAATGGAATAGCATCAACAATGCCAGCTTTTAAATAACTTAACTAGAAAAATAATTAAAACACTTTCGATGAAAGGGATAATGTAAGTTTAATTCAAGTTAATATCTACGTCTACCTCTTCTCTTTAAATCATAATTTTAGGGGGTGTAAGACGTCCCGCACTACAACTCATAGGACCCCAGCCAAGCTCACCTTCTCGTGGTGCGCCCTGCTAATCAACAAACGACGACATTGGGCCAGCGTGATGGAATATGGATGGATGGAAAATCTTTGAGGAAAATCTATGTCCGGCAGTCAGTCTATCTATCTGCTGATGATGATGAAATTATTCATAATGTTAAGATAATCTAGCCGTTGATCTCTTCGACTCTTATCCGTTAACAGCGGGAATGCAGCAATTCTGTTTTTGCTGACACACTTACAGTATAACGTAACCTGGTACTTCCATATCAAATGGTAAAGTTAACCATTGCGACACGAAGGCGGTTAATTCAGATTACCTGCATATTAGAACGAAAACGATTGAAATTATTTTAAACATGTTTACTTCTCAGTGAGTTCGACTGTTCATAACGATAATATAAAAACATTTATTCAGCAAATTGAAGATATGAATCTGCTATATTCTTATTTCTTACAGATCTGTATTTATTTAAATTGATATAATTATTAACTTCCTATAGGACGCCGTAATGAAAATACCCGTACTATAAATTAAAAAGGTTATAGTAATTAGACTAGAATTTTATCGATACACTATCAACAGTATAAATAATTTAATAAGTAAAATTACATCAAACTATAATTTAAACATAATTCTATTTGCGTAGGCAGTAGACGATGTTAGTTGTGAAAGTTCACACAACGGAGTGAACGAGGGTAGCGGAAGACAGATCGCTTCTTATGAAATGACGGCACCTTAGGGGTCGCCAAACACATCTATTCTCGCAACATCACATTTTGATATAGAATATACAAACTCTCATAAACATTAAGTACTTACGAAAAAACCCAACTATTTTGTGTATTTTAAAACGAATCCAATGAAATCTTATTATAATCACATCAGATAATTTTTTATTCTTATAACATATTACATACTTAATATGTGCTTGTTAATAGACATAAGTGTATGCAAGTGTATACATAAATATAGTTATTATTCTTCACTTACACAATATTTTAATGTAAACAATAAATGTTATTAAAATCGAATGTTTATTCTTTAAATTAATATTATAAGGTCAATGTGAAATGGAAAGAAATAAGTTAGAATTTTTTTTTCTATTTTATAAATTCTTTAAAAAACCTTTTTTATTATCTAGTCATCTCTTCACTTTTTGAACATTATGGTTACGTATATTGTGTTAGTGTACGATTAAATTCAATAGCACATACTAGAAGCTGCAAAAGTAAAATTAAATAATAGAATTAACTTAACTTAAAAATATATTGGTCCCAAACATTCAGCCAACTTAATTAACAACAAAAGTGGTTAAATATGAGACAGTACAAGTATGCCATTAGGAATTATTACGGGTGTTACATTTGGCAAGCTTGCTGTTTAAAGCGATCTCCGATAGAGACTGTAACACATTTTTATCAAGCTCATAAAGAACATTATCCATCGTTAGTATAACAGGGTAACTTATAAATCACATAATAAATGGAACATCGATTGATCTTCCCATTTATTGGACAAAAACTAGGTGAAATTCGGCCGTTATTTCCATCGACAATCAACAGTTTTCAAGCCTTATCGTGTTTTCATCGGAACATTGCTGGAACTGACAAATATGGTTATTTAACAAGCAGAAATAACATTTAACTGATATAATTCCGTTTTTTAAAGTAACCTTTTTAATGTCAACAAAACTATCCAAACAGAAATAGTAGAATTAAAGAAATTTTATTTCAAGTTCACATATACCACATGCGAAAACATTTGCCCTAACCTTTTAAGAACCAGACGCCGAAGAAAGGCTGTGTTTTACTCCAACTACCGTAATAGAGGTATAAGAATTAATAGCATTTCTTAGAAAAACAATTTAGCTCTTGTCCATTATGCAACACCTTAAAGTGGAACCCGAAAAGGCCAACTACTGCAAAGATCGAAAAGCGGACTTTTTATCAAAAAAAAAATTGTTTGAATTTTAATACTCCATCCTAAGTTTGGCTGCCCCCGCAATTGAGAATTGCAGAATATAGGAAGTTCCTATGTATGTTATAAAAGTAATTACAATATATGACAGTAAAACGTACGTTTTACTACATACACGTAGTATATGTTGTCATTCTTCTTATTCTTTATTATTTCTCTCTTTTCTTTATTATCTTTAATCAGTCATTGAGGATCTATTTACTTTCCTGATAATTTTTCTTTTTACATATAATTTTTTTTTTTTGAAACATTTATCTGTCTAACTATAATACGTATATAAAACATAATGCAGACCAAAACTTAATATTTCTTATTGACAAATAGAAAACGTTATGAGTTGGAATATGCAAGAACATTTTACAAATGCAGTAAAAATATTAAATTATAAACATTGCTACAACGAACGAAGTGTTATTTACCATAACTCACAGTGTAATAAATTCTTATTTACGACATAGTATGATGAAGTAATGAAGAAGCGTAGAAACAGAAAATATGTATAAATTCTATTGTCTCGGGTTCATCGGAATACACAGAAAATCGATCAGTCTCGTAGAGGTCTCTGTATAGCTCCCGGTATTACGAAATAATACCGCAATGGAAACATTTACAAAGATATCCTATATCTTGTAAAAGAGGGCAGCAAGCTTGATACTTTCGATTTATATCCGGCACACAATGCGCGAGACTCTTTATTGAAATTGTATTCTTTATTGTAAAAAATGTATACGTTTGAAACAAAAACGAGAAATTATTTTAATGATACGAGAATACTTAAATGTATTGCATGATAGATTAAAAAATAAATCCTGGCTCTCCAGGTTTAGTTTGAATGATTACACATTGCGGCAATACTGAAGTTCATCACTATGATTATAACAAAGCAACCGTAAATGTATATAATCAAATATACTTAAAGAAATATTTTCTATAATCACATACTTAATAATCAATGCGACAAAAATTACTTTAAAGATTCTGTTGATCCTGCACTAATTGTATTGCTTTCGTTTATCAATACATCGATAACCAGTAAGCTGTTATATATCTTCATAGCTTTTTTTAAATAACTATATATTATATTAAAAGCATGCTAAATTTCTTTTAGGATTTAGTAAAAAATTTTGATATACTTTTAAAAAATCAATATGTAATAAAAATAAAATTTTAAAATTATTTGATAATTTTTATTTTCTTTGTTTCAATACTGTAATATAATCTGTGGCCAAAACTCTTCATTCCGGACGCCATTGAAGCGTACTCGAAGCGTACTTACAGGTCATTTCGGATTTTCCGAGTACATGTTTCGCTTCAAGTGCAAGTATAACAACAATCATATACCTATTTGTGGAGTGCCTGGTGTTCGGTAGAAAGTGAAAACATTTAAAAACAGAGTGAGACTTTAAAATAGATCAAATTGGTAATATCAAAGAAGAGCAGCCTCTTCTTATGTTCTCCAAAAAAGGTTTAAGTAAATAAAAAAAGCGTTATGTTCGCATTTAATAATAACTTCATATCAATTCATAAAAAAAAAATATATTTATTCATACCTATGTACTGTTAAAAATTCAGATGCTTCTATTCTAATTAAGCATATGAAGTTGTTAATAAATCTAATAATCTATTGTGTATATAAACGCTTTGTAATGCGATCGTTAAAGACATATTATGCAATAAAATTTTAAATATTAATCATAACATTATTACTAAAACGAATGTTAAATAAACTCCACGAGTTATAAATTGGCTCCTCGAGCATACACAAGACGTATCATTCTTAAAAGGTATTTCTTTGATTAAACTGATGTTTAATTAAGTACATGGTGTTATGCAAACGTTTAAACTTCCAATAACGTGAAGTAAGACGGCAACTAGAGAATCACAAGACTCTTTTTAAATGTAAAGAGAATAAATTTTGGAGTGTATATGCAGATCCAAAACATCAATAGTTTTTTTAAAAACAAAAGGAAATTAATTAGAATTTTAATTAAACAACAATTTCTATTTTAAAAAACCTAAAAAAGGCAAGAAAATCATTCAGTAGTAATTACAAGTTCGCAAGTGACCAACGAAATTTGGGTTGTAAGAAGTCCTGTACAACAACTCACAGGAACCAAGACAAACTCACCTGCTCGTGGTGCAATCAACCCGCATTAAACCAGCGTGGAGTGAAATGACCCAAAATTCCACCATATGAATCCCTACAATCGACTAAAGGTCTCCGGAAGCCGCTGGATAGAGGCAGAGCAACACCGATCAATGTGGGGATCTTTGTGGAAAGTTATCTATGTCCATCAGTGAACGTCTATAGGCTGATGATGATGACGAACTAAATTTTCCGGTTTTCGTGTGTTTAACCATATATATTTTCCTTTCAAGAAAAGAATCATCAAAAATATATGATCAACCAAAAAAAAACATTTGTCGTTAGTAGTCCTACAGTATAAATTTTAACACTTATATAGATAAATAACAAATTTTATTAATTTAACAACATTAAATTATAAAAGAATTTGATTATATATTTACACTGAATATATAGAACTTGGTTTATAATTTTCTTCACTCCCCCCACATTCCAGGATAACGAAGTAAATACAAATATTGTAACTAACAATAAATGTGTTTATAAAAAAAACAGTTTCAATATTATCTTATAGACTCTCATTGCTATTGTCTTATGTATTTTATATGAACAATTTATAAAACGTATTTTTTTTTGTAATTTCATTATTGGAAATGTTTGCATCCTATAAAATAGATCAAACTACTTCATAAATTCAAAAAACATAAACGAAAATTTCCTTTCGCAAATATTTACAATTTATTATAAGAGCCGTGTTTAAATATTGCCACGTCTTAAATAGATTTTATTCGTACTGTATTAACGAAATAAATAAGCAACACCTTTACTTCAATTATCTACCCTATTTAGGGGTGGATAATGTTCCACAGGGAAAACTCTACCCCGTATCGAGTGGAAAGGGGGGCCCACAGTTTAATATTAATTCTGCTAATCATTGTGAGCCAGGAACTTTACCTGCGATCTAATTAACGACGGTTATATCGGCAAAGATTTACTTCAACCATTATGCACCATATTTACTTATGCAAATTGTTACAAAGTTGCACAGTCTACACACAAATATTATGCCATCGATTATAATATATACCCCTATATCTACCTACCTACCCTACCCGATCGATTTGGTTTTCTTTGGGGAAAGCTTATGTCCAGCAGTAGACATCTATCGGCTTTTGATGATGATTATAATATTACTAAATCTGTTTCTGAAATTTCCGGTTTAATATATGAATACGGTCAAATGAAATTTCCTTTTTTTATTCGACCTTTAATTATAGAACTATTAATATTATTAGCTACATAGGTGAGTATATAATAAAATTCTGCGATTGCAGTTTCATTCATCTTCAGATAACAATCACCGCATTTACAGATAAATCACTATATCAAAAGTTATCTCCTAGATTCTGGAGCAATTCTAGATCACTTACACATAAGACTTGAAACGTTGAACTCGACATTCTCTCTGTCGATAGACAATGGCGCACCACTTCAGCTACTTGACAACGATAAAGCTTATTTCAAGGATCTCAAAGGAACGTTAAAGTTTAAGGTTATTTTAAATTGCATTTGCATAATGAGAGCTTGTAAAATCTTTTACTCCTTCAAAAGTATAATATAAAGTATATAAAGTATATTTCTCTGCCCTTTTACATTTATTATACTCCGAGTATATCTAATGAGAAGATTTTAATTAGACTATTTCTTATTTTCTTTAAGCTGCTTTGTTTGTTTTAGCTTCAAACTAGAATGTTGCTATCATTATAAATGTACTCTATAGATTTAAGTAAATTATTTTATTATAACTGTATTATCATCATCGTTATCAGCCGATCGGATTTGGACCATTTCCCACCACGCTGGTCCAATTCAGGAAAGTGGGAGTCAGAGCCTGGATTATTGATTAGCAGGGTGCACCACGAGCAGGTGAGGTTGGCTTGGATCCCGTGAGTTGTGCGGAAACCCTTACCGGGTGTAAGGTAAGGTTATAAATTGGAAATATGAAATTTTAGATTAATTTATTTCTAATAAACTTCCATGCAAAATTAATAATAAAGTGTAATTTAAATTTTTTAGTTATTAGGACGTCTTAAAATGCCAGTCTTGGGCTTTTTTTATTGTCGTCTCCAATGGATTATTTATATGAACTAGAAGAATGTACATATCAAATAAATTAATTAGGACAGAAATGCAAAGTTTTAGCATAATTCACATCATAGACAATAAAATATTTTTTATTTAATCTTAATCAGAAGTAAAGCTTAAAACATAGTAATGACGGAATTTTCATTACACTTTTTATATTCATGTGTCGTTTTTGTTTTTAATAATCAAAATTTTATTATGTAAAGGAAAATTTATGTTATTTATAAGTCTATTACAAGGTTTCATTATACATGTTTCAGGTTGTTTAATTTAAGTCAAATGTGCAACCAAAAATTTTGTTCTATAAATTATTACTGTTTTAATGGTGAGAGTGGTGCACCAGGATCGTAGCAAGTGGAGACAGGTGATCTCTGCCTGCCCCATTGGGAACGAGGCGTGATATATATGTATGTTTAATGGTAACTTCATAATACCTTTTATCATAGAACCAAGACAGTTTATATAAGTGAAAAACTGTAAAATATACCGAATTTCTGTATTTCTACGTCCCTTTTTTGACAACTGGTGACTGACAACTGATTAAATAAATATACAAAAATAATATATAATTAGTGAATTGCATAATGTCACCTTTTCAACGAGCATAAATCTGAAAATGTTTCATTTATACTTTACTAAATATCTATAAAAATACAAAATAAATAAATAAAAAACTACTTTATTTCCAGACATTATCATTATATATTAATTCTTATTTATGAACTATTGCTAAAGCAAAAGGAGACGGCTCAGTTAATGCTAACCGGAATAGCAACTGCGATCAGCGTTGGTTTTCAGTCTTTTACTTTCCAAGATTTTAGGTAGATTATTTGTAATGATGGCCCACTAAGTGATAAAGTAATTATATAAGTAAACTATAAGGAAAAGTAAAAAATAACATAACTATAAATGTATAAAAAGAAACAATAATTTTATGATATCTATCACTAGAGTCATCTACGGAAATAATAAAGGATTTCTTATTCCCCAACCCTATGTAAAAAATTTAAATTTCTCCGAGTACAAAGTTATATGTACAATTTAATTAAACCATGTAAGAGAGGCTCTGTCGCTGGAGAGATCATTTTCACGAATTTCGATGAATATATTATATTATAATGAAACGGTGTCACGTAATCTGTACAGCCATCAACTTTAACGGCAGCTCCAGACTCGCGCTAACGAGTGATCCTCGAGGAAATAATGGCAATATTCACGAGTACACAATTTTCAGGTCGAATGAAAGGCGCATGATGTGTGGATTATAATTTTATACCTCTTCCTGTGATGGTTAACATTTATTCATACAGGCATTCGTAAGGCTTCAACTATTCATACGCGTTTAAGCGAAAATGTTTTGCGTTATTTCGCTTACAACTTATTATTTTCGAATGCTGTTTATATATTAACAACATTTGTATATGAACATGGATGTTCTAAAACTTCATATGTGAAGGCAATACAATAGTTATAATATAATTATATATCATCATACTAGTTAATGTTACCATTTGCCAATTTATGATTTTTTGTTGATAGTTAACCGATTTGGCAACTGAAAAAAATATACATCTACTTTTAACGGGCATTTCCTCATATCTATTTAACCTAAGTACTACATTTATATACTTTTGTATGGATCAATATTACATAAGTTTGAAAACACCAAACAGTATAATAAAAAAATAATATTATATAACAAAATGAAAAATATTTATTTTGTATAGTTAGTAATATTTCCTGTAAAACGTTAGTTCCATTTACATAATTCATGAGATATTTATATACTATATATTTGCATTGGTTTTTATTATATATTTATAACAAACTTTTATTCGTGAAAATTTTTGATACCATCATAATATTTACGAATAAATATAACATAAAAATACACACACAAAATTATTATATGATAAATTATTAAAACTGTAATTTTAAATGTGAGTAGTCTTCTACTAATTTAAAGCTGACATCTACCAAGGTAAACTCCCCCACGCATTGAACAAGGGTTCATGTCCTGAAGGACAAAACCAACATTTGCTAAAATTACACCACGCGTGTTTGTAGTAACCCTGAATGTATAATAAGCAAACGCATGTGTTTTGGCAACGTAGTCGCAGTGTATACAAATACAGGTTAACGTGTAATAGAATGAAACGCCAACTTACCTATTGTGGTGAGCGCCAACGTGCACCAGTAATAACTCTGTAGATACTGTTTCACCACATCGGCCGTCTCAGTGTCGTGGTACACCCAGTTTTTACTACCAAATCCATTGTTTTTATATATTATATGGTACAAGCACCCGTTCCAATGAAATATCACTAACAAATAATGTATTAAACTGGTCGATCTAAATAGATTAGGATAGTTCGTGTGACGTTCAGTGCGATCCATGAACGCCCAAAACCGATATATCTTGACGAGCCGAAATGAACGCAAAATGGAATTGAACCCGATAGATAGGTAGAGAAAGTCGAGCGGTAACAGGCACAGGCAGTCTATGTAAAAAGTTGTAGAATTCATATAGTGCGCACGTAATTTTGCAGCGTCCGTTTGTAGCACTCCGTCCTCCAGGTAACCAGTTCGAAAATGAAACAAAATGTCCGCGAGATAAAGGAAATCCGAAAAATAATCCAAACAAAACCACACTATTAATGTTTCACCTGGAACAAAGAAATATTTTTTTTTTAATTTCCTATCATTTTTTGACTATAATCAAAACTTTTTAGGTGACATTTCAAGAGCTAGATATTTTTTGGATAAGATTTTATAGAGGAGCTGTAACATAATGATACAGTTTTTGTGAATTTCCTCCAGTGAAGATGCGTAAATAAAACTAATGGAACTTCAGCGGTGAACGTCAAGACGTATTTTCTAAAGTATTATATTGCCTCCAGCTAAACATTTAACTCAGAAAAGCTATTTAGGTAAGTAATTTAATTCTCAACGGAACAAGTTGTGGAAAACTATGCGCTGAGTGCGCTAAGTCGTTGCAGCCCGATCGTTGCCACTAATCTAGGTTGCTATCTTAAGTGGAAGCGTCTTTTGCATAAGAACTTGAGTCAAAATTGGATTTTTATACACTTAAGCTTTTATTTCAATTTCACCTATTTAAAGAATTCAAATAGAAATAAATGAGTTGCCATCTATTCACTTCAATATAAACTTAATAAAAAAAATCCATTTTATATCCATGAATGTTTTCCATTTTACATGCTTTTAATCACCAAATTAATATTTATTATACAAACTTAGACTTATAAAATGTATAATAAATACTAAAAGTGGAAAGTTTGCCAAAAATTTGTTTGTTCAAAATTATTAAAAATATCCAACATACCATTGATTTCCTGAAAGGCGAACCTGTAGACGATAACCCATAGATTGTATAGAAAAGCGAGGGAAACAACCATGGACCAATAATAGCAGAGCCGTCCAGCTGGGTCGAACACGAAAGACCAGTGGGGCCCAGAGCGTAACCGCCCACTGGTATATGTGGAGCGTCTCCTCAAGCCCCCTCTGCTTCCACTGCACAAAATAACAAAGTAAAAACAACAAAGTTATACACAAACAATACCAGCACTGGAAAGTTTTCGTATGCATTGAATTTAATCTACAATAGTTTTGTTAATCTGCTTTCTGACTCACTCCATACGCTATAACGAACTAAGTTGTTCTAGATCAAATAGATAACTTTTAAATAGACGCTAGTTTATACAGGAAACATATTTAGTACACGAAAGTTTTGAAATACAAATTGAGTAAAAGCTCAAACAAAGTAATCGTGTAATATTTAACTCCCCCGTTTATTTTCCAGTTCACCGCAGCGCAATCACAACTCCTATTACATTCGCTACGTTTTTATAAAATACATAGATGAAATGAGAACTGGTGTTTTACAGCGAAAATTTCTTTCATTCAATACTTTGCTGTATTAACAATTTTGCTAGAATAACGGAGATCACTCTTAATTATGATTGCAGGTTTTATTTTCCTTTCCCATTGAAAATATAATGCGGTAGTTAACACTAAAACTTCTTATGACGCTCTTTCGCAATGTTATTATTTGATTTTTGTTCAATAACATAATTGTTTTCTTAGCTATATATGTTATTAATTATTTCATTATCAGCCGACAGACGTCCACTGCTGGACACAGGCCTTCCACAAAGATTCCCATACGATCGGGTTCATATGGGAGAATTTGAGCCATTTCCCACCACCCTAACTCAACGCTGGTTGGTGGGACAATTATTTACTACCACCATATTCGACCACTGCAGCTATAATGATCACAGAAGAATCTTATAGTATAATGACAAATAGTAAATTTTAAACAATTCTTTTTAAAACAATTTAGGGTTAAAATTATTATCACTTTATTTTTATGCATATGTTATTAAAATACTATCGAATAAAGAATTGATTTAATTCAAAAGAAAGTACTGTTCATTTTTCTATTTTCACTTCCACCATTCCTTTCTATTGTCAAAACTTTACTAGATGCCTTTTTTGCACTTCACTAATAAAACTTTTTATAAATAAAAATAAATAAGGTAATAATGCTACAAATAAACACACAATAGCAGCTGTTTCCTGTTACGTAATGTAATTCCTTTACGTAATTATTAAAAGGAATGTACTTTCATTTAAATTTCTGATTGACTCCGCTATGGGAACGGTTCATTTGTTATTTCATATCTATACATATTTTTATATCTGGCAATCAACTTTGTTAAGACGTGACTGCCGGGGAAGGAGAATCGTGAACCAAATAACGAGCGCTGTCTATAAGCAACATCATATGAATACTCGTATATACATTTCATATAAGTGAATAAACATTTAGAAAGAATGCATTCGTGCATGTGCTACAAATGAACCTTGTATCATTGTTTTAGTATTTATTAAAGTTATCATACAATTTATATAATGGAAATGGTTTTTTTCTGATATTCTAATGCATTCATCATCACTGTCATTTTAAACTATTATTCACTATTATGTTTCCAATTACGCCAAGCGTATAAAAAAGTTCTAAAGCTTTCTAAAAGTTGATACCCACAAGTAACCGTTCACGAAACCCTTCCAAAAAAAAGAGATGTTGAGTATATTCTAATCTGTCTTCCACACAACACTGCTACTACAAACCTATCAATCTTTATTAAATTTTGTTCATTTTATAGTAGTATATATATAATAATAAAATCATTTTGTAACTAACTGAACTATTTATGAAACAGTTTTACATCATTTCATTCTTCTTCTTCAGTAGCATTGTATTTCCTTTTAAGAAGTAATTTGAATCGGAGATTTTTTTATATACACATTTTCACAATTTCCTTACATTTTGCTTAATGTTTACTAACTAATTATTATTACTAACGCGCTAATTTTGCTACAACGTAGTCGATTCTCTAAGAGTAATTATATGTATCAGTAAGTGTAAGTGTAATGTGTATTAGTTCAGATTCTCGTCTCTATTATCGAATCCATATTTAACACCTGTGAACGGGCCGCAAGACTCTCGGGTCTGCATATTCAATTAATCTCACGGAAACTTGGCGGAAGTAGCTTCACCACTGGATTGTGGCTTCGGCAATGCCAAATTCATTAGCTAAACGCGTACATTCAATGATTTGTATATTTGTTTTCCATATATTCCCTAGCTAGTATTATAAATGCGAAGGTAAGTTTTTTTTTTCATTACACTTTCCTGTCTCAACCGCTGAATAGATTGTCATGAATTTTACTATTGAGACAGTTGGGCCCGTGCAGACAGTTATATGCTACTAGTCCTCGTTAAAAACTTATAGGAGGTATAAACTATAAATAAAACTTTTTATTCCATTGACCGACTTCTTTTAAACTTAGAAGAAATGGTTTTGATAACAAATTATTAAGAATTGTATATTTATTTATCAAACTACTAAAGTGGGATGAAATGAGAGTAGCAAAGTTTATGTTTAAAAATTATATTTGAAAACTTTCTCTTTTAATGATTACATTCAGTTAATTCGGTCTTGTCCGTTCACCCCATTAACTGAGTATAATGACTTTTATAATATCTCTTCTTTATATGTTTGACCATCAAAACCCAGCAATATATTATATTAGGACCCCAAGATTAAACCTTGAAACTCTTGTGTTACGAGTATCTCGCAGACGTCTTAGCCAGTTATACAATATAGTGTATAGATATTTCATTATTGAAATAGCTCGTACTTGAATAATATTCTATAGCTTAAAATTATTCTCTAATAAACGATTTCAATTCCAAAAGCGATAAGCAGTTGCTTGTGCAATTGACACAAAATCTTCTCGACCTGCTCTATATACTACAAAATCCAACGGTAACCTCAAGCCGGTTAACCTTATCGATACGGAATTTTTATCGTGCTTTAATCTATTATTATTATGTATATGCAATTATGCAATAAGTTAATCTCGCTATAGAAATTACAAATCAGTACGTTAATAAATACATCTCATTACGTTTGATATTTTTTAGCGAAGACAAAGATTATTCTTTTAACAACATTTTTTTTGTTGTTCAGAACCTTCTTAAACCGTATTCAATTGATAAAATAAATTATCATCATTCAGTCTATTAATATGCAAAATTGGACATAGGCTACCTTATCAATTTCCTGAAACATAAATAATTTTCAATAATTTTTATCGTTACAAAGTTTGTGGGTCATTATTTATAGAAGTATTTATTGAACTCAATTTGTGGTTATCCATTTGATATTAACGCTAAAAATAAAATAAATATCCACTTACGGGAAATATAAAAACCATTGATATTATCTAAAGTAACTATGTATATAAATATTTCTATACAATTAAGTTTTTAAATTGAGGATAATAATGATAGAAGTTATAACAGATTTGTTTATTTTTTGGATATTATTATTAAATGTACATAAAAGTTAATACTTATTACCATGGCTTGGATTCAATCAGACTATTAATTTAAATCAATCAATTAATATCATGATCCAACTACGAATTTTTTTATGAGAACAGCCTTTAAAAACTTTTGCAATACTAAAGAAATTCCCAATTTACAAAAGGCAGCGTTAAGTCTTACCTCAAAAATTTAGTTCCTAGTTGAGTTGGAAATTTGCAAAGGGAGCTCATTACAGATTTTATAGACTCAAGCTCATCTTATATGCAAAGATGAACAGCAAAAATCAAGAAATCCGAATTTGTTTCCATCTGATTATAAAAATGGACTAGAAGGACGAGTGTAGTCAATTTACCGAAATAGCTAAGAGAACCATTTTCTTTTTATAGTAATCATACAGTTTTAATCAAAGTACTTGTGTTTTTTTATCATATGATTGAAAATATCTATTTTATTTGTGCCGTTAATAAATATCTTAACATTTGATTTAATACTGAAAGAATATAATTTTAAACTTCGTAATTTATAAATTTAAAAATTATACAACATTTTGTACGTTACTGATAGAAATTTAGCGATGTATTAAAAAGGAATTTTCTTTACACAAAACGTGTAGGTCGCTCAAGTTTGGACAGTTTAACCGATAACATGACAAGGGTTCAGCGATGGATTTCTATAACCTTATTGTATACCGTTGATCGAAAACGCTCGATGGAAATACATTTAAAATGATACAGTATTGATCACGTAGCCTAAGTACATATACTAAGTCCGTTTCGTAAACGTATTGTGTTAATAGAAACATTGCAGCTATCGCCCGATAAGCCTATTAAACACCCTAGGCAAAGTCTACGAGCGCATCGTATTAGAGCGTCTCCGCCACTTCACCACCGAAAACAAGCTCCTCCCCGACGAACAGTTCGGGTTCAGGAATAGCCACTCTTGCGTTCAACAAGTCCACAGACTGACGGAACACATCTTGGCCGGCTTCGAGCACAAACGTCCGATCGACACCTGCGCCGTCCTATTCGACGTCGCGAAGGCGTTCGACAAAGTCTGGCACGAGGGCTTGCTATACAAGCTCTACGCTCACAAAGTGCCAGACCGACTCGTCACCATCGTTCGAGCCTACCTCTCGAACCGCTCCTTCCGCTTCCGCGTCGAGCACGCTCTCTCTTCGATCCGGCCGATCCGAGCCGGCGTCCCCCAAGGCTCCTGCCTCTCCCCGCTACTCTTCTCGCTCTACACGAGCGACATTCCCAAGGACCGATACGTCAGCCTCGCTCTTTTCGCGGATGACACCGCTCTCTACCACTCGGGCAGAGCTCCGGGTATTATAACGAGTCGCTTACAGAAGGCGACCACTCGTCTAGGCGAGTGGTTCCGGAAGTGGCGAATCGACGTAAACCCGGAGAAAAGTGAAGCCATCCACTTCACTCATCGTAAGTCCTCAACCCTCCAGTGGAAATCGGTCCTAAATGGCCATAAACGAGGCCAAATCTCGCTCTTCGGCCAGTCCATCCCATGGAGGGACTCGGTCAAATACCTCGGCGTGACGCTCGACGCCAGGCTCAACTTCATCGCCCACATTCACGGGGCGAGAAACAAAGCGGCCCAAGTGCTGGGCAAGCTATACCCCCTGCTGTGCACAAAGAGCAAGCTCTCTCTCAGGCACAAACTTCACCTCTACAAGGTATGCGTAAGACCTATAATGTCTTACGCCAGCGTAGTCTTCGCCCATTCATCCGAAGCACGCCTAAAACCCCTGCAGGTTCTTCAAAACCGCTTCACCCGCATCGCAACCGGTGCCGAATGGTACCAGCGCAATGTGGACCTCCACAGCGACCTCAAACTCCCGACCATTACGGAACACTTCAGAGAGTGCTCCGAATCATATTTCGACAAGGCGTCAACTCACCCGAACCCTCTGGTGGCCAAAGCGGCCGACTACGAGCCGTCCTCGAATCCCAAGACCAATAAGCGCAGACCACGGCATGCGCTAATCCCGTCATCCCCAGGGGTCCCTCCCACGACTCACGAACCCACACCCACAGTCACCGACAACGACAACACCCGCGTCACCACACACACTTCGGACACTACCAACACGCTCCGAATCTCCGCATCACGCCGCGCTCGCTTCAGAACACGGCGCCACAGGTACTCACACACCGCGTACACTAAGTACACCCGCGATCGGGGGCGGTTCTCACCGCCCAGAGATTCCGATACAGGCGAAGGTGGTCGGGGAACGGGCCCGCGCCCGCCCTCGACGACCGAGTAGATTCGCCAGAGCAATCACCAACAAGACACACCCTATAAAAAACTCCGCCGTCAGACAACTACACCACACGTAGTACACTTTATAAACAGGCCGTGGATCCGGGTCCACGCGCCCAATGTTAGATAAGCTGTAACAGCCGAATGGCTTGCAGCGCTAACATCGTCATGAATCAAAGAAACATTGCGGTAACTGAGAACATTCGCCTCGAGAACCTCATTTAATTTTTATTTGATGAGTATAAACCTTTACTATTGTCTCTTCAAAATTTAAGTTTAGACAACCGTTGAAAAATATAGAAACTGAATATATACTAATCAACTATATTCTTGCAGGATGGTTAAATGATACGCGATGTGGTAGTAATTTATAGGTACTCCTTCAAATAACAATATTTGCACATCTGTCACCTCAGTCCATCGGTGTCCAAAGGTGCTACAATGCGCTCGAATGGTCTGGGTAATAACGCAAATACCAAAATCCGTAGTAACAATGAAAATAATACCTGTCGGTTCCGTTGCAATGCGGTGTGGCGAGGTGGTTGTGGGAGTGGTGCGGCGCGGGCGTGGCGGGAGCGTGCGGTGTGTGCGGCGTGCTGCGCCACCCACTCAGCAGAGGCGCCTCGCCGCTGGCACCCAATAATTTTAATCTGTTAACATTTAAACTATAACAAATGCATCACGACATTTCATACCGAATAAAAAAATTAAGTTAAAACACTTGTTGCCACTGTCTACTGCAGATGATGCTTTAGTTGGGTACCCCGCGGTCCTATTTCGACCGCTAAACAGTGTTGTGGAAACATTACTGTATTCAAGTATGAAGGGCGTTATAACCAGTTAAAATACTGGGATAACGAGATCTTACATCTAATATCTTAAGGCAACGAACACAATGTAGTGCTGTGTATATCATCTTAACTAACGCCATTTTTTTATTACCAGATTTCCCTCGCCTCCTCTCTTCGTAGGAAAAAAATTGCTTAATCTCTTCTATGTGGTGAATGTTTTAATAGGTATAACCCCAACACAGATCTCGCAGAAGTGTGAAAACGTAACTATCTTTAAATTTTTAACGAAAATTCCTTTGTTGTCCAAGTAACAAGCGCAATTCTGTACTGTGTATACTTCCTAATAAGAACCTCGTCCAGATAACATATACCAACAGATACACCAGTATAGTAAATATTACGATCATCATCATTAGCCTAAAGATGCGCCGAGATTAATATAGGTCTGCCTAAATTAAAAGTACCGATGTACTCCCTGCTCGTCAAAAGCAATTATGATGGTATAAGGTATAAGGATAAGTGTATAAGGGACAGTTCGATCCTTGGAGTTACTACCTTCTACATCGCGGTTAGAATAGGTCGTAGTGTAAAGTTATGACTCCCGTCTCTATTGCTTATATTAAACATTAATTACAGATATAGCTCATCATATAATGATACTTTCAACCGAAACCGCATCAAATAGCTGTAAATTTGAAATAAATAGAAAAACAACTTTGTCATAGTTCAAAACTTTGATTTTAATTATCAAAGAAACGGAATTGCGAAAAGGAAGAAAAGTTTGAGGTCCAATCGCTTTAGCGGCACACGGGCGACCACCATTTGAAATCGATTTTCTCCCTGCTACATAGAAATGTTGAAATCTAAAAGGACCGCCCATTGAGCTGTCGTACCGTAAAATGAGATATAAACCGTTCAAAAATGTGATAGGTTCCATTGGAGGAACGCTGATACGCTTCCTATATACCAAATTCACCGGCTTAGCGGAGACGAAGCGAAATGATGGATTTGAAGGGTGACGACGCGTTCTCCAAGAGATCTCTGGTAATTTGGTGACGATAACAGGTTTTACGCGATCGAAACATTATTGCATGAACGTTACACATCTTTTGTGAAGTTTGTCGATTAAATTCAATTGTAATATAAAAGTATTTGTATATTGTAATTGATAAAACTTCTTCACATAATACAACATTGCGTGCAATGTTACTGGTAACAACACTACAATGTCGTTTAATAACCATGAATACTATTATTTTTTTTTTGTTTTTCTTTACAACCTAAAATTTAGACGAATAAAGATTACCCAATTATGATGTCGTGATAATATAACCATGATTATTGTTTTTTATATTACCTGGTATGTATTGTTGTTCACAATAATCATATTTTTCTCGTTTTTAGTATTATATTAAAGTTGTAATTAACATGTGAAGCGTTTTATTTATTTTTTTGTTTAATTATCACCAAATTTCGAACCTATTCAGCGTTACGCTTGTAGTAATTTAGCTTTAAATGTATTTCTGTTCAGCAACTTTATTTTTATAATAAAACTATCAAGCCTTTACAGTTTAAGGACGAGAATTCATCAAGTCAACACTCATGATTAAGGCGGTACTAGAGCTAAGGGCTTTCCCTTCTCAGCAAACAAGCGACAGGCCCTCGAACCACTTTACTGCTGCCTTAATGGAGTCACCGCACGTTTTAACATGCCACGTTAAGAAAATTGATACTTTCCGAAAATACTTCACCTACGACGTGACAGAGGAGGTCTTTTTATCCTCCAATAAATAAACGATATTTAGTTTTAGACTTCATAGAATTTTAAATGTTTAAATTTTATATTTAGTTACAAAAATTTTTAACTAGTTTTAAAATAATGCATGTTAAATGTACACAAGTAGGCTATTTGACTGACAATCTACAAGAAGGTTGTAGATGGTAAAATGTGGTCGGCCAGAATACTCTGATTTTGTATGGTAGGTTTACAGCCAAAACATAACAATGGTAGCTAGTCAGGCGTATCCAAAAATACTAAAAATATTATAATGAAATAAATGACTAAAGAAAACAATATACATTTTCTTTTATCTTACATTGTTAACATGACTTTATAAAAATATTTTTTTCTGTGAGCACTCTTCCATCATTTCAAAGTAAAGTTTATCTGTGAATGCATTCGAAAGGAAATACCACGCATGCAAATATTTTTAATCTTTCGTTCAAAAACTGTTTCAACATTCTCTCTATGGATTTGCAACTGTATCATGTTTTAAAATAAGATTAATCTTATAGTATTTTTATAAAAATAATGTTTATATCTATGCTGTATATTACATAAACTACATTAGGAACGACTTGTAAATTACAGTGATCAGTGTAATCAATATTACAACTAGGACAAAACTAACAATTTTCTAAAAAATATTTATCTTTTTAAAATGCTGTTTAAAACAGCAAAACCTTTAATTTTTTTCTTTCGTTGTCTTTTTATTACAACAAAAGAAGTATATTAGAAAAATGGACTTGAACTGATAAACATGGTTTCGATAGTACATTGCATCATTATTAGCTGTATAGAAAAAGTGCTAAGTATTACTGTCAATGACTCTTTGAATAAATGGGTTCATATCCCAATGAAGCTGAAAGTGTAACAAACGCGATATATCTTTTTTATTGCTTGCTCCAACTTGACAGATTTCTGTAAGATGATATTGCGCTCAAACTTTTGCTAACGTTTTGATCATAGGCTTTTGTTTGTATACGATTATAATATAATAAACCATGTTTACACGATATTTTTATTTTTTAACGGCTTTAAGCATTTTATTCTATTCAAAAATACATATGCATGCGATTTATAAAAAACAATATATGCGAAACATCTCACGAGTCAACAAGTCTTATAAAAAATATTTTAGCACGATAATATTACATTCTATTAATAATTCCCTAGTGTTAAAGTAACAAAAAGGTAAAAAAATAAAAAAAAATTCATTTCAAAATAGTTATGATATTCAGGTTAAAACATAACTAAGACAAGGTCTGAGCACGACCGAGATGAAGGTATAACTATAGAGGGTCTGAAGATTAATACCCTCTTGACAGTTAAGGTACTATACGCAATTCTTAAGAGAGCCTAAATCTGATATACGTATATCATAAAAGGCATGTATTAAATATATATGTAATAAAAGTAATTCAAAGCAAATTGCATCAAACGAATCAAATTTCGATGATTTTCTTTATTAGTATTAATTCAACGAAATTTCTACTAATAATTGATAATGTCAAATATCAATCTTTTAAAAATCCTTGTTAATTCGTTTGAATAGTTCTCTATTGAATAAATCTGCAAATTTTTAGTTTCATAAGTAACTATCATATTTCTTATTCCACTGTTCTTCTCTCAATTTCCTTCAATATTCTTATATAAAAATTCAAATTCTTCTTAGTATTTATATTTATATTTAAATTATTGATGATTAGGTTTATTAAAAAAAATTTTCAATTTTGTAACTGTTACACAGTTAAATTGTTTAATTATATTTCACAAACTGACTTGTATAAATTATATAGTTGTATTAAAAGTATTTACCTTACATGTTATGATACATAACAATAAAGCAGTATTAATCATAGGATGAACTAACAAATGTCGAAATTGTTTGCTGCTCCACAAGGAACATCTATTCCAGCATTAATTCATAGCATGAATTGCATTCTACCAACAATTGGGAACTACGAAAATGAAGGTATTTCATGTAACTATTAACATTAGGAAGTTTCGAGTGGATGAAAAGTGAGTTGCATATGAAACGTTCCGTGAGCTTCTAAAATACCATTCCTATTGTTAATTCAGTGCATTCCTAGCGTTAAAATAGTACTTAATTAACAATTGTTTACACTGGAATATTAGTTGCAAATGATATAAATTTGTAATTATATAATATTACATTTTAAATATATATCTAGAGGATTGTTACTAAACCGAATAACGAAACAATATTACGAAACGAAAAAAAGGTTCAGATTATATATAAGTTTTTTGTATTGTGTGATTGTTATCCACGTTTAAGGTTAAAGAATTTTAAAATAAAAAATAAATTGTGTGTAATCTCTTCCATTAACTTTTCAACTCAATGAAAACATTTTGTTCATTTGAAAATTATTACTTTTCACACTAGTATGCGTTCAGTAATAATTAAGCACACTGATTTTGTAATAGTTTTTACAATTTTAAAAATATTACTACAATGAAAACGAACTAAATCTGATGAATTTAGGGAAAAGGATTTTATAATATTTTGACTAAGCAAAAACTTTTACTTAAGTATTAAATGTATATGTAATTATACAATACAAATGTTGATTAAAAATAATATAAAGTAATATATAAGATAAAAGACATAACATATATATATATATATGTCTGTGTGTGTGTGTGTATGATGACATATGGAACTGAGACGTGGCCCCTTACTATGTGCCATATAAAATGGCTCAGGACCCCAAAGGGCAATGGAGAGGGCTATGCTCGAAGTTTCTCTGCCCGATCGTATCAGAAATGTGGAGATCCACAGAAGAACTAATGTCACTCACATAGCCCAAAAGATTGCTAGACTTAAGTGGCAGTGAGCAGGGTAAATTGCTCGAAGGACTGACGGCCGATGGGGCAGTAAAGTTATCGAGTCGCGGCCGCGTACCGGTAAACGTAGTGTTGGAAGGCCTCCCACAAAGAGGACCAACGATCTGGAGAGAGGCGTGGGAAGCCACTGGATGCGGGTAACGTGGGACCAATCGATTGGGAGATCTTTGGAGCAGGCCTATGTTCAGTACTGGACGTCTATTGGCTGATGATAATGATGATATGTTATATGTATATACAATACTTCTTGGCTCTCAGGATTGTTAACTAACAGAAAATGCTATTACGGTATTACGTCAGCCCTGTGCATATTTATCATGTACCTTAAGATTAAATAAATGAATGAAGAGTGAGTTCCGAACGGAGATGCCGTAATCTTTCTAACGCCAAGGACGACCACTAAGGCGTTTTAAAGGGGTAAAAATCTTCATATAACCTATTTTTACACCATAGCGAATGGTACCTTTAAGAAGGTTTACTAAATAAAAAGTTAAAGAGGGGTTTTATAATATAATATTTGTTAAATGTAAGTACACACCTGGCTTTGTGTGAGCGTCGCGAGCGCGAAGATAGGTCGAGCTCGCTGGCAGCGGAACACGCAGTACCGGCTTGCAGCGAACCGCGCGACCCGCCCAGCCTTCGCGAACTCAGCCGGCACGTCATCATTTCTGTACACAAACAATTCCTTAATTACACTACTGAGCAATACCTTAATCAAAACCTTAATTAACAAAAATTACAACAGCCTGCACAACACTCTATAAACTTCGATATAGGTTAACCAATTTAATAGAGCTCCTCAACAAAATTACTACACAAAGAATATAACTTATATTATTAAGAAGAACTGTGATTGTAAATGATAAAAGTACATTATAAGAGACCCATGTCCAGCAGTGGACGTCCATCGATTGAGATGATGATGATGTTGATTATAATGGAAAGTTAAGTAGCGCCGAGACAAATTGACACGCTTCACCGGCGTGATAGCAATATACAGAAACATGTTAATTTTTATACATAAATAAAAAAATAATCGAACCTAATTCTGTATTGTGTAGTATTAAAACCAAATTATTTAATACGTCTACGACTGACAACATCTCTTATTTTAAAAAGAACAAACGAAATTCAGAAAAAAGATGCATGTTGTCGTTCTTTCTCTGGATCCAGACATTTATTACTAAATATATGCTTCTCGGATCGATTTTCAACGTGACAACTTCAAGCCACTGAAATACAACGGTACCTAGCAACTTTTCCAGATTGTCTATCTTACAAGCAATGAGGCTACGCTGCTTACAGTATTCCCTGCAGAATTAAAAAAATCTTTTTATTTATCAGATTGTCATCTTTGATCGAATTAGTTTTGTAACCAAAATCAAATCTGTTTCATAATCAGTTTAGCTAAATAACTAACCTAAGTGGAACCCAGCATACGCTAGGTTTCATACAGCATATTTAAAAAAGACAAATGCATTTCCAAACGTTATAGTCTTTCACATTATCTTTCAAGAAATAATACGGTTTTTTAGAGTACTCTTCTACTTTACAGTAACAAATATATGACGTACTCAAGATTTACTTGCGAACACATTATCATTAAAGATGTTGCATAAATTATATACATTATAATTTTCGCAGAAAAGACTCTTTATTCAACAAAAATTACAATAAACAAAGTAAGAGAAGTAACCTGAGAAAACACACAAAGAGGTGAATAACATGGACATTACAGAATAACAGTCTCTTATTTAACCTAAAAAACCACAGTATTAAAATATGCGCGACAAAGAAGGTATAATAAAGGAAAAATATTGAAGACAATAAAGGTGAGCTATCTTGCGAAACGAACAAAATGAATAAATCGAATGGAGACCATTGTTACGAGGCAGCCTTTTTATAAGCTGTCGACTACAATTTTGCTCTCTATGGAGCTCAGTCCCCTAAAGTTCCGATCCAAATTACCAGACTGAAAGGAATTCCTACCAGAACGTTACGGCTTATACAACTACGGCTAAGTAAAATTTTAAAATGGCGTTAATATTACGCTTTGTAAAAAGCGAATGTCTGTTACTTCTTCCATAAAAGTGCGACAATGGCGAACGTAATGAAGTGTAGATATTTGATTCGTACAAATTACATCAGTAATTTTTCTTAAAAATTTAATGACACTCAATTTTTATAACTCTTAACATATTGTATATACTGTTTACTTTTTTCAAGTTACACTTCATCTCAAGTTCATATCGGGTTAAGTAACAATAACGCCGTTGATGATGAAGTGTGTTCGCTTATAACACTCTAGCTTACATATATTGACAGCCGAAAAACAACAAAGCTATTGTGGCAGATTTATATTATAAGGGTGGTAATTATCCAGGCCGATTTGAAGAAACCATACCAACATTCGAACTCCAGAACATCTGGCCCCAAACTCGAACTAGGGTCCGTCACCTGCGCCACGGATGCTGTTCGTCAAGCAGATATAATGAATTTACCATATAATGTAATGTAAGGTATATAAATAAATAAGTGCATAATACATGAACATTTGTTACGAACGTTATTGTTGCGACTGCCTGATAATAAAACGAATGCGATAATGGTAAATGTACTTGAGGTAAAGCTAAAAACGTATACTTAACAGTCGCTCATTGGACAAGTTGGATGGATCTCAAAGCTCGGCTCTGACGTCACGAGCGTATCTGAGGTCACAAAGCGTATCTGTATGTAAACAGCCCGTACGTGGATTGTTTCACTCGCAGAAGGCAGTGGTTTTTTGGTAAATTTTAATGCCATGTTTCGTCGCAGTGCGGAAAGAATTAAATTACACCTAAACTGACCACTTTGTGTTTTGCTGTGGGTACGTATCTTCATGTAACGTATAGTATAGATAAACCAGTTTTATAATGATTGATAAATATAAAATGGACGATGATAGAGAATGAACTGTTGTCAGATAGAGAATGGACTGTTAATAACACAACTTAATAGATTAAAATGATTAATTCAATTCAACTTATGAGTTTATCCAATTTAATAACAATATTGCGATTGTTTCACTGTTTTAGGTACAGTCTATTAAAGTAATGAACGTGCGATCTACGTAATCCTTCTTTTTATGGCAATCATGTTGTAGTCAAAGCTTTATGTACAGCAATATCATAATGTCAGTAAATAGCATTGCATTTTTTATATTGTTTGCTAAATGCGGTCATTAACTACTTGAAGCTTTTCATTGCAATGTTGAGGTATTTAATTGCGGGTATTTTTTCCATGAGCTGCAATGATAACCTAGTATAAATGAGGTATGCTAATATATAAAAGAGATCGCTGACACTTTTAATAGTTATTTTTGATCCTACATCATGACTAAGATTCTTTTAATTTCACATGGTGTTAATTGTCAATGAACCGCTTCTGCTGCCTATTCTCGACTATGCCGATGTTTGCTATCTTGACTTAACTGAAGCGCAGCTTGATAAGCTTGCGCGTATTCAAAATTTGTGTATACGATTCATATTTGGGTCACGCAAATACGATCACATCACTGAATTTCGCAAAAAACTCAAGTGGCTGCCAATTCGTCTTCGCAAGAATACTCACATTCTCTCTGTTCTATACAAGATATTGTTCAATCCTCTAACACATTCCTACCTTAAAAATCAATTCGAATTTATTTCCGATTGCCACAGTCGCACTCTTCGCTCTTCAATAAACCTTTCCCTTTGCGTCCCCGTGCATTCCTCTTCATTTTTGCAAAACGCCTTTTCCGTTACGGCGGTTCACGTATAGAACTCTTTACCGAACCATATTCGTATCGCCAAATCCCCATTTTCTTTGAAAAGACACTTAAGTAACGACTATTATAAAGTTTAAATTATATATTCTGTCTAATAGTGCTATTGCTTGCATCTGTCACTAACCGTTTTAATTTTAATAATTTAGTGCATCACTAGCTTATCTTTGCTTTTAGTCCACGTCTTCCTTTCCAATAGGTTGTCTAGAAGAAATTGCTTTTTGGGCAATAAGACCGCCCATTGTACATTTATGTATATATATAATGTATTCCATAGCTTGTGACTGGTGTACAATAAAGAATAAAAAATAATAATAATAAATAGACAAGAGTCCTTATTGAATAAATGATGAAAAAATCATTAAAACATAAATATCTGTGAATTTATATTTATTTTATTAAAAGGGCTTACTTTAAGCATATATTATATGATATAATTAACTGTAAAAATCGAAACAAATACTAACTAAAAATTATTACTTAATAGATAAAGTATTAGAATTATAAGATATTAGGATACACAAGTGAGAAATATATTTTAGATTATTTAATGTTTAAAAATATTCGAAGGGAAACAACTCGGTCTCTATTGCGGAGACTGACTAGTTAGGTAACACAGCAGACTATTTCAGTTACAGTGTTCCAGCTTAAAGGACGTCGTAGCTAGCGTTATAACTGTAATGCGACATTTTATATCTGGAAATGACGATTGCTTTGTGGCCCTGTATAAACATACTAACTGGCAACACATTGTTACGGACAAGCTCACGTCCTGTTTGTATCGCCGCTTCACAAAACAACAAAAAAATGCATATAATCATAATACACATTTTTATGTTATCATAATATTTTTTTGTCTTATTAATAATTATATAATTATTAATGAATAGTATTTAAACAGTTCTGAGCAGCGCGGGACGATTGCAAACGTGTAGTGGCCGGAAATGTGCCGCAATGCGACGCAACTTATCATTAAAATTTACTACTATCTAGAACGCACTACAATATCCATTCCCACCGCTAGTCACTCATTTACATTTACTTTATTGAAAACTTGCAATATAAACAAGATTTGAAGTTTTATTTTGTATCATAATGATCATGCTTACCCTTTATAAATTCTATACGTTCAATTATTCAATAAGTAATTGAAGGAATTAAACAATATTACAAATATTTTTTTTCACATTCTTATTCGATGAAAGCAGTTCTTTCTTTGGTCTTTTATTTCGGCATTATTGACTAAGATGTGTCTTTTTATTAATTGATAACCACAACTATAAAATGTACTTAATAACGCATAATATTTGGTTTATAGAAAACTACAAATTTACCTCGAACAGTTTCAAAAGACTGAAGCTACAGACTATAAGAAATATATATAAATTTGCCGTGGTGAAGCTTTGACATCGATATCTTTACTGTAGATATTTATATAATTGTACAAAGTTTAATATTAATATGAGATTGATTTATACTAAAACTGTTTATATAATCATTATAATAATTTATGTTAGTCGTCCATTTTTCCCCGTATACTTTATTAAAATATATATCCATATTAACTAACCTAAATAGGTTCATAAATATGAAACCTTATTATATTATCTTTAATAAATATAATCAATTGACTTAATTCATACGAATGTTTACTCGATATACTCTAAAATTTCAATAATAAAATCTTTTTGTTAGTAGTAACCACCAGTAGAGTGAAATTCATAAAACTTTTATTGACAGATATGTGATCATTTAATGCATAACAAAGTCGACATTTATTAAAGAATTACAATCAATAAGAAAAAAAATGTAAAAGTTTGAATATTAAAAGATAATAGTTTATTTCCTTTTTTTTACATACAAAGAAGCGACGCGATGAGCGGGACATTCACCTAATGGTGAGTGATACGTCTGCCCATAACAACCTGGCACTAGTTATGTTAGTATACACTACACTACATTGCGCTTGTCGCTTTGAGACATGATGTTAGGTCTCGTTACCCCAGTAATTTCACTAGCTACAACTTCCTTCAATCGGGAACACATTAATGTTTGCGCACTACTGTTTAGAGGCAGAAAATTAGCTGCGGTGGTACCCACCTAAAGCGTTACCGGCAACTGATAGTGGCAACACCAATAAGTAAAAAATACGTATACAAAGGTATAACGTCTGTCAGTTTCAACTAATGTTCAGTAAAATTAATAAAAAAAGTATAATATTTCATTGATAACAAACCGCAAATCAATTTAATAGGATGAAAGAAAACGTCTGTAAAAATCATGGCAGTTGTACTCAACGAAGCAAAAGTTTCAGTTTCCTTTATGACCGATAGCGCGTGAGCTAACGCCCTCCGCTAACAGCCTGTCAAATCTGTCTGAACAGCAAAATAGGAAACGGAACAGCCCCCGGTCTGATACGTAACTGAATTTTATTTATACCTTATCACTTTATTCATTTTTACATTGATTTTTTTGAATTTATCTTTGAACGACAGCAAATGAAATTTATTTCGATTATGTATACCTACTTTTTCCTTCCGTTTGAGAGGCAATTGTTCCAACAATACGAGTTAACTAAACAGTTATTGCTGGTTAAGAGTTCTGTCACAGAATTCTGCCGACTCAGTTTCAGAACTCGAATTTACAAAATATTCGACAATTGTCAAGATATGATCATATTCATGCTCTCAATTCATGATTGAGAAACCTCTACACTTTTCAAAGCCCAATTAAACATAATTGCCTTACATAATATTTAAGCGACGTAAAAAAATTGTAATAAAAGCTTTTAAAGAAGTAACCAATAGATAAATTAAAGCTGTGTAAGTCTCATCTCATCATTGATCCTAACATCGACGAAGTTAAATTATACGTTTATTTATTTGTTTAATTATCTACCTTTTTTTTGTTTATTAATATAAGTTAACAGTTGAACCGATTATTATTACTTATAAGTTGCAAGTCAATAAGTTGTTTCTGAATCATCGTTTGACTTCTAAGTAATAATCATTATTTAATAATTGTTACGACGCAAGTAAAGTTGATTTAAAAAACTTATAATCAAAATAACAGAATTATATAAATTTGAAGTTGGCAATGGCCCAATTGATTGTTATTTCAGGTAGTTAGTGTATACTTCTATCGACCTTTTCATTATTACGAGCTTCGTACCTTTAGACGGCAACAATTTAATTAGTACCATTAATTCATTCGTCGCAGGCAGTGGCGGGCGACGGGCGGTGTGCGAAAAACGGGCAAACCCATAGCAATTAATTGTCGAGTATCATCTAAGAATACTGGAAGAAGAAAGATCTTATTGAAGAATTGCCTCTTAATGAAGAAGAGGGCACTCTAATATGACTTTGTGATTTAGAATTAATTACAGTTGTTCAGACAGTGTCTACGTTCTTAAATTTTCTAAAATTTACACGTTGTAGCCATTTTGTTCGACAGAGTTACAATTAGTAACTTAAAACTTTAATTAAATGCCTAAATGTCTCCTAAAACAGTGAACGAAAACGTTTTTCCGTTCTTCTAACGAAATAAATTTGAAGTAAAACGCTTGCAGTAAAATTGGAGTAGCCGCTTTGAGAAATTCGACAAAGTTAGACAGAATTTAGCCTAACCATTTATTTGGATGGAATACCGCTAACTACAGCTCTAACTGAACGTAAATCGTTAGCTGTTGGCACCAATATTAAATTATTAGTATAGTTTCGTTTCTATTTATTTTATTATTTAATTTTACTCGTATTTCATTACACTTTTTTTACATTTACATACCTATTTGTCGTCGGTTCTAATATTTTAAAAACGTTACAATCACGTATAAAATCGATCTTCCCTCTTTTCCTGCCAAACTTTTCTTTTTTTTAATTTGAACCGAAATTTTAAACTTTAAAGTCGTCAATTGCAAAAAAAAACAATCAGCAAATTCATCCCCTCCGTAAAAAATTAGGACCTCATTTATCATCATTATCAGCCGAAAGACGTCCACAGCTGGACATAAGCCTTCTACAAAGATCTCCACACCGATCGGTACTGCGCTGCCGGCATCCAGCGGCTTCCCGCAACCTTCACCAGATCGTCGGTCTACCACGTGAGGGATCTCTTACCACTTCGTCTACCGTCGTCTATCTCAAATAAACACTAGTTTTATTTTATTTAAGAAATAATTTTAGTTACATAATTTTTTTGTAATAAAATTCAAAAATAATAATTTTTATATATTTCTTACAAGAAACAAACAAGTTGACTAAAGAAAAATGATCTTGCAGAATTGTTGTTTTAGTACTAACTACAAACGAGAGAAATGGCGAACGTTGTTAAAGACGACAAGGATAAATGCAAGTAACATTAGTACATGAAAAGCGAAAAAATTACTTAATTTAATGAAACGAATAACATACGAATAAAGTCTCGTAAGCAAGTAATGTATGAACAACATTTAATATGTGTAAAATAAAGCGCCTATCTATAACAAAAAAAAACACTAGTATTGATGTTCACAGCACACCACCCAGAGCCAGTCTCTTTACCTAATTAATGTAGTCATTTGCTGTAGCGCCTTTCACATCACTACCACAGTAGCTAATTCACTGCGATAAGAATATGCTTGGCGGAAGTACCTCTAGCATTGGCTAGTCTCTAAATATATATACTCTAATAACAAGGGGTCCCGCACAATAACTTGCAGAATTCAAGCCAACCTCACCTGGTCGTGGCGCACCCTGTTAATTTATAAACGAGGGTCTGGCTCCTACGAACCCGCATTGGGCCAGCGTGGTAAGAAATGCCCTAAAATCCCCCTTATGAATCCCTACTCGATCGATGTCGGAATCTTTGGAAGAAGAATATGTCCAGCAGTGTACACCTATCGACTGATCATGATGATGACGATGAAATATTTAACTCACCCGCATGCCAAACGAAACGAGTACGATTAATTGCTCTTTTAGTCCATCTGTGGTCAGCTCTTAACATTAATAAACTGAAATGAATCAATGATGAATGCAAATCTTTTCAATTAATAAAAGCAATAGTTATTTTTATCTACAATAAAGATAATGATATCGTGGATGGTAAAGCATTGTCGCCCAGAATATTCTAGTTCATATATGTTGATTGTAGCAAATTTACAATACAGCAGCAGGCCAGCAGGTTCCAAAAAAACCCTACTAACTAAACTCGTCAACATGTCACGCTAGATCGAACCAGGCCTCTCCGTGTCACTAGGCATACATACGGTTAGCCGCTGCAACACGAAAACAGTCATTACATGACATGATATTAATAAATTCCTGATGTACAGGCAAAAGTTTAAAAGTTAAAAGTCATCAGTCGGCAAAAGATGACGAGGTAATCAAATTTCTCGCGAGTTCTCGAAAGTTCCCGACAAGTTCTAAGATTCAATTAGTAGATACGCAGCCCGCTCCCCGCCAACCGCTCTTTCTTCTAGCAGCAACGATTATACGAAAACACTGAAAGCAACTAATGCAAATATTTAAATTTTCTATATTCAGTTTGCATCATATCAAATTATTTTGAGAGAAAGGTTTTGTTATTTATTAAACTTTTTATTTTATTCATTTAAGCGACGACACGAACGGGATGTTCACCTAATGGTGAGTACGCTCGCCAATAACAACATGGCGCTATTTAGAGTGGTATATACTGCACCACATTACGCTCGTCGCTTGAAACATAAAATGTTAAGTATTATTACCTCAGTAATTACACTGGGTATTGCGTCCTTCTATCCGGAACACAGCAGTGTTCGCACGTTACTTGGCGGCAGAAATAGACGCTGTGGCGGTACCTTCCCAGACGGTCTCTGGCAACAGAGACATACCACAAGTAAAAACCTATTAAACCTATGGAAACTACGTTTTAGTGTATCTCAGTATAAAAGTAATGTTAATGACGGTAGACATTTTTTACTATAATGTAGAGCGTAGATTTTTTTATACAGCAAAAATAAAAACAATAAATGTGTATTAAATATCAATACCCCAGGCAGATTTTTAAATAAACATTCGTTTACTTGTGGTTCCATAAATAAATTTGTTATAAAACGGTTTAGCACACAAAATAAAAAGACGTCGTTACTTCAGGCGCAAAGTTAGTTTCAAATAATTAATTAGTGAATCGGAAATATAAGTTTATCAAATACAAATAATGTAATGCAAGCCTGGCGGTTAATAATTAGATTAGAGGAGCACTCTCGAACAGGAATTAGGTTTTGGGCAAATGAATTTGCGCTGCACCACAAGTGAATATGTCCTTTTCAAAAACTATTTCAGAGTGGTTGTATTCGCTTTAGTTACACGATATGATTTTTCAATTTATTATTAATCTTTCGTTATCCTCTCGTTTTGACGACATATCACGAATTTATTTATTCTCTATATGAAATAATTGCTTTTGAACCTAAATCGTCGGTGACCGTCCAGGTATATAGGTATTACTGCGACATTTATTTTTGCTTCCAAACAAGAGTGTTCAAGTATTACTGTGTTATGCTGTGTATGGTGTTGTAGCAAGTAATTATAAGAGTAACGAAACATCATCTTGTGCCTCAAGGCAACAAACACAATGTCGTACAGTCCTAATTAGCGCCAAGTTGTTACGACAGGGCGTGCTACTTACCATTGGGTGAAAATTTTTCACGCAAGTAGCTTAGTCGAATAAAAAAAACTCTTATCAAAACGAATCAGAATGAAAACGATATTAAAAATTCCATTATGATTCGAAGAACAAAATGTTTTCCCCATGCGACGAACTACAAAAAGAGATAAAAGAATATAAAAGAGTAAAACTAGTCGGTGTATAACAGTTACACCTGTTACTCGCAGTCATATTTCATGAGCTACGTCGTACGAATCGAATGTCTGCCGAACGAATATTCTACGGGAAAATTTTATATTCTCACAAAAATCAGCACAATTTATCTGTAAACATTACGAATTTTATCACTTTACACAAATTTGATTTAGACTTCGATAGTTGGATGCAATAAACTCAATCAAGGAAACTATATTGCATTTTTCAATAATACAAGTTTTTAACTCGTTTTACGATGGAGCTATAACTAAACTTTGCTTAAGTTGTTAATCTTTGATCATCTAATACATCAAAAGTTTATTTAGTTTACACATATATAAAATGCAAAAACATCACCATACACGACCTAAGTAAATAAAAAAAGGCAAAATATATTTGGGAATGCTTATCTCAGTACCGATCCACAAATTGGCACTTACGCATATGTATATTATTCCATGAAGAGTTTTTCTTTCAGTTTTTTTTGCTACCGCTACTTCGACGAAATTTTCAATTCTATGTCTTTGAACTTTTATCTTTATTGTTCCCACTAATGGGATTCAAAGTTGTTTCTCACAAAAAGAGAGTTAAGGTCATTTATTCAACATAGAGTGATGTTAATTGCAGGTTGCTGTGATCAAATACATGTATGTAAAGAGAAAATCTGCGCCTAATGTTAACATGAGATATTTAGTAAAAAATTCAATCACATAAAAACATTAAACAACTCAGATTTAAAACTTTCTTTTACAAAGAGATAATTAAAATAATTTACCCACCACATTGGCCAAAAAAGGATTGGCGAGTGTTGCATAGCTACGAAAATTATTGTTATAACTAGTCGGTTTTCTCTCAATATTTTTCCTCATCGGAAGTTGAAGCTCAATGCAGATGGACCTCTTATCTCTTCGAGTCATTTAGCACTTTGAAAATTAGCTATCACTGTTTTAATCTTATGTAATAATATTAACTAAATTTCGCTTTCAATAACCTGGCCGTGCAGTTTCATAAATAGCGCCGTGACCTACGGCTACAGAAAAGTTCATATTCGATAAAGATAATAAAGATATTTCTATTCTAAAATGGTTGTTATACATGTTATGTTATATGTATATAACATAGTAATATTATTTAAAACATAAAACTGTGTAAAACGTAATACAAGATCAATTAATGGCTGTTACCGCGTGCCAAAACACATTAACAACACGAACTAGTTATTAAATTGCGAGCGACGTCCGGCGCTCGTAATCCTCGTTATAGACGCAAATCATTTCAATTTCGAAATTGATTTTAATAGCATCGACTAAAACCGATGACGATCTATACACTCATAAATGACTATGTGTAGTAATTTCATCAGTAAGATCAGGATTTAGCCGATCCTATATAAGTTATATAGAGAAATTAAATGTTTGTGGTAAAACCTTGTGGTAGTTTACTTTTGTTGACTGCCTTGTAGTCTCGGGCTATTAAAAATAGCACTTAGGTAAGCCTTGCCTGTCGTAGAATGCCACTAATAGGGTTTTCGGGTTTGTGGCCTTTGAAGGTTAGAACCCTCATTGCCGACTAATCGAACCCGGTGTGAACGAGTATTACGAGATGGCCTTATCGTAACAAAGAGACGGTGATGGGGATAGTTACAGCACTCCCTAAGATGTGCTTAGACAGGCACCGATGTTCCGTAAAAGATTCCGGGGCCTATAGCCAAACACTAAGGATGACCACCGAGCCACACAACTCTGTCTTTCCCTCCAAAAGTAAGGTATCTTTTGAAGATTTCCTCCTAGACCAAAAAAAATGTTTTTGTTGCCGAAAACCGTCTAGCTAGTGAAATTACGAGATAACAAGACTCAACATCTTAGATCTCAAAAAGATGTAGTGTTCCGTATGCCATCATAACACGTTATATATA
The DNA here is from genome assembly GCA_029030555.1 of Ornithoptera alexandrae. Lineage (NCBI taxonomy): Eukaryota > Metazoa > Arthropoda > Insecta > Lepidoptera > Papilionidae > Ornithoptera > Ornithoptera alexandrae. Next base: position 5,609,601 of record JARDVY010000023.1, on the reverse strand, counting down.
ATAGTTTTACATGCATATCACTTACTACCCAGTGAACATTCCGCTCGTCCTGTCTAAATTATTGTTTTAATATCACAGCCGAGTTATAACACCTCTTATTGTAAGGCAGTTTTATAAAGTACTTATTGTGTTCGTGAGATTTATGAGGAGAACAAAGCGATAATGAACGCAGAAAATCATCGTAATAATAACAGACGATCATCGTTACGATTGATTTTTGTGGGTCGGCAGATAAACCGGTAAATAACGAGCGCATATTGAGACATTGGGCGTTTCGTCACGTCGACTATCCGAGGCGCCATTATGCTGATGCCAAGTAATACGAGAGCTACGTCCCACATGATCTGCTAGGCGTGCATTTACAAACTTCACATATTTATCGCGTTGAAAAACAAATAAATCGACATACCTTGCATTCGATGGAGTCTCATTAAAAATTATTTATTAGAGATGTCTGATCTCTCTTTTAATAGTATTTTTAATTAAGACAAATATACGTCTGATTATTTTTTTACACAACAAATCTCAAAAAACTTGCATTAAATAGATTCACCGGTAGCTCTGTCTATATAAGTACGGAGGTCTTATTTTTGCCGCCAAATAGTAGTGTGCAAAAATTACTGCGTTCCGGTTTGAAGAGCGCTGTAGCTAGTGACATTACTAGAGTAACGGGGCTTAATATCTTACGTCTCAAAGCGACTAGTGCGTTTTGGTCCAGTGTATATCACTCTAATTAGCGCCACATTGTTATGGGCAGGCGTATCACTTACCCTCAAGTCAACGTCTCGCTTGTGACAGTCGCTTAGTAAAATAAAAAAAAAAATTGTGCCTAGAATATTAATTTTTTTGATTAGGTTTCACTTAAGTATGTATAAGCATTATGTATTTATTTACTTATTTATTTAACTTTATACACCTCGTGTAATAGCGGACTTAATGCCATTGGCATTATCTTCCAGTCTACCTTGGGTAATGCAAAGATGATGAGGTAGGTACCTCAATCTCTGCATTACCCAAGGTAGACTGGAAGATAATGCCAATCAAAAAATCTATTTAGTGATTACACAAAATAATTTATTAAATATTTTATATTGTAAAACGATATACGACTTAAAATTTTAATTTTACGCTCTAAACTGATCGCTAAAAGTCGTTTAAAATCAAATTTGTTTTAAATAATCGTGTAAAAAGAGGATTAGGTGGACATGAATTAAAAACAATATATTAAAAAAGTTATCATAACGCAGTAACTTTTTGTTTGGTTAACAAAAACCAAAGACAAATCAAAACCTCCAGTCAAATATCATGTAGTCTTAGGATAGTTATGCTGTGTTGTTGCAGCATCGCGACAAAGTTAATAATTCAAGCTCTACTTATATAATATAATAGTTGAACAATTTAATTTAATGTATACGTATGAATTTCTAAATGTTTTAATTTCAAAGAAATAACAATACATCTCTTATCTTTAAAATCCAAAGAATAGAATAGAAGTAAAACATAGTGAATATAACAAAAGACTTTAACGCTACACTAACCTAAAACTAAAGCTGGCTTTATACCTTCTTTACAACGCACAAAATGAAAGAAATGTTTCTTATTGTAATATTCTATTGAATACACGAGACGATGAAACGAAATCTTTGCTGAATAACGTTTTTCAGGTGTAACACGGAATCTGAAAATAAATTAATCAAGCGTCGGAGCAACCTACGTATCGTAGATTTACGAGTAACCTCGAGCCTCCCGCGCCTCCGATCTCATTCCCTCCTCGCCCCTTCCCTCTCCGTACAACACAACTCATCAATTTCCCCAGGACATACAATTTAGAATTCTGTTAATTAAACAATGCCACCAAATGAAATCAACGAAATCAAGGCACCTCGCCTTAACAGTGGTTATATAAATACTGTTTCCTAAATTCTCTATTCATAAATTATTTACACATTAAACTAAATTTAAATAAATTAGTAATATAATTATAATATCTACGGTCTAAGTTTATTTACCAAATTATAATTATAGTTTTGAAGACTACGTTTCATGATAACAGAAAACAAATACTAAAATAAAATTTTTATTTACACTCGACTGAAACAAATATGAGATAAAATTTTATGTTAAAGCTGTTGAAGAGCTATCGCAACAGACAGGCACACTGATACCCGCATCCAACTTTTAACATCATTTTGTTTGCAGTGGTTTTAACATTTTAAGAGATCATTGAAATTACTAGCTTTTTCTAAAAGCGCTAGATTGTCCAACCTTCACAAATCTACATTTACGTCACATTCCTGTTGAGAAGCTTAGGTTTACTAACATATTAACAACGAAATGTACCCAAATAAACACTTCTTTCTATTCTCTTATTATTTAAATATTGCAGTAGTGAATTGTTTATGCTATTTGAACTATATTAAAACATGTTCCTTTAATGGTTTTTATTGATATAATATAACAAACAGATGTTATTGTAACAAAATAATGTTCTACTCTATACTGTAAGGCTATAATTAATGCTACTTTTTGTTTGGTCGACAGATAGTGCTTATCGAATACAGGCTGGTGTTACCAGAGTCTATGGCCTAAAACAGTAGTGTTTTAGAGAATACGATATGAGTACAAACCTATGAGACTGTGCCGGCTGGCGCCGAGGCTGGGCGCGGGCGGCGAGCCGGCCGCACGCAGCGCGCCGAGCGCGCCGCCGCCACCGCCGCCGCCCAAAGGCCCGCCCTCCAGCGCGCCTATGACAAACATAAACACAAAATTTTATATAAAACACTATTTGACACCTCAAATAATTCTTATGATACATTTAAATAGTAAAATGTACTAAATACACGCCTAATTGATGTGTTACTCACTTACGTTATGATTTATCAGAAAAATAGATTTTGTACTTAAATAATATGTATAGTACATCAATTTTAACCCACGTTAAGGTAGATATTAACGCAATTCATATTTCTACCGCCGAACAGTAATGTGCGTATATTACTGTTTTCGGGTATAAAGGCACAGTGTGAAGGTAGGCTGTACCTTGTTAAATTTCTAAGGTAACAAGACTACATCTTATGTCTCAATGCGAAGAGCACAATATTATGCAGTTTATGTAATTCTAGTGATATAATGTTACGACCAGGTACATCACTTAACGTTTAAAATTTTATATTATAAAAGTTTGTTTCGCTTTTTTCAATCGTTTAAGCGATAAACAGTAACTGTTTACATAAATCGCCAAACAAGCACCAAAATAGGCCAGGAAATTGATAGGTCCATCCAATTTCCTAGAAATTGTCGGTGATAACAGCTCAAAATGTAAGGTATTAGTGTGTGCAATTATGATGTCACCTCACTTCATGTGATTTTATTCTGGAACTATTTAGATAGCAGATTGAACATTTATTCATAAGCAGACGCGTACCTGAATCATTAAGCTGTAATCTCGACTAGATAAATATTAAATAATATAACTGTAATAAAAAGACAATCAACATTTGTATTACTAAAATTGTACCAAATACACAATTAAAACGAATAGCTGATTGAATATTTGTATTTTTCACGTTTCAATATTCAGACTTTGATATTTTATTGCGTAGTTCATAAACTACCTCAAACTCCGATGAAAAAAACAAAAATTTACTTCGTTAATTATAGCATTTATAAAGTTTCTCAGTGTATAGTATAATAATCTGAGGATATTATAGGAATCGGTACATTTAATGGTAAAAAAATTATGTTTTATCAAGTTTTGGCAAAGTCATTAAATATTATGAAAGCAGACCCCAATAACTTAAAAAAGGCCCTTAAACGGAACAACTTTCTTTATTTATATAATAACGCATTATTAGCGCATTATTTAAGTACAGTCCACGATTTTTATGTGGCATGTTAAACGAATTTATTACAGTAATTTTCCAACTTAACTACAGTTATATTTCGTGTGGGAGTTAGCAAAAAAATATGAACATTTTTGTCGATGCTGAGGCAACAAATGTGTTGAAATCGTCCCTTAACATTAAACAGTACATTGAGGTCGACCCGTAGTTGACAACACCATTTGAGGTTAAAATACGTTTATAGCAATTTCAAAATTGTGTAATATCATTTTTCTAATTATTTGCCAGATACTAGTAACATTAACAAATTAAATACATAGTTTAAGCTTTAAAAAAAACTACAACAGGAAAATTGTTTATGACTGTAAACAGTCGTGTATTTTAAATTATCATTCCGATACAAAATTGTCATAGTTCAATCATGATTCTACATTGTTATATTATTTATCAATAAGAACAGGGGGCTTGAAATTCTACATAAGTTTTATGTAGATAATGACCGTGATTTCATGCCATATCGATAACTGAAATCTGCTTTGTAATATGCCATTGCTGAGACTTTTTGTATATCAAAGATCGCTATTTGAACTGAACGGATATCCCACTACTACTAGCGCTAAGTTCAATCATCATGGAGCTTTAAGTTAACAATAATCTCAAACAGCCCTGTCTGTCGCTGGCGGCTTGCCACTTTTATGCTTTGTCTGTTGATTCAAGGAAACCTGAGAAACTTGTAAGGAACAGAGGGTCAAATGCCTTAGCGTTACCACAAGCATTTCCCTTAGCAGGTCAAATGCTACTATATAAGTACGTTCATAATACTTTCGATGATAATTCACAATTTCTATAATTATAAAATATATTCTTGGAAACTCAAAAATACTTCGCTTATTGACATATTCGAAGATTTTTCCTTAAACATCAGCATTATTTGTTGTTATAATTTTGGGAACAATATTTAAATCTGTCACATTGAGAAAAGATAAATTGGGGTGTGATAACTCAGGTCCAACCAAATTCTAATTAGAAACACGACATAAGTAAAACAATACTCTTGAATAAATTCCATAAAACTATTCTAATCCGTATGACTAAAAATATAAAAAAAAAATAACTAAAATTTTTGTACGGGGTATAAAACAATAATATCCGCTTTATTTTCTTTATTGTCGAAATTTTCTTTCATGTTAAAATTCCTTTGTTATGTACATATTTGTTCTGTGCGGATGATAAATTAAGTCAGATTGATTATCTATATCTATTTCAAACAATATAATTTTAATATGCTACACGCAATAGACCGACGCAGGAGACCTATGTCCAGTAGTTGACGTTTATCGGTTGATGATGATGATGTAATTAAAACGTTTTTTTTATTAGTACTTTTTATACCGTAAAGATGGCAAACAGGTCCACCTGGTGGTAAGTGGATACCTGAGCCTTTTGGTCACCGGAGACATCTTAACACACCTTTTTTGAAGGACTCTATTCTGTAGATCATTTAAAAATCTCGGCAAGTAGTTCATTCCCTGCCTAGTTTTGAAATTTTTAAGATTTCATAAGTATAAATAAACTTTGTATTATTCAGATATTCGATTGTTACAGTAACACGCACTTTCAAAGAAACCGATAGGAACGAAAATCTAATTGATCGAGAACGCTTTTTAGTACTCGTAACTTACTGCATTTATCATGACATAAGAATATATAAAATCATTCAGGGACCAAGTACGTCCTTTTTAAAATTATATTATGTTAGAGCGGAGACTAGATCTATATGTACCCATAACATATTGATTGTGTATACCAAGGCTCCGACTCCGTTGCCATTAACCGAGTAAAACGTTTATCCCTATTTATTTTCGTATCGGATAAAAGAAAACCTTATAACTTAAATAGAATAGAGAGTGAGCAGATTCAGTAAGCATAAAACGTTAAAAGATAATACAGCGTTCTATTGAAAAAAAAATACTTTTTTTATTAGCAAAATGTGGAAAATAAATATATTTTCTACTCAGTTTCTATAAAGTCCGTCATTTTATAAGATTGTATAATACATTACATCTCGGATGTAGACTCGCCTGTCTTCTAAAATCCTTAAACATCAGAGTAAACGTACGAAATAACAACAAATGACAATCCATTACTCTTTTAAAACTAGCAAATAACAAGAAAATATGTTCTTAAATTTAGGCAATGTAGTCTTTGGGGCATTTTCCTTTTGTTTCAAGTTTATGTACAGCGAATAATTATTCCGATCTTTTTATTTTCCCAATTGAAAGACATTTTTTTATTTTCTACGTTCAATCATAATTGATTCGTTATGCTGCTTTATGAACGAACCTCATTCAATAATATTTTTGTACGCCGTAAACAATACATCACAATAACTTAATACAATTATGCTGTATTGAGTTATTATGATGCTTCGATTGCAACAGATTCGCATTATTTCTGACATAAAATGATCCATGAGAACTGCAACCTTAAGCTGCAAGCGTCACTGCAAACTCGACATCTTTATCCACTGGATAGCGTTCAACAAATTTATGACTTAATAGTTCAGGATCAAAGTGGATCGTCGAATGCTCTACTTCCGATTATTTTGTCGTTTCTATAATGTCTTCTGATCGATTTTGGATATAGCGGCATTTTCCGTTGAACCTTCGAAGCTGTCAGATGCGCGGCATAAATAGCTTTGCTTTGCAAAATTATGCTTGATCATTTATTCTTTCTTGCCTTCGTTAATTTATTTTAAATTACATTAAGTTATAATATATTGCAAGAAATTATTAGTAATTTAACGAAATCAACTCCAGAGCGGCTGCTGCCTGTAACACGACGGTTTCTAGTTTACGAGTAATTCCAGGCTCAAAGGTGTAATTTAGTTTATAGAAGAATTATTTCGATCTCGTCTAGTTAACTACCATCCGGACATTGTAAATCTACCATTATTAGCGTCACTGTTTCAGCTGTCCTGACATTAGAGCGAGACTTTTCAGTACAACCATCTTTGTCCTTATTAAAATAAGGTAAATAGGTAAACCTAACATATTAAAATTATAGTTTCTGAGAGTTATTTTATATAATACAGTAATCTGTTCCTCCTGGTACTTCAATAACGCAATAAAAAATATAATGATGTAAAGAAGATAAAAATTGATACAGACTTATATAAACATGTAACAAAAAATATTCATTAGACGAATAAGAATGAAGTAAGCAAGATAATTTGTTGCGAACAAACTGTACGAATGTCCTCTTTATGTAATAAATTAGGGGCGAAGTACAACTTGCGTAACGCACAATAACTGGGGCCCAGTTACGACTGTTTCGCAAATGAGCGTCCACCAGCCTAGATGAATATACATAGTTTGCAGTTTAGCAAACGTAACTTAAGCCTTTATTGCAAATTTAGTGTCCAGCTAGTCATCCAAGTTTATTATTGAGTTACAGCTAACATTCATGTTGCCCCGCTACAGATTTACTAGCCAATTTATATTTCAAACTTTGAATTTACAATTGCTGCCACTACCACCACGGGAAATAATTCTCTAGTTCCGGAAATAATAATTAGAGAAGTTTCAGGAATTATCCGATCGTGTCCGGATCTCGATGTGTTGCAATCCTCTAGTGGTTCATTAAGCAACTGCGTACTTTTATAAACAAAAGAATATAATTAAATAAAAACATTGAATTTTTTTTGTTTACATACTTTATATTCTTTTGTTATATACATCCATATTAAAATCAAATATAAATTATTAATCAATTATTTTGAGATCACAATCGAGAAGACAGACCGTCAGCTATTGCTAATCGACGTTTGGAACAATACAATTACTTAAGGAAACATAAATAAGTATCGCTAACGTTAATTAATAACTATATAAATATAGCAGTTCTATTACTTAATGATTTCTTATATTGACATGAATATAACACTTTTAATAAAACTTAATTTTTCAAATTTTATTTTCTTTATTTAATTTTATATTACCCGACATTTCAAACTACTTTTTTTTGAAGATAATTGAGTACTACTACCACCATAGGATCGCATTCCATTTATTGTTTAAACTTCCGGTGACCAAAGTTGCTCGCAAAGTCGACATCTAATAAATACAGACAAATAAAACCGATAAATTACCTTAACTTGGTTTTATTATATAATTCTTTAAACGTTTAAAATTTTACACTGCATTCATTTATTCCTTAACTATTAAAATCGGAATAAAAATATAAATTAATGAAAAATAAAATGTAAATTAATTCTTTAATTCATATAATGAAAACTGTAACTCATTAGGAAACTGGATTCATTAAGTCACAATTATATTCTCAATCCGACCGTAACTGCTTGAATCGGAAACAAAACACCCTAAATGAGAATACAACAAAAGGAACATTTTAATAAATACAAAGTAGATGATTAGGGGATACAGAATTTAAATCTTTTGAGTTCGGATCTGGAAGCATGCCAATAACCTCTGAAAGAACCAAATTAATACGTAAGACATATAGATAGCGAGGACTGAAGAAAGCTTTGAAGACTAGTTTCAATTTGTGCAGTCATTACGTCGCGGCACAGTTGATCCCGTTTCAATATTTGCTGAATATCTAAAATTAAGTTAAACGTTCGCTCATTCGAAGCAGACTTCAATCATATCCGGCGACCAGCGTGGAACTGTTGATTAAAATATAAATTACGAGCTGACATTCTGACAAATCCGCGCTGCCTAGTGGATAAGTTGGTACAAACATTTGATCAAACGCTTCACTCGTTTCGACGCTGCTCAAGGTGTAATACATCTCTGTCGGATTGTGGACGTAGGTGCATTTTTCGTTCATGTGTCGCTAGAGCTCGCAAAAGTTTTCTGTTTTCTCTGTTTAATTTTAACACGTTATTTTTCAACACTGCCACTGCAAATTCTCTGAATTTCATGCAACTGTAACATGTACGTCGTAATAGGAAAGAAAACTAATGAAATATGGATGACCGAGTTGGCTTCGTGCACTTTATTCTGTATTTTGTATACAGAATATTATACAAGAATACACGGATAACTGTTACACTCACTAAAATAGTAAAGAAGATATTGCCTATTTAATTTTTATAACTACGGATATTTCTTGTATGAATACTACTTTTATTTTTATTCCAAATTTAGTATCCTAGATCCTTAGTTATATAATAATTTTAAACTATGTATACATATTTTAATATTAGAAACAAAATTAATCGATAACAAATTTCAAAAAACAAAATATTTTATTTGAATCTGGTACGTTATGTTAATATTGTGTAAAAGAAAGTACTAAATTTATTATTCATAAACCTGAATAACTTAACATTACTACTGATTACTTCTCTTTTATTACTCAAAAATTCAACTAGCACAACGCTGTCATCCGCATTCGGTTTTGACGTAGCTGCAACAGCTTTTTTTATTCACTTTAGCGTATTGCAGTACAGTAGTTTATCGCTAGGCATTGCATTAAACGTCCACTAATTTATTCATTTTTATTTTTCTGTAAATAGTGATAAATTTACAAATATTATTTGTACATACAAAATTATTAAACGGTCCTCTAATAAAATATTTACTACTACTAACATAATAAAAAAGGAGAATATATATAAAATAAAGTTACTCTTAATTCAGCCTTGTCTGTTCAATTTTTGTTTACCGCACATACTTCATTTATTATTTACAAGGATTAAACAAATTGTGAAAACATACAGTGAACGTCGTGTAACGAAATTAAACTATTCGATTACTGTAAATTATAACATCCCCAAAATAAGAAAATAAAAATTGTCAAACTCAAAAGATTATAAAGAAACTAAGCTTTTGAAATTTTTGCTATTGTACTAGCAATCAAACATGGATATTCAGTATTAAGAAATGAAACCTTTAAAAAATTATTTACACGATATACTGTGAAATGTGATAAAACCGACAAAATTTGTAAATTTTGAACTTGACGGATCTGACCAGAGTACATCTTAAGTAAACAGTCAGTTAAAAACAAAGAAATAATTCTTTTCTTTTGATCTTGCAGGTAACAAATGAAGTTAAATTTGGGTGAGCATAAAAGTTTCCGCAATCTTTGTCCCTTTTTCTTTACGTTTTATATTCGTTTCCGTAGGGACATATTTTAGGCGAGGCCTTTTTTTATCTAAAACATAACGAAAAAAATTGGAATACCCGCAACCAAGTTTGAGATTTAATCACGTCTTTTTGAAGTTTAATCATGCACAGATTGACTTAACGTCTTGATAACTGTGCTTGCGGTGCTTTTTTATTTATAACATATCAACAACTGTGTATACATTCAAGGGCGCAGTATATTTCTAATTCTTACTTTTTGATTACTAAGATTTAACTTCATTAAACCCCTCTTTTTGTTGATAACTCTATATTTCCACGTTCTTATAATTTTAACATGATGAAACATACGTAAAGTTTATATACGTATTAACCAAGTCATCATGTGACAAAACGTGCTACTAAAAGTGTTTGATGTCACCGTGTGGTTGTACTAAAGTCAGCATTTCTAAAATAAACTTCGCACGTAGGTAAAACGAATAATCTAAAAAGGTCTATATCCATTTTACGATTGGGTAGTACTCTCTATGGCAAGAGTCGTAAACAAGTGTAGTTTACGAGATCTTGTATGTAACATACGTAGCCTCGTGAGATGCATTTAGAACATCATCCCAATCTTTATATTAAATTTACATGTCCTTGCAACAATGACTATAATGTCTTTTTTGCTGTCAAAATTAATATACTTAATTGTATTGAGCGATCAATACGTGGTCATTTGTTAGGATTGTATTAAAGGGAAAAAAATAATTATACATGAATTAACAAAGCTGAGTATTTCATATTTATAGAAATATTTCATTTACATCAACTGCTATAATTAATATTTTTATTAAAAGTTCAGTGCAAAACTATTTCTTAATCTCTCGTAAATATATCTGCAGATATATACAAATATTAATATAACTACATAGTTAAGGGATGCAAAGATTGAGTACTGTCTATATTAATAACAAATTTTGTACTATATTACTATATAATAATAATAAAACTTTATTAAAGACAATTTGATGTATTATTTATTTACATTAATCTTCTATAGTACTTCAGGGAGAACGGAACTTAACGAATGAATGATGAATTTGATCGAATAGCATCGTCAACATTTTGTTTATTCCCCCAGGCGCTTCTATCAGCAGCCGTGGGATGAAAAGGTAATCCTGTTACACTGTAACCGAATGACAGACCTTAAATTATTTATATGAATGCAGGAAAACATTTATTTCATTAAAATAAATAAGTACTACTGCATGTTGTGATAAATAAATAATAATAGAAATAATACACCATAACGACATGTTTAAAATCGTTGTCCTGGTGTATTGCAACAGACTTTATCCTTCTAAGCTGCATAGTCTGACAAATTCTTCTTTACATAAATATGAATATGCAGTACGAAACTATGACAAGATAGATAAGAACTAACACAATATTTTATTTATACCGTCTAATGTACTTTTCAACAAACTCACTAGGTGTTACTTATTTCAACGCCATGTACTTTTACTTATGTACAAGTTGAATAAGAAAAATTTCTATTAAGACATTTATAATTTGAGATTTTCTTATAAAAATTTCAAAAGACTACACGTGACTGTAATAAAAACCTTACAATGCGAAAAGCATACAGATTATAAAAAATCGTTCTATCAAAGATAAAGACAAAGTCATGTGGAATAGTGCCAGAGTGTGAAAATAAATATTCCGCGGATTTAAGAATCGGTCTTGCAGCAAGAAACTCAAAATACGCCACAAAAAAATCAAATTCATCTTACATACAATGTGGTGATTCATCTGATTCGTATTTCATGTGTAACACTACAGAAAAAACTGTTATTACAATGGCCAAGTGCTGTACTCGTATATATCAGGCACCCGCTGTTCATACATTGGAGGCCTTTTAACGTAAACCGTTTCTCTTATTTCCTGTGTAAATGAATTTCATATATACTTGTCAATTATATTGAATTAATGACATCAACACATGAAAAGTAAGATTACTACTTTCACATTGTTTTTGTAATGTTATAAGAAAACTTAGTATATATTACATAGTAGTTAAAATTTTTGACAGAAATTCGTTTAAGCCATTTTCCTTCTTAATGAAATTGAGCTCTAATTCAAAATTTTTCATTTAATAATTTCTACCTGTTATTGCCCACTGTTGAACGTAGGGATGCTAAAAGTACTATATTTTCCAAGCTTTACATACAGACAGCGAGTTAAGTATATTAGTATAGGACATAGACAAAGGTGCTGAAAATTACATCAAATTATCCTCCCCTCTATCGCCTTTTATGATACTCCGAAATTGAATATAATTTGTCTCCCACACAAGTTCTGTAGCAGTCGTAAAGTAGTGCTACAATTAATTATTTCAAATCTACAAGTCCGTGCTCTTCTTTTTTGAGAATTTGGGACATGATTTTATGGTGAAAACCTTACCCTTAACTTATTCACATTGAACTAAAAATAGGATATATAATATTTTACACGTACTGTATTAAGACAGATTAATAAAAGATAAGTTTATACAGGATTCTAAATTACGTACAAGAAATATTGAGGATTTTTTGTTATTAAACTAAAAATTAAAAAGAAACACACCACCCATAAAGTTCAAATACTACCTCTTTTGATTTCATAATATAGTACGACAAATGCGATTTAAAGGTTGTAATTATAATTTAGATTTTTGTGGGTCTCTTAATTTATTGACTTTGAAACTGTGAACATTTTATTCAGAATTGGTTATGCCGAAATAACGTAATGATTTACTCAAAAAAATGTTACGCAATCGAAAGTCATAGCGGCCATGTAGTGAAACAGAATATTCCGTGTAAATAATAAGTTATTAAGCGCTCTATCAAATTCAAAGCAACTTTGTTAAGTCTCAGGAGGCGAGCATACAAACTTTTTATATTATATCCCTCCGTTTAGCGTTGCGCTTTCAGTTGCTGGTCATCAAGGGACCGTTTCAAACTTTTCAGGCGAAGCTGTACTGCGAGCCTGACGTGCGCTTAACTAATTAGACAGGAGTCATTTCATCAGAAATGTTAATAAAGGGCTCGATGATGAAATATTTTTCTTTATATAACATCTACATTTATAAACTCCTTTTTTGTATAACAAAATTTTATTTATAACTCATTGAAAATGTATACATCAAAAGTCGTCTCTTTATATAATTAATGTGAGAAAGCTTGAAATTTAATTAATTTCATTTATTCTTTTTAAGATTAAAAAAAGGTTTCAAATCGATTTTGTGTTATAAAAATTTTGAAGACGTAAAATTCAAATGTATTTTAAAACGATAATGATTATGCTCCCTTATTTGCAATATATTTTTTACTAATCAGTAATATTAATAATTAAGATGAATATAATTGTAATTAAATAACAAAACACTACATCATTGCTTATATTGGTGGAAAACCAAAACTTAAACACTGTAAATCATAATGTTATTCTTCTCAACACTCTGTATTATTGTACAGTGTTAGCTTTCACTACGTAAACTGTGAAAACAAACATCCGAATTTAGTTCAAATGAAATAAAACAGTGCAGATAATTGCTATACTTTCAGTATCATATACAACCATAACGAATGGTACTAGCGTTTTTTAGCTATTTTATATATTGAGGATTTACTCAGAGACCGTCATTCGCAAAAGTTCTTAATTCATGCAGGTAAACTTAGTTACTTACCAACGAGTTTTTTATTTGATATATTATTAACTAAAGAATCAATCAGTTCTTTGTGAATTTCGCGCATCGACCGATAAATATCCAGATTAATTCCATTCTTTTGTTCCTTGCAGAGTCCTCCGTAATGCGAAAAGTTGTTTGAATTGATTATCAAGAACCGAAAGTGATTTTATTATATTAGTCAAAGTTATGTGCTTGATAAAGCTCCGCGGAGTGGAAGCGCCCGGCCTGGTGACTAAGTTTTGTGAATATAATTCGATATCTTCGACCCTTATAACCAAGTTTCCGAATTAGAACAATCAATCTCCCGTCAAGAACACCGACCGTTCTCGCTCTAGATCTTAATTTTTTTTTATTAAATTTGATAATTTATTTAAATAAATTCTGTATATGCAGGTGTTAATAGTAAGATCAAAGTACAGAAAAATAATTTTATTTCATCCATACAATTATATATAACATACTATGACAAGTAGCGCTTTTAATTTCCCACAGCACGTAGTTATTGGTTTATATTTAATTATTAAATAACAGTAATAAATATCATCGATCACAGTCATATCAACATTTAATCTACTCTTTATTAATGTAGACATAACTTAATAAAAAGTAAAGCATATGACAATTAATTAGTTTATATCTTATACTTCATTTAAACAAAACTACAGAAATCAGAATCTAAAGTTTCATAAATAAATTATTAACAGAAATCATTTAATTTAATAAATATGTTGTTCTCTCTCACTTGGTATCGAAAAAATTTTGTAAATTACAGAATGTAATCAATGAAAGGAATTAATTCACTGCTACATATTCGTGAATCTTGTATATCTAAATCTAAAATAATGTACCAAAGAAATAATATAACAGAAAATCGGTTTAACTCTTAAAATGTAGTAGATTTATATACCAAAAGTAAGTAAATTAAATACTACAATAAGAGTAAAACTCTTCCTTCTATATTCATATAAAAAATACTACTTAGATCAAGAATTCACCTTAAAATCTATTAGCTTTTTAAGTATATGGTTGCTACTTTACTAAGTTTTTTAAAAATTCACTAACATTATTTTTACTGGAGTTGCTAACAATTTCATTAGTAAAACATCATCAACAGCAGATAGAGATCCACTGCTGGACATAAGCTTCTCCCAAAGATCTCCACATCGATCGGTCCTGCATTGCCCGCATCCAGCGGCTTCCGCTACCTACAGTAAGTATGACTACCAGTACCGCGGGGCACTAGGTGCCATCGCTTGTAAAGGTTCATATGGAGGGATTTGGACCATTTCTCGCGATGCTGTCCCAATGCGGGTTGGTGGGATCCAGAGTTTCGTTTATTGATTAGCAGAGTGCGCCACGAGCAGCTGAGGATGGCTTGCGTCCCGTGAGTTGTCGTGCGAGACCATTCACCTTCCTTTTTTCACCCATTAGTAAAATATATCCTATCATTTACACAAAATTGTATTAAACTTCTACATATCCATATCAAAACTTAAAAACTTGGAATTTCAAACATGAAGCTTATCATTAGGAGAGATATTATGTTAATTAGAAATAATTACGAGTGACATCGTCTTACATTAGACCCGTTTTAAGCTTTATAATTGGCATTCCAACGTTTATTTTCAGTCGTTAAGACCTACGTGAACACTCCTAATTAAAGCCTGAAACACATTTCACCTTTTACTTGCCGCCTGCGACGTTGTTAACAACCGAAGTTGATCGTACCGTGGCAAAATCAAAATATACGAATAGACTAGATCAGTATTGAAGATTTATAAGCACCGGCTCCATATATATCAACCTTTCGTGTACAGATATTATATCATATTAATGACGAAAAAAGAGCAGGACGTTCAACTGTACGGGAGTTCAAACCTACTCATAAAGGTGAGTATCTCAATCTTTTATATCAGGGGTAGGTGTAGGGTGTATATTCAGGAAGTTTACATAGCGTCGCAGCTACGCAACAGAATACTTTTGATAACGTATTCAGAAGTACATTGTCAATAAAGAACCCTCACAGTTTTGCCATAGCTTACTGAATAAATTCAGTTATTTTTTGTACATGAAAATTATAACTAGGTACCAGTATTCTCACAAGTTTCTTATAAAAAAATATAGAACCTTCGTGCAGAAAGTCATATCAAGTTTCTTTGAAAATATTAATATTTTAAAATTTTGAAAATGTACCTACATAAATATTTATATTTTTATGTACCTACATTTACTAAAGATATTTTGCGAAGTATTTAACATTAATGATTTTTTAAAATTGTAGTAATTATATGTTTATTGATATCTGAAAACATTTACAAACTCCGGATTTAAAATAGTCGATAAAAAAATTATTAATTTCTCTTACAAAATAATGAGTAATTGTTACAAATAGAGTCAAATATTTCCCAGATAGTACACAAATATATATACGTATGTATTAAACACGAATTGTATTATTAATCGTGTAAACAACGTGTAAAGCCTTTTTCAAAGTTCGCTTTGTTGAAATAAGAATTGATTTTAATTATTCTCCAAACTTTAAATAAATGCTCAAACTTTAAATATACTCAACGTTATACTAAGTTTTAATCTATTAAAATTTACTATAACTTACATAGTCTCCAGTACTATGCTAACTTAATTTTTCTTTTAAAGGAGCTATAGAGGAAAGGTGGACTTTGACATTGTATTTTAGGCTAACTTTGGTGGTGTCGGAATCTAATAAGCAGGATATACTGTATACACATATTAAAATTTTAAATAGAATATTTAGACAAACCTGCATAAAATAAATACAACAACAAAATAAAGTACGCAGACTATACCTGTGGTAAGACAAGCATCTATAAGTATTGACCTCGCATCAGTAGACACGCTGATTAGAAGTATGGGATTACTATACGAGCACCTATTGTGCAGTGAAGACATTGCAGACTAAATTGTGTTTATTCTGTGGCAACAGTAAAAACCAGACAAAGTTGAATGTAATTTATCTCCTACAGACATTTAAAAAACTAACTCGGGGGACAAATAAACTTACGGCGCTTTCCAATTGATCGAACTGAATAAAAAAGGCTAAGGAACTTTAACGGAGAGCTTTTCTTTGTGTAGCTTGTTCAATAAAGGCAAAGCACACTTTCATTCTATAAACGATTTGTTACTTTTGTTGTGTGTTTCTATTTCCGTTCTGTAATAAAATGTAACTTATTTGATTATAGTTAGATTATATTCTTATTTTCTAATTCAATTAATTCTACTAAATTAATGACCACTTAATAAATTTTATTACTGTTATCAAATTTTATTAAATTATATTTTAAACATATGTGTCATTATAACATAACATTGATTTTAAAATATTTAACTTTCAAGTAGATAATTGCGCTAATATACCCTGCTACAAAAGAAAATTCATGTTTTTTGTTTACTTCATGAACTTGGATAAAAATATTGTTAATGTCGCGGAAGTAACATTATGCGGGATGGGATGACGTGTTAAAGTGCGCGTAAATGTATATAATTGTAGTATATAAACTAATAATGTGTAATATAAGAATTTATAGTTAAGGATAAACCTAGTTAAGCAATATTTTACGTGTTAATAAATACAAGAAGACCGAACGGTTCTCTTACTGTAAAGCAACGCGGTAGCTTAGAGCTGAGCGGATCTCTCTAAGGTAAAGCTAAGTCGTAAGATAGGATTAGGCTAATAATTCGTGATTAGTTAAAATGTAAAGCCTTTCTTTGATTGGTCCACCAATCACGAGGCTTAAATTAATATGCAAAATTTTGTATAAATTGAGCGCCATTTAAAGACCGGTCACTGCACAGGGTATCCGCATCAACCTAGCCATGGTTGATGACTTCCTGGCTGGTACCAAGCACTTGCGGAACGCCGGCCTCGGCTTCCACATCTTTGCTCTTCCCGAGGAGAAGCAACTCAGCGTCGTCATTCGCGGAATTCCGCTCGAACTCGACATCTCCGAGGTCATCGATGACCTCAAAAAACAAAACTTCCCCGTATTGGAAGCTCGTCGCATGACCAGCGTGCGCGCATAAAGACCACACTCCCGTTCATCTTCATGAGTCTCGAACTCTCCCCGGAGGGGAAGAAAATATTCGGCATAGACCGTCTAAGCAACCTCATCAGCGCGAATTAAAGGTCCGTCACAAAAAGGGCATCATTGGCCAATGCCACCGATGCCAATATTACAGCCACTCGTCGACATGCGTCAAACATACCGGAGACCACGGAACAAATGAGTGCTCCCGCACCGCGGAAGCAACGGATCCCCCGAACTGCGTCTTGTACAAAGCCGAGGGGTACCCCGCGAAAAAAGTTGCGAGTCGTGAAAAACTCGCAGGACAGGCTCAGGGCCTTTCTCGAACACGGCGACATTCTCGCCGCGCTGAAGGAAGACTACCCCTAATTCTCCCAGGACTCTATCCGCGACCCTTGGTTCTCGTTTTTTAATCACAAAAATGACTACCAAAATCCTTGGCAGAATCAAACCATGCTCTCTAATTGTCGCGTACTTCAATGCGGATGGCATCCACTCTAAAAAGGAAGAAATAAGTTTAATTTCCAGGTACCACGACGTCGATGTCTTGCTCATTCAGGAAACATTCCTTAAACCCTTTAATCACGACCCAATAATCGCCAACTACCAAATAATCCGTCATGATGGGTTGACCGCCCCAAAACGCGGCATCCTCATCTATTTTAAACGGTCCCTACACTGCATACCGCTAGAAAGTCGGCCCCTTGCTAACATAGAAGTCTGGGCGTGCAAAATCTCCCTTACCGGTGATCAACCGATCGTCATCGTATCCGTCTAACTGTCCCCCACCAAAGAGGTGCAGGAAATAGACATAAGAACCCTCCTCGACCTGGGCCAGTCTGTTATCCACGCTGGAAATCTCAACAGCAGGAATAACACTTGGGACAAAAATAACTCAATAAGCTAACAGCAAAATTCTATACAAACTCGCGAGTAAGCTCAAGTTTAACATTGTAGCTCCGCCAACCCCGACGAGATTCCCTCCTATCACATCTCAAAACGCATCCACCCTGGACATTATCCTGTTCAACAACGTCAACATCCTTCTGTATTCGATCAAGGCCGTTGACGATCGCAGATCCGATCACCGCCCGGTTCTTATGAAGCTGGGCCGGCTCGCTGGTGAGGTCCCTCTGTCCAAAACCATCGTCAACTGGCGCAGCCTCGAGATCAAACTCAAGGCCGCGGAACCCCAGCACCTAAACGGAATGCCTAGCACGATGAACTCGCACGATACTGCAAACCGAGCGATCGAATCGTTGACCCATCTCATCGCCAAAGCCGTCGAGAAATCGTCGAGGACGGTACCCGAACCGGACTGCTTTCACGGGTCCTTCCCGGCTGACCTTCAACGGCTGATCAGAGCCAAGAACGCCGCATTGAGACTTTACTCTCGATATAGATCCGAGGAAAGCAGGAGACCACAACAATTCATGCAGGATTATGCTATCTATCATTTTGCCAGGGCCACACACCACTCAAACCCACTAATAGAGCAAACAGTGGACTACGTCCTGATCTCCGATGCCACCAGTAAGAATCGACATCTTTGGAACGTGCTTCCGCTCCATGTCGATGCAGAGGGTCAGCCCGACAGGCACGACACACCCACCAACAACACCAACACGCACAACACGACATCGAAGTGTAAAGACATCAATCACGATTCACCACATTTCAGACGCGCCGCTTCCACTGCTGGTTAAGGCGCCCGTCAGGCTCGCATACCGCGCACACAAGTCACACCCGGCTGCCCGGGCGGTCCTCACCGCTTTCGGATCGCGATACAGGCGAAGGTGATCGGAGGAAGGGCTTGGCCCTCTCCCGATGACTTCATTGTCATTGCCGCCATCCGACGCGCATCGTGCGCATCTTAAATTCATATGTATATTTATTTATATATATAACAGGCGAAGGTGATCGGAGGACGAGCCCGAGCCCTCCTCCAATGACCTCATAGTCATTGCCGCCATTACGCACGCTCGCCTTTATTTTCATATGTATATATTTAATTACACTCCCAATATCTTTCCCCCTATAGCACTATCCACCTCTTCAACCCTTCCGCATCTAATATTTTCTCACGTTTATCCTACTCCTTTTACATACTACTTCATCTATATATGTATATATTTAATTTTTATGTTTTGTTTTCAGGTTTGTGTTTTTGTGTTTAGGTTTGGTATTCTGTGTTCATTTAAAATTTTAGATAAATTTTTTTTTATTTTATTTTTAGTTTCTTTTCTTCTTTTTATTATTATTCTAGCTCGTGCATACCAGATCCGCGAGCGCCGAGTCCGATGAAGCCGCAATGGTTGTCAATAAAACTGCGGAGCAAACATGACCATAAAAAAAAGACCGGTCACTTGCAGTCCGGCGCGCAATAGAAGAATAAACTCAGTGCAATATAGAACACCGAAGTTTTCATGTCTCCAAAACACCCTGCGCTACAGCGAATATACAGAAGCGTACGAATATCATGTATATTTTTTAAGATAATTATATGAATTTAAAGATATGCTTTGTAGCAATTTCAGAAGTGGAAATCCACTTAATAATCTTCAAGTTTCTTAAGAAAGCACTTCCATTAGAAAAAAAAATCACGTACAGTTATCATCTGCTAAAAACACTGTGAATAACAGTTTGCAGCAAACATTGATGTATTTTATTTTATTAATGTTTGCGGATAATTAAAAAGGTGTCATTTATCCAATTGCTTTATATTTTGTTTAACTTTTAAGTCGATACAATTTGGTATAAAAAGTACCCGTGAATGTGGCGCTCGTGGTGCGATCGGCTAGGTCGGGGCGGGCCGGCGAGCCGCCGCCCGCATGCTATCAGCTGGTGGGCGCGGCCATATTGCCACTGGGTGCCTCCGCTCACCGCCCTGCACCTGACAACAGATAACGAATGAATTACGAAACCATCGCCGAAGTGGCCAAGGGAAGCAGGTGAAATATGAAATGAATTTTCGAAATGTTTCGAATACCTCTTCCGCTTATGTTCATATAACTATACGAATGAAACAATAAATACTTTTCACCGCAACGTTAGACACTTTCTTTTCTACAACGCAATTGTTAGACAGGTAATTTTTAATTATAAATCTTCGTTTATTCTGAATAATCTCCAAAACGATTTGACCGATTTTAAGCGGACTTTTACAGACAACTGATGTTTTTAATCATGGTTTAGGCGTTTATACAGAAAAAAAATTATTACATGTCTATAAAAATAAATGGTTTAACTGGTTTGGTATAGAAAATATCAGAAACCATTACATTTATATAGATGTATTGTCTGGTAGTGGAAACAACGACTGTTCCCTAGTCCTTGATCAGTGCCTTGCCAAAAATACTTGTCACTATATGTTTACACAAATCTTATCATCTTATTAAATTTTATAACCTTTGCAAGCATAACCTGACATGTACATAACACATTCAAGAATAGCCACATCTCTCGTCCCGTAAAAGTCTACTTGATCTAAATCGGGAGTAACCGAGCCGATGGTCGATCGATTGCTATGTATTTTTACGGTGGCTTTATTAATTTTTCCTTATTTATAAATATATCAAACAAGAGATGACTACATAGTGGATCCACATAACAGCAATATAATGTTTTTCTACCGCCTTTTCGTACTGATCATAATTACTGAAGAAAGCTGTCTGTTGTCGGATTACTTAGTAGCTAAAAATATTACTGCGTTACCATTATAAGGGCGTTGTCATGTGGGTGTAATAAGCAAAACGTTAAGGGTAAAATATTCGGAAAAAGTTTTATTTTTAGAAAAAGACTATTTATAGTTATTTAATCTTTATGTTTATACATTTATCTTTGGTTTCTATTGCATTCTGTGATAAAAAAACAGAAAAGATTTTTTTTCCTACTAAGCGTCGCTACTACTACGCCTGCCCATAGCTACGTGACGCTAGTTACGATGACATATACTCGTACTGCATCACATTGCATTGTTGCCTTGAGACTTAAGATGTTGAATTTCGTTACCCCAGTAATTAAGTGTAATTAACTAGTGAGTTACAGCGCCCTTCAAACTGAAACACAGTAATGTTTGCACATTATTGTTTAAAAGCAGACATAGGAGTTGCGGTGGTACCTACCTAGACGGTCTGAGAACAGCAACAGCGACCTACCACCAGTGAACTTAGTAGTTACTCTCTAACTCGTTACTGTGATTAGACTTTCGACAGTATATAATAAAAATGCAGTAGTATATCGATATAGTTATTAAGCTAAACATCATGCATTAAGAGTTAATACAAAGAGGTTAATAACTGTTGTTGTTTTTGTATAATTTATCTTTAATTATACTGACGACGCTGACTCGGTAACATTCAAAATTAGCAAACTTGAGGGTGGAATACATAAATCTCTCTATACGTTTTCTCAGCAAGAAATAGTATGGGATATATGATGACGTAAGAAGAGTCACAAATCTACACAATGCGGTATTATTTTTTATTTGAAAGCGTTCAAAATTTCCAACATGTCTGTGGCGCGGTGCTTGCGGGGCTGCGCGCTCACTCCCGCCTTTGTTGGATGTGACGCATTCATTCATTCCAAAAATGTTTCGGTTGTTCAGACAGTCTGTCAATACAACTGAAGAATTTTTGTCGCATTTCATGTTGCCTTTTGCAGATTTTTATCATATTCATTCGGAAACTTCTATGATCCGTTTGGAACATCAAATTTTTTTGTGGAAATTAAGTAAAGACAATAGAAAGTACAAAATGTTCCAAGCTATTGATCTCGATCAAAATAGAGGACCTACCATATTTTTCCGATTATAAAACGAAACTTGTATTAAAAATAAACTGCTCTGTAAAGACATGTAATCAAACTATTCGCACTTAGAATTAAAATAAAAATTATAATCGGCATATAACAATAAAATTATAATATTCTAAAATATACTTACAATGGTTCTTGAAAAAAGAAAATACTCGTACATTATTAATCGAAGCGAGAAGCGAGACGTTCAGCTGACAAACCTCGCCTACGCTCAGTAATATGACGCCAGTTAGTATAACATACACCGCATCGTGGTGAGCTTTTTGAATTGAGAAATAAGATATTAAGTCTCATTACCGCGATAACTTCACTAGCTACAACGCAAATCAAATCGGAATACAGTAATGTTTCGCACACTACTGTTTAACGGCGGAAATAGAAGCTACGGTGGTACCTACCCAGGCCGTTTCCGGCAACAGAGACCTAGCACCAATAAATATTTTAAGCGGCGATAGCATTTTGTAAGTGCGGTTAAACAACGAGCTATCAATCGATGAGCCGTATGTATTCCGCTAAGCTTGAGTCTTTAGTGGCGGAAATAACTTAAGAAAACTGACATATTAAAAGAACAACATCTAACATTCGCAAACCCATACCCAGCCAGCGTAGTGGAACATATATTAATATCAAAAGCTGCACAAATTACAAAATATTCGTCCCTAAAATTTATAAATTCAAAAGCATCCTTACTTTCATATGCTCGTTATGCTCCATATGGCTCGTTAACGAATGTTTAATAATGAACATTAATATCAAATTACAAATAACGTTATATAAAATAAAAAATATACAACAATATTATGATGGAAGAAACTGAACCGTTTACATATTTCAAAAAAAATATTTTATTGAAACATCATTTAAATATTACATCAACTAGTTTAATGATATTATTGTTTGTACATAAATAACATGTATTTATACTATGCGTAGAAGTTTTTAACCTCAAATCCTTATATCTAATTATAAAAAGAAACTTATTATACTTGTAAATAAATAATTGGATCTTAGAATTAGCAGATTTAGTAGTAGCATAAATATTAAACCTATTAAATTATAACAGCGCTGTAACTAATTAAAAGAGCGAATAGTTCTCTCTTAACACTGATCGTAGGATTATGTTTCAACATTTTATTTATATAATAGGCTTATTGTAGCTCAGTAAACACACCTCTCTCGCTTCCTTAAAAGCTATTCTACAATCCACTAAACTACCTGCAGCCTTACTTCCGGCATGCATTTTCAAATATTTGCAACGTTATTTATTATAGTATATATAAGATCAACGAAATGGAATATATGATTACAAGATATATTTCGTAGGTCCACGTAAAGTTTGATATTATTTCTCTGTTAAAATATCTTACATATATTAATAAGTTGAAACCGTTTGTAAGTATTATTGTGTACTAAATTCAAAATGATTCGAAAGGACCCGAACACCTACCTAAGAGAAACGCTCAGTTTTTAATACCGCCGTACGATTTATCTACACGGCATCATATTAGGCTATCAATTATCAATATTATAAAGTCTAGAATATACTGACTACTGTATTTTTTAATGGTAGTAAAGATTAAAATACTGAAAAGAAATCCTATGATTGTACAACCAAAATAATTACCTTCCAAAAATAATCCATTACAATAAAGGAAAGTATGTATATATATCTGAGATTAGTATTCTTGTGAAATATTTAATATGTCATTCAACGAAATAAGAATAAAACTTGATATTAAATGCTATAATAAAATAGCATCGGAACAATATAAAAAGGCAAACAATTCAAAATAAAAATCTAACTGAAGACAATAATATCTCGTGGATTTGCTCTAAAAAATATAATTCAAATGAAAGATAGCATAAGCAATTTTCCTACTTTTGTATTATTATAACATTTGTCCAATAAAATTTATGTTTGACAAATAAATATTAAGATAACAGATCTTCAAAGTATAATTAATGATAATTGGGCGAATACGTATGTTATTGACGTAATCGAATAATCATCTTATTGATTAACAACAAGATTACCAAACTATGATTTGTCTCTAGATATATTTTTTTATAAACCATTAATGTATAAATTAAACTGACTAAAAACGTGCATACATATTTGTTCCAAATAACGGACATAACACCGAGCTCACGAAACAAAGCAAGTTTTTAAGCAAAAAAATAATCTTGTTGCAAACGTTCGTATGGTAAATCCATGGCACAAAATCAGCAGTATTTGGCTCGCCTCTCAGGCATACACGAAATCGTAGACCTTTTCTGTCTCCGTTACAGCCTCCATGCGTCCCTTTATTACTTTCAGTAAATTATATTGAAGAATATTTGAATTTAAGTTATATGCATTGCAATATTAAATGTATAGGTGAATAAAATTCAACAATATAATCATGATTCGAAAGTAATATGATAAAAGAAAAAAGAAAGAAAAGTACACGTGTACATAAAAATGATAACATAAAGTACCATTATCATTATGTACCAATATCTTTCCTTTAACATTAAAGTAGTGTTAATCTATTTAATTTGCAATTATCAAAACTTTTTAGGTATGCTTTGTTACATGGATTAGTTCATTTCTGTTCTTATTAGAATTTTATCAGTGAGAAAAATCGAAAATATACTCCTTGTATTAACTCTCTAAATGCTTGTTATTTAACTAACCCTAAATAAAGAATAAATATTGATTGTACAGCTAATTATAATAAAAGAACTAATAACCAAAATCTATTAAAAGACAATAAGTAAGTAATACTAAAAAAGTTTAGAGTAATATCAAAAAATTTAGAGCAAAAGATATTTTTCGTAATACCAGTACGTTTCGAACATATTATGTATTTAATAAAGCTTATGAATAGTAATCAAATATTACTGCTTTTTAAAACCTTTTTATTTGTTTTTAAATGTAGTGTTAAACAATTTAATATAATAAGATAAGTAAACAGTATTTTAAAAGATACATTAATTAGTAAATAGTCTGCGATGAAAATATTTTAACTATTACTTGACGGAAAGGAATAACTTTAACTGAATAAGATTTCTTTGTCATCTGTTTATTCATCTTAGGCGTTTATTTAAAATATTAGTATCAATAAAACCTTTAAATACATCATAAAATATAGAACTTCATTGTCTAGCTCCAATAACATTAAATCGTTGCCACCTGTTACTTATTCAATAAGCACCTTCTTCCATGGATCGCGATGTAATTGAAAATAGTTTTTCACACAAAATATATGAAAACATGCTACAAATATATTCTACTATTATTTGAATAGAAAGAAAGTTAATATTTGTGCAAAGTCAGGAGCGCACGTGCGCGATTCGTCTCAACCCTCGTGTAGAGATTACAAGCACAACAACTGCAGCTTTAAACCGAAAATTAAAACGTTCACATAAACCTTTGACACTCGTTCATAAAAAATGATAAATGTTAAATAAAAATACACTAGCGAGTTGCAGAAATACACAACGCACCGACTTACACATGGGTTCACGGCCGCTACTTCTTTACATCGCGCCACTATCGCCGGTGTCGGGTATAATTTCACTGAGCTACTGATTACGGGAGCACATGCACTGCGTGTTTGATAAGAACGGGCCGCTGTCGTCGACCCGATGAACCTGTCACCGGTGGTCTCCGGGGCTCACGCGAGGGCGTGTTCGCGCGACGTTCGCGGTTCGGGTATCGCACGGACGCGGTCTCTGCGGTGCGGGAAGACGGTGCGAGCGCTCGCACGGGCCAGCGCGGACACACGACGGCCCCCGTCGCAATGACGAAACGGCCGGGTACGCGCGCGCGCCCTGCGCTGCAGCTCCCCAAGCCCGCCCAACACCCGCCCGACACTCGCCCGACACCCGCCGACGAGCCCCGAGCGCGCGCGACCCGGGGTTGAACAAACCCGCCACGCTTCTCCTTCTAACACATTGATGAGGTTAAAAAGGATTTTAGACTTTCACACAGCATTTCACGGTTCGATCGTCTACTACGTAGTTTTGAAAACCTGGACCACGGAATCATAATGCCCGTGGAGGCGTCGGCAAACAGTGTACGAGTACAACACAATAAAAGAGTTAATTACAATGAATTAACTAACACCTGTTTTGTTAAACAAACCTCAATTGTTTGTCTAAACCATACATTTAGAAACTTTTCTTAACTTAGTCCTTTTGATGAATCATTAATAGATTTTTCAGTCAGTTTAATTACCAAAAAGTAGTTATGACTTGTTATATTTTTATAAAATCGTAATCGGTGTTATTAAAAACCTTATTTCTTTATTTATTTGTACATAAAGGTTTATAAATTAACTGACCTTTTTAGCAATTCATATTCTTCATAAGGTATAAAATTGTTCAACTCTGATCGAAAACGATTAAAATGGTGCAAATTGATATCCCTGGGAAAGCGTCAGATGACGCAGGCCGAGCAAAAACACCTCCGCTACAGAGCAACCAACCAGTTTATGTTGGACTTTCATTTTAACTAAAGTTATGTATAGGTACACTTACCATGTACATATCGTTTTTATCAATGTACAATGGTCTTTGTTAAACGTTGTGCCTTTTTCTTTCGTATTTCTATTTTTTCTCGGTTTCTAACAATACATACTTTACGGTAGAGTGGCGGGAGTACTTTATTAAAATAACGAAACTTAACTGGAATTTCAGTTAAAAAAGAGCCATGATTAACAGGAAACTCTTTTTTGTATGTTAAGTTTGTCTTTTAGATATTATATTTTTCACAAATAAACTAAATGTTATGATTTTACCTAAACCTTTTTAATTCAAATGAATTAATCAATTATTAACATATTTGGGAATTTGTAACTGTATTAATAACAGTTTGAAATGGAAGGTTTTGTAATTACGAAAAACTCGTTTCCAGTACTCGAACTAATCTGAGATCGTATTTCAAATTAAATGAAATTCAAGTATTTTTTATGCCTTAGTGAATCGCGCACTATACAAGACGAGATTGGCTGAAGTGACAACTTAAACATTGAAGAGCTTATTTCATTCTACATGAGAGCTGTATCATTTAGTATGCTCACGTTTTAATAGAATTATTCAAAAGAACAAAAGCTTTAACCATGATCTACTGTAGCCATAACTGCAAGCTATTTTCTTCTAACAAATATCAAAGTACTTTATTGATACGTGGATTCGCTATAAGATTCATTCAGTTGGTCATAACATATTTTTCATAATTACAAGAAAGAATTTAATTAGTTATTTACTAAGTTTTTTACTAATCATAAATTTCTATATATATTTCAAATTATTAATATTGTCCACATTCATTTAATACAAGATGTATATCTAGTTGCAGATAAATGATATATTTAATAATTGAAAAGGAAGTAATAATGTTATAAATTGATGTATGGCTTCTCCAAGTATTTACTGAAGTAAGGTATAATTAGTTGTATAAATCCCAATTGTATCGTCCTCATTAAATCAACCTATTGATGGTTACAAATGAACACAGGTCTCGCCAATTGTAATTACAGGTAAAGGTCACAGGAAAACCTTCTACCCTTTTCCCGAATGTTCCTCTCTCTCTGTTGCCTTGTATATTTGCGCCAAGGGTAGAGTGGCGATAGCGATGTTTCGACCCGTCTCCCACACGAACGAATGAATTTATACCATACTGGCGCTAAGGCGCAGAGGCTAATCAATGGTCTTGAAACAGGTGTGACTCTTATTCGTTTCCAGGATCACGTGTGAAGAATTATTTTTAATCGACTAGAGACGACTCAAACATGGTCTAAATCTGATAGTATCGTACTAGTGGTAAGCACGATAAACCTTATACCACATTGTGCCAAGAGATACATAGATATATATACTATTGTAATTTTACTAGTAATTCTTTAAAACAGAACACAGTAGCGTTTATAAACCCAATAAAATTTAAGGAAAATCGGATAATGATAGGGATTTTACATTCTCACAGCAGCATAACTTTATTACGGCTAGCAAGATATGAGAGATACCTTTCACCTTAATGTCACAAAACATCATATTAAATTGGGTTTAAATTTTAGCACATTTTAATAAAAAAATATATTATGTATCTAGTACGTTCTAATATATACTTTTTTTTAATAAAAACATTGTATATTGTCAGTAACAAATGACCCCTTGTATTGTTACAGAAAGCCCATCGGCTGCTTCAACAATATTTAATATAAAACAGCAGCATTTTTTATGTAGTGAAATAAATTATTTTCTTACATAATTGTTAGTTACATGCAAAAGCTTCCGTAGTACGTTCGCACATCTTATTTCCTTTAACTACAGCACAAAGACTCGTAGCACTGCTACGACGTAGCGAGTTTGCTACAAAATATCTCGCTATAATTATAATACTTATTTGGGACACAATAAATTATCTTGTTGTAGTTATTAAAAAATACAGGAACAGAGTTTTATACTATTTTATTAATGTTAAGAGGCTATTTATTATAAATAATTGAATCTTATTTTCATTGGTTTAAGATATAAAATTGAAATAGTTTTAAATAATCAAAATATTATGCTACAATTATCGGTACAATAAATTACCATATTTATTGACTAAATTATTTTTAAAAAAGTGTAATCTGTCTACTTTTTATTAACATCTCAATTAAGATGAAACAAAATAAACGCCCGTTCATGATGTTTGATTCAAAACAAGATATAGTCAGAATTTTTTTTTTTAATTCTATTTACATATAAAAACTACCTGTAACCACACTATAAGTTCAGCGTCGTTTCTAGTGCGTACTCAATCAACTCGCCTTCGTTTTACTTTACGGCATACTTCGGCAAACTATCGTAAAATTTTATTGTTTTTACACCCCAGCAATAAGTGGATTATTTCCAGTTTAAATTTTACTTCCCGACAACCTGGTCAGAGTTTAATTATTTTTAGAGAAATTGCGCTCGAACTTTCTATATAAAGTAATAAAATAATTGGAATGATCCTTTATTTTTATATTTCATTTAGGAAATATATAAAAAAATTTACTATATTGAAGCTTAATCATGTGATTCTTTTACCAGCAAAAACCTAACTAGTCCTGCTCGACTTGTAGTTAAAAATTAATGTTATTTAGGAAATTGATGTGTTAAAAGAACTATTTATACATGCTATATTATACAGTTTATAAGTTGTACCGAGAGTCATTACGAATCATCTCGCTGGTAATTTTGACCACTTCCAGCCTCCCGAACAAGCAGTTTCACAAAGGCTTTAGTACCATAGACCACATCCAGACGCTGCAGCAGGTTATACAAAAGACCGTGGAATATAACCGGCCATTTTGCCTAATATTTGTAGACTATGAGAAAGCTTTTAATTCAGTGGAAACCTGGGCAGTATTTGGATCACTTCAGAGATGCCGGATCGGCTATCGACATATCCAAATGTTGAAGTGCTTATACGAAACCGCTTCCATGTTAATCCATATACAAGGTCCAAGCTACGAGATCCAATTGCAGTGAGGAGTGCGTCAAGACGTAATCTCCCCCAAGCTATTGATATTTTACACGAAAAGTGAATGAACACATTGTGGTGCAGTATGAAAATCCCAACTACTGCCACATTATTATAGCTTTTTCTATACCTAGCCAGGCCATAAGTTCTGTTACAAATGAAAAATGCATTT
The DNA here is from genome assembly GCA_029030555.1 of Ornithoptera alexandrae. Taxonomy (NCBI): domain Eukaryota; kingdom Metazoa; phylum Arthropoda; class Insecta; order Lepidoptera; family Papilionidae; genus Ornithoptera; species Ornithoptera alexandrae. Next base: position 5,579,388 of record JARDVY010000023.1, on the reverse strand, counting down.
TTTTAATGAAGTAATGTTATATTATTAAAATTTATACTTACATATTTATTAGTCTCAGCAAAAAAGAAAAAAATATTCTATTCAAAATTGTCACCTTTGGCTTTTATACAGGCCTTTAATCTGTTTAGCCACAAATCTATGGATTTGCGCACTGTTTCCAAAGGAAATTTCGCCATTTCTTGGTGCAAAGATTTTTTAAGAGACTTAATGTCGCCGCGTCGTTTGGAGCAGGACATGCCTCTAAAACTAACCATAATTTGAAGCCTAAAGGGTTGAGGTCTGGGCTAGATGAGGGCCAGTCTTCAGCTCTTATAAACTCCGGAACGTTAGTTTCAAGCCGGGCTTGGGTAGTTCGTGCCTTGTGACCAGGTGCAGAGTCCTGTTGGAAAGTCCACGTTATATTTTTAAAAAGTGTATTGCTGAGTGGTTTCACAACATGTTCCAAGACTGTATCTCAAGACACTTTGGCCGAAGTTTTCACTACTTTTTCACAAAAATGTCGTTTTGTGACTCCTTGATAAAAGACACACACCAAACCATCACTGACGCAGAATGATGACCATGTTGTACTTTTCCGACCACTTGAGCACCTTCTTTAGAACTGTGAGCGTACACTTTAATATTTTGGTAATTGTATTGTTCTTCAATCGTAAAAATTTTTCATCGGTAAAGAGGATGTTTCTAGGGCTTTCGTGCTTATCGCGACAGAAGGAGTTTTGATCGGTCCACTCTCTTTAATTGTGAAGATTGATTTAGGGTATGTCCTGTATATCGACGATAAGCACCGAGCTTCAGGTCCCGTTTTATAATACGCGACAGAGTCCTAGCGGTAACCTTCATTTCTCGCGACAAGATTTTTTGCTTCCTAATGGGGTTTCGACGAATTCTAGCTTTAATAACATTAACAGCCTTTGTAGTTCTAACAGCACTCGGCCGCCCTGATCTTTTCTGATCTTCGACAGAGGAAGTATTGTATCTATAGATAGTACGATATACGAACATACGGCTCATACCAAGCTTTTGAAGTGTCTGGAATATGACCGACGACTCTATACCCACTTGTGCAAGATGATCACTGCAATCCTATTTACTTTAACACCACATTCCATATTGTAATATGATAATTAACACGAAAAAATATGTAAAATGGCACAAAATCGAAAGAAGTTTTTAAAATAATATACGTGTTCCAAATTCAAAATAATTAAAAAGTTTAAAAAGTTCTTTTTATCAAGAAAGGTTTTTAAGAAACAGTATTTATGGCCAGACTAGTCATATATAGCATACCTAATAGACGTACCTCGTATTGCCCCATGAATATTTTACTCATTCCGTTGCCGAGAAAAAATAACTATGCAACATATTTCTAATAAAAAATGGTAAATTTTTCGTAAATTCTCTCCATAGTTTCAGGTAATTAATGATTTGTAAACTTATATTAAAAAAAACTATAAAACCGTAAATTTATTTATTATAAACATAATTAAAATTTTACTTGGAAATTAGGTAATATAACAACTTATTGGTTATAAATAGAAAGTATAAACAAGTATATATTTTACTTTTAACAAATATACACGCTCAGAGTTATTTGAAAGTGGAAAGAGTTCAAGTGCACCCTATATGAGGGTTTTTGAATTCGTTACGGAATCCAATGCAGAGACAATCAAGCAAAATTTAAAAAAAAAAAAAGCATCGAAGACTGTTCTTGACCCATTTAACTATATCCATGTACTTTATATAATGTTGTTGTAAAAACGCATTATTAAAGTGTTTTAAAAGTACATAATAGAAAACTCGAAAAGAACATGTTTCAGGAGTAACAGCAATAAGCGCAGTTATGTAAAGATTGTAATAGGGAATAAAGACGACGATGATGATGATAACAGTTCTCGTAATTTTCTCTCTACTGTACCTCGGGGTCTAACCTGACAAACATCATCATCTTTCACATCCGATAGATATCCACATCGATCGGTCCTGAAATACCTGACCAGCACAGATTAGTGAATATAAAATTAACATAAAGTATACAGAAGTTATCTGATGTGACGTCATCAATGTAAATATTAAATTACCCGTTCTCATAAAATTTAACGTAACGACGACGGACAAATATACTAGACGGATAGCATCACGAGCTTTATAAACTAGATCTCATATGGAAAGCACTATTGTAGTATTTTCACAAGCTAATGAAAAAAGTTATCTATGTGGCATGAACTAAAAACGTAAAGCTCATTTGGGTTCCCAACGTACATTGGTTGTCTAAATATAAAATGAAAAAAGCCGATCCACTTTTTTTTCTACATACAGAGAAATTGCATATTTTAACTAGATTGTAATGTATCACATAAAAAGATATTTAAATGCACAAGGTTTAAAATAAAAATAAAATATTATTAGGTATACTACATATTATTAAATTATTAAATACGTTATCAACCAACACTCTTATCGCTATTAGAATGTTATAATTATTAATTTAAATAGTAACTTTTACTAGCAACGAGGTCAACGAAATAATTGCTAGTGGAGGTGGCTACAAGTTGTTACTGTATAAAAAAAAAGATATTCGCAGTCGGTACGCGAGAAGAACAAGACGTTCGTCTTGAGATATCATGCAAGTGAATAAATAAGGCAGAGAAGCAATTTATGTTATAATATGTATAATACAATAATAGAGATCGTGCTAGTGCAGTTGTTATTAAAACCTGGTGTTCTACCTTACATCTCAGCAGTGGGGTGCCACACGTAACCAACGTGTTATACATTTTAGCTCTGAATTAGTAAAAATTCAAACGCATAGATGCTTAATGGTTTAGTTTTAAAATATAAATTTTTCACAAGTTTTTATACGTTGTTGCATTGTGATAAATTAATATCGTTTGGAACACTCATGCGACCTGTTACTTTCGTAAAGTATAAATGATATTATCCTCTGATATTCTAAATGTTATTTGCAAAGTACAGAATTATCCCTTATCTGTTTGTTAGTATTCCTACCGAATTTCAAGTCTCTAGACCTGAGGGTTCCAGAGCTATCGCGTTGAGTCTCTGCATAGATAGAAATCTCTTATATATGAACATATCCATAGAATTATTGGACTCATCACGATATCTCCGAAACTATTAGACGTAGAGACTCAAAATATGGCAGTTATTCCTTATACCATTTAGAGATCAGCTAAGAACGGATTTTACAAAATTTCTTCCCCATAGGGAGTCCCTAGGATATTAGGGTTAGTAAAGTGGGTGAGGAACAGCTAGTAACCCATATAATGACAACATAAAAATAAAATGATTTACTTATTTATTTATTCGACTATATAAAAGCTATAAATAGACATCAGGTAAGCTATAATCTATAGTCACATTGTTCACCTCCACAACACTCCTCGATTTACATTCAAGTGACATTTCGAATGCGTCACCATCGTCCGTTAGCTTATCAAAGAAGTAACTTGTATTAATTTTTGCCGTGGACAAACGTCGGGAGACATTCATAGTTAAATCATTATTTCTAACTGGACTACTTAATGGCGTTGAACAGTTATTTTTAATAAAGTTATTTTTAACAATAGATTTCTTTTTGTCAAAAATAAGTTTAACATAATTACTGTTTATAGTCGCGGTTTTAATAGCGGGTGCCCTAGTAACAATTTGATCAACAATATCAGATAGATCGCTGTGATTGACTTCATCATTACTCGAATTAAAAAAGCTTAAGCTCTTTATCACATCCGTTTCCGTTTCGGAACTATGAGTTTTTGTGTTTTTAGATTTATTTGCGTTCTGCTCCTTTTGTACTGTTTTATTTAGAACAAATTTATTTTTCTTACTTTTAAAATAACTATCAATTGTATTTTTGTTTTTGTTATTACTACGCAATTTCCTTTTTAACTTATTGACACTAACACTGGCTTGTGCTTTACTTGTGTTCAAGCTTGTAGCATTTAGACTCAACCTATTAAGTGAATCATTGATTGCTTCTAAAATATCAACTACATTTTTCCTATTGTTTTTCTTTTTCAGGTTGTTTGGGTCTTGAATCTCTTTCTTCTTTTTCTCTCTCGTTTTCTTAACTTTGGCCGGTTTCTTGACGGAATCCTCGTACGACTGAACTAAATCTGGATAATATATACGCATTAAGTCCTGGCGTTCGATCGATGTCCAAACTTTATTTTTATCATCTTCATCTGTAAAACATGTTTTTATAATGAATACTGAAAAGGTATTAATTTTTATTTTTTTATTCGAAGTAGCAATGAGATGAGCAAAATGTTTACTTAATGGTATATGTTATGTCTACCCATGATGAGCCATGAATATGTGGATTAGGATGATATACACCTTACCACATTATTCGCCTTGAAACATAAGATGTTCATTCTCGTTACCACAGTAATTTTACACATAATCTTCCAACGACAATCACAAACAAAGGCAATCTTCAGCAACAGACCCTTAAAAGTGATTACAGAAAATGGGGAAAGAGATTACTGATAAAGGTATAAGACCTGTACAATGTGATCTAAAACAACCAAAACATACCTTCAAACTGATCATCAGGAATCAAACCTTCATACTCTCCATCAATATCATCCCAAAGTACTTCATAACTTGGAACACCTGGATAAAATATCTTGTTATAAACATTTTTAATATTTGGTACATCAAATTTAAAGTGTGTTGTAAAAACACTTCTTTGATAGTTAAAAGAATGTTGTTACCTCTTGGATTTCTCTTCTTTTTGATTAACTTCGGTGCAATTTTTCTACATGTAACTTTATCTTGTAGATGCCATTTCGTAAGAATAGGCAAGAATTTTTCAACACAATACCTCTCACTCCAGTCTAACTTATTGGACATTAATTTCTGTGAATAAATATACTTAATTTATGAACAGAGATGTCATATGGTTGTATTTTAACAGCCTTCATGTCCAAGTGTGTAATAACTAGCTTTATAACACGGATATCACCGATCTGATACAAGACCCATATGTAATGGAATGTACCAATGATCTGATAAAAGTGGCAAGGAGCTGCTGGATGCAAGTAGCTAGTCTGCTAGGCTGGGAGATCCTTTTTGAATAAGCCCAACAGTGGACATCTGACTGATAAGAGCAATAAAGTTAGAATTTCAATGTTGGTGCAGTTTAGTCTGTAGTAAAGTTCTTTCAATCTCACCTGGATGCTCCATAGGAGATTGTCAGCAAAAACATGTTTATATAATGTTATAGCATAAGGTATCCTACCTATTGGTGTTTAGCCACTCCATCAGTGAAATGAGTGAAATTAGTGAAATCAGTTTGACATTATCTAATAAAATCATATTTATAGAATGAAATACACATACCACAAATTGTATTAAACTTGGCAATGGTGTTGTTAAACAATTTATATTAATAACTTCATCGCTTGCATTCAAAAACTCCTTCATAACTTTTGGTTCAGGAAATGTCATTCCACATGAAACAGCCTTAGTGCGAAGTGATAGTTCTCTCTTTACTTCAGCAACCTTGGCCCTTAAATCAAAATTAATGAAATCACAAAATTAAACAAAAGAAGAAAGATGTTGTGATACATGATTTAACAAGATCTACATTTGCATTGTAACATGGAAGTCTGAAGTTCTCTGGGCCACAACTTGTAGCATTTGGTGGATAATAAGGTTCTTTGAATTAGGCTGGTTAACTAATACCTCCATATTGTAAATCTTCCAACACAACACCATTGCTGTGTTCAGGTTATGAACATAAGGAGATCAGTTGTGCTTTGGGCAAGCAGACATCACTAAACAAGTTAAATGAGAAATGGAATACTGAGTTAGAGATAACCCATATTAAAATTTCTTGCAGTGCTTTCAACACTAAAAAACATCCTTTGCAGTAAAAGCATCAGCATCGCTTTACATACTCGTTTACTCCATTGCTACATATGGCCCATTATTGTGTATGGATGTGAGGCTTGGACTAATAAAGAAGATCTTAAGAAACGTATTGAAGCTCTTGAGATGTGGACACATAGACGCATGTTGTTTATCAGCTGGACTCAGAGAGTGAACAATGACACGAGTTCTTCAACGAATTGGCAAAAAGCGTAATCTCATGCTTACGGTTAAGGAACGTAAAATCTCTTACCTCGGTCATGTACTCTGTCATCAGCGATATGGTCTTCTGCAGTTAATTATAATGGGTAAAGTTTATGGAAAACGAAAGGTGGGGAGACAGAAAGTCATTGCTGAGGAATATCACGGAATGGGCTGACATATCTAAGGCGTCGGAATTATTCCGCCGAACCAGAGAGCCGAAAGTATTGTATCACGCTGATCGCCAACCTTCACTAGTTGGAGAGGCACTTTAACAAGGAAGAAGAAGACACCACTACTTATCAAGTCATTTTTGACTTATACCTCTTTCATAATTAAAGAAAAATTAGAAAAAAATTACTGTGACGGTATTTATGGCAGGTGCCAACTTCCCAGAAAATTAGATAATTTAACTGTTTAGTTAATTTGTTTTCTTTTTTCAATAAAAAAAATCCAAAAAATACTAACTTGTGTCCGTTGTCGTCACAGCCGCGACTCGTGGCGCAAACTGGACAGCCGTTCTTAGTGTGAGTACGGCCCACGTGACCACATCGGTCGCATCTTCCAGGTAATGACACCCAGCGGCTAAGCTCGTCATATTTGTGAGGCTCAATTACCCATGACACCAACCTGAGTCACGAGATTTTACAGGTTGTGGTGATGGTTATATAACCATAAGTGCATAACACGGTAGTATATCAAATGGTGAATGCTACTACAAGAAAACAATTTGAAACAATTATTATTTACCTGTTTATGGCTTGTTCTTCAGGAATTGTGTGTAAAAAAGATATGACAGTGTTAATTGCAGAACCACAGGCTCCAATACCATAATCACAGCCACATAATAGAGCAAGAGCAACCATTTTTTTACGCCCAAATCCTGTTAAAATGTAAATTAAAAAAGTACTCTAATCACAATTTATCTATAAGAGTTAAGCAAAATTGCTTACCATTATTACAAAACAGAATATTAGCATCATAGCAATCAACAGAGCCCTGCATTGCACCACCTCCAGCAGAATTAGATACACTAAAATTTCGATAAACACGTCTTGCACCATAAGCAAAACAGTCTGAATCTTGGGACACCACTGCATGTACTATCTATTCAGTGATTATAGACAAAAAATTTGTATTAAATGCTTTCTAAAATTAATAATAAGGTATGTATATGATTTCTTTAAAAATGATACATTACTAATATTTCTTTAGTTTTAAAAAATATTATTAAATACAAACACCTTGTGCATTTAATACAGCACATGTTGCCTCCGCTTCTCCTCTTCCTTTTATACATTGGACCCCCATACATTTTAAAAGAGACTCGCACTAAAATAATAAATTTTATATAAAAAATGTATTTCATTTATGATTTTTATTTAATTCAATAAATATCTAAAGAATAACAAATTTATAGAAGCTATGACAAAAAATGGAGATAGATTTAGAAGAATAACCAAGAGACGCTATCCCTAGCAAAGATGGGAAAGGTCTAGCAAGAAGAAGGAAAAATGTATTTCATCATTGCATAGCTTGAAAACTGTAATCTTTTATTCTTTATTTAAATAATATTCTCATCATTAATTTTAATAAGTATTATAGTAATATATATTCAGACACATAGTCCATAATTAATTCATAGAAATGCTACTTTGATAGCATCTTTGTTTAAGTTTTAATTTAAATAAATTTCTAATCTTGCAAATTCTTTTTTTATTTATTTATATATATATATATAGATACCGAATCTAATGAAAACATACTTCTCTAAGGATTGTTTTAAATCTTTTACGAGCTACATCAGGTTTATTAGATGTTAGACTTGACTGTGCCGGTGCACCACGAAACTGTACAGCATTTCGAGCAGCCATCACATCCCTTTTGAGCTCGGGGGCATCTCCTTCCAGTACAAATATAGGATTAATATCTGCTAATAAAAGATATATTGTCCTAAAAAATAAATTTCTGAAAAAAGGTAGAGATATTAAAAGTGAACATCAACAAAAAAACATAACAGAAAATAATAATTTAATGTGTTAGTACCTCAGATACAGTTTTGGCTGAGTGTAATTTTCCGTAACATTTTGACTATCGCAAACCCATCCTGATAAATCTACAGCAAGTGTTTCACCCTGGATCTGTTAAAATTAAATAACACTTTTATTCATATTATATTCATGCAAAGAAATTATAAATTATGAAAGGAGCAAACTATAAGAAGTTCTTACTTCATGCAAAGATTTTTTTTCGCAATGAGAAGCAAATACATTCCACAAGCCTTTGATGCCCATTTTTATCAAAAACCGTAAAGTAAAAAACTTCGATTTATGAAAACACGTACTACTTTTCGCCACTTTAATTACAATCAATATAAAGAACAATGTTAAAGATCATAATTTTAAAACAGCGTAATAAGGTGGGTTTAAAACTAATAACATATATTTCTTTTAAAAATTTATTTTTAAACGAATGAAAAGACGGGGACTATAACCCGTTGCATCATACAGCCAGAGATATATTATAGAAAATGAAATAGATCATTTTGGTAAATGGAGTTACCACTTTGTATATAAATTTATGACAAAATATATAATCCCGTATGCTATGTTCTAAATACTTCGATGCTCAATAGTTAAAAATTTATTTAGAAAAATTATATTCTTCAAAAATAAATGATTCTGGAACAAATGTCCTTCTTTCCTTCAACTCTACCCAATTACAATTGCAGTAATTATTAAATATGTATTATTTGATGTGTTTTCAATAAAAAATAATTTTACGGAGTGTAATCAGTTTGGCCCAGTATAATAGTTGCATATTAATATCAGTACCAAGGATATAACGCTAGTTCAAATCAATCAGTATAAAAACTAATGCAAGAATTTATTTCATTATTATTACTTTAGACTAATAGCATGCACGTGCAAAGCGAGCAGCAGGTTTTTATTATTATTTAATTACGGTCCTTAAATTCGAACCATTGAATTGTAGAGGTGGTGATTGTAATCTTTGTTGCTGAAAACCGTCTAAGACACCACCGCTGCCCCTATTTCTGCCACCAAACAATCATGTACAGACATTAGAGTGTTCCAGTTTGCTGTAAATAGTAAAGCTACTAAGGAGAAGACTTTAAATCTTATATTTTAAGGTTACGAGCATAATGAGATCCAGTGTATACCATTTTAACTAGTGCCACGTTGTTATGAGCAGGTGTATCACCTGCCATTAGGTGAACGTCTAGCTAATTTCGTCACTTCGTAGAATACAAAAAAAAAATGGTTGCATGGGAGTGTTTCTGTGACATATTTTTAATGATATGTTAGTTCTGCTTTCTTTTATAGTCTATACCATTGCTGTCGAAATTTTATAAAACTATTTATCAGGAATGTTAAATTTATTTAATGCCTAGGACGAAGTAGCATGGTTTTAGAATCTTAGTCTGTTCCCAAGAAAGGGAGCGAACAGAAATCAAAAGTAAATTTCGTTTTGACATATGTGTCAATTTGACAGAGACTAAAAAAACGGGTTTGTTTTGCTAAATATTTGGTTTTATTATCATAAGTTTAAATTATTCATGAACTGTAGTTCAAAATTTGTTAATGATAAGAACACTTGATAGGTGGAGTATGACGACTGTTATTTGACGAAAGCGTGCACTACGAATCTCTTGTCAAAATTTTCGTTAAGTTGGTTAGTTATTGTTTTTAAATATTTTTATATACAATCATAACGTTGCTTTGATTCATTTTAAATACAGTGTTATAATTAATTAGTACATACTATTTCCAACATCGTCATGCATAATTTAAGGCACTTACGTAAAATTCGGTAAGCAGATTGTTAACTTAAAATTAATTATATGTTTTTAAACAATTTGCGTAAACTTGTTAGAGTGAACTGAAAATTGAAAATAATTTTTAAATTTCAGAAATTCGTTAATTACTCAAAATGGGTTGAGATATAGCCAAGCGCAGGTTAAAATTAACCTGCAGCAAAGAAATATTGACAAAATACTAATTGCCAACCGAGGAGAGATAGCATGTAGGGTGATGCGTACAGCAAATAAATTAGGAATAAGAACTGTAGCAGTATACTCCGATGCTGATAAATATGCAATGCATGTGGAAATGGTAATTTTTCTTACTATTATTTGTGTTGTAACATTTTTCTTGTGGATGTCTTTATTACTTTTTCTCATTGTATAAATGATAATGCTCACCTCAAGGGCATCTACGTATAGTTAATATCTATACACATTTAATGTTATAAAAACACAACAAACATTATACTGATTATAAAGAATGTGCATAATTTTCTTTGTGTTTTACAATGTTGTAATTAATAATTTTTTTTTAATTTGAATTTAAAGTCATTTTAAAGAAATATTTTCTCATCACAATAAAACAAATTATAATGAAAAGAGTTGATGGGGTCATAGTTCTGTACATATTTTTTTTCCTGAATGTTGTAACTTGCTTTGTGTAAATTGAAATTTAACATTGTTTGAAAGTAAGTTAAGTAGATATCAAAATTTTTGAAATAAGGGTACATTAATGTGGTACTCTTATTTTTAGCTAATTAGTTTACTCTAAATGATGTTTTAAAGTGCTCAAAAACTTGTTTCATATTGCACATAAAAATTTCACACATTGTAATCAGAACACATAAAATTTTGTTTTTTGCTATCACATATTTGCATGTTTTTATGGACTGATAGTAAAATGTGGTAAACACAGCTAATATGAGTTATTACATATGTGTATGTTTGGTATCCCGCATACATATAATATATAGATTTCAATTCATTGTGATGTTACGTAACAACAAAATTCGCAAGAATTCTTCAAAAATTGCCAGCTCTATCCATAACACACTGACACAAAGCATGCAACAACTCATTTTACTAGTGGTAGGTCTGTGTTTGCAAAGACCATCTAGATAGGTATGACCACAGTGCCTATTTTGCCGCTAAATAGTAGTGTGCAAACATTATTATGTTCCCGTTTGACTAGGTAGCTAGAGTTATTACTGAGGCAACAAAACTAAATGTCTTATGTCCCAGGCGAAGAACGCAATGTGGTGTAGTATATATAAATTCCTAACTAGCGCCGCATTTTTATAAGCGGGCATATCACTTACCATCAGGTGAACACTGTTTTCATTACTGTATTATTGCAGGCTGATGAAGCTTACCACATTGGTCCTGCTCCATCGGCACATAGCTATCTTAATGCAACAAAAATTTTAGAGGTAGCTAAGAAGTCTAACAGTCAAGCTATTCATCCTGGATATGGTTTTCTTTCTGAAAATGTGGAGTTTTGTGAAAGATGTGCTAGTGAAGAAATTATATTTATTGGGCCACCTATGTCTGCAATTAGAGATATGGGAATAAAGAGGTAATTTGTTTAATTTTTTTCTTTATTAATTAATTTTACTTTGTACTTACTACTTTACATATAAATAACCAATGTGGTAATTAGCTTAGAACACACTCACTCTGTCCTTGGTGTTTCATATAAAGACGGCTAAGAGATAACTCTTCTGATATAAATGCAGCAGCTTTTTTATGCCCTTTATGAACATACTTTGGTTATGAACATGTATGTTTAGTAGGGGCAGCATTAAAAATGGAGACGGTTTATGTACAGCAATCTTCATACAGAAAATGAAAGATAAACTTTAAATGTAATATAATTTTATTGGTTGGTTAGTAAGGTTATTGGTGCAGAAGACTATTTTGGTAGGTTTCATCACAGTATCTATCTGTATTGCCAAACTGTAGTGTGTATACATTACTGTTGTTTGGATTAAAGGATGTTGTTAAATAATATTACTTGGATATAGGGATTTATTGTCTTATTGCTTATGGCAAAGAGGACAATATATGTAGTGTAGTAAGAGTTTGGTGCAAAATACAGCATCCTAACTAACACCATACTGTTATTGGGTAGGTGTTGCAATGATCCTATTTGAAATTTATGAGGAGACTTATAAATAATTTTCATTTAATTTTTAGCACATCAAAAGCTATCATGTCTAATGCCGGAGTGCCAATAGTGAAGGGCTATCATGGTGAAGATCAAAGTACCGAAAGGCTGCAAGCTGAAGCTAATCAAATTGGATTTCCATTAATGATTAAAGCTGTTCGTGGTGGCGGTGGTAAGGTAAAAAGCATTTATTTTTCATGAAAATAAATTAAAACCTTAAATATTTACAAATCTTTTATAATTATTTCCAAGAGATGCAGTAGAGATAAGGCATAAAATTTAAAACCAGTCTAAATTGATGATTATGCTGAAATGTCTTATAATGCCGAATTCCATACTAAATGGTCCAAATCCTTTTACTGAATGCATCCTATATTCACCTGATGGTAAGCGATACGCCATGATAACGTGGCGCTAGTTAGAATGACATACACAGCATCACACTGCTTGTCGCATTGAGACATATGATATCAAGTCTTGTTACTCCAGTAATTTCACTAGCGTTGTAGCCATGGAATGGGAACACAATAATGTTGGCACACTACTATTTGTCGGCAGAAATAGTAGCTGCAGTTATACCTATCTATATGGTCTCCGGCAACAGAGACCTACAACCAGTAAAGAGTTCCAAATATAGCAAACAACATTCTATTATATTTATAGTAGTAGGCATCTGTTGCTGGAGACCTTCTAGATAAGTATCATCGCAGCTCTTATTTCTGCCGCTGTATAGTAGTGTGCAGACATTTGTCTTCAGGTTTGAAGGCTGACAGTGAAATTACTAGGTATCTAAATTTAATGCCTCCTGTCTCTATGAAACAAGCACAATGTAATGTTTATCGTCTATTTTTCCCATATCTTTATTATCATGCATATTACTTATAATTAAGTTAATGACTCACTAGTTTTGTCATTTAGTGGTACAAAATATAAAAGTATGTTTTTGGATAACTTGTATATGTAATTCATATTTATACTTATAAAAAACTCATTCGTAAGAAAAAAATTTCAGGGTATGAGAATTGCTATGACTGAAGATGAATTCTTATCACAGCTAGAATCAGCAAAAAGAGAGTCTTTAAAGTCTTTCGGTGACGAAAGCATGCTTTTAGAACAATATATAACAGATCCAAGGCATGTAGAAGTACAGGTAAAGTCTATTTCTATTTAATAAACACTGTTAAAATATATTCCACTTTCTCAAATGTTCATTGGTTTCCTGTTTTCAGGTTTTTGCTGACATGTATGGTAATGCGGTACATTTGTTTGAAAGAGATTGTTCAGTACAGAGACGTCATCAGAAAATAATAGAAGAAGCACCTGCTGTACGGTTTTCCTTAAATTTTTCTATTTTTATTCAACTAACGTTGTAGCTAGTGACACTAGTGGAGTAGTAGGGCTGGACATCTTATCTCAAAACAAAAAGAAGAAAGTGGTGCAGTTTATATCATTATCACCGGCACCAAAATATTATGGGCAAGTGCATCACTTACCATGTATTGTTTGTAAAAAATGTAGTTTTTAGAAACCTATTTTCAAATTCTTAATATATTATGTTTCTGTAATGTAATGTGCAGTATGTGATTTTTGTGTGCTTATTGAATTTTTAAACATTATCTTTTTTTTTTCTTTACCACTTTAAATTATACGTAATATATAATTAAATAATATATAATACTCTTAAATATTATCAATATGCTTTAGGACCTCAAAAAAGAATTGTGTTGCATAGTTATATGAAGAGTCTTTTATAGCCGGGACTATCGGAAGAAACTCGGAGATCACTGGGAGAAGCTGCTGTGAGGGCTGCAAAAGCAGTGGGATATGTAGGTGCCGGCACAGTGGAGTTTATATTACACCGAACCACTCACGACTTTCATTTCATGGAAATGAATACAAGACTTCAAGTTGAACATCCTATCACTGAGATGATTACTGGTAATTATTACGTAAACTTAGTGGCAATACCTAGTTTTATATTGCGGTAATCATAGCCTTTAGCCCTTTGTAATATAACACACTCATTTTAATACAATGGGAAAATTTGTTCTATAGATATTCAAAAAATACTTATACCGCAATCAAATACTTTAGAGACGATCAAGTCAATTCGTTAATTTATTTTATTTTTATATAAAATAGATTTATTTATGTTGCAACTAAGCCCATTTTATATGAAAATAAACTAAGCAGTTGACATGTTGAAATTTCATTAATCTTCTAGTTTATTTTATTGATATATTTCATTGATATCTTGTTTCTATTATTTTAAATTAGTATGTGGCAATACTCTTATATACACAATATTTACAGGTACTGATTTAGTGGAATGGCAACTGAGAGTGGCGGCGGGCGAGCCGTTACCAGTAACACAAGAGGACATCGTGAGGCGTGGCCACGCTTTCGAGTGTCGAATATACGCTGAAGAACCACGCGCAGGATTCTTACCAAGAGCTGGCACTTTGCATAGATTGATTCAGCCCGCACCAGAGGAGTTTGTACGGGTATGATATAAACGAAAATAAACGATTTTTTTACATTAAAATATAGTTCGAAAATTATTATTCCTTTGAATAATGTTATAAACATTCTATTATTTGGTAAAGATTTCTTTACAAGTTATATTTCAAACTACGAGAGGTGAGTTGCGCGTTTGTGCGCGCTATTCGTCTCCACAGGCTGTGGATTCGATGCTCTTTGATCTTGAGCTCGCAATGTATAATTTAAGGAAACAGACATGTTTCCGGAACAGCAACTTAACCAGCACACGGGTATGTGACTGGACAAATGTGTATATGTACTCTAAAACAAATAGTAACCATGTTTAAATGAATTATGTATCCCTCAAAATAAAACCAATCTCAATTTGTTTTTTTAATTCAAAAAACAGATAGAAACTGGTGTGCGTGAAGGTCAGGAGGTGTCCGTCCACTATGATCCGATGATCGCGAAACTGGTGGTGTGGGGTAAAGATCGCAATCAGGCTTTAGCCAAGACCAGAAGCAAGCTATCAGAATATCAAGTAAGTTTTTTTTACTCATAATGACGTTATCCTAATATACATAATTTTAGTATTTTTCAAAATCAATTGTGATATATGAAGAAAAATAAATTTTCTAAATTACTAATAATTAAAAAACAAAAAATGGACAAATAAACATTTTTCTTCGTACTACAGACAGCGTGGAAATTGATCTATTTTCAGAAAACTTGCCATACTTAATATAATGAAACAATGGATGGACAAGCTTCCTCGCTTAGAATGCGTAGGCTTTGAGTTCGTAACCAGAACTGCTCTAAGGGCGGCAGATTTAAAATATGAGGATTGCTAACTAATCGGGCGAGTTCTAAAAAAGTCATCCCATTAAATTCCACTGGGCCACATGTGTCCAGAATTGACATCTTGTGATATAAATAAAAAAAGTTTTATGCTTTAATTTCAGGTGGCCGGTTTAGAAACGAATGTAAACTTTTTAATTCGTTTGAGTAGTTCGAGTGCGTTCGCCGCTGGGGACGTGCACACCGCTTTCATACCGCAGCATGAGCAGGAACTGTTTCCCGATGCTGACTCATCGCTCAGTGAACAGTGCGCAATACAAGCCGCTGTTGGACACGTGAGTTTGTTTGTTTTAAACCATGGGTGGGAAACCTATTTTTACCGCGGCTAAAAATTCACCATAATGTAGTACTAAAGAGACATTTTCGTCATATATATATATATTCTCATTATAGTTTATCAAACTTAATCGTTAATTTAAACGACGAATGTATAAATATTAAGTTTTTCGTAACATTCACTTTAGATTTTTAAGTGTTATAACAATTCCATTTTCACTTTTGTAAGAAATGGCGTTAAACCCCTAATATGAATATGAGTCGTGTTATGTCCATCTGATATAAGAGATGCAATAAGAATATAGTAGCCATATGTACATGTAAACTTATGTTAACTTGATATAGCTATCTCCATTGATGGACCTAAATAAAAAATTTAAAATAAAAATGAACCAACGAGGGACGATGAAATAATTGTTTTGGCAATTCGGTGTTTGTAACAAATAACTTTCTAAATCAATGAATCTAGAAAACAATCGTTTTAAATAATTTATGATAGTCACTATCATCATCATTAGCCTTTTTAATCCACTGCTGTATATAGGCTTTCCCCGATGCCTTCCACCGACTGCGTTCCTTAGCTTTTCGCATCCACCCACTTCCGACCACCCTGATGTAGTCGGTTTTTGTGGAGGAAGGGCGCCCTGCGTTTCTGCAGCTTTCATTCCAAGACTTTCGCATGAAAGTTACGGCATACATACATTATATTTTTCCAGTTAATAAGCTCGAAACTGGCATCTTTGGCAAATGATACATGGAAGGGTATATGTGTAACTCCAAATGCTTGGAGGCCCAACTATCAACTGAAGAAGACGGTCGATTTAAAATTTGAGGAAAAAGGTAACATACCCTCTTTTTTATCTTTTAATGTTCACATCTATTGCTGCGCCACTAGTCAGCCGTGTGCCGATAATTAGTAATATATTCAATGACATCCTATTTGTCAATGTGTGATGACTGCTAAGGGAGTAAAAAAATCTGTTAATTACATTTCCCCCATTGTATTATATCTGTGATTCCATTTTTTTTTCTTTTAATACATTTTAGATGTCAAAGTAAATGTTGAATACGGGAGCACACCAAACATGTACCGGGTTCAAGTGAACGATGGAGAATGGAAGCAAGTGGAAGCTACCCTCACGTCCACGGTACAGGGACTCCGATTGATAACGAAGGTCGACGACAAGACGAACAATGTGGGGCTGTTGACGTATGATCAGGAAGTGCACGTTTATGATGAGGTAACCATGTGTAAAATTAAGGAACAAACGTGTAGTCCCTGTGATTGTTAATAATAAACCTGGTGCTTTGAACTGTTCAAAATGAACAGTACGACTGCCTTAAGGGCTCTGGGAATCGTTCTGTTATTATTTTCACCTATCTACATAAAGACTGTCTAGATATATTCCATTGCAGCACTTAATCATTTGATATACAGTAGTGTTCAATTGTTACTATTTCTCATTTTAAAGGCGCTGTTACTACAAAAATTACTGAGGTAATGAGACCTACCTTTTTTTGTCCCAAAACCACGAGCACAATATGATGTTTATCATCCTGATTAGTGCTGAGTCATTATGGACAGGCATAGCACATAATATCGGATGAACGTCCTGTTCGTCTCGTCACTTCAATACTAGTTAAATTTAAAATTTAGTAAATTTCACGTAATAACAAAAAATATATGCCTGAAGAAAATCATCATAATATTTCCTTAAGTATAAAAGAAGTAGTAAAAGGAGCTTATGCATTGCAGCTTCTTTCTCTAAATCTGCTAAACAATAATTTGCCAACATTACCATTTGAATGAAAAGATCTAACGTCTCAGAGCGACGACCACAATGTGATGCAGTGTACAAATCTTAATTAGAACCGTTGAATTGTTATATACGGTTGTATAACTTAACACCAGATTACCTACTCATTTTGGTATTCCATTTGATTTCTACCAGAACGGACAAACGGTGGTACACCTTCCCCGTCCGAAATATCAATCGGCTATAAGTGGAAGGGAAGCAGTTTCCGGCAATAGCGCCAGTTCACCGACACCAGGTGTTATAGAAAGAATACTTGTCAACACAGGAGATAAGGTAAAAAAGAAATCCGTGTGAGTCCCTGTCCACTTGTAATGATATTTTCTTTTTCGTGAGACAATGAAAAGGTTGTTACAACTTTTTTTAACTTGGATGACGACAAAGGATGTGCTATAGATATATTGCTTTAGTGCTGATTTTGAGTAAAGACCAGGTTATCGCGTGCTCCCCGCAAGTAGATTTTATTTTGTAAATATATATACATATTATATTTTTTATACACTTCCATATAGTAAATCTATTTATTCCCGTTTCTATCGGGTTATAGGTTTGTATTTTTTAAATATCGCGATTGACAATTTTGAAAAAATCACTATTTTGGTGTTTAAATTTGTGTATTTTAATTGTCACTATTAATTTCAAAGTTTGAAAAGTGATGTGATATTTATTGTTTCACAGGTTGTCAAGGGTCAACCGCTGTTCGTGGTGATCGCTATGAAGATGGAGTACGTGGTGCGGTCTCCACGCAACGGCGTGGTCGCGTCCGTCGCCGCGGTGAAGCAAGGCGACGCCGTCGGGAAGGGCGCACAAATAGTTCTTCTCAATCAAGAAAACTAACTCTGTTTAGTTAATACATAAAAAGAGCCACATCGATAGGAGGCTTTTAATAATTTCTTTGACTATAAAACTGTAAAAAAAAAATAACGAAAATAATTGTAGTTTTTTTTAATATTGTTTGTTTTCTTTAACAAAGAATTGTAACGATAAAATGGAACAAAAACAAAATTTTTATTTCTCGAGATATTCTTTTCAATGGCTAGCAATGGGGAAACTAAAATTGTGACCTTAAATTGATAAATGTACTGTGTATTAGGAGACCACTTCCGAAAACGAAGACATGATAGAACTAATTACAACTTTGAATGATGGGACGGAAAAACAAATCGTACCTGATGAAAAACAAAATCATATTTTGAAAACGTTTTACTAGTATTATTTACGCTCCATCGTATTTTTACAGCTAAATGAAGTTTTATAAAAAATACATTACTAAAAAAAACCAGCAATGAAACGCAAAATCGAAAACAACTAATGCTCGGATCAACGAACGCCCGGGCGCTAATCTAAATGTTCCGTGGCCCTATGAAATAGGTTCAAATTGAAACCAAATACATCTCGTAGCGTAATATATATATTTCGTAAAAGATATAGTAATGTTACTTATATAAAAATGTAATATTATAGCAAAAGACGAGCTGGCAGAGTGGTTCGTAGTGGTTTCGTAACAAACAGGAATGAACCAGCATCGCATCCGCCGGGGGACTTCCACGTTGTTCAAAAATCCTGACAACTTTCTGAATTAGCCAATCTTCAGGAATAGAGATGTACAATATGAAGAAGATCGAAAACAATCACGTTATAAGCTAAATGCACTTCATGAAATCTTACTATAGCGCCATCTATATATTTCGAAATAGTAACATAATTTTTTCGCGATGTGTATTATTACTAATGAATACCTTTAAATATAAATTACTAATATTAAATTAGCATTTATCCCAAGAAATAATTCATTTACTGTGTGTAATTTTTAAAAATTTTGATTATATTAGTAACTTTTTATGTAGTTGTTATCGGGGGCGTAGCTCAGATGGTAGAGCGCTCGCTTAGCATGCGAGAGGTACCGGGATCGATACCCGGCGCCTCCAAGTTAAACTTTTTTGATCAGTTTTGTTTTTTTTTATATTTTGTTCAATTTCGAATTATAATATATTTTTTTTTTAAATATAAATTTGAAATTTTTTTTATTAAAATATTCAACATAATGATGATGATGTATGCATACATATTATAATTCATCCTTGAAGTCATAAACAATGATAACTATGATTAAAATCGTGATTTGAAAAGTAAACAAAGTTATACGAAATATTTTTAAATTAACTTTTGCTATGTACATGGAAGTAATAATAATATTTTTAGAAGGCAAGACGTGGCGAACATTTTAATATAGATACAGAGAAATATACCGTTAATAATATCGTGGTATTTTTTTATCGCGGTTCGTTAACATCAATTGTGGTTAACACAAGGTACAATGAAAATGACAAGGCAAATATAATACATATATTTATGATATATACATTTATAACGTGACATGGATTATTTTTAATAATTTCTGCGCACCTACTCCAGTTTCTTACTAACATAACCATAATGTTTAAAAAAAGTACAACACAAGTTACGTAAATATTTATCGAGTATATTTCGTAACTTTTAGATGTACCAATTAGATTTTATAAAAATATAGATTTAAAATTAAAGAATTATGCTTCTAATATATGTTTTTGTAAACATAAAGGAGAAAGGAAAAGCCTTGTGACATGTTAAAAAAAAGATTTTCTGTAATAAAATGTCACCAAGGTTTCTTCTCAATAAATTGCACCAATAGAACCCACTAAGGATAAAATATAAATATATATAAGTTTCAGATCTTTAAAATATTATCACATTTTCATGAAATCTTCTTGTGATGTAAACCTTTAGCGTGTTATCGTCGGACGTTATCTTGTTTAAAGGTGCCTTTAGTTATTTAAGTCGGTAGTTGTCAATGAAATATATCTTATATATCAATTCTTATCTTGCACTACTGAAAAAATTTAGTTATTTATGTCTCTATTGGCAAAGTAATTTTTTCTTTTAAGTCGCCTGAATTTTCGCTTTAATTTTTTGATATAGAAACTATACAACAAAATATAACGAGCTAATATGGACATTAGAATCATCTATCTACACTGGTATCTATGAAGATAGATGTTAAATACTAGTGTAGTTTCTTAGACTATTTTAACAACTGCAGTAAAAACTGTTGTTATACTAAGGCTACAAAAAATACCTTCTATTGTATATCACTAGAGACTTTCAATAACCCTAAATTTTTTTTCATAAAACCTCGCGGAACATATATTTGACTATCAGTACCTATTATAATGCGGTACTACTACGTCTTTATTTTAAGATGTATGCTGTTAGTTCTCGTTAGCTAAGTAGCATTTACTGGTGGTAGGTCTCTGTTGCTGAAGATCGTCTAGGTAGGTGCGACCGCAGCGCCTATTTCTGCTGCCAAACAGTAGTGTTCCGATTTGAAGGAGCTGAAGCTTGTGAAATTATATGTATAGTGTAATATATGAGATAACGAGACTCAACATCTTACGTTTAAGGCAACGAGCGTGTGTATATGTGGCATACAATCTTGACTAGCGCCACGTTGTTATATGCGAGCGTATCACTTACCATTAGGTGAATGTGCCGTTCGTATCGTCGCTTAATTACATAAAAAAGTAACAATTGTTAGTGTCCTCCAAACCCGACAATAGTAATATTTGTATTTAACTGTTACGCGGTTCATTATGTTTGTAATTATTTAAAGAAAATCGCTTTTCATTTACAATGAACCTTACAACTGAAATTCATTTTACAAAATTCCATAAGTCTAAGGTCCATAGCAACAATAACGACTACATAATTTAAGTGTTGATACTAATATTTGTTAAATTATATGTAAATAAATCGATATAAAATTTATACGGCCGTTATGATTAAACATTTAAGTTATTGTAAGTCGTAATGAAGCTATTGTTCTTTCCATTCTTTAGATGACGTCATGACAAAACTATAAAGGGGACGAGATGCACAGTTTCCTTTTAAATAACAGATGTTATTAACCTCGTTACATTAATATGCAAAATTAAAATATAATAGTTTAATTATGTGCTATAGAAATGTAAAACACAAGATATATGGATACTAGCTGTTCCCTATAATATACCCGCAACTTACTTAGCAAAGGAATTTTCTAAAATCCATTCTCATTTGATCTTTAAATGGCAAGTTATATCTCTACGAAATTTTGAGTCTCTACGTCTAATAGTTTCGAAACTCTCGTGATGAGTCAATGAATCTCTGGATATCTCCTATTTATATGTAATATTTCCATCCTAATCTAAAACTCCATAGTGCATTATTATAGTTGTAATTGTATAGTAGCACCAGTATATATCTTAATTGGAATAGATATTGCATATCGATATTCTTTAAATATTTTTCAGCTGTCTATATACTAAGTGACCCGCTAAGCATGGATCGTTTGCGCGATAAAGATCGAAGCATAAGTACAAAATTAGGTAAACCAAACCTGTTTATGGTACATTCCATTAATAAAGTTGTTCCATGTCTAACACGCATTAAATGTCCAAGTATCAAGATACCAGTTTCTATTAAACTAAGAACACTTGACTTCCTTTACCCATTTCAGTTATCTATCTGGTTATACGTACATGATACATACGATACTGTACCATACAACACCAGAATAAGTGATGTCGTTTTTATTCTTGCCTTTAGAGTCTTGAACTTGAAAAGAAAAAAATATTACCTGTGTGATAACACCTAACATGTCTAATTATTATGGAAAACATACTATTTATATTATAATTAAATAATATAGTATATTTAATGTATCAGTAATAGAGTATTATTATGCTGTAGTATAATAACTAGTAATGGTGCATTTGTCAAATTTACCTGGCAAGGGTCTCTGACCTCAACACCGGTTTGTTGTCATTTTCTGTAAGCATTCCTAATAACAGCTGATCGACACAACAACAAAGCCTCTTCTTCTTTGAAACTCTCCCATTGATATTTTCATTCTTCTTTGCTTTACACATTTAATTCTAAAGTAGCTTTTGACTTTATCAAAATTTATGAAAAATAATTTATTTTCAAGAGTTTCGAAATTGTTATATTGGTGCTATGATTAAAGCCTTGGTTCTTCGTTACTTAAAAAGAGACATGAACCATGTTCAGCTTCTATATTTACCAAATATAAAACCAAATTAATTTCTATAATAAATATGGAAACATCTGTAACGTTGTTCTTAGTAAGTTACACTACGGCATTAGATTAAAAATTAATGTTGTTGGACCTTTTGGCCTCATCATATGAAATCTATTCAAATTTGATGAATATGAAATCATTTTAAAAACATGTTTTTCTATATTTCCTGGGAATAGTACTGGATTTCATCTGGGTTGTTAGATAACCGTTCTTGAGACACTATACTTTGAACAAGCTAACAGTAATTCTCACTTTAGAAAAGTAAATATAAACTATTATATCCCTGTGGCGCTGCGGATAACCGCCTGCCGTGTAAAACAATTGTCTATAGTTAAGGCCACATGTGATGAACTATGGCTAGTGGGAAGTTTTTATAGATTCCGCCTGGCTAGCTATCAGAAATCTGCTACCACCTATTAAATATAACACCTTAAGGATTCTCCATGAACACGCTGTACCATTTCCAACGCGATCATTTAACCTCATGTGAAATTGAGGTAGAATGTTAGCGTTTTGTGCAAGTAACATTTAGTTGATAAATCAAGGAAGTAAAATAATTGATTTAATTATTCAAAAAAATAAAATGTCATTGGAATACATTGATAATTCTAAGCAACGCATTAATAAACATTAAAAGTCGACTAGTTGTAATTAATTCCAAATTTATGCTATTAGTTGCTAAGCGTTTATAATGTATTCGTATAAATCAATGTAGTATTTAAATGCAAATTATCTAAGATTGTTGTATGGTAATTATAATTGATTGCCCATCCCCGAACATAGTGAAAGGAAGTTGTTAGTTTGGCTAAAATCGAAAGGCAATACACTTCTTCACAAACAGCCAAAATGACTATAAATGGAAAGCATTTAATAGGAACAGAACTAATCTATCCTATTTTCATGTACTTCACCTGATTTTTGTTTAATGTTCATAGAACCTGGTTTATTCCAACAAACCATAATCATCAAAATGGATCCAATCTGTTAAGTAAACAGTTATTAATGGCCAAACAAAAAAGGGTACAAAAATATATAGTTCTCTTTTTAACCTTTGTCTTTTGTGGCAAGTTAAAAGAGAACTATATCGTACGAGACTAAAGATTGTATTACGCGCAAATAGTCTCAACCATCATTTCAATAACTATTATCAACTACGATAAAAATATCTACGAAAATGATAATATAAACATTGTAAAAAAAACAAAGCTAGGAAGCATGGCATAATAGCGACCAAGTCAATAAAACATAAAAACAGAATTATATGATTTGCGGCCAAGTAAAGATAGACAACGAAGCTCACGAGTAGATTCGCCACACGGGACTAGGAGGACTGTCCCCTTGTGACCTCCATTGCCATAGTTTGACTAAGACAATAGCCCAGTACTTTCAGAAGCTCTGGTGAGCATAAAAGACAGGATTATGAGGTTACGTACGATTATGAGGTTACCTTGCTGGAAGGTTAAGCTACAATCAGCGGTTATCATCATAATCATCATTATTAGGTGCCCTCTTCAAACTGACGATCAGCTGCTAGCGTTGCCAAAACCTCGGAAATGTGACCCTGGTTTAAGAGGGCAAAGTTAATATTCAAAAGAGTTTTAGTCGATGCAAGTCCGACATAAACTATCTTGTTCTCCATAAGGTGATATAAAAACCCATTTCTCTATCATCAAACAAAAAAATATTTCAGAAAGAGTAAACTACCACATAGTATTCATACATAATGAGTTATGTCTCCTTACGTAAGTAATTTCACTAGTTACAACGCCTTTCAAACCGGAGTATATTTGCACACTAATGTTTGCTGGCAGAAATAGGCGGTACAGTTATATTATATCTAGACGGTGTCCGGGAACAGAGGCCAACCATGCCATTCATATCGAAAGGTGATCATAGTAATTCGAATATTTCACTTGTGTTATGTTAAAAAGGTTTGATAATCTGTAAATAATAAAACGAAGGTGTCGACGAGTCCAAAGAGCAACAACTGAAACGTGCTTTGACTGTTTTAAAGGCTGTTTTAAAACGTGATTGTTTCATGGACGTGGTCTTTCTTAAAATATGTGTATTTTGAAATGTAAACAAATAAGTATCGACCTTCCAAAGTTATGAAAGCTTTTGTAGATTTATCCGTAATTGCGCAAACAATGATTTAGAAAATATAGTGTTTTTAAATAAACTTTAAAAAGCAAAGGACGAGCTGGGAAGTTACATAACATACGGCAGCAGCATAGCATAAAGACACATTTTCTTTTTAATATATAGAACAAAGAAATACGCATGAGAGAAGAGAAAAAACTAATAACCAAAACAAATATTTAATAACGTATTATATTAGACGTTTCGTATAATTAAAGTTTTAGTGTTAAGCACTAAAAATCTTGAGTCTCTAGTGTAAGTGTTAATGACTATTTGGTCATTATCATAGTGACATTTACAATACTACGAACTTAAGTGTATTATTTTGGAATAAATGTAGGACACTTAAGGAAGAGGATATAGAAACAACGTTGATAAGTAATTGCATACTACAACAATTAAAATAATCTACGTTAACAAAGCTTTTTTTAATATTAAAAACAAAGTTTGGAAAGCTGGGAGTTCTTCTCTATAACACAGTAATAGCCTACTATTATATTTTAATTCTTTGACCACAATGTGCTCTCTAATACCATCTTCAATAAACACCTATATTGTAAAATGATATAACGCTGTTCAAAATTTGGCATTCTAATTTTTATGACTTGCTATAAATTAATTCCAATTGTTATCACCAACCTGCGATAGTATACTTATAGCCAAAAAAAATCTAAAAATGTTCGACCTTTTATGTTATCTGTTTTATATTATCTTTAACTTTAACTATAATAAATATATATTACTACTATTTAAGAAATAACAATGATAGTATATGATAAAATCCGCAAAGTTTAAAATCATAGTCACCTGTATGCGGAATTGTGGTTGTTTAGCAACCGACTTGCTTAGCAAGCTGTATTTTACCATCGTTAAGTAAGTTGTTAAAATACAATTAACATTGTGTTGCAACTAACAAGCGATCGTTGCCGTTATCATTCGTAATTTTATAAAAAAATCAGTACACGTTTTGTTAATTTTTATTTCAATGAATTACATTATCTATGTATGTATATTTTATTTAAGGTATTGAATTTATGCACCACTTAATGAATAGTTGAGCGATATAAAGGAGAGGCCCCAGATTAAATATTAGGTCGTTACATATGAAATTAGCGTTTTTTCATACTGACCACTTTGACTGAAATATCTTATCTTTGGTTAAGAATTCCAAATTCAAATTTATATATTCATTTAGCTGGTAAATTTGAGTTTTGAAAACAGTCATTCATTTGTTTTTTCCTCATAATTTTTTTTTGGCGTCGCTTATTACCGCACAATCATCACATTAAAGTACTAAGCTTGAGACATAAGTTTTATTTTCTCTCCTTAAGTTGCTACACTTTAAACCGTAACGCAATAAAATGTGCAACAACTATCTGATGCTAGAAACAAGCGTTGCGGAAAGAACTCGATAGTATTCGATACAAATCTCTCGCGAAATCTGCAACTTAACGGTAAGGGCCTCGCGATAGAAAAGTCCCTTACCAAAATTAACAACTATACTATATACATCCACTTGTTATTAACACCCATGATATGATCGTCGCTCTTTCAGGTAAATAATTAATTGGTGGTGGAGCAGATCGAAATAAAACGTGTTTACACAAAAATGCCGTTTGTATATTATCGCTGTAAATGGTCTGGCTCTTGTAAGATCTACACCTTCGTCAATATGCTAATCATCATAAAATTAAGTCAACTGTGATATTATAACGATCAGCTTTTAATTTTCCAAAAAACATAGACCATATATGATAACACTGATTCATTAACTGAACCTTATTTAATACTGCATTGTTGAATTTGAAAAAATGTGTTCTACACTTGTTGTTACACGAAAGTGTTATCAATATGTACAAAGGTTTGTTGTTATTAAATCGATTTTTTGTCCATAACCTCTTTTTTAAGACATTGTTAGATCCTAAAAAAGTTTAGTTTGATATCTCGATAATCGTTAAAGGGTTTTTAACCGTTAAGTTCACACATTACAATGGAATTTGTTCTGGTTATATTAAAAATAATTATTCTGACTAGACTGTACATCAGCCCAGTACAGTAATTGGTAAATTAAATGTAAAAAATCTGCAGCTACATAATCTGTAATAAAATGTTATCTATAATAATAAAAACAGTTTAATAAATGTAATAGGACATATATCCGGGGATAATTTAAAACAGATATTTTAATAAGCCTTGCACATACGTACTACATCTCAAAAAATAAAAAAATATATTTATTTAGAAATAAATCACAGACTTCAATTTCTATTTTTTGTGGTACTTTTGATCATTATTTTATTTCGTTTGAAATATGGATTAACATTGCTGGAGGTCAGACCTATGACCTAATTATCAAGTATGTGCGTACAGGTAACTAGGTCACGACAATAGCGTTGCATAAGTGGGGTGCATCTGCTTGACATTTGAATCGACCCCGAATCCGAATAGAAACTGTGTCACGAATTAGCCGGCAAGCGGGCACCGGCGCGTCGTTGTGCAATCCCGTTAACACTGTGCCCACTCCACAATCCACGTGCGAGCCGGCGCGTCCCAATGTCGGGCGTGGGCGTCCTCGCCGCCCGCTCCTAATAACGAGCCCACCCGAACTAACGTGCCGGCCGACACCGGCAAAACAACTTTCTTGCTTGCACTCACGTAGCTCACTACATACGTTCTCTTCCTCAAAACAGCTGAGTATCAAAACAAAAAAGCGAGACGGACGGTCGCCGCTCCCGCTCGCCGGCCGGCCGGTGTCGCGCCGCACGCACGCCAGTTCTCGTTTGAATCGTGCCTATTGAGGTTGTTCGCTACGAGTTTGCGTGCGAAGTTTATTGCCGCGAAAGGATTTTCCTTTGTCCCGATTTTCGAGGACCTTGCCCTCGTATTATGTTTCCGCGCAAGAACCGCTACCAGCCTCGGCCCACGGAACAGCCGAACCGCATCCAGCGTACAGAATCGCGTCGGAATTCACGTAGTTTTCCAAAATTCTGTGACGGATATCCCGCGAAACGTGTACGTAGAGCAATTTGAAATTTTTGAGTGAACTTGTGAGCGAAGTTAGAGAGTGGACATCCACACCTAGTACTGTGTGCGTATAGTGCGAGCGCACTTGTGCCTCCGGGGACTGTTACCACTATGTCGACAGGGAAACGGCTCGCGAAGCGCTCCATCATCGGGACGCGCGTCGCTGCGCTCGGTGAAGACGGACTGTACTATTCGGGTATGATTCAGGCGGTGAAGACGCCGGCGCCGTTCCCAGAGAACAACAACTGCATAAACTTGACGCCGAACACTCGGTACACAGTGCGTTTCGACGGCGGGAAAATGAGTCGCGAGTACCGTGACGCTGAACTGATCGGACCTGGCTTCCGCGGCCTAGTTGGCGTACGCCTGCAGCCCGGTCAGCGAGTGTTCCTCACATACAACGGGCGCGAGGTGCGCGCGGATGTGCTCTGTCACAATTATGAAACTGATGAGCTTCGCGTACAAGTTCATACTCCCTCCGCCGAGGTCAGTAAAACACGTGAAATATGAAAATGTATTTCTAACTTATGTAATATCTTTTACACGCTATTTTACAAAAAGTATGAGCGAAATAAACTTATTACTTTACAAGTTAAGGTAAGTTACAGAAAAGTTGATCTTCTTTAATAATTTAAAGAAGACTAATGTTTAGGCACATAATTCGGACACATAAGTAAAAGATTTCAACGACTCGCAGATGCAAACACATTTTGCAAAACTTATCGGCGACGGTCTTGTCTAATACGGTGATTAGCTATCGCTGGCTGCCATGTTGACATTGGTGCAACACATTGCATTAGGACAAAGGACATCCGTGTATCCAGCGGCGCTGCTATTGACCCTAACACACGTACCAACGCTTTATGTGGCTATTAAACGATAACTTATCGCAGTATGATGATATTGTTCTACTGCTACACGTATAAAAAACATATACAAATGTAACAATTTATATGCATAAAATCATAATCGCACTGCAATTAGCAATGTTTCATCGGTTTATCCCGTCACTTTTTACATGTACAAGGTTTATCCCCCTGTACTCTGAACGAGGAAATCGTCTCAAAGCCATAGTAGGAGGTGGTAAATGTCGGTAAATAACATGATTTGTTTATATGTATTACGTAAGTACCGGCGAAGCACGCTTGTTTACCGGCAAACAGTTAACTGTCCTGTCACGACTATCTATGTCCGACGTCACTGTGCCACGAGTATTTTCGAATTGTTGAGAACATGTTGCGTGTTCTACGCAAACGTTTGTCCATGTTTTTGTGAATATGAATGAATGTGAAATTTATGAAACAGTTTAACTATTGTTAACACAACCTAATTGTTTTACATAATAATAATGTCTCTACTGCCTGCATTCAGGGTCTATTCTTTCACGAAGAGAGTCAAGGCTTTGGTGAAGTTTTTTAAGTATAATGTAATCAAATAAAATCTCGTAGTTACAACAAAAGGTCAAATTGTGTTTTGAGTAAAAGTACATGTACGTACAATTTGTCGGACTGTTAGTGTAAAATGTACAGACATGTAAAAAAGTCACACGATCTTACACCACGATAAAGAAACCACAATTGACGTTAAGGCCACGCCTGCGTGCGCGCAACATGCGGCGCACGCGCATACGTCCTCGTCGCACAGACGTGAGCTCGAAATTCGGTCGCACCGGCGCCGTTACCACAAACAACTGTACATAATTGGATTAAGATTTTCCCCTTGTACTTATGTATAACGATACGAATCGTTCCACTACTATAAATTTATTAAATACATTATGTAGTTGCGCTTACGGCGACACCCGCGTGTTATTCTTACAATGTACAGCCAACAAATCATAAACTTTACCTAGCTAACATTTAGTTTTTAATCTCACATATTACCTCTTTTAAAAATTTATTTTCGCAACAAAAAGCTTTCATGTATCTATTTCCATACCATCATCAATCATCATCATTCATCTCCATACCAAAATTTGACAAAATTTATTCAGAATACACAACTGAATTTATCTTGTCTACCTTAGTAAAAGTAGCGATTTGGCAACTATTTTATTTAACGATATATGTATAGCGAAAGTTACAAGTATCGCTTTCGTACACTGTACGTTATGGTATTAATTCCGATTGTCACTTCAGTGTTCAATGTTATACTCAGCCATAGTTGAAACCTTTCGCACGGTGCAAAAGTTTACGCTTGTAGGATTTATTTTATATTTCATTCAAAAGGTTTCATGTGTATTGATACAACCTAATACCATCAGTATTTAATAAACTGGTGTAGTTAAATATTTGTAATAAAATGAGAGCATATCAAATATTTCGCCGAGTGAAAACCGGTGCTATAATCTAAAATAGAAAACTGTACCGTCATCGTATGTTATTTTTAAAATCTTTCTACGTTAAAAACATGTTTGTCTTACGAAACTGCCGGCCGGTGCGCGTCCGGTCGAACCTAATCGCGCTAAATACACCACAAGCTACTGTGTGCTCGATAACGATTAAATTTTTTTTTTTAATCCAAAATACTACAAGTCGCCTCGCTATTGAGCACTTTTGGTTTTTAATAAACAAACGACTGGCCGTGACACCTTTATATATCGAGTTTATAATAGAATTGAAATATTTAGCATTATCTGATAAGATACTAACGAGCTCTAGGTCGTACCAACCTTCTTCGGTGGTAGATAAAAAAAATATATAATAATATATAAGCATGTATAATGAATGATGTTAGTTTTATAACAATTTAAAATTCGCTTTTTGTTTAATAATTAAAGTTTATGTATGTTCTACTTGTATATTATTATTGACAAATTGTATGTACGAGAAGTGCGTACACGAAATCTGTGGCCGGCGTTAACCTTGCGTGCGTAGCAATAGCTACACACTGTGACGTCGCATAGTGCCAATATGACGTGCCAAGCGCAGCTCTCTCTAATTCATGGTCGCACTACAACTTCGACTAAATAATTGAATTTTAATCTGAATGAAATTTAATATCTATAATCTATTTAACTCAAGGTATTACTATATCGAGAAACCTGTGTACCTATAACCTGTAATTTATTATTTTCTCTTATATTTATCATGATTTACAAATATGCTGTCATTGTACAGTATGTGCAACGAAAGTATGTTCTATACCTAGATGATAGTGTAATAATATAATAACAATTTTAATCTTGCAATTATTCCCTTATTTTTCAAAGGTACAATTTTAATTTAATGAAATCTCTATCAAAACACTAGTCGGTTTAGTTAGTTAATAGTGAAATATATATATATATGGAGGTCAATGCGCACTTTGTTTACATTGATGGCGCGCTTGTGCCAGATAACTGCCGGCATAGATAGGCAGAGTAGTTTACGTCACAGCCGGTGAAGCTCGTCACTTAAAAACAAGTTAATAAGATAACACAATATCATTATTTACTCGTCTCTAAATAACAAACCGAGCAAATAATTATATCTTCAATTGTACCACATTGCCAATACTGTATTACCCACAATTGTCATATTATATACTTGGTTCTTAAGCATAAGTTCATAATAAATCAAAACTTTTTATCTATAATGTTATACTTTATAAGTACTATCTATTAATATTTAATATGATTTATTGAAAAAAAACGTCAATCGATGTCCGTTAAAATTAAAAAATAATTATTGAGTGGCCGTACATATCTGCAAATGGGATTGCATATTGGGAATTACGTCGGCCCCGGCGTTTTTGCAAGAAAATGATTATCTGTAGTGACGTGGTATTCCCCGCTGTGGTGCGACGGCGAGCGAGCGTCATACGTAATTTACAGCGATTTACGCTACGTAAGTGACGGCAGGGCGCTCGCCAGCACGATACTCAGAATCTGTCCAATCGAATCGGCTCGGCCTTACTGACTCATTCAGCTCCAACAATGTCTACAAACACGAGCTAACGTATTGACGACTCCCTACTACTTCTTAATTACATTACTATTCATAGTTACTTCATAATTTTCTTATTGAATAGGTCTCTACGGAAACCCCCTATCTGTCTAACAGCGGACCAACCACTTCGCTGTAAGTCTATAACAAAACTTTACGATGACTTACTTCGAAATTCATAGGACCACCGAATTCACATTCGCTTTTAAAATTGTTTACAAATTTTTAAGGTATATTAAATATTTTTCACCAAGATCACCTTAATCGATAGAGGTCCAGTATACCCTCTATAAAGTTTGCGACATAAAAAACTAACTTGCAACTCTAAAATACCAAAAATCTTTGTTATTCCTTATAACATCAACTGTCTGCCCGAGTCTTGTCAGAATAGATACAACAGTTATAAAGATTAGCCGAAAGAAAAAATTACAGATTTCTTAAAACTAATAAGGACTTTTTTATTATGTATAAGTACTATGCAAACATTCACATGCATTAAGTAAAAGGTTATATAGACACTAGCTATTCTCCGCCCGCTTTGCTCGTCGTAATATAAAATTAAACCGCAAATGACTTCCTATAGCAACTGTTACTATAGCATCCGCATAAATAATATGAAATAAAATTTTTTATAAAAATTTATTAGAAATAAAATTATGAAGAATCAAAATAGCCTATAAGCATCAACAAATTATTTCGCGACGAATTCTCATGTTCCCATCTCGATACGTTCACTAGTTTTCACGTGTTTCGCGAATAAACAAAACCCATTTTGATTATATATACAGATTACAAAAAGACAGTTGAATTTTATTTGTCGAAAGCATACAAAAATCATTAGGTATATCCAGTAATATGTTCGTCGAAGTTGTGCAAAAATAAATTTAGAGTGAGCGGTCAAGAAATAGGGACGCTGGCGAGCCCGGAACCGTGTAACGGTATTCATTACAAAATCGCGTCAAGAATTATTTTCACGTGCGCGCGGCGCCGCTCGTACCGTTATCCGGTGGAGGTGGAGCATCAGCAACCTCACCGGCCCCGCTTTAAGTAGAACAACCGCTAATGTCCAGCAGATTGCTCATTTCCCAGAAATAATGCCACGGAGCTTTTTTTGATGATTATAGAAACTAAACTTATATTAAATTCGAGCTCAACATCTTCACGTACCCTGATTTGTATTTTTAATTAATGCAGTCTTATAGTTCGACATTAAAAAAATAAAAGTGGTGAATAAATTTTCATTTAATTAAATAAAAAACGTAACTTTTTTAATTAGTTTAATTAATCATGTTTTACTATCACTTTTCAAGTGGTACGTAAGCGGGTGCAATACAAACGGCATTGTTGTAACTTGGCGCAGTCAAAAGCGTCTATTGCTCGGCCACGTTCAAAGTAGGCTATTGCAAGTTACGTAAACGATGTGATTTCCCTGCATTTGCAACCGCGCCTTTCGTTTGCTGAGGTCGTAAGAGCGGCCTGATTCGCCACACCAAGCCGCTCCACGCCGCACCACGCCGCACCACGCCGCGCCACGCTGCGCCGAACCACGCCGCACCGCACCGCACCACGTCGCGCCCGCGTCGAGCGTGAAAGTGCCACCACATTTGCTGGCCATGTACCGTTTCAGATTCACTTACTTTTACACAATACATTGTTGCCGGCCTTTATTAACCAACTTTGTTTCAGTCACAACAATAACCAAACTTTATCGATAACAATTACTAACAGCTGCACGTTTATTTTTTTATGTATTATATAATAATCTAAATGATACCGTAGTATAAACCTAATACTCTTGAACTACGATAGGAATATCTGTCGTAACACAAATATTATTATTTCAATACGATATTATAAAATGCGATTGCGTATACATCTCACTCGTATCGTATCGGACAATCGCGCGTGATCCAACATGGAGAATCGCAAACGCAGGCGAGTACAACCGGCAGTAATGTAGTTAATATCGCATTTGCAGTATTACCGGCGAAAGTATTTATGATTCCAGTACAATTTTTCCGATCAACTTTTCTTCAGATACACTTACGCTGATGACGACCACCGATGCGTGCAACAGTCGCATGGCTGTTAATTTCTCTGAATTAAACTGACGGTATCATACAATCACATTACATTGTTCTTATACAAAATCAAATGTGTTTAAATTTATAACTAAAATTACGTATGAAACAGTAATAACGTGCAATGCTGTTGAAAGATCGTGAAGTAATTTATAACAAGAAGCTCGTCGTTAAACCGTATTGAAATTAACAAGTTTCCCCTTCGATAATTTCTAGTAGTACGTGATCTTTTTGCCGATGCGTACGTAAACGGAACCGGGGACCGACGACGCGGCCATCGGCGACGAAACCATGGGAAGAGAAAACGGTAGTTTACATTTAATCGTGCTACGAGACTACTACTTTGCAGATACGTTATTATTATACCATGTTACCTTCTACAATTTCAAGAAAGCCTTTTGGTAATTAGTAACTTGCCTTTATAACTTTTCTTAAAGATTTTGGAGTTCAAACAGTTTTGAAAATATTGTAAGAATGTATTACTAATTTTAAAAAAATATGTTGATTTAGACGTAAGATGTTAGTCTCTTTGTATTTTCATAAGATTTGAACGACGCTGCATCTTGAAACCGGAACACAGTCTGACATAACTCTTTGTTGTTATACACACTCTAGTTTGGTGGTAGATGACGCGCTACTGGTCTTCAGCCACAGAGATCTTCTTAATCTTAAGCCCCTCCAACTAATGAAGATTCAACACCAGTTCTGCGAATCCCTTTCTGTTGCGCGTTAGGTGGATCAGCTGTCCGGCGCTCTTAAGCTCACAAATATTGGACTAATTAAATAAGTCCACTTCTTTTGTAATAAAGACACTAAATAATGTAATTTTTAATCTTTACTACTACATCTCAAATCATACGTTTCGTAAGATTTCAAGTGACGTTCGCTCAGCACCGACACAGTTTCAATATAAATCAAGGTTGATAAGATAAATCTAAAGTGATTTGTTCGCATACTGGTATTAGTATGTACAATGTGCAAACGACACACGAGATAATTAGTATAGGTGACAATATCAAAACATACATAATTATCAATCGAATTCCGACCAATAGTGTTATAAATAAATAAGCTAAAATGGCAAGGAATATATGTTTAAATTTCACCAAGCAATTTCGAAATTCGCGCTCTCAGACTATTTAAACAATCTATTATATGTAAAAGTGTCGTATTAAAATCGATGCAGCCCTTCTGTAGATTACCCAGGACAAACAGATACTAACACACTAACAAATAATTTGGAAATTACCGTTCTATTATTGGTACCATAACGACATTTGTAAATATTAGGTAAAAACCTGTTATTTTGTTTTTACAAAGGGACATTACTATGTTAATTACTTCGACTCATATACCAAATATAAATGAATACAACGTATCAAATAACTCTTTGTGGAAACGTTTTGAATTCATTAAAAAACTACATTTTGTTAGATAAGACGTTGTCATTGGTTAGTACGAAATTGCTTGCTTAATTTATTCGACCTAAATTCGGCGCCGAAACGGTGAGATGATTTAATGACCGTCAAACATCGTTGCGAATTTAAAATGTTTCATCTATGTAGTAGTATTGTAGATTCGTTAATATGTGTATGCTAATAAAACATAACAAAAGTATACATTTTAATCTACAGGTGAAATTATAGGAAATAATTAATTTATATCAGGTAAAAAACTATAATACAATC
This sequence comes from Ornithoptera alexandrae, assembly GCA_029030555.1. NCBI lineage: Eukaryota > Metazoa > Arthropoda > Insecta > Lepidoptera > Papilionidae > Ornithoptera > Ornithoptera alexandrae. The sequence continues at coordinate 5,543,902 of JARDVY010000023.1, read as the reverse complement.
CTTGAGTTTGAATTTTTCAACGGTCGATATATTTTCAGTTTAATGTCCTCCAGCGAATCCGCAACGCAGGCAAGGCCAGCCCTTTATGGGTGACCTCATTGTATTTCACCTTGGAATAGTTTTATGAAATACAGAAAGCCGTTCTAACGTTAAACGAAATAGAGATGCAAATTTCGCACTTCCGTTTAATTTAAAAGATTCATTCTTGTAAAATAAGATCCGGGAACTATTTAGACAGAGATCATTTTAAATAAATCCAACGCGGCATGTAACCAGTTCAGTGCTTTATCTTGGGTTCTGGTCGGCCGGTGTTGTGTAGAGTGAGCTGAGTCAGCGGCGAAAAATAACTCGTTTTCTGGTTTCGATTTAACAGTAACACACTAGAACCGTTAACACGTGGGCGGATGTCACCACGTTCGCTTATGAGTATTTCGGTAACCTTCTCGAGTCGGATCATGTGTAAAATTTTTTAATCATCGACCTTGATCTTTAACAAATGAAATGTAAACGAAGTTGACATTTGTTGTGTAGAATGTTGTATTAAATGACTATAGTATGCCATTAATTGGTGCTACTCAACTTTTGATGAAACGAAGAACAAATATGTAATAACAAACGGAAAGCAGTGCGGCGCGCGGGCCTCTCAGGCATGCTGACCCACTGACCCAGAATTTCTGATATTGAACCGGTGACGACGCATCGTCCGTATACGAAACCCGACCTCCACTTGCGTTTTCCTTTTTCGTGACACAAAAACATCAACTAGTAACAGTTATTCGGATTTTTCGCCAATAATGACAAATTCAATGTTAAGAATTAAAATATTATCGCGGACATCCAAATCTATTACATAGTTCATTTACGTGATCATTATAAATGTAATTTCAATCAGTGCATGCAAGTAAGGATTGTGATACTTAAAATCTTCAGTACATTTTACAGTATTATACTGAATGCACATAGCTGATTAGACGTCACGCAATAAAATATGTTAATCATAAAACGTACTTAAAGCAATGTCAATGTTAATCACAAGCTAGTCATAAATCCGACGTCGGTAGCAGGTCAGCAATATAACGGTTTCATTTGCTGTGCATATGTTGCGTTACTGCAGTGAACAGGTTCCCTATATCCGTTATCAAGTGGTAACAAGGCGCGGTGGGCCGGTCCGTTTTTGGGTCAGGCTGGGTCACGACGCCTGCGTGCTTGCTATCCAACCTCTAGAACGTATTTAACGTTATTTCGATATCTAAGAATAGAGAGGCGACCGTGCTTGCAGGCATCCCAAGGTGAAACGCTCACTTCTCTAAGCGTCGCACGTAAGTGATGAGATTATAGCATCGGGTCGACTTTTGTGTCGAAAGAACAGCAACGTCCTTGCGCAGATTTCTTGTTTTATTACGTAACATACAATGTAAGATTAAAAAGAAACACGCATACAGAGTCGAGTGTGTGCCGCCCACGAGATCACAACGTGAAGAGAGTGCAGTTTATGCGTCCCGTGACGTCACAGCCGCGTCGCGCCTACGCGAAATAACGCTCGCCTTAAGCATTACTTCAGATATTGCCATTCTCTACGATATGACGTCACTCCGACCACAGCTTGACGTACAAATCTCAAGAAAACCTCTCAACCGTGACAAATAAATCATTTACGCCCCAGCCTTGCATCACCATTGGCAAAGTATTGCAATGATCACTTCCTTAAGACGACAAATGCTGACCTACATGATCTCTAGATTTTAATGAACAGCATCGTTTACAATGACCCTTGTATTACATATAATTCTTAATTGCGTAATATAAATCTTACAAAATTTTTTTAAAAGTAAATGTCAACTCAGTTTCCCCGTAACCCCACGACTGCTGCAAAATGATCGAAACACAATATAATAAAATATATAAATAAATTCAAAAGAATCTGTAAAGCTGTTTTGATAAATAATTTTCTTGTATTAAATAGTTTAATAGGTCGAACACGGGTCACATCAAGGGTAGGATCGTGACCCATATGCACAGTGTCAACGCATAGAGGCCACCTAATTCCAACGTCGAGGAGGATAAACCACAAACTTTGTGTTGTCGAAACGTAAAGTGCATCAGCAAACAAAGAAATAATTTATTGTACATAATTAAAAAATTCGTGGAAAGATGCGATGAACGCCTGACCGGGATTCGTTTTAATTTAGCAATACAAGATCATACTTTTTTCTCCGTATCAGATAAATGAAATGCTCGTTTCAAGGAGAATGGTGGCAATAAAAACGCTCGCTGTATTTTGTCTTATACAATGTGGGTCACGGATTTTTAGGGCAAGGTTGGCCGTTGCAGGCGGCGGGGAGCGCAGGGCTGCCTCGCGTGCCCAGCTCCACTGCATCCGCTTTGCAACCGTGCGCTCGTATTCACAAATTATACAAGGCCGTACCGATCGATTGCTCACTCTAACCGTATACATCCGATTAGAATCGCTAATCGTACAATTGAGAACAAACACATTGTGCTAACTTGTACGTAATTTAACAAATAACCCACACTTCCACATTTTTGAAGCTCTTCAATGTCAAAACCCTTCATATGTCTTCAGTTTTTAAACCTTCTTTTTTATAATAATATTGTACAGAAATGGATTAGAGACATAGATTTTTCATAATTTTCTATATTTTGTTCTTAGAGATATAGTACAGTATGAATAGTACTAAATACTTTTGCGTTAATGTAAATTAAGGTTTTATTTCGACACTTGCAGTTAGTTCATTTCATTTTTTTGGTAATAATGCCTTATTTCTGTTGATGTGTATCAAAGGTTTTATATATATAATAAAATATTACACTTCTTAACACTTTCTTATGCTTATTTAAAATCACCTATATTATAACATAATATATGTTTCATTATAAGTGCAACATAAAACAAAACAAAAACAAAAATAAAGAAAACGTTGATATTATCAGCAATTAAGTAAAACTTTAAGTACAAGCAAATAATTGCAAGCCTCGGCAAGTATCGTTTGATATATCTATACTGAGATTTACTAGTGCGGAGCTATTGACCTATTTGCCAATGCACGAACACCCATTGCCAGCCAAACCTACATATGCATGCGTGCCTTTGTTACTTCGTCTCTTGCCTATATCAAATGCATATTGTATATACCGTTCCAACATAGTTTAGACCTATTAAAAAAACATTTTGTGTACAATACGCTTGAATTAAAAAAAATTCGCAAAAGAAAAGTATAATTTAATCACTCTTATAGAGTCCTCAAAGAATCAACATCGTTTAAAAAATACATCTGCTTTTAAAATACAAAAACACCTTATGTAGTTCAGCTGTTGTTCAGTAAATACTATATCCATTGGATTTTTTAATTTTTAACAATTATTACTTAAGACTGAACAGCTTTATTATCATACTGGTACGTCATAACTTTTTATTCTATTCTAAAATATTTTCTAGCAAATATTAACATTGACGTGGATAAAAGGTTCTAACAATTCTTCATTTCATTATTTAAAATCATCAATAATATTGAACAATCCGGCGTATATTATTTTAGTTATGTTAATTATATAAAGTGTTTTTGTTTCATATTTATTTCTTATTCTAGAGTAAAAATTACGATATAGTGATATCTGAAATTATAAACTCTCAATTTCAAACTCCCCGATATTAAATGATTATTTTATATTTTTACTGTGAACTTACGTATTACGTAACTTATTCCAGGGGCACCTGTTTAACGTGATGACCTTGATCATCTTCTTTCGCACATAAACTTGGTTATTTTTAGTGACACATAGATAATGAAATTTGAGTCCATCGCACTAGTGCAAACAGCTGATACAGAAAATGTTCCAGTTTACTTCGATACTGTGATAATGCACAAGAATTTCTTTGTTATAAATAACTAATCAATACCCGCACATACATTTTCGTGCTTTATCTATATATCATATTAGATTCTGTAAAATAATTTGCATATAGGACATTCAATGTTAGCCGTATAATAATTTAATATTAATAAATAAATTATAAAATAATAAACTGTGTTCACGAATACTGATGATCATAAATAAAACACTAATCACACTTAAAACGAAAGCCTTAATATACATATTTAGAAAATATTATATGATTTCGAGGAAATATAGAAAAAATCGATATACGATACGATATAATAATCGGTAACGAGACTCAGCATCTGGCGACGAGCGTAATGCGGTGCAGTGTATATCATCCCAACTAACGCCACGTTGTTATGGGCAGGCGTATCACTTACCATCAGGTGAACGTCCAGCTCGTTTCGTCGCTTAAATTAATAAAAAAAAATTAGTTAGCTACAATGCCATAACCTTTTCTTGATTTCAAAATTCATCGCAGAATAAACATTTACATTGTTTTTTATTCTATTTCAGTTAATGGTGTTTTTTAATTTATTGCTCCTCTGCAAGGTCTTATTCGTAGTTGCTATATTACAATGGAACTTCTGTAAATCGGAACTGAAAGAAGGTACAAATAAAATAAAGGTTAAAAGATTCTTCATTTAGACGTAGAGCTTTTAAGTGGTATTTTTTACTTCTTGGCTATGCTTGTTTGTTTGTATTTGAATAATGGACGGTTAATATAATTTTCGAGGAGCCACATATTAATAAAAAAAAATTAAAAGAACCTCATTATTATTAATTGCCTCATTGTGTTAAAAATATGTTCATAAATTATACAACGGATATAATAATACAACACGCGTTGGTAATGACACTGTACCTAATTTTCATATTACAATAACAAGTTGTAATGACATCTTAAACTAGTATTACGTTATTAACTGCAACTGGGGTTAGTAGTGACGATAATGTACAGTAACCACTACGCATAAATTATTGATTCATTGATCTAATAATATAATGTCTGCGTAGTATTTATCGATTATCATGTCAAAGTCATTCGGCAACTTTCACTGGCGTGGCGGCCAAGTTTCCCCGGCGAATGGAGCCGATTGTGCAACAGTTGTCACTTTTTACATAACACGTCGTCGATACGATAGCGGGCGTCCAAGAATCCGCAAGGAGCTAAAGAGATCACAATCTGATTACACTATTGAATTCAGCACTTACATAACACAAACTTTTATCGTTACAACAAATTTTAATAAAAAAACCATTGATTTATAATCAGTATACCTGCCCTATGATTACACAAGAAAACCATTATAACATGTTGTTTTGGTTGGTATTCATTATGTTTTATTTTGTTGAAGCGTTTTGCCAAAGTTTATTATTTTATTACTTCTATTGGTTAAAGTTGTAATGGTGATATATTAGCCACACAGATACGTGTTTTATTTATTTAGATTTATTTCCAAATACTAGAAAAAAATTACTGATAGAAACCTTATCAATACTTTTTAATTAACTGAGAACAGAATTGGATATGTATAATAACTATCATAATATTAAAACTAATAAATATTAATATCAAACGTACATAAGCAGATGTTAGCTGGTTCAAAATCACTAAATACAGATTTTATGTCTCTTATAATATATATATAATAGTATATATAATATAATCTTTTACTAAATTTCTGTATGCTAAACTTTAAGATACAGTATTACCAAAGATTGACAAAACACAGAAAGATCACAAAAATTTATGTGCAATATTATCTCCTTGTTAATTAAAAATTTTTTCCTAACGATTTGATTTTTATTTAGTAGTAGTCTGTTCTTACAAAAATGTAATGGGTTGATTTTCATGCAAATAAAATATAAAAATTTTTCTTTAACGTAAGAGGGATTTTTGATATCTAATATGTTTAAAAGGTATGCTATAGTCATATATTAGCTTTATTATTATTAAAATTATTTGGTGATTAATCAGTTTGTCGTAGTATTGAGTAATATTCACGTAATTACTTAGTCCATGCCTTTGTACACAGCAGTTACACAATATTTGTCAATATTCCAACAGTTTTGCTCAATACACAAGGTCACTATATATTTAATTGCAAAAAGATTAGATACAGCTACGTGTAATGACCATAAAAAGCTAAAGGAATGCATAATGTTTACTCATTAGTAGCACTTTCATTGTTCCGGCAGCGAGTGAGGGGCCGCGGGGTTCCGGCGTCTCCGTGCACTAAATCGGGTAAAAGTGAAAGTATCCATGATGTGATCACCGCACGTTCACTCTTCAACAAGACCCATGCTCACGACCGAATGTCTTACGTTTCCATCTCAAATAACGTCGAGTTGACGCGCGTCCGAGATATTTTCACAATCGTAAACATTAGACTACATAAAACCAGTTCCGATGCTACTTAAAAAATACACAAATGAAAACAGCAAACTTGTCAAGATTGTATCGAGGAAAAGAAAATTAAATAAAATATTGCTAATAATGTAAAAAACCGTGACTGTTAAAATTATCAATGCTTTTATATATTGATTTCTTCAGAAGGCTTTGGTATTGTGTATTTTCTTGTAGATTATTTGTGAAGAATACAGAATTAATTTGTAAAAGATATTGTGGAATTTTGTTGTAGTCGAGCAGTAGTAGTAATGTATCACGAGTAAAACGTCGTTGAACACCATTTACGGTATGCAGGTCCGATTATATTATGTCTATCACGCAATCATTAACGTAGAAGGAAGTTCGAGACGAAAACAACCAATGTCAACCACTTGATGTTTCATGGCACATGTTAACCGAGACCGCGACGGCAACAGTCATTATTAATATACGTCATTTCCTTCAATGAGTGTTTATGTACATATACATAAAAACAGTTATACGAGTAGGTATCTATAAAAAATAAATGAAAAAAAAAATATTTTCATATTTTTTACAATAAAGTTCAATTAGTAAAGTAATATTTTTTATTTTACATTAATTTATTTAATACATTTTGTATATGTTTCAAATATTTTATTACTAGTACATATATTAAATAAAATAAAAAATAACCTTCGTGTGTTTTCTTCTGTAACGAGAATGAACGGCTAGCAACCCATTGAGTAGTCTAGCGTTGCATGAATCGAAGTTTGTGACACGGAACGCATCTCGCCCCAGTTGCAAGCGCGCTAGGTCATGACGTCACATCCACGGACCGCACGAAGGTCGGCCATATCGATCTCGAACACACCCGCCATTCGTTCCACCGCCTTACATAACCCCACACATGACGCATACACAATGTACTAATTGCAAGAGCATAGTTGCAACTCTTAATGTATTACGCACCTCAATGACCCATTCAAATGTCGCAAATTATCTCATGTTCATGGGCCTCATTTAAAAGAAGTATGAACAATGAAAATATTCCGAATAAAAACAAATAGTTTATCTGTGGGATTTTCAATCAGTCTCATTTTTTCATTGTAGTGACCGTTAGGACAAATTAACTATTAATCCCATAAAAAACATTTATTGTTTGTATGTCAAACAATAAACTATTATTATTAATTCGAACCCGCCATATAACAGACAGACTGAATTAACTGGCCCTGTAGCAATTGCCAACCTTGCCTTTCCTGACGAAGGTTGGATTTCCAAGTTATATTTGGTGGCATTTGGATGATGGTTTTGATTTACAAACTCAAATACAAGTACTTAATCCTTCCTTAACCGACACTTTTACCAAATCATAGGACTACCTAAAGGATATTATGTGACACAAGTTGCAGTAAATATCAAAATCATATACACATTAAAAATCTACTTGAATTTAATGTATAGTAGTAGCTGAGTAAAATGTGATAAAAACTTTTAAAAACTCACAAAATCATTATATAGAGAGAGAAAGTGAGAAACTTAAATGTTTTAATGTAAATTTTTTTTTTTTTAGACTCCAATCGAGCTGAAGAAGAAGCTGGATGAAATAAGACTGCTGGAATCACGGAAATCCGCAAGACTTGCCGATGTCGATACAGATTTTGCGAGGCTTGCAGACATGGCAGGGGACCGCCGGCGCGCCTCTGCCACTATTGAAGTGCCTACACATCATATGCAGGGGTAAGAAACTATTTTAACGTGGACTAGCAAGGGTTCAAAATTTTGTTTAAGACGCTATCGCTTAACTATAACATTCTAGCATAATGTTTATATAAATATTACTCCGGCACCATTATTTTTATCATTAACAATTTTTAATCGTTTAACATTTTTGAATCTTTTTAATTTAGTAATTCAATTTTAAAAAGATCTGTTTCTACTTGCAGTATTAAATAATTAAATAAATTATTTAATAATATTTTCTTAATTAGTTTAACGCCTTTTAAAATAAATAAAATTTAGTTCTTTTATATTCGTACAGTTTTAACAAACGCTTTGCTAAAAACAATTTGCTTTGTCTTCACATCTTTCCCATAAGGTTAATGATAACGTTTTATCATTTAATAATATATTTTCTCTGCAACACTTTCAGTAATATAGAAATATAATATTTTTATTTATAAAGAGTAATATAACTTCCCATAAGTATTTACAAGCTGTTTGGGTTTGAATTGATATTGATGCTATTAACTGTATCATTTAAAATAGATTTAGTGTGGTGTAGCCTTAACAACATCGGCGTTGTGTAGCCAGGCGCGGGCGAGCGTTGCGAAATCAGCACCGAGCGTTAGAAACTGGATGGAAGTGTTGCCGCGGAGTACGGGCGTGTCCTTGTCACACTTGCCTACATTCAGCGCCCTCCGCTCCCCCGCACCAGAGCCGGCCCCTCACAGGACTGACAATGCAACACTGTGAGAGCGATTAGAAAATTCCTATAGATGCCATTTATTGCTGTAGCTTAATTAACACTCGTAATAAACTGCTATCGAAAATTAGGTACGTTTATTGAAATGAATTCTCTGAAGTTTTATTACATTATCAAGTGCGCTTATATTTTATGAGTACATATAATCTTTTGTAATTACGTTGTTGAATCTGTATTCAATTATAAAGGAACCGGAACTAACAGCTTTGGCTATAGCAACGTGCCGTTCGTTGCTACTAAGGTTTCACTTTGCATCATTACTGTGGTGAGAGGTGAGGCCTCTACCTCTTGGTCCAAATTTCACAACCGTTGCCGAATCAAACACACAACTGAATGGTTGACTTTTTTTTATAGATACTTCGTTTATATTTTAAGATAAATGTCTAAAAACTCGTCATTAAATTAGAAGCAACACTTTATTTAAACCCAATTTTAAATCAATATCTTAAATTTTGTAACAATTATTTATATAATACGTATTTTTGTACTAGGAAGAATAAGTTGAATAACATAATATAATACATGTTTATTAAAATGACCAATGTTGTAACATGATTGCAATAAACCTGTTCCAGTAAGGCATTGAGAATGCAAGATACCGATTAGTCGAGTTCAAGCAAAATCTATTGCAATGGGCAACATGTATAATTTCATTTATTGTGAATTATCGATAAATATATTACTATCACACTTTTTAAAATTTCCATGTCTGTACTTAAAAAGTATTGCTTATATTATTTCTGATGACTTTCTGAAGAACTTTATTTTGTAGTCCGGAAACAAATTTCGCAATTAGCGGAACACACTTTATTAAGTGAAAGTCCAAAATAGCTGTTAAGTTTTTTTCGCCTGTCGGTGGATTTAAGATAACGTTTCAATTTGAAATCCTCTATTATTCTTGGATATGAAAATGGCATACTTCTGGTATATAAATATTTTAATGATTATTCTTTCTTAAATGTTTCATTTTTTTTTATGTCCTCAAATTTATATGTCCATTTTAATGACATCAATAAGATATACAATTTGATGTATTGGCGTTAGTAACACTTAGAAATATAAATCCACGAAATTCAAAGATGGCGTCGCGTATGCTTGGTACTTAGCGATGGCGCCATGACACAGTGACCTAGTTTAAAAATGGAACGACACTAGAAAAGAGCGACATGATCGCGAACATAGTATTATATTGACAATTAAAGTCAAATTTTATTGTGAAATATTTAGCAAATCCCAAAAGTATAAGAAATTCTTGTTCTATACGTTCTTTTATTTGTGTATAGCATTATGTAAATAAATTCAATCATTGTTTTTAATCTGGCATGCTCGGGCGTCCTCGTGCAGGTAGCTTAGTCGGCCAGTAGGGCAGCAATAGTGCCTGCATTTTGATGTCGCAAGAATGCAACTCCTATCTATTTATCTATTCTTCATTGGGAATTGAAATCTTAAACAGGCAATCTATAATTCTTTAGTATCGGACGCAGTTACTATTGCATTATGTTCTTATGTTAACAAAGTGAATATTAAGCTGAATATAAGTTCTCATTACCAACTAGCTTGAATGTTAATTAGACGTTTCAGTGTCATGGGCAGTGACAACGGATCGAGGGCAGAAAATTAGTAGCGCATTCCAATTTAAACTATCAATACTGGTAGTGGAGCTTTAATATTAAATTATACTGAAATTAGATATCGCAGAAATATTTAGCTAATATAATTTCATAAGTAATCGTCTGAGAATTTCAAAATATATTAAAGAATTGTGATGCGAACGAAACTAACATTTAGTATTTCGCGTGAGTTTGCGCAACGTGTAAAGAGAATGCACGTTAGTGGTGGGGAGGCACTTTCACGTTGGGTACACGTTTGCTTTCGTTGGTTCTGCGACGGCATAAGGCCCGTTATCTCATTTGGCAGGTGCCGGTATGCCGCCTTCACTTAGAGAAAGTGTTACAAAAAAGAACGTCTTTAATATTATGCAAAACGGCAACCTGAATTACGTATCTGGAATACAATTAACTATTCGTTGTGAGTAGTTTTCATTGCAAAATATATTATTAAGAATGCTAAGTCATTAATAAATTACTCACACGGATTTTCAGCGGTCTTGACTTTCGTACGACCTACCAAGAAGTTACTCTACCAATTAAACTGACAAAAACATTTCGCGTTGAATAGGTATTATTTTTTGATATAATGGCTATTATTTTTCAATTTTATAAATCTTATATGTATTTTACAAAGATTATATACATTAAATATTCATCATATAAAATTATTTAAATATAAGTTCGACACGCTTTACAAATATCTAAAAATTAAATAATATATACGTAATTTATATGGGTTATAGCTACATCCTTTAAGAATTTAAACTTATAGTTGGTCTTAATGCTATTCAAAAAATTAATTAAACAAAGGAGTTTTGATATGTGGACGCCATTACAAGCTAATTGCTCCGTGACTCTGGTAAATACGAAATGTCATCTGCATCTGACAAGTACTAATACTTTAAGTCTGAAATGCCGTCAGAAGGTCACCTCAGCGTACTGTCCGGGTGTTATTAACATGAGATCAATTCCATAGTTTTTTTTTCCAACACTGAATAGTTTTAGTAATATGACGAACCAGAAAGTTCTTTTTTTTTAGTTTTTTACCGTATCGATTTTATTTTTAATATACATACGACAAAAAGTTTAGTTTTGTTGTGGAGTAAATTTAATTTAATAAGAGATTCTATATTATGAAATCAATCAACTTTTAAGGTGATCTTGGAGCTCAGTAGATGATTACGATGGAATCAAAATTATAACAAAAGCAAATGACATGCGGGTCAAATCATACGTCACAGTCTGAAAATAAATCGGCAATAAGTCATCGCCCGCGTCATTATATACTCTTTGTTTCGTATTATCCTGCGCATTGGTATTTTTATGGTGCAGTTGTACAAATTATGGAATTTAAATGAAGTTGTCTAGTCGCATAAAATACAAGGAAAAATAAATACATTTCAATTTGATAAGACGTTTTGGTCTTGACTACAAAGCCTAACAGTAATTTTACACAATATTTTAGTTCATTTAGTTTCGAATATTACTTTTGTTTTGGGAATAAATAAAATTATAATGTTCATATGTGTGCACATCAAATAATGAGTGATATTACCAGTATAAACGGAATAAAAAACTTGTAAGGTGAAGTTTGAACGTAATAACGACCAAATGAGTACAGACCATGTAATACAAATGGAAAAATATCATGTTGCTATAAGAATTAACAAAGTTAAATATACAAGCCGAAGAAAAAAAATATAGAGGAAGGCTGAAGAAGAGTTGGATGGATTGTGTGGAAGAGGACATGTATGTAAAATAAATGGATTAGGAGTGAATGAATGATAGGAAATGAAAAAATATATTATGCCTAGCATTAAATGGTAAATAGGGCAACGATGTGATAATGATAAAATTAAAAAATATCTACAAATTTCAACTTGGAAACCAAACACATTAAAATAAAACATTTATAAAAATTATAAAACTGCCTTTACGATCACGGCTACGGTTAGATCAATCAATAATACTATAAATAAGTAACAAAAGAAACGTTTGAGTTAATTTTTTGTCATTACTTGCCAAATTGTCGTGGCAAAGACCGACATGGTAAGTTAGAACCTGTATGACCTCACTGTGGCGGGGCAGCGCGGCGCGGCGGGGGAAGTCGGGGACCAGAGGCACCGCTCTAGACCGATCGCACTTTTTTACCATGTAGTGTAAAAAATACATCCTGACCTACATCAACAACAGGTCGAATGCTTCAATTTTGAACAAAATGCTGAATTGTTAAAACAAATGTTTATAATCGTTGTTGAACGTAAGCAACAAGTTATCTTCTTCAATTCTGTGCCTGTATATGTCGTTAATATATCTTAAATAATATTTTAATACTCGAATATATAAGTAAAAGGAAATTATGTAACATTTCATTAAAGTAAAAATAATATACACAAAGCATTGTTACCTAAAGGAAGTAAGTAAACAACGAGCGTAACACGTCATACACTCCTACATGCATGGGACTGCGGATGTGGAAGAAAAAAAAATTATTAGCATTATCAACGTCGAGAGTTCTAAACAATGTCGTCGGTGTTCGCGCGGCGGCAAGGTCGTTTTCAATGCTACGCTGTACTACGGACTTCGTCAATGCGCGTGCAGTGTATGTACACAGCTGCCGCCGATCCGCGTACACCGTACGCACATATGGAACCTGATGGCATACACTTTTTAAAACGTCCAAGTCTGTTCGGTAGTGATGAATCAGTTCCGATTGAGAATCTCGGCAATGAAACAAATTTTGTCAAGAATGTCCTTAACCGAGAATAACCACTTACGTTTATAAATAGTATCTTCTTATATTACATCAGGATATTAAAAAATCGTGATTAGTTATCGATAGGAAACAATGTTATACTTTAAATATATTTATAGTTGAGAATTTCAATTAACTATGATTCATTTCACACATTTGCAATGCACGACAATTAAATTGTAGTAACATTAACGAGTGAAAAAGCGCTGAAACACAAAGTATTATTACGCAGTTAGTATGTTTGCTCGCGTCGCACGTCACAATGCAGAAGGTAGATAAACTTCAATAGTTGATTAACCTTGCATTACCTTTCTACTTAGACCTATTGACTGCTTTGACACGATATTGTTGTAATGGTAATGACCCGCAATCATGTGTTTCGGGTCGAAGAGCGGCCCCGTGTTCGTAAGGTCGCAGCCGCGCGGGGTGAACACACCTTGTTTCTGAGCGTCGGGTTCGTGTTCGATGCTTTAGTCCTTTTTTTATCTACAACAACGCAATAATACTGGTTTACCTTTTGTAAAAACGAACGTAACCAACACTTTTGTTTTTAAACCGGTTTAACAACGAATAATTACATATTGCTAAACGGAACTCAAACCTTCGATTCGACGTTCAGAAAAATTGGGATAAAATATACCATTATACTAAAGAAACAATATGTCTCCTAAAGTATTTTTATTATTATTTATATATATTTTTTATATAATTTACCTTGATATTAAGGGATTTTGGTACGTGTCTTAGGGTTGGGGGCACTTTCCTGTTCGACCGCGTTCGGGTTGAGTCATCGAACGTACGGCGGTACATCGCCCCACGACATAGCGGCCTTTGCCACCGAGGACGTCTACGATTAACCTGTAGGTCCTTTACATATTCTTTCGAAATCATTTTACCTCTTTACCTTTTATTCCGGAAATCTTTACCGGTAAACTTTAGAAAATTCAACAATTCAATAATACTATTAAACAATTGTAAAAACTATCATAGTATTTCATCAATATAACAAGTTGCTAACATAAATTTTCTTAATTAATATTATTGTTTGGAATATATAACAACAAAATCGTAATAAATTTATTAACATAAAAATTTTATTTTCTATTAAACCCATATGCAATATCTTACACTGGATTAAACCTGCTACCAACATTGCAGTGCGTGGGTAACACTCTATTTTTTTTTTTATTTATCCACATTGAATTAATACTCCAGATGTGAAGTGCGTTAGCTCAGAATTCTTTAGAAATGGATATGTTATGGCGGTAAATTTACGTCATGAAAAACTAACAAGGGAGTTAAAAAATTTACTACCACCGTCAAAATTTCACAACACGTGACACCGGAATAACATCTATACATAATTATGAACGGTGTTTACTCGTATTCAGTATAAATTTCAATCGTTAGTTACAATAATATAAGTGAACAAGTAAAAACACAGATGCGTTTAACTTTTCACAAATAAAGAATTTATGCACGTTACTATCCTGACGTCACCTAACTGTTACATATTATTTAATGTTATTCACAAAAATTCAATTCCATGTCGGCAATATAGCTGTTGTCAGGATACTTATTTGCATACACAACTGTTTGGTTTTGAATAGGCCTGCGTCACATCCGAATACCGTAATTTGTCGTAATAACAGAATTTTGATGAAAAACTAAAAAAAAAAATATGCTCACTACATATCCCGGTGTCATTGAGATTGATTAATAAGGTATACAAATAGGATACGAGGTCCTGCATAAATTTGATATAGATATGATAAAGATGGACCAGAAATTAAAATATTTACGAAGATGAAACTATTCGAAATATTTACAAAATTAAAGTTTTTTTTAACAAAAATAAATTTTATATGTATATATACATATTTTTATACAGGGGCGTGTACTTCATACAAACGAGCACTGAATACCCTAGTAGCATAACCTAAACCTTTCTAAATAATAATTAATTAAATCATTTGAGAGGTACGCAACTATGCTGAATTGAAATGGGTAAGTTTATTTTTAAGTATAGATAAGCAAAAAGGTTTCTGGTACCACGTATGTACAATGCATACCTTATTGGAAATTTCTGTGCACGCCTCTGTATATATATATATTTGAACTTTTTTCTTTATTAATGTACTGAAGTTTATATTTCTGTTAGTTATTTTATCCTATTCTTTATCTGTCAAATTGCGTTTAGAAACTGCTAATCATGAAATAAAATACTATAGAACTGTTTTAATTTTATGATCAGAGATTTTATTTATTTAAGTACAGAAATCGTGGACATAACTTACAAATCATTTCGCAAGTCAAAGATGAACGGCCTTAGGCATACTTGTAGCAGGACGGGGTGACCGGCCAGACGCCTGGGGGATCACAAACCCAACCTTAAGTAATTTTAATGCTTACTCAATATTATTTTCATGAAAACTAATTCTTTCCATACTAAAAATTTACATTATTGTCATATAATAAGCAATAATGTTATACCAGACTAAAGTTTTTGTTATCAGATGAAGTAAAGACAAGCAGTGCGTTCAACTGATGATAAAACCTACTCATAATGATGTGATGCCACTTGGAATAATATACATAGCACTACATTGTGCTTGTTGTTTTTAATACAAAATATTGTCTCATTACCCCTGTAATTTCATTAACTACACGCTCTACAAGCCGAAACACAGTATTAATATTATTTTGTTTAATATTTGTCTGTTTATTTAAAATAAGAGTATATTTATACAAAGTCTATATGTATATCACATATATTAATTCTTGTGTGTTTATTTTTTAAAACAGTGACAACCTTAAAAACCCAAGTATACAATGTAATCCCTATTGACATTTATTTAAGAAATGTAGTATCACATTGACTGTAATAGTTTAGTCTTTATATTTAGTTTAAGTTTACTTCGAAACACAAAAAAATTATAAAAATTCCTTCTAGATAAAAGATGATAAGATAAACTATTTATTTGAACACGACAAAAATTTTATGCAAAAAGGTTGATATACTAACGTGTTATTTAAAGATTATTCACATATAACAAACAGTATTGTAATTTTGATTACAATAATTTAAAACAAGCGGCGTTATACAAATAAAATTACAACTCTTTTGTAATAATAAAATTTACATTATAAAGTTTCTTTGGCACATAGCTGTTGTAAAGCCTAACATGACTATTTTTATTTAATAAACATTTATTTTTTTGAAAACAAACTCCGGTTCCATTTAATCACTGGCAATCGTTTGAATTTGTTCAGAAACCTATTGATCCTTTCGACGTCAATAATAATAATAAAAATATATAATAATAAAGTCTCATGTTGAACTAATATGCCATATATATCAATTTTTATGCAGGGTATATTAACATATTGTCCCCTTGTACAGGTCACGTAAACGCGGGCCAAGCAGTTCTTGCGACCTGGGCTACGGCGAGCGAGACGATCAAATGAACGAATGCAACGCTGCCTTGGTCCTCATGTCACTTAGCTGTTCGCCGAACTCTCCACGACCAAGTAAGGACATTTACTTCCCCGTAGTCGAGGGCGCCATTCAATTTAAGAAAATTTAGCTGATAAAATAAAAAAAAATATTTATAACTCATGAGTGTTATTAATAATAAATTATAAAAGAAACGTTACTTTAATGTATAAAGAATACATGAATTAGAAATACGTGGCTAAAAAAAATAGTGCACTGATTTTATACAAAGGTAAAGGAGTAACTAGAAACCAAGTTATGAATATTACAATTACGCCAGAAGTAGACGAAATCTTTTTATTACATTGTCATTAAATCTTTGGAAAAAATAGAAAAAATTCAATATTTTTTTAAAAATTCATTCTTGTCACATGCATTTACGTATTTAGATATTTTTGAAAATTTTATTATAATGCAATTTTTAATACAAGACCGTCGTCGATGGATAGGTTTTTGTATAAAATCTCTAAAACATTGATAACGTCTAGACAGCAGTCTAGACACCGTCTAGACAGGTATTCGGTGTAATTTTGCTCTCACATTATGAGCTCCGACCTAATGCGATCCACTTTTTCGGGAACAGGAGCAAGGAGAAAGTCGAGCAACATAAAAATGTAGACATCAGTATTATTTAATTTGTCTGTACTAATGCATTTAAAGTATAGCTATACCTTTTATATATATTCATATTATCTTTATGCAAAAAATATTAAAAATATTTAGATAAATAGACTAAAGTTTAACTGTTATTATTAGTTATCGAGTAATGTCTCTTATTGTTCATTGACGCATAAATAATTGTTATTAACAAACATTTTAGAATTTATAATTAATATAAATTATTATAAAATAGTTATAAGTTATATTACTTAATTTTTGGTTCTAATATGATAAAAGATACACGAACGTCAATCAAATGATGAATAAACAATTCCCCGGGTGTAAGGCGGGGTAGTATATACTAAATGCCTGTCTTCCTTCAGCACAAGATAATTACACCAGGAACCAGACAACCACACAGAGCCCTTAAAACCAATATGTCTGTTTTCATAAATGAACCTCAATAGGCTAAAATTATGTTGATCAACTGTTAGAAGGTTAACTGAAGGCTATCTTTACATTATATCTGCGTTTTTACAGCGAGGAATGTAAAACTAGCTTCAAGAGCACGCGTATTACACAATAGTACTATAAACACGCTTCGGGCAACGTCACTAATCGTAAAACTTTACGATTCATCTTCAGCGTAATAGCGCAGGCGCATGCATGTTTAGAAAATAGCTGTTCTTTGGAGTGAAAGTGGCCTGCCTACCATAGGATCCGTTTGAATATTTATTGCTGTTTCATTTATTTATACAGACCTTGCTAGTTTATTTTTTATATAATTATTACATATTGTAATATACGTTATAACAACACTACTACAAAACTTATACTACTGAACACATCAAATTGATGAAAATTATCAAAAATGTTTAGTCTTTTTTTCTCTCCCGATTCTACTAAAATTAACTAACCAACAAATAAATAATTAAGTAATTACAAGTAATAAAGATAAGTAACAAAGTTCTACACCGTTGATGAACAAAACTAATAATAATTTAATATCGATGTAGAATATTATTGCAGTAATCCTTTGTTGAAATATATTTTAGATTACCAGTTAAGTATTATCCTGTATTAGTCCTCAGCTACGGCAATATCTAGAAATATAATAAAATGACGCAGGTGCATGGGGTGGGCGTTCATCAGTGTCACCTGGAGCCAGTAGCAGTTCAGGTTCCTCATGGCGTTCTGGCACGCCTTCACCACCACCCGTTTCCTCCTCCTTCAGCGACGAGGGCATCGCTATGGACTATGAGGAACTACACCCACGTAAGAAAAGGGTATGTATCTGATTACCTACGATTTTAAGTATGTAACAGTTTATAAAGTATTGTAGACAAAATATAAATTTTTGCATTAACAGGAAGTTATACTCGATCCACAATATTTAGGTGTTTGAAATAGCGAAACAACCTATGCTTTTCGATCAGTGGTTAGAGTAATAAATATATGATGACATTTAGTATTTGTTGACATTGCCATAACATATTTGTACACAGAAGAGAACAAAGAAATATATATATATATACAACGTGAGGAGAATCATCCTATCCAATACACTCGATATTTTACGCAACAAAACTGACGCCTAAGTATCTAGTCACTTGCCCGGTATAATCTGAGAGAACAAACACTTATGTAAAGACATGGTATGTTTGATTATACACCGATGTTTTCAATTAAGATCTCATCAAAACTAAACGTTAAAAATATCTATTTTATTTGATCTGTAACGATTATGTGAAAAGTTGCAGAAAATTTTAGAAAGCTAACTGTTATTGTGACTGTTGGATGTTCTTTCTTTTCTTTGTGTAATAACAACGTATTTTTTTAAACAAACAATCAAAATTGTAGTAAGTTAAAATAAAACTTTGTTTATGATGTTCGCAAATTTCTACCATTTGAATAATATTAAATCTGACATAATCTTGTACATCATGCGGTGACATTATCGTTAACTAGAGACTTCATCATAGTCTGATAGTGAACATTTCCGCCACTGAACTAGAGAATTTAATCAAGAAAATTTTCACGGTATAACTGGTTGTTAGTTGTGCAATTTTTCGATTTTTATATGCGCATAGTAATTTATTATAGGCTCGCCTTCAGCAAACATTACACGGGCGTCCAACGTGTCCAACCACCGTGCCAGCGGTTGCTCCTATTAGACCGTGACATGGATCGTGCTCGCTTTCAGATTATACTACAGTTTCTGTAAAATATGCTTCAAAATTAATTACATATATCACATACAGGTAAATAATGGAAACAATTGTTTTTTTGAGAACTGTTGTTTGGAATCTTGTCATACATATTTATATAAAAATTGTAATGACTCTTTACAATTTCTGATAGACATTAATTATGTCTTATTGTATAGATGTTATTGTCAATTTATTGTTATAGATAGAATATATAAGAAATACAAAAATAAACAATATTAATATAGAAAAATAAGTTAACACAAAACTAGAGAAAACCCAAAAAATCCTATAGATAAAAGAAACGCTTCCAGACATCCCAACCTGGGAGAGTACTGACCAAACTAATTCTTTTTTTTTTATTTATCTTATTCCTGAATATTATCTTATTCGAAAGTCTTTATTGTTTTATATCTTAATTTATTTATTTGGTCACAAAGCTACTTAACTGGCTGTCATACTTCTAGTATACAATCTGAAATGCTTAGTAACGATTAATAGAAATGACTCAAACTACACGCTGCACCACCATTATACTACGCTATCTGACATTTTGCAAATCCTGTTGTGTCATAACATCTATCTATTGTATAGCCAGTATAGTGCTAACTTGCGTTGGAACAGGCGAGCTGTGTATGCCACTTTCACCGGTAAACCACCTGTTCTCTGTGGCTGAAGGCCATTATATCACAAGTCGGTAGCCATATAATTTCAATTCCTAGTTTCGCAAACTTTGCTAGATTCTGAAGCGACTTAGGAATATTACTAGGCAGAATATTGTGCAATATAATGATTTTAGGAACACAGTGTTTAAATGTAAAATATGTTTTATTTCCATCATTATCATCAGCCGACAGAGGTTCCCAGCTGGACATAGGACATACAATTTTAAAAAGAGTTCATTTATTATCTTTTTGTACTTTTCTTCATATATCTTATTATATATTGTCATATAACTCTAGTTTTTAAGCTTCGAATTAACTTTAGTATATTAAATCACAATATATATAGAATGTATTTATTCATACTGAATTTTGATTTTTCCATAATTTTAATAATGTTATGTAATAATTTAAGGATAGGTGAACATGGGTTATTTACAATACGTACATATATGTAATGATTTACAAACACACGTGCTCAGTTCAGTGTGTCGCACAATGTCAAGGCACCGCAACGCAAACGCTAGCTTATGCAATTCTATTGTAAAACTGTCGTAAATACACTAACACGCGGCTCTACTAAACAAACGCACCGACTATCAGCTACTCACATTATCCAATAACAAATGCAATTAATATAATACTGATAAAGCTTATCTTCGACATTAAACAAGCGCAACAACTGTCAAAACTTAAGTCACTAATGGCTTTAGGAATGTATATTGGTTTATTCATATTATAATAAATTCCTGATATTCCATAGTTACAATGTTATTAAATAAATAAATTAGCACACTTTCACTACATGAAAACGGTCAACATTATATCTTTTAATTGTGCCGTTAGATCTTTAGAGCATTGTAAAGGTAACTTGCGGTTCCAACACGCGCCACGTGAAACAATAATATCGTAATGTGTAACCTTGGTGGAATGAAGTCATATCTTAATGTCGTTTTTGTTCACAGAAAGATCTTTTATTACTTTTACACATGCACTTAAAATTATTTTTAAGTATCAAAAGATCTATTATAGTTTGAGATTCTTCCCAACACCAAATCTCTGTTCGTTTTTTACATTTGTACCGTTACCACAATGTTTCTTTGTATGCGTTTAAAACAAACGGCCGAATATGAAAAACCACTTAAATGTTACTGTATGAAGATTCTATTTGCATGTTGTTATTTTTTTTATCGATGTTATTGTTATATTATTACAGTTAATAATACTTCTATACAAACGTTACAGAAACTAACCGTTTTACAAATCAGACAAAAGTCAATAATCATACAAGTTATAAAAGATAACCATAGATGATTTTGTTACTATTTACATGTATGAATGTTATTTGTTTGTGTTGGAATCTATAATTTTTTATGTAACTAAAAATAATTGAAAAATTCCAAACAAGTTACATCCCAAACATTTGCGTATTTTCCTTGCGGTGTAGATTTTGGTTGAATTAGTGCGTATAACAAAAAGCATTTGTTATACTCTTCTACTATAAATAAAACTGTAATTTGTCACTGACGTACGTAAGATAGAACCGGAGAGCGGTACTTTCTGTAGGGTTGTAGATCTACGGACACATCTTCAGTGTAACAAGAGAAGCTGAATTCACTGAACAATGTAATACTGTTTTGTTTTTAAACTTTTTTTTAAAATATTGTTTAACTATAAATATTTCATGGAATAAAAATCTGTATATTTACATGTGGTGGAAATGTTATCGCTGCTAAGGCATTTACAATTTAATCTATTGCATTTCGTTCGGTGTATACATCAAAATAATAGAAATAGACTATGTATAACACCAAGTTCAAATAAAAGTACATTATAAATCCATAGGTAACAGACAAAATTGTACTTTAGGTCGTTGCATCGGAGGAGTAAATAACGAACAAGTAAAATGTGATTGTTATCTTGATGATTGGATACGTACCAGTGGTGACCCTAGTGAGAAAACGGGAACGCTCGGAGAACATTAGCGTTGTATTGGCATGGAAAACGTCCCGGGCCCACGCTGCGCGTCTAACCTTGCACGGGCAGTTGGCGGGCGGGCTGCGTGGGTGGACTAGCCTCGTGTCACTGTTATCCATTGCTTACGTAACATTCTCAATGTACCACCATCTCTCACCTACTGTTCGTTTAACTTATGCTAACCAATTCATATAAACGTATACTAAAAATTTTTTTGTTCATTTCGTGGCACACGCCTGCGATATACGTCATACACAATACGATTGTATACTCCAGCATAGCCTTAGTGATATCTGTTTAAATATGCGAGTATTTATCATGTTTTCGATACAATATATTCAACAATATTCTTACTTTAGACTGCAGGCTCTGGGTTCGAGAGCCCAGTATCAGTGGAGCTGTATAAATTGGTCAAACAACTAAAAGCACTAAATATCACCAGAAAATATTTTTGCCATTGAACATTTTTCCTAATCAAACTAAGTCAGTTCCTACAACGAAAAATACATAATATACGTATTAATAATTATATATATATACATTAATACGTTTAAATATATTTTTATGAGAAATAATTTATATACTTTACAATTTTTACACATGCAAGCAGCATTTTAAGTCGTCGTGAAGTGTTCGATTTCTAAGTCCGATGAAGCTGTAAAAGTCAATGAAAATATTAACAGCAGTAAAATAATGAGAAAAATTAACACATTCAGTGTTTATCTATTCAACACACAATATTTAAAAAGTTGTGAATAACAATTAAAGCAATAACAAAATACTGTGTAATTTTCTTACTATTGCCGGCACTTTGACATTGACATTGTCGAAAGAGAACTAGCCAAATGTACAGCTTAAGTATAATATATTTGCATCGCCTACGCAAATGGCGACCGATGCTTAGGAACTATTATCGGTGCAGCATGACAATGACGTGCACTAGACGCGGCGTCGCCAATATCAATTATCACTTGAGCGTCGTTGGCAACACTGCCATTTCTACGGCAAGAGTAATATTATAAAAACTAATGTTACTTAAAATCTAAATTCTTGTTTCCATTTTCTAATTCTCGGTCTACATCAATGTCATGTGAAATAATTCGGGAAAGCATGTCAGGGACTTTTCTACGTAGTAAAAACATCTATGGTATAAATATATCCAAAATAAGATAAGTGTATACGTGCTATAAAATTTAAAACCTAGCAATTTTTTTTTCTGTTTCATATTTAACGGTATCTCTCGTGCACAAACATTTGTGAACGTGAACCCATCGCCTTCTAGGAGAACCGACGATCTGATGAAGATCGCACAGAATCGATGAATGCAGAAATCGATTGAAAGTCCCTATGCCTGGTAGTAGACAAAGATGATGAAAAGATGATGGATAATCATAAGAGAATTTTTTTGCAATTATCGGGTTGGTACTGTACAGAAATTCAATAACCTACGATGATGATGATAGCAAATTTGGCGTTGTATTAGTAACACTTGACAGTTATTTAATAATCAAGTGGTATTAAACAGAATCGAATTGAAACAAATCGAACTACGTGGTATATATTAACAAACTAAGGCTTAACTGCACATAAACAAATAACGCTCTTAACAGTAAATAGCGAGTGTTGCATGAATAATAATCATTAATATTATTATAATTAAGTAAAATAGCTTACTATTTTATTATCATCTTTTTACATCCTGAAGCAGTGGATAATATTACTATTTTCCAGTTTCAAAGGTGCTATATCATTAGTGGCGTTAGCATCTTATTATAAAGTACGAGTGCAGTATGCTATGAAAGCGTTCTAAGTAGCGCCTTAATATTATCAATACTTGTATCGATTACTATCAAATGAACAACTTGCTGGTTTTGCCAGTTTACAATAAAAACAATAATATGTTAATTTTCAAAGAAATTTGACGTTAATTTTTAAAGTTTTCTGTCACAATAGAATCTTGAAAGAAGTAAAGTTTATACTGATTAAAACGTATTTAATGGTCACAAGGTATCATATGAAAGTGTGCTATGTATTTTATATATAAGGATGTATTTATGGTGCGGGTGTCGTCTAGCCGGTGCCGATGGGTCGGTGGCACTCCTCGGACTATCGCCCCCGGGGTCGGCGACCTGCCCACGTGTGATCCGTACGCGGAACCTGTTCCTCTGCACCACTTACCGCAGACCGTTGTCCATGGGGCGTCATAGACCTACACAAATAGATTGATACTTATACATTCATAAATACACAATAGTACATTATTAATTAATACCTCGATTTTTAAAGCTTGTGTTACCCCATTCACTGGCATATGAATATATGTCAGGAAGAAGTTTCTGTAATTGTTATCATACATTTTAAATTTTCTATGTAAAAATTACAAACATGTGTAAATATTTATAAATCTCACACTTAAGATAACTATCGAGCCAAGCTTAATATAATTCACTGTATCTTTTATTACACGCTTCGAAAATTCATAATTTGTTTCAAACAATTAATGGACTATCCTTCATTCGCTGATATATATATATAAATATATTTCAAAGAAGACAAAATGGCATGCGCGTTCAGGAACTATGAATAAATTTAAATACAAATAAAAATAATGTACATATCTTTTAATAACATGTACAACAATGAAAATCAATCTCCACCAAAATAATACAAACGTCATCGTTATCTTTATTAAAACATTGTGCATGTAGGTAGTACGAATTCTCTTGTTGCCGAGCGTATGAGTGACGCCAGTTGGCAGACCTTGGGTAAGGACACTATTATTATAGCCAACCAAGGCCTTGCAAGCTTTCCGATTGCAAGACAAATATGTCTATGATAACTACAACACAAACTTCGTAACGGATTATTAATGGGAATTAATGTAAGGGTAACTTTGTGCGAAATACTGGTAACCTCTATAAAAATATAATATAATATACACTTTGTGAAATGTAAATAACATAAATTTTTCATGTAACGATATTGTTAATATTTATGTTCGCGAATATTTTTTATTAATATTTCAAAACGACTAATGACATACAAAATTCTAACTTGATACTTGACTTGGTATTATGTTTAACTTTAATTAAAAGCGGCACAAAATAACAATTTAAAAAAATTAACGTTGAATATTTTATTAGATGTTAAAAAGAATAAAGATATACAAACAGTCATAACATTATTCAAGTATCAAGGACATAAATTAAATTTTACTGCAATAATTAATTACGCATACGCATAAAAAATATCACTTGTTCTGTACTTATCAAGTTTGTAATCTGCGTTACAAATGTGATAAAAATATGTAGAATGGCTGCCGGCATACGCACGAACAACAAATCAGCTCCGCCTTCGAGGTACTGACGTCGCCTCCTATCGTAACAATGTTCACAGTGATTGCATCATAGCAGCGCACACGCAAGTTAGCCGTTGCATAATCCAGCCACCTCCTACTTCTAGGCGCGATTTCAGCACTCAATTTAGAAAAACAGTAATGGTATAGAAAACTACCTAGGAAAAACAACAAACACTTTTAGATGTCTCGAATAACAGTAGTTACGTACTCATATATTATAAATATCTCAAGCTAAATTAATATGCGTAGTATACAATATATTTGTTGAAATAATATACATTTTAAACAAATGCTAACTTAAGAGCTAGATGACATTTGAATTAATTTATAAAACAACGTGCATTCACGTAAAAATAAAGGTCGGTAACCTCATTAAATTTAACATTTTATTTCTTGTACTTACAAGTTTTTATTGCAATAATATCAAAGGTAAAGGTAAAAATACACCACGAACGCAGTGCAAATATCACCGTTTAATAGTCTACTCAACCTTAACTTTTAAAATCACAACCTTGCCGTATCGCGTCGCCTTGTCGCCTCTGAGAACATAAGGAAATGTCAAACCGCCTAGCTGCAAGCCGCTGATAAGGACACCGGCGAGATTCAAGCGCACGCCGCTTTCGCATCGCCGGGAAATTGTGCACGAGGCGCATTATCGCCAGGCACGTGTAACCTCGGTTTCGTAATAAATCAGCCTCGCAAATCAATGAAACAATATGCGGAAAGGTGCACTTAAGTTTCTCCACAGAACAGCCGCATCACTCCCGCCGACAGAACGAGCGCCATTAATCGTCATAAGGAAGCTATTTGTAAAAAGGTCAATGGCAAATGAAACGTCACCGTGGAGCCTATCGCTCTATCTAATTTGTATTTAATACACCGTACTTCATGTCAAGAAGTGTTAATACAAATAAATTCAACGTACAATATTTTTTAATATGCAATAATATAATGCGAACATAAGCAAAAAGGCAGTAGATGCTAAATATATAATATGAATATAGTATACATAACGAATTAGCATTGTAAATTACGGCAATACCGGTATATTAATGAAAATAACACAGCAAACAGTTTAGAGATCCGTTGAAAGTTACTGGTGATTTATAGTCGACGATGTGACGATATAATTTTTATATATATAATATAATATAAAGATTAATAAAAGTTAGATAATGATTGTCTTTACATGTGGTAATCTATATTTAATAGTAACATGCAAAAGTCATTAACTCTTGTTTTATTAACAATTCAATTAGACTGTCAATATTCCATTGTCAGAACAATAACCACCGCGACGACACGATATTACAATAATTATGCTCATTGTTTTATAATATCTCCTAATAATTACAAATTACATATTTATTGGTTTTTCCTAGATTCATGTTTTTACTATACTATTGGTTTAATTATATAGTTTTACATATGACAGATTTTTTTCTAATTCTTTTAAAACTGTAAATGTTTATAGTTCTTACATTTTAAAAATATAAGCACATAATGAGTATTAGAATAGATGAACATAGTTATATAACTATGTTTAGAGATGATAATAGAATCATCATACATTACTAGGCTAGTAATTCTGTAATTATCATATAAAATCGAACACGATAGATCTTACGCTTTTATAAAAAACCAACAAACAAGATTTTCTGTTATTATTGCTAAAAAATCGACGAGGCCACGATGTCACGAGGTCCAAGGTGGCCGTGGCGCATCGCCGCTACGTGTTACGCGAAGGCCGCCTTATCGCGACGCGTTAATAAACTAAATCAATTGTTATCTGTAGTTGGCAAGCAACTTCCGCAACGCTCACGGCCTATCATAGCATAATCATTCACATTAATCATCACGGAGATTTGGTAATAAGCGGCTTCCTATGTTAAGACGAATCAATATTTTCCTTACTAATTGATATTCAAGAAAGAAATCTTTTGAAAATGCTACCAAGATATTACAATGACGAAAATTAATTTTGTCATATGACAACCAATTTAGTCTGTAATAAAAAGAAATAATAGATAATAAATATAGTAAAATGCAGAATGGGTAGAACCTGTCTCTACTTAGTTAAATAATGACAATAAACAAAACAATGAATACTACAATTGTTGCAAATCCAAGTTTGGACAATATTAAAATTAATAATTGTTACTAAGATTACTTCGTTAATAAAAAAAAAAAAAAATAAAGTTGACTTATAATATCTATACATCTTTTGTTTTTAGATAACGCGTCTATTTTGCGTAATTGCACGTGACTCCTAATGTTAAAACAACAACGTGATACAAATATGTACATATATAGTTTTACTAATGAACTAGAAAAAACTATGTATTTTCAACCTATAGTGTCAATTGTGCAATGCTTTATAAAAAAATTGTAAAATACAAAGACTTCAAATCTCCATGAAGACGATTCTTACTAATGCCTCTTTCTGTCATCAGTCAAACTTGTAAAGGAAAAGGAATATTAAATGGGTTACCGCATATAATTTTGTAATTAGCATTGAGCACAATGCCTACCAAATGATTTTTTTGTATAAAATATTTTTAAATAACATTATTCATCAAGATTTTGTCTTCTGTACATTTCTGGTAAATGAAACTATTCAGTGTCCTTCTAAACAACTGTACCTACCAACTTTTGTACTTAGTCAATTAGTTTTCACAAAACATTACCACCAATTTGTATACGTTGTTGGCCTTGCGCCTGCCTGCCTGACCTTATACACTACACTATACGGATTGATTTTTTTTCACTCGGTAACAGTCAAGATATTAGAATCCGTTATCTCCGTGGCGTACTAAATGCTGTTTTGTCTCTAAGAAGCTAGCTCAAGGTTCACGTAGAAGCACCGTGGCAGTGTTTCAACACGGGCAAATAAAGTCTCGGCCTTCGCGGTCTATATTTACAACGCGGAAGCATTGCGGCACTAGAAACGCGCAGATCGCTCGCTCGCTCGCTCGGTAAACAGTTAGCAGTGCGTATAAGGCGAGCGCTGAACGTAGACCGAACCGATTCTAACACCATCCACGATACACGTGCATGATACACGCCGCTTTACTACGCATTTCATTTATTATACTGTACTATGACCTCAATTCGTGCCGACAATTTTGTACCATTTAAGCACATGTTAAAATGTTATCGCTTTGAACTAGAAAATGCCTATTATAAATGACCCTATTACCGAGTCGACAGTGACGTAACATGTCTATTTCCTTATTAATCTAATGTTATGTATTCTAACGTATTACAAGTTTCTTTGTATTTACTTTAAATATGTAAGTAACGAATCTGTTATACGATCTAAGCTTTATTTCACGCTGCCTTATTCATCGCTTCGTTAGGTGGCAACTATTGTACATAAATATGTATTAAAACAAGAAAAAAAAAATTCTGCAGTATTTTGCGTAATCATTATAATTTGTTACATTGCGTCAATTGAGACTTATCTACAATATGTACGTTATATAATTTACGTATTTGATTAATCATTTCGTTTTATTATTCTATATGACAATAAAGATTTTCCTAAAAAAACCCATAATAAAGCAAATATTGAACGTCAAATTCTCTTATTTATTCCTTATTACGTCAAGACATTAATGGGAATCAATAGATTGTCAAATTAATATAACTCTAGTAGAGAATATACTAGAGAGAATTGAGTAAAACCTACCTAAAGACAGTGAACTCTGAGTTTGTAAAGGAATGTAAAGAGTACAATGAAAGATTACAGTATCAAAGTAG
The DNA here is from genome assembly GCA_029030555.1 of Ornithoptera alexandrae. Classification (NCBI taxonomy): domain Eukaryota; kingdom Metazoa; phylum Arthropoda; class Insecta; order Lepidoptera; family Papilionidae; genus Ornithoptera; species Ornithoptera alexandrae. The sequence continues at coordinate 5,514,716 of JARDVY010000023.1, read as the reverse complement.
AACGCAAAAGTGGGCCAGATACACTTGACGCGACCACATACAATGAACTCGTCTTTTATTTGCAAATAATGGCGTTTAATTAGTGTGAAACCGGTAATGAAAATTATTTTATACACAAATTTTACGTTAACATTGCCATGAGACTCAAGGCTTGAGGAAACCAATTTCGTACCAACGATGACCACCGTGACAATCACCTTCTGCTCGTCTTCCTATCGAATATATGTTTTGTTGGTTTCCGCGCAATCGAAAAGGTACTGTATTATACTGTTACCATAACCATTTTTGTCGACGATTATTGATTGTACGTGTACGGCTATTATAGTATGTCCAAGTATCCACTCAGTAGGATCGCGTTGTGCAACAGCAAAATAGGTTACGTCCATTTGTGGTGACCTACTTGCAGCGATTATGTTGGTTGACTTTCGGGCCCTTTGTGTTTGCGCACACTTGTAAGATACTATATGCAAACGTTTTACATAAGCATAAACACAACTAAACTTAGATATTAAACGTAGATGTAAAATATGTAGAAGTTTACTTAGGCAAAATTTTACTAGGGCTGAATAATAGGTATAATTTATGGACTGGTGTGATTTAAACATTTTGTACTTATATACAAAAAAACTCCACATACTACAGCAAAATAAGTTATTAAAAAATTTACGTGAAGCAAAGAGTTGACACGGCTTCACCAATGTATTTTTTAATCTACTGTCGATCTTAGTTTCATTTGGTGTAAGTAACAATGAGAGATTGTACGGCAGAGCGCGCTCATTGAAAATACTCTGGCTTTCGTATGTTGATATATAGGACAAAACAATATTGGTATGGCGGACAATATGAGGGTCTAACTAGACGGACTCGATAAAACTTACCACCATCCAAACTTCACAACGTGTAACCTCGGAATCCAACCAGGCACATTCGTTTTATAAGACAAGTGCCTAGCCACTTCGCCACAGAGGCAGTTAAACGCGCGAACTTCAGCTTTGTTGTCGTTCCGTCTCGCTCTTCGGGTCATCGGCCGACACACCGCACGGCTCCCTCGTTCTAATAACCCTGTGCGTATCGGCACTCTGCTAAATTATTATCATTTTCGTACGAAAACGTTTTTGGATGAACACATTATAGAATTTACAAGTATGGAACTAAAACAATTTACGTCAAGCTGAGGCTTGAGTTGACACGACCTTACATAGGCATTTTTCATCACACAATCTTCATTTCACACGGTATTAAGCGACCGTAGATTGAGTAGCACGCTCCTAATGGTACCAGATTTATGGTATAAAGTTGGTAGCTAGTCAGGCGGTTTTAATAAAACCCTTCTATCACCCTAACTCCCCAGAAATCCAACTAGGGAACTTCGTGTTACTGGATAGACTGTTAGTCACTGGGCCAAAAACGCAGTTAAAAAGTTTTGTATGTAAAGTACTGATGACCTTGTAGCGGTCAAAGCCCATATCATTAAGGATTTACCAGTCAACGAGCAAAGCAGCTGTGGTTGTGGTCGTTGTGGGTAAGTGGCCACATTGGGCAATTACTTCTACCGCTGTGCACAATTAAAACAAAGGAAGTATTACGGATTGCGTGCTACACGAAATAGTCCCTGGGTGGTAACGACAAATGGCTAAATTACAACAAACTTTTAATTAATAATTTTAATGCAAAATCGCAACTGAAAAGTAACGTCAGTCTCATTTTTGAAAGAATAGTAAATATTTTAATACTTCAACATAGAATTAAGTTTGTGGGAGAGCATTATTAAAAAACTCAGCAATGCTTTCAGTTTATATGCAATATGTATGCCTTGTGGCATTGTAGGATAGACGGTGGAGGCGATGAGTTTTTTTAAACGACATCGGGAGGGCATTGACATCATGGTCGGGGCACTACCCGTTCTTGACAGTTCAAATGTTTGCACTTTACATCTCAAAAAATCTACCGCATACTTCACTCTCAATCGGATCAGTACGCATTAAATACGTAACTGATCGACTCTTCTGAGAAAACGTAATATAATTATCGTAAATGAACGGATGTTTTGGCAAAATTTTATATTTGTTTTACCAAATTATTCAGGCGTTACAATACCATATTGTTAATAGAAGATTGTCAGTGATTAGAATGAAATAATTATCCACTAATCCACCTGTACGGTGAATAATAGCCTTGACTCTCCTTTTGACGGAATAACTAAAGTCCTAGCAGTGGAAATATTAAGAGGACTTTTTTATGGTTTTAATAAGCAAATTCATATCAAGTTCCTTTTAAATTTTTTATCGATTGTGGTTTAATCGTACGTGCTTAGCCTATATGTAACCAATAAAACACATTAAGTTCATAGTTCAATTGTTAGAATGTATATAGCTTCGGTAAACTATTTTATAAACCTAGTACGCATCATCCCTTACTGTGCATAACTCTACTTATAAACAGAAGGAAGTATTACCGGCGGGAACAATGGCGGCGGCGAGTTCATCAGACGCGATAATGAGTGCTCCCGAGGGTTCAACAAACTCCCGATTTTACAAGTAAAATAAACTATATACACGATATCAAATCTGTAGCCCAAAATTCTTCGCACACAATGCGTCCCATAAATATTGTCGAATTAAATGTTTGAGCTGGTGCCAAAAGTAATCGGCGCAACTTCGAATTGCGCTAATGACATTTTGTGCGAAACTTTTACTGATATGTATATTGTGACGTATTAGTCAATATACAGATTTATATATTACGTTTGGTATACACAGTGTAATTTTCATTATGGTAACAGGGTATAAAACCTCCCCGGGGTTAAGAGGGGTCAAGATATACGTCGATTTAAAGAAAAAGTGAAATTGTAACAAGTTAGAACCAGTCGAGGTCGGTGACCAGCAAGGCGTCTGCACCGCGATTGGCGACTGCCCCACTCGACTGATTCATCATTACCCTGCCACCTTAACCGGACCGACAGCGTCCCTGCCGCTGACTCACATTATATCAGCCTTTTGTTCCACAAAATATGAATGTTCAATGCTCGAATTTCTGAAGTTTCAACGGAATACCATATTATCAAACATTATTTAGCTAAACAATGAGGATAATAAGTTATAATTTAATTCTTGGATTTGGGGAATACAGTATGGCAGGAAATTAAGTGATTAATTTGTCATTTAGTCATTTATAGGCGGCACTAACAAGTACAGACGGTATACTCGTACAGTTGCACTTTTTACCTTAAAATATATTAAGGTTTAAATTATATCTGTGTGACTTTTCCGAAATATTTAAAGAATTACATTTGAAAAATGTGGAATGTATTACTAATAACAAATAGATTGGAATTTAAGAGAAAAGGTTTCAATTTAACGTATATAAAAACGACAACACGGTCCATGTTTATATATGTCTATTAATATAAAATAATTGTTAAAAACCGTATCGAATCGCACACAATAGCAGATATATAAAAATTATTTCTTAGAACGAGATGAGGCAAATGAACGCATTGGAAATTTTTTATAGACACGTACAGATCTAAGTATAATATATGCGTTTTACGCATCTGGTTGTTTGATAAACGCAACGTTTAAGAAAGTAGGGGCCGCAAAGAGAAAGCCATAGGGAGATGCTAGCAAGGGGAGGTTTTAGCTTGGTGTTCAACTAATCTGACTACCTTTTATACCAAAGATTTTCTTCTAATACTTGCAATTATTATCAGTTTCAAAATATATTTAAAGTAAATATTGTAACTAAACATTTTATTTAGGCATAATCTTCTATAGTTATTCGCTAACGATATTAGATATCGCTACTAGTATTCATCTTATTGTTGATTAAATCTAAACATATGTTTAGTTACAACGTACCTACCATGCGTTTTGTTTTCACGGAAATGGAATGTTCTTTGTTTGGTTTGTTATATTTTGAAGTTTGTACACGAGAGTGGTTTTATTTGTAAACAGTATAGTTCGTTGACAAAGTATGTTTAGAGGGGGCGCCTGTTTACACCACGTGCTTAAATTTTATGGTCTTTATGATTAGTATATTTAAGTTTGAATTATTATGGTCATTGCCTCAAGACAGAGGATTTTAAGTGTCGTGGTATAATTTCATTATCTACAACACCATTCCAACTTGAACACAGTAATGTTTTCACACTACTGTTTGACGGCAAAAATAAGGTCTATGATAGTACCTACCGAGACAATGTCTGATTGTGAATATCTACCATCAGTAAAAGTAAAAGTGTTATGATACAGAGGTTTATTAAACTAATGTTCAATTATAACTTACTACGCAACAAGTTTTTAGTAACTCTTCGTCCCACCACTAGAGCGAGATGACACCAAAACAACTCAACTATCTTCATAACGTGAAGTAAATAAGGAGAAGGTCACATGGGCGAAACAAAGATATATGCGGCGATGTGTGAAAAAGAGACGCAATGAAAACAAATCAATAAGTCATCTTGGTCGTTCTCTGGCGAGTGAGGTGGCATAATAACAAACCGGCGTCATGTGCCGGTTTGTCTAAGAGTACTTGTTGAATACAGACCTTAACTTTACGTCGTAGAGTTCTTTTTCTTTTGATACAAGTGTTGTTTTTAGATAATACGGATGCACTAGCTGTGTGATGGAACATCCCGTTGTATTACTATAAAGATTATAATTTTTTTAATATCGAAATATTGACATAATAGTGTAAAATTAATGTTTAGTAAAGCATTTAAAAGAATTGTGGAAAAAAAAAATTTCTTAATATCACTGATTACAATTTTTTCGTAAGAAAATGTTAAATTTTCATTAAAAATTTTATGGTCAGACGAAGTCACAAGTGGACCTTACAACATATGCATAAAAACTGTATTACTTATGTTATACGAGTATGCTTTATGCAACATTTTCATTGCAAACCGTTAATAAACTAATAAATTAATAAGCTTTACTGGTGAGGTCTTTGTTACCGGAAACAAACGGAAGTGTGCAAACATTACTTTGTTGACGCTATAGCTAGTGACTTTTCTGTGGTTACGACCACTATGTGGTGCAAGGCGCGTCTTAATGCCACATTTTTATAGGCGAAAGTATCACGTACCATTACATGAACGTTTTGCTTGTCCATTGCTTTAATGAAAAAATACACTATAAAAAGACAAACAACTATTATTCTCTTTATCGTCTTTTTAAGATTTATAATACACGTCTGTTTTTTAGCATTTGCCAACTGCATCATGCGGTAAATAATCATTGAATGCACAAGCGACTGCTGCATTATCACGTCTATTCACTGGCACTCACACATTAAAAAAGACCGGCACGTGTAACGTGTACCTATAGCACACTGATGGGGCGAATATTATAATAGAACCAACTAGAGAAGCACTAGAAAATGTCGCTATATAACAAAGGATTAGGTATTTGTTACTACATCAAATTATATAACAGTAAATCTAAATAAAAAATATGCAATAAACAATTTTTTTAATTGAAAAAGTTGTTGGATATATTCGATGATTCCCAAAACATTTATTTAGGAACCCCGTAATAAATAGTGTTGTATAAGATTTTATTTTTAACGTTACGATACACACATAAATAGTAATTACATCAAATATGACAACGTTATCTGTGTATAAAGTTTTCAATTTTGAAGGTAGAAGCTTTTATATCTCAGAAATAAACGTCCTCGACTAAGACTAAGTAGTAGTGCAACCTTCGCCAACCACCCTTGGCCGTGGTGCTGCGACCTAGATGCTATCCCCGTACCAGCCCACCCTCACCCCACACGCGGTGACCTGACACAGTTACAAATGCACTTGATTTAGCCGCAGTTTCCAAGCGGGGGACTATCGACTTCCGCGCGCGCAACCCAATTCACGTCCCTGACACAGCTGTGACGTATGCGACCTATTTATCTATCAACATGCTACATAATCTACTGTAAAATGATCAATTTAACTTTTCCGTGCTTGGCTATAAGAGCAACTGAAAATACTTGTAAATATGAATTAGCCAATTTATTATAATGCAATAAAAACAAAGAATAGATCGTCCAGACCGAGAAAACATTAACTCTTTTATATACCACAATGTTTATAGTAACGGAATACTGGTGACGTAGTCCTAGTAACGACACAATTCTTAATAATATATTCAGCTGATTATGTTTTACTTTTATTTGGTAATATTTTCATGTAATTTCCTTTATAAATATATGATAATCGTAAAAATTATTCACATTTTATTTCTCACTTTGTAATGAATAAAAAAAATGTCTTGAATGAGTTAAAAGGTTAATCTTAAGCGCACCTCTCTTATCAGCTCGGGTTTAAGCAGTTTGAAGTAAACTCAATATTTTAATTAGTTATACACAAGATGCAAATTTAAGATCGGATAACAATTGTAGCATTAGCTGTGAATGCAATGTACACACGGCTTCGATGCGCGGGTGTGGCTGCACACCAGGGCGCGTTCAGTATTGCGGCAACGCCAAGGCCGCGACCTAGAACCGCTTCCGCCAACGTTCGCAACATCACAATACATTTTTAAACAATTTGTGAAGATAATAATTTTGAAACAAATCGGCATTCTTATACTTATTGTTTTCAGAATATTTTATTGTACATACATTACATATCCGTAGGTATAGTGATAGCTGACCGTTTGACTGTTAAATTTTAACAGTTTTAAGCAAGCTCAAGCAATACAATAACATTTTGAAAATCCATACGCCTGCTTATAATAATTGCGTGGTAGTAAAGATGTTTACACTATACCCCACACAATACAAATCTTTAGACGAAAAATGTCGCATTACCTAGAATAGCTGCAGATATGTTTCTAATGTTTTTAACGTAATTTTAATTATTTTTTACAGATAAACAGCGTAGTATTCGAATGCACTTGGCGAGGTTGTGGACATATTACTAACAGTTGCTCATCAATAGAAACGCACATCCGGCATACGCACTTGGGGTATGTAACCTAAAAACTCTTTTATATAAAGAAACATGAAATTAAATTTAAATATATTGTTTGTTTTACTATTACCTAACGTAAAAAGAGACAAGCAATTTGATCGTTTTGCCGATTTGTTGTAAAAAAAATTATCATTGGAAGTCCTATTTGTTGCCATGCAAAAATATTATTCTTTTTCAATTTTTACACTATAGTAAGTGAAGTTAATGGAGTCATAAGACAAGTTCTCTTAGATATAACGTTCTTAGCGCAATGTAATGTTACACATTCTAAATAATGCCTAGTTGTTTTAAAGAGACATATCGATTACCACGAAGTTAATGCCTACGTGCACCTTCTAAACTTATTAAAGTTGTTATCAAATTTAGTTTACACAAGAATAGTCGATATTAATGTGGTTGTGTTGTAAGAGGAATAGATATACAACAGTAATGTAAACGGTTTGCCACACGGGACGTGCACTATCACGGTGGACATATTTTGCGGTAGACTTGCTACGGTTCACTTTCAAAACTAAAATTATATCTATTACGGCCTTACCCTCTTGACAGATATTGTGTTATCCGATAAATTTATTATTATTTAATTTTATTTATAATATTACTTTCGAAACCGTTTTAAGTTTATATTATCAATGTTCATACATTTATTCAATATATATACTGTTTATATATTCACATAAACAGTATATATATTGAATAAATAAATACTATATATAATTGAAAAAATAAATACTTAAAAAACAATTAATGTAGTTTAGCAGGCTAAAATAGCGGACGTATTTAACGGCTGCCATTTTAGCGCGCTTGATGTGACTTTTTATACTGATGTTTCAAGAAGGCCTCTGTGAGCCAGTTGTGGCGAAGCAAGTAAAAAAAAATATAATATTGAAAAATGTTTCAAAATTATTTTTAAGAAATTAAATTATAAATACTTTTTTACTCAAAATTTTATTTTAGAAGGGGTAAAAAAAAGTTTTTCAATGTGAAATCATTATTTTATCTTAAGTATAAGCTAGGTACTTTCACAGTTGAAACGAAATAAAATATATTATGACCAAAGCAATCTTTAAAACACACAGTAGCCCGCCCGCCCTTTTGTAACCCGGAAACGCACGGCTTCGCGTCAAGGTTACCAGCGCTGTACCTAACTCGCTAGGTAACTGAGAAGGTCATCGTGACGCGTTGGATACTTATTACATAATATCATCTCACAGTTGGCGAATAACAATACTGTATGTGTATTCTTTAACAACGTACAAATTTTATTTACATACCAAACATTAAATTACATAAACTTGATGTTAATCCTTGTAGAAATATTTTTTAATAAATCTCCTCGGATAAATGAATATAATTTGGTGCAATATGTATATTATTTCATTAAGTAAGTAATTATTTTCCATTTCAGTCCAAAAAAAGAAGGTGAGAGTGATCACGAGGAGGAATTTTATTACACCGAGCGTGAGATTGCTATCCCGCCACCACCACCTACTTTGTCCCACCGAGATATGTGCCGTCCGCCCCACGAGGATCCTGATTATCAACGACAGCTCGTTGGTTCATACAGGTATTTTATTTTTTATAAATAATATAATATAATAACAAAATCATCTTCCATTTTAAATTAAAGAGTCCCATAATCATGTAGGGTTTCAGCCTTATTAATAATTTATAATACATAATGTATCATTACCATTATTCATCGTCAATTCCGAATTCTGTTATTTTTCAGGCAAGGATTGCTCTCAACCATGCATAACGCTTCCGCTAGGCCTATAAGTATTCCAGTAAGTCATCCATGGTCCACCTCCCACTCACCGGTATGTTTACCCTTGTTATGTTAATAATCGGTCTTGTAATATGTGCAATTACATAACAACTCAAATTTTTGCAGAAGCACATAAGACTGACAGCAATGAACGGGTCGCCGGGCAGTCCGGGCCGGCGGCCAAGGTCTGACAACAAGAAATGCCGCAAAGTATACGGTATGGACCAACGCGAGCTATGGTGCACGCAGTGCAAATGGAAGAAGGCTTGTACGCGCTTTAACGAATAACCCGCGCGATACCCTCTCGGTAACATGAGAGTCATTTTTCATCTTAAGTGACTTAAGAACTCTTTTTCTTAATCGTGGACCTGATAAACTAATCAAACTATTCCGTAAGTGTTTGTGTCGTAATTAAGTATAGATTGAGATACTAGTAAAAGTGTTTATATCAAATTTAAGGAAACACGGAGTATATACTATATATTGATTATAAATAATAAGGAGACATATTTTTTCTCTTTGAATGTGGCTCGTATTTGACTTCATTATGGACATTGCCCACGTATTTTTTTAGAACATCACAGTTGCCTTTCACGAGAAGCTGTACCATCGGCGATATCGACTGGAGACTGTGAACACTAGATATAAGTTTTTAGAATTAGACCTCCCGACTGACAAAGCAGTGTGAAAACTATTGTCATACCTAATTGCCTGATTCGACTTTACTTTTCATAGATCTGTCCGAATTAATAGCGCACTGACGTATGTACGATGATTGTTACTTGAAATAAAAAATATATTGATTGCACTTTAAGCTCACACCAACTGTATTTTTGATAGCAAAAATAAATGTTTTATAACAAAGAATTCTTTAAAGCAATAGATTTTATTTTAAAAGAAATCCTAACTTCATTTAATACAATTTTCTACAACTAAAATTTTCTCTCAAGATATGGGGAAAAGAAATTACTTATCCAAATAGATAATTGATATTCGAATGCAGATAATTTAGATAAAAAATAAATATTTAGTACACAATAAACTGCATCGATTCATCATGTACTTGAAATAATATTTTTTAATATTTACAACATTTGTTTAATATATTTTCTGGTAATACAACATAAATATGCCCAATTATATAAAGAACGCGAATGGTTTAGCGCCGGAAAATAATGACAAATTTTAATTTCATAGACTCGAATCAAATGCTTGTAATATGCTCAATAAAAAGTTATTTTTATGATATGAAAGTAATAATTAAAATCCGTCCAGATCGTTGAATGTGCTTTTTCGAGTGCACAATAAACAATCTAACAATAAACTCAACCAAATTAAACAATGTTTTCACACTGAAAATTCTACGCGCTAATCGACTAGAATTGGTCCAGTCGTTTACAATTTAATGATATTTTATCAATATGCGTTTCATAACATATAATATGGACTGAATTTTTAGATAATAATGAATTTGCACTTCGTAATATATGCGAATAAATAAAAAATCATTGTTAGTAAGTATCTCAAATTCAACTAAAAGACTACAAAGTTTAGACTTAAATTTTTATGAACATATCGCTATGGTATATAAGGAAAGGATCCTTTACAAACAAAGAGACAATACTCTTTTTCGCATTAGCCACTTGTTCAAAGGAGCGATATTTATTGGTCACGTGTGTTCAAGTTTTGGTCAAAACATAATATTAAACGAAAAACAATTTTGGAGCAAAATTATTACATAGAGTCATGCTCGGGTGATGGAAATAAAGGTGTCACGAAGACAGAACTTAACGTTTATCTTTATAATTGTATAAACGATAAAAATATTACGGAATATTGGAAATTCAGGTTATGCCTTAAAGATGATGGAATGTGATACCAATTTATAGAAAGTTTGAGAAAAATAAGTCCGAGTATGGATAGCGACTCCGTGCTGCAATATTATTTATTAAGTCTAAAAGATATTATGTAAATACATATGATGCGAGTTATATTAATACATTATACTTATATTTTAAAATCAAAGCAATGTTTGGGTGTGTGTATATATAAAAGTTTTATTAAAATATTATTGTTACATAATGTGGTCATTAATATCGAAATCGTTTTGTACGTGGTCAAGATACGTTATAGTTATAGAATGTGCATAATATAGTATAAGGAAGTATAAGGAATTTAAGTCCTGTTACGTTGTAAGTTATATAGACGCCATCGTGTGTGGCTTTTCTTATAACCTGTAGTTACCAAGCATCGGCGTTGTAATACCTAGTATATTGCGTTGATATATAACTACAATAATATACCCTTTCAAGTATCAAATGGACTTACCGGGATAAATTATAATGTGCCAATCCCTAAACAGAGGTCCATTAAATAAGATTTCGCCATATTATTATCGTCGCGTCTTCTTCTTGTAACTAAACATGGTGCTCTTAAAGAATGTTCACGCACATACCAAAACTTATATGTCTACGTGCCTACATATTTTTCTAATTATACACATGCAATCATCTATAAATAGCCATTTAATATATACTATGTTAAGCTAAATCGACACAAACAGCAAGGATTAATGTCATAAATGTTATAATTATTTTTCGGCATTGCTGTAGCCGTATTCGTGAAATACCTATATACCTCTTTACATTTCAAAAGGTGGAATGTAGATCTCACTGTTAAAAGTATGTTAGATCTGACTAAATAATAAGCGCTACGTAATAACGTGCTTAATTTTCTGTGTGTAACTTGAAAAATATTTAAAATTCTATCTTCTTGCCAAATCTAATAAGAGGTTAAATTCAAAGGTACTTATGCATTACACTAGTTTTTTTTTAACATACAAATTTTTAATTTATTATCATACGTGACCTGCTAAAAATAAACTACCAAAAACATGGTGTTTGTACATTTATGTTATATTGCAATTATGGTTGTGATAAACATCATTATTTTATTAGCAAATTTTAGATAGATTTTTTTTTATTCGACGACAATCCGCGTATACTGCCCTCAAAAAAATCATTTTAATTGAATAAATATTTAGATAACAACCCAGCTAGCAATTTAACAACTGCCATATTGTAAGAATCTAGTATATAAAGGGGTTTAGATCGTATATAATATAAAATAGAAAATAGTGATATTTTAAGTCGAAGTCATGATGTAGTATTTAATTATTTTAAGTACAATTATAGCCGTGAATCTTTAGGCTGTTGAATAATCATCTTAGTTTTGGGCGCCCTTATTTTGAATCACCTTATCATATGAAAAATTTAGTAATCAAATCGAGTTGAGATAAATATTCTGGATAATGTATTTACTCTATGTAAGCGTAATGAGAAAAACGTTAATGGGTCATATTTTACGCCAAACATTAGCGATAGTAATTTTTTGCACATTTCCCCAATAGATTTCTACGCGGAAACGTCGCGCTGTATCTCTAAACGATTTATATTCGACTTCTTAAACAAAACTAACAATGCTCGGTTTACTTTTTTAATGCTTAAAAAAGATAAATTTAAATAACTTTGTACATCAAATAAACAAAAATATTTTATGACACATAAAGATCTCCGAAATGTACCGTTATTGAACACTAAACATATTTGAAAATTGCTCGACATTAAAGACAGACAGTACTTGTTTTACTTATTTGTTTGACAAATAAAAATAAAGAAAATTACGACTAAGTAAATGTCGTTTAATATGATCCGTTAATTATTATTTTGGGTGAAATTTTTTAACCTGTACAACATAAATTTTTCGCCTTTTAGACAAAATGTCATGATCTACTTCATAGCGAAATATAACAGGCACATGGCCATGCTTGGTTTTTGTATAACTACCGATCTCAATTTCTTAATGAAGCTATTAGATTAATTCTTATTTTTTAAAGAATATTATCATTTCTTTATGTTATATTTAGAATATTATTTTTTTATTATTTTAGATAAAGACAATTTTTTTTACTTAGTAAATAGATAGTTTACGAAACGTATTATTTTAACTAGCCAAATTTTTGCTCAATATTGTATACACTCAACACCAAAGTAAAAAATACCTATAGTAAAATATTTTATCTCGTCAGTACAAACAGCATAATAGAGCATCGGAATAATTTGTCTTCACTCATAAAACGGTGTTCAATTTGAAATGATTTGCCCCCATCCATTCTGTAATTAAAACATTTTATAAATGAAAAACATTCGCACTGGTGAACTGATAATTTATCAGATTTAATGAATAATTTTCAAACTCCTTTTTTTTAACTATATGCTGTAACAATTTCGGTGTGTTTTCGGCATACATTTGCAATTACATGTTTCCGTGAAATTTTTCGGTAGCCTTTTTGTATTAGCTCTAGCACATGTGTGAACATTCTGTGTTCCACTGATTTCCTATTTTTTTCCAATAGTAAATAGTATCGATATAAAACATACAACGCACTCTAAGTAGAGCCTGACGGAATTTTGTTACTTTAACTATTTGTGTACTGTCCGTTTCTAAATGTACATGAACAATAAATTGCCATAATATGTAACAGCTATTTGATTAAAACGTTCATACGGTGAAACTTACATTACATTACACTTACACAACGAGGCGGCAAGCACACCATGCGTATTAGATTAAATTGAGTTGGAGCGACCAGTACGGGCTCTAGTCGAGCTCTAAGTCTTTTGTAATAAAATTTAATCTATATTACTTTAAAACTTAAATTTATGTTTCTAGATTTATTATTAAAACTGTATTTATTTTTTAGAGAGGATTATTTAATTTAAATGGGCCTTAATTTTAAACTATTAACTGAAATTATATGAAGACCTTACGTCTTGTACTTTGTACTTAGACTTTCTAAGTAGTCGTATCATATATATCGTACAATTAATAACAATGTATTAAATGAAAAAAATAATATATAATATATATAATCACAACAGGAATGTTAGTCCGCTTTAAACACTTTAATACCTACATACACATTAAATTCATCTAATTTTTTGAAAGATTTTTAAAATATACTTCGATAACGAAGTATTTACAATTTAAAATTATTTTTAATATCACAGGAGACAGTACTGCTTTTACTTGGACTTACCAACTCAAGTTTCTTTAGTACATTTCATTACATAACACACTTTAAAATCAAATATTTTATTATCCAGTATGTAAATATGTAAATGATGTTATAACTAATTACGAAAATATAAGGCATGCAGAAGGTTAACAATAAATGTATACATATTTGTTTTAACGTTATATATGAAAAGCTTATAACTATTTTCTATAAATCCTTTAATTAATTCTCCCGAAATTTGATTACCCATGGTATAACGCTGTAATAGTTCTATAATTAAATTCGATAGTGTATAAATATTTTGTACTTGTGTTACTTTAATATAACATTAACGTGTAATAATTATTCTAATCATATTACAATATAAACTAGCTGTTTTTCTTAACTACGCTGACAGAAAGACACTTATTAGTATATATAAATATGTATATGAACTATATTAGTTTTGGTACATAACAGCTTAGGTATGGACTTTAATTATACGACCCTTAATTTTGTAAGGATTTATCGAATACCTTTTTCAATAATTTTATAATAGGTACACGTATGTGGGCAATCAAATTAATCGAAAATATGTCTCCTGTTAATAGTTACTTATACTCATAATAAGTGCTTAATATATGAATTCGTCTCTATAGCCACTTTAACTCGACCTTATGATTGTTTGTAACATCTTAACAAAATATTCATGGTAAACAAACTTTGAAAATTTAGACATTGTACCGTATAGTTAGTACGCATTTGTGGATAAACTATTTTAAAACATGTATGAATGTAGGTATTAATGTTTTGCGTTTTATTGCTAAAATATCTATTTGAATATTCAACGACGAACTTTATTTTGATACTGTTATAAAAAAGGTTTACAAACGGGAAAATGAAATAATTCGTTTAGATTATAATATTTATTAGTATTATCATTTTAGGCAAAACAGTCGCAACCTTGCATTATTTCCCTTAAATATTAATATTTTATCATTTATCGCACATGAAATATTCCAAAAATGAAAATTATTTTACACTAAAAACAATATGTTTCGGCAAATGTATGTCCACAAGTAAAAGAATTATATGGGGTAACATTTATCCATGTATATGTGCGCTAGAGCCAAAAAATAAATGTGCTAATACGTAGACATTGATTTTGGGTATAATTAAGAGTTGATTTTTAAAAAAGCTGACAAATGTCGTGAATTACTCTTTAATTTTACTTAAAAATTATCGATTCATCGATTATATAGTTACCAATAGTTTTAAGTGATGCAATGTTTAGATAATGTAAGAAATTGTTTTTCATTCTTTGCGAAAATGTATACTGTACATATTCCATATGTTGTCAATATCACAGCAGTTTTTTTACTGAAACTGTCAGCAAAAGGTTTTTTAATTTGATTTTTATCATAATCACAAATAACAAAACTACACACCACAGCGTTTTTCATTTAGTTAAAACAATAATCAAATTGACAAAGTGTTATATGTAATAGCTGGCAGTTGTTCTACTGTGATATTAATAATTTTATTTATTAATCTCTAGCCTATTATTTATGATTATAATATTGATTTTAAATGTGAACGTGTGTTATATTTTACTAAAATCAACTTAGATATAGAAAATGATTATAATGTAAGGAAGTGTTCAAATCATTTAATTGCAGCATTGAAATGTTACGGTTTTAAATTATAGTATTTTTCGTTAATGTTTCAATTGAATTTATCTTGTACTGTTGTTGAATTTTAAATTAAAAAAAAAGTGTCAGCTCATACACAAATTAAAAACAGGTATCCACATGCGTAAGTGTGTAGACTACTTTTGAAGCTCTCTAACTGTCGCCTATCATGATTATAATTTATTGCATTTCAAAGTTATGGAAATGGACTGCGAAATATATTCCTATATGTACTATGATCCTATTTTCAAACTTTCATTAAAAGAAAACTTCTGTAAAAGCTTGTTGTTTTTGTTACGTTGTATAGACTGTAATGTCTAAATCATACCTCAGTACGATTAAAATGAGTATAGATTTCTTGACAAAATAGACATTTTGCAATTGTTGGAACTGCATATCGCATTATTTCCTACCCATTTCATAACAATGAATAAACAATTTTTTCGTTGATTATTATTCAAAATATCATGATTGATTACACACGATTTAATACCATGGTGTTAATAAAAGTTAAAATAATAATAATGGTTCAAAATAATGTACGATCGCAGTTCTTAACAAGTTATTTAAATGTTTACATACATACATAATGTATTGAACAAACCCAAACATTATTATTTATAACAGATTATAGATGATAATATATTTACAAATATATACTTTAGATTTTACCACTCTTGTTTTACTTTTCCTTCCTTCTTCATTATATCACAACTATAATAAGATATTACTAAGAATAAAATTTTAAATAAAACATGAAATTATTTTGATTAATCTATAACAATGTGTCAGTGAAAGTTTTCCTTAAAACGGTAAAACTGTTTCGTAAGTTACTGAAAACAAAAAAAAAACTAATTTTAAAAGTTGATTTTTATTCAAATACTGTGTAAATATTGCTATAAACTAAACAAGAAGCTATTACACTCAATTCCAATTTGACTCAGTCCAATTTAATTATTTG
This sequence comes from Ornithoptera alexandrae, assembly GCA_029030555.1. Classification (NCBI taxonomy): domain Eukaryota; kingdom Metazoa; phylum Arthropoda; class Insecta; order Lepidoptera; family Papilionidae; genus Ornithoptera; species Ornithoptera alexandrae. The sequence goes on along the minus strand of JARDVY010000023.1, from coordinate 5,498,270 downwards.
TATAAATATGTGTACATAATATGCGTGAAAAACTTGAAACACAAATAAAAGGTGTAAATTATAAATACCGTTTCGTGTTCTATATTATTTTATAATTATTTCCACGCCTGTAAAATTCTACTACGTTTATTATACAAGTTCCTTTACACAAAGATACTATGTAATTTTTTTTTATTTTTTTATAAATAATTACATAATGTTTTAAAATGTTATGTAACATCATAATGAGTGAATAATAAAAGTTTTAACACATAATCAGCAAACGCTATTTAACAATGTTATTCGCAATTCTAATTAATTTTTTTTACTCTCAAAGGAGTTTTGCACAGCATTTAAAAATTTATATAAAAATAACTTTATTATTAAAACTTTAAATACCAGCAATAAAAGAGCTTCTTTCATTTTAATTGAAATGGAGTGTTGGAACGGTTTGAAAAGGTTTTATGAAACGAAAAAAAAAAAAAATCAATGTATTTATAGAATTCATGCTGAAAGAATGAGAAAAAATTGGTTTCTAAACAGTTTCCGTGCTGGTTCGTACTACACTACTATTGTATCGTCCCCCCAACAGATTCCCGCCTTGTCGTGGCGGATAGGCTCAGTAACCGTGGCGGGGTCGCCCACGGTGAAGCGAAAAAGAACCTACGCGGCCGACCCGCGGCGAAGGGCTGGCCCGAAGCGACCGCTCCAGGTTAGAGCATCGGTTGGATAACTGGAGCTCACCGGAGCGGCCTGGAGCTGCAGGGGCGGTTCCATACTGCTCCTTGGAATCGAGGTGGAGTCACGGAGGAAGTACCCTCTGCGGGGGCAGAGGAGTGTCGGTATAACGATGCACCGTACTCCCTATCCACCGCGGCCGTTTAACGGGTGGCGGCAGGCCCAATATCGGATCCGCCGCAGGGAGCCGGGAGAGTTTTCTTTCTTGGCTCCCATGTCCTCTGGGCGACGGGTTCGGGGGAATCCGTTGCCCGCGCGACAGCAGGAGGCCGACGAAGAGGCGCACTGCATGAACCGACTTACCCTCACGGAGGTGGAAATGGAGGGTTCAATCCTCTCTCCCGTGGTGGGGTGGCGCAAACGGCCAGTGACGGCGGGGTCGTGGATGGTGCGAAAGCGTTCCTGTAACCCCGCCATCAGGCGACGAGTTGGAACATCGTAGGGGTTTTAGTCGGTGCAAGTCCGACTTATATATACATAACCTGTCCTTGCCCCCGCGAGGACGGGTATGCGCAGGCATTTTCCCATCGTTAATAAAAAAAAAACTATTGTATCGTCATATATCGACCCGTAAACTTTTATAAGAACTGGTGTTGTAAAAAATCTAAATAAAAAATATGCTTGCATTTAATCGAATAATTTATATTTTTATTAAAACGTTCCTTTAAATGTTTCAATTTGTTGTTCTCTCCATTCTTTAATCGTTCTTTTCAACTTTAATCAATAAAAAAAAATGTCATCAATAGGTATCACTCTCTTTCGTGCTCTATTTAACTCTCATTCTCCTACAAGTTAACCAGAATAGAAATAGATGTTTCACTTCTATGGCGTGTGAACTCACTCTAATTTCTTTTAAGTAGCCGCTTGAACTAATTTTCAAAAACAAAAACCATCAAATTCTATTTATTAATGTCGGAGCTACAAAGTCAGTACAGACATACTGACGCCTTAAAATTAAAACGAAATATTTCCGATCATTAGACCGGAAATACTCGGAAAGTATTCTCTTATAAAATTATGCACCCTGCAAAATACACTCTATAATAATGGTGGAAGGTCTTAGTAACCGGAGAATATCCAGGTAGGTACCGAAGGTTCCTAAGAGTTCCTAATTCTGCCACCAAACAGTAATGTGCAAACATTACTGTATTCCGATTTTTCAGAATAAAATTTTAAATCTACCAGTTATCACCAATATCTTCTTTCTTGACATTATGAATTTTCCACAAAAGATTCGTATTATCAATTTTGTCTACCGATTCATATCTTTACTATCAAATAGTTTTAAAATTGGGAACATTGAATTATTAACAGTCATTTTCTGTACAAGCAGTCATACTTTGAAATTCCCTCCCTCCAAACATACGAGCGTGCAAAACCATAGCAGCGTTCAAGAAATCTGTTAAAGAACACTATTTATATTATAATATAAAAGTATGTGCATATATATATATACATGTATGTGTATATGTATATATATATGTAAGGTTTACTGTATGAACTAAGTTTGTGTTCCTAATTCTTCTTTCCTTCTGCGGGCCTATTGGAAGAGATTTCAATATGCAATAAGTAGTGCCCTTGTACTCTGTATCCTTATTGTCGTGTTTCTTCTAACAGCTGTGTGCAAAATATATTAAATAAATAACATTATTTTAATTCAAGCAAAAAGTGTTATAAATGTTATTTACCCACTGGCAACATTTTAAAACATTAAATTGTATAGATTATTTCTGTTTTGTAACGTAGTACTACACTACACAATTAATTCAGTTTCCGTCGAGGATTTAGAAGAAAGATATTAAATTAAGTCTTTTATTTATGATATAAATTTGTTTCTTCATTATCGCTCGAAGTTAAAAGGAGCGCAAAGTGCATTGACAAATTATTTATGAAGTGAAAAAATGGGTGCTGTTCTAGGTCTTTGTTCTGCTGCACAGGTATACTGGAATAAGAAGTAATTTAATGTCACGTAAATATATACATATATATGTATATATATATATATATATATATATACACAAAATATTAATGATATAATAATGTGTTGTCTAGGAATCGCTATTACTCATCCATATTTTCACACCACTGTCACATATTATTTTTCAATACAGATATTTAACAAACGTATTAGTGAAAGTATTTTAATATACATAAAAGTATCTTGATTTGTTTAGCTGGCATGCTGTTGTGGGAGTGCAGCTTGTTCCTTATGCTGCTCTGCTTGCCCATCATGTACCAACTCCACCTCAACTCGATTAATGTACACCTTAATGTTACTATTGATGATGATCGTCGCATGTATTACTCTAGCACCTGGATTACATGATCAATTAAAAAAGGTTAGTGCCAAAATAGCGAAAAATTTTGCATATTGAAAATCTAGGTCCTATTTTAACTTCGGTGTTTTATTCGAGTAATATATATAGGCATGATATATGACTAAATAAATACATTGTTTTTTAATGTGAATTGTCATAATTTAAGAATCAATTCGACATTTATTCTCTTTTTGTACCTATCATATATATTTATTGCATTTAACCATTTTTAACCAATATTAATATAATTTTTTAATTATTTTACACATGCTGGATATTTTATTTTAATTAACTTTACAGGTACCATTCTGTGAGAATTCTACAGGACTGGTACCAGGAAATTTCAAAGTGGATTGCGATCAAGCTGTTGGCTATTTAGCTGTTTATAGGTACTCTCCTTGTATTCATTACTTTGTTTATTACTAAAATATTAGTTATAATAATTATTTATTTTTTTACAGAATTTGTTTTGCAACATTTCTCTTCTTTTTACTAATGGCGCTCATTATGCTTGGAGTGAAATCATCTAAAGATCCAAGAGCTGGTATACAAAATGGGTAAACGCTTTTACGCTAATGTTAATAACTTTTTATTTTATTTAGATTAATTAAAACAAAATAAATTAAGATAAGTGAAGCTTGCTGAAAAGAAATTAAAGTAATTAAAAAAGAGTCCAAATATAATACAGATTTTTTGAATTATTAGCTATATTTGAATTATTTAGTAATTGAAACAGTTAGAAAAAATAATTTCCAATTATCTGAAATATTATGCTAATAGTAAAAACCCCATAGAAATATACACTGATTGCTATTAATTAATCTTAAAATTCGTCTAGATGTACTAAGAGACATAATTATATCAAACCACATCAAATCTTAGCATACAACTAACTTTGTCTTTTGGGTTAAACTGTTCTAATGTAATAATCACTTTTAGTATTTTACTTTTAACCTTTTTTTTTTCAGTAATATCTGTAATCAGTCATGTATAAGTTTAATCAGATATGATGTATATATTGTTGTGATGAATGTACTCTCCCGTGAGAATACTACTCTTAATTAATTCAGCTATGTTCTTTGGAGTAGCTTCATAATTTTGTATCATTTTAGGTGTTTTGGCAAACTTCGTGCGAGAGCAGCTGGATTGCTAGCTTGTATGGATGTGTGGCTACTCATTGTTGATGTCATATTGACATGCATATGATTTCCTATTTTAAAGTTTTCACAGATTTCAATGTGGTAACGAATTGTGGTACCTCGGCTATAATTTCACAAAATGGTGTTTCAAATTCTTTGTATAACGTGAATGTTTAAGTCTCTGATACTGCCACACTATTGAACACCATTCATCCATATTAGTTTCAGTTTAATTTTGTAAATTAAAGGGTTTTTGTCCACTTTGAGTTGGCTTTTTGGCCTAACAACCAATGCAATAAAGTTAATTCTATTTTTAATTCTTTCTGTTTAGCTTTAACATGGTTCTTTCTGTCTGACACTGATCTAGGTACATACTATTTGACCTACATCATTATACTTTTTTAATGTTTTTTTTTTTTTTTCAGATTTTGGGGCATTAAATATGTAGTAGTAATAGGTGGTATCATTGGAGCCTTCTTCATCCCAGAAGGGCAGTTTGCCTCCACATGGATGGTATTTGGTATGATTGGCGGTTTCTGTTTCATCATAATTCAGCTTATTTTGATCATTGATTTTGCACACACTTGGGCAGAAAAATGGGTCTGTAAGTATAAAGTTTTTAAATTAATTATTAAACATATAAATATGTATATTTATATATAAAGGTTTACACGGAATACATTAATAAGATGATTAAAAACATAGAATCATGTTATAATCATGATATTTTTAATTTATTTACGACACATGTACAAAGTGTGTTATAAAATATAAAGAAATACATATACTTTAAAAATTGACAAGGAAAAGATGCAAATACACTACCATATCGTTGCATCTTTTGCTTGTCAATTTTTAAAGTACTGCTCTTCAATATAAAGTATTCAGTACCCTCAAACTACAACACAATGTTTTCAGCACAATATGAAGAAACACAGTCTCGTGGGTGGTATGCAGCTCTTTTACTATCTATGCTGACGTGCTTTACACTCACATTGACAGGCATAGTTCTACTTTATGTATATTATACTAGGGTATGTTTAAAAGTTTATTCTTCTAGTTATTATTCTAGTTTTATTATTTCTCTACTTTTCTCCAGATTTATCTCTTTATATTTTTTTCAACATATATGGAAAAAAAATGTTCTGGATGAAGATGTTTTAAAATAAATTCGTATAAAAGTTAGTAAATATAAACTAAATGTTATATAATGTTAATAGTAAACTTGAAATACAACACCCAGAATATGTACATTGTATCAATTTGTAAATAAATATTTTTCTTTGTTACAGCCTAGTGGTTGCGATCTATCAAAATTTTTCATTTCATTCAATTTAATACTTGTCGTGATTGCAAGCGCCATTTCCGTACTCCCGTCAGTTCAAGAGCATCAGCCGCGATCCGGTCTCCTGCAATCCTCGGTGGTCTCGCTCTATGTTATGTATCTTACTTGGTCTGCACTCTCAAACTCATCGGGCGAATGCAATGCCAGTATCTCCGAAAACAATCAGGTACTACACACTTTTTTTTAATTCCTGGAAAATTCCAGTTGGGGTCAAAGATTATATAGTTTTGACAATAACACTTATGGGAAAAATTATTGGTAACGTTTACCTGTTTCAAAGTTTTTTGACCTCAAAACTTGTATAGCTTCATCTTTGTCGCCAGAGCGCTGTAGATTATCTAGTGGGGAGTACCGTTGACAGCAACATTCCATCATCTGTTCACATATAGCATGGTAGATATGTTGTTTACCTTCTCTCCTTACTTCCCCTGATAATAATTATTCTAGCAAAAACATGTATATATCATTCACTTCAAACAAAAAGTCTGTAGTATGATAAAATCATGAAAGATGATAAAATTAAGGTTTTTCTTTCATTTTATATGGCAAATACCTAAATTGTAAAACAAGTTATCTTTAGTATTTCTAATACAAATTAATAATTTATAATTATGCATAAGTTAATATTAAAAATTACTCACTCAAATACTGATATTTAAATCCTCTTCATCCTCCTCCACTACCTTTATTTATAGTTGGGGTTAGCCTTCCTTGTCCTAAGTCTAGTCAATTTCTTAAATATTCTTATTTTTTTATATATATATAAGCTGTAATATGTATTTTTACATGATACATTATTATAATATTTTATATTTATTTATAATCGCAAAACCTGGAATTGAAGGAAGATATGTATTGGGTATGTATTTGTATTTTTTTAATTATTTCACTTTAATATTTATGTTTATTTGATTAATTTTGTGGTACAGGTTATAGTATGTTTATCAGAGAATTTCAGATTTTTATTAAAGTCAACTGTAATTTTTATCTATGGTGCATACAATTTCAATAACAATTTTAAATAACAATTTATAAATAACTATCTTTTAATCATAATATGTAATATGAGAGTTAGTTATATAAGAAATTACGTAAAAAAATTTTAAAACCTTCCTTACAGGCATCATTTGACAAACAGTCAATAATTGGACTAGTGATTTGGGTATGCAGTGTGCTGTACTCCAGCATCCGCACTGCATCTTCCTCATCAAAGATCACTATGTCTGAACACATACTAGCAAAGGATGGCAGTGCAGGTGAATATATTATTTTTTGAAGTACATGCGTTTATTATGTAAGTGGGCGAATATTATAAACTATTAATTAAAATATTATGAGACAACTATTTTAGTGAAATAAATCATAAATCCGCGATGGCTCAATTATTCCTTTACTTGCACTATACATCTTTAAGTGGATGTTTATCCCTAATGAACTGGAAATTCCGATAAAAAAAGGTCATGAAGTAACTTATATGTTCCATGAAAAACTTATGACAACCAGCAAGCTGCACTTAGCACAATAGATAAATGGCCTTGTTCCATTTGTGAAAGAAAACTAATCCGTGTGTTGTAAATATTGAACGTACTGTTTAGTATCATAATTGTAAATTAAAAATGTAATTATAATAAAAATCTTAGACAATATCTTATTCCAAAAGATCTATGTGGAAAGACCATAGCTCACATTGCAGTTACATTTGGGCTCGCTGCGATGTTAACTAAAAACTAACATGCTATGTAACTTTTATCTGTGACATAAATTTGTTTTTGTTTAACATCTCTAACATTAAATAATTATTTAACATTCCTACTGAAAATTATTTAAAATAACATTTTGAATAAATCACTAAAAACAATAGTTATTCCGTGCCGTCCGCCATTTTGTCTGTATGTAATACTGAAATGGTTGTGTTGTAGCCATTTTGTTTTTTGTGTAAATACTAATATAATGTAAATTCCTCGCGGGCATTGCGTGCGGCGGCCGCGCGGCGTAAGGGCAAGGAGGGCTCATTGCTAATGAAGGTAAATTAAATTCAAACACATTTCAAATATCTATCAAAATTTTAATTCGTTTTTTTTACACCACTATCAAATAAAATATGCTAACATCCCTACAATATATTATTCCAACAAGTTTTGATTGTGTAAAATACAATCGCTTATATTATCATAACATCATCAAATCCATTTTTTTCATTATTCGACGAAGCCAAACGATTGACGAGATGTTCACCTAACGATACGCTTGTCAATAAAAACGTGGCGCTAATTAAGATGATATTCACAACAACACATTATACTCACTTCCTTGAGACCCTAAGTATTTTCACCCCAGTAATTTCATTAGCGACAGTGCCTTTTAAACCTGAACACAGTAATATTTATATACTACTGTTTGACGGTAGAATTAGTTTGTGGTTTCGTGGAATAGAACCATCGGACCACCACAGCTATACCTACAGTATGATATACTAATAACATTCTAACTAGCTTTGCTTTATTATGAAAAAGCGTATCATTAGGAAAACGTCATGCTCGTCACTTCGTAGAATAAAAAAAAATATTCTGTATGTACAATATACTTATAACAGTAGTAACATTATTTTTATATCGTTTATAAAATAAAGGATCATAGGTATGAAACTATTTTACGTTTTATGGAAATTGTATGAAATTATGAAAACAACGTTTGAGTCCTTTAGATATAGACTCATGTTGTAGCATCTCTTATTACATACACTAATACAGTTTCATACACTACTGTTCCACAATAATGCAGCAACAGCCTCCGTAGCGAAATAGCTTAATTGCTTTGTAACAAGGTCGGGTCCTTGGTTTGATAAAGGAGTTGCATGTTGAATTTGCTTCCCTATAGGAGTTTTTTGGACCTATCCATTTGGCGACCTCATATTGTATATCTGCCGCCAGAAGAACATTGATCTATTCAGCCGATGAATATATGAGAGTCAGTCAGAAAGCGCTTCATTATCAATTAACACTATATGAAGTTGCAAGTCAATTGATGGTTAAGCCGTTGTAGATAATTTTTTTTAAACGCATTACGTAGTAAATGTGAATCTAATAGGGACACATTTTACATACTCACTGAGCGCAGGTTATGGTTCCATAGAGGGCGACGGCGGCGAGGCTGCGCGCGGTGACGAAGCTAAGGTGGTCGACAACGAAGGCGACAGCGTAGCCTATTCATGGACCTTCTTCCACGTGGTCTTCGCCCTCGCAACGCTTTACGTGATGATGACCCTTACGAACTGGTACAAGTATGTACACACAATGTATTATAAAAAACAACTATGAAATAGTAAAATGCGATGCCTTTACCCTTGCCCATCTTTCTATCTGCCAGTTGCTTCTTGTGTATTAAATAATTAATTATGGATAAATAATAATCAATATAACAGTTACATCGACTTTATTATTCGATGAAGCGACGAGACGAGCAGGACATTCATCTAATGATATACACTGCGCCACATTGTGTTTATCCCATGGAGATATAAAACGTGGTTTCGCTAAATCAATAATTGCACTAGTTAAAGTATAGCACTTCAAACCAATGCGCAGTAATTTTTATGAACTGTTGTTTAGCGGCGAAAGTAGGCGCTACGGTTACACCTACCACAGACAGTCTCCAGCAACAGTGACCTACCACCAACAAGTCACATGATGTTAAAGTAAAAAAAAAAATGTTTGGTATCTGGCGTTAAGCGGGTTATGAAATACCATATTCATATAAATTTTAAAAATCTTTTATTTTTAATGTATATTACGTATAGAAATGTTTATTACAGCCCTAGCTCCCAGCTGTCTAAGGAGAATGTCGCTTCAATGTGGATAAAAATTACTTCATCTTGGCTCTGTGTAGGGCTCTACATATGGACCCTCGTAGCGCCCACCGTCTTCCCCGACAGGGAGTTCAATTGAAATAAGTATTCACAACATAAAAAAATAATAATAATTTAAGTATTATACGTGTTATAATATGCTTTTTTTAAGATTTTCAACTTTTCTAAATTCACTATTGTTGAAAATATTACTATTCTAATTGGCATTTTATTATTAGTCTTTTTAGTGATTTTGTTGGACATATCTTTGTCATCAAACACTTCAACACCGCTTGATATCAGGTCGAATTGCAAGCACTAGTCTATATAATAAAAAATCTTAATAATAAAATCATTATTATAATAACACGTATATATTGCTGTTAGAGCTTTAAAAAAATATTATATGTGATAAAATATTAAATGTTATTAAAAAATCATTGCATGAGTAATTAGAGAAAAAATAACAGCTTTATTCAGATAATTCATTTGAGTTTATGAATGGAATTTGTTTATACAATATCTTGCAAGGCAAAATATGTTATATATCAAAAGCTTATAAAATCTATACTTTAGACCAAAATCTAAGGTTTTTTGATCTTTTATTTTATAAACGGATCAGATTACGTCAAAAGTACTAAGATCTGTGCAATGCAACTACACTAGCTGAAAGCTGATACTATCATCACTAAGTCATTAAAACGGATAAATGATATATCGTCCTAGTTATAAAGTTTGGAGTTCAAGAAGATAGTATTAAGTTTTCAAAGTATGCCCAGCGATGGACGTCGGTCGAGACGATGATAATTACGAAGTTCTCAAAGAATTTTTCCGTTATTTAACATACAGAACGATTATCAAGGTTACATATTGTTCAAAATCAGTCATCATTAATTAATAATTATAAAATGTACTCCGCAGTCCGTTTTTAGGCCATTCATGCAATATTAACTTTTAACCTATAATAAAACATTTGAAATGTAAAACGTTTATTTATTTATACTTAAGTTAATCATATCTGAATCCTTCATTACATCATATTTAAGAAGACTTGAGTAACTTTTTAATAACTTCCTCCAATAACACTTCACGTCCTTCATAGTCAAATTATCCCAAATCTGTCGGAAGCCCCGGTCGGCAATTTCTTTAGCTAAAGAATCGTTTTGTTGAAAGTATTCTATATATTTAATAATTTCATCTTGTTTAGATTTTGGGTTTATTGGAATGTAGTGCACCCAAGGTTTTAATGCTGGATAAAAAAATTCAAGCCATTCATCTCCCACGTGAAATACTAAAGATCTACAAAGAAATAAATGTTTAAACCGAAAACTAGCCGCAACTCCTCTGTAATTAAATAGAAACTTGTATTTGCAGTGATCTTCAAATGATACTTCAGAGGCGGGTGGAGCGTGAAGTGTGTCCTGTAATAAAAAAATTTTAACATATTTTCACGTTACCTTTAGTCACTCAGTTAATTACAGTATATTTGATAATCATGACAATTATGGATATTTAATAGACTACTAACCGCATCAGATTTCCACGCCTGATTTTTTGTGTACTGAGCATCAACAAGATCTGGTTTAGAACGCGACAATAAAATTAACGCGTCCCTTTCCTCACTAGTCCTTGATCCTCGGAAGAACGCTTTGTTTTCTTTTTTATCCCATGGCCATCTTAAACATTAGTAAGACATACAAAAAAAGCATAAAGTAATTGTCAATGTTTAACATATTAAGAAAATGAATAATACTTGTCAGCAGCTGATGATATAGACAATCTGTGTTTGTCCCAACGTCCTATACCAGTTGGATATAAGGAAATGGCTGGTCCACCTTCCCAAAAACTCCATGCAGGATACATAATATCGTAATAATCTTTAGTCTGCAAAAACAATTACATATATTTAAGGTCTCTATAAATACTGATGATACCACACTACTATAACAGCTCTTGTTTGCGCGCTTGTGTGCAAACTTTAATAATTACTTACCATCACATTGCCTTCACAGCACATAATAGTGATAAGACATTACAATATGACAAAAAAATTTCAGTATAATGTGTAAATTTTATCGATTTTTTTGAGAAAAATTTACTTTACTCAAAAAAGCGATAAAACGGGGGGAGGGGACGTACTATTGTGTGAGGGGGGTGAAGAATATGTGGTGAGGTGAGAATAATACCCACTCTATAACTTCCTACTAATTGCCTCAAGGTATAAGTCAAATCTTGTTATCTCAATAATTTCTCTTATTTCATCACTCTTCAAACCAGAACAAAGAAATATTTGGCAACAGAAACAAGAGCTGGTTTCCACCAACAGAGACATCAAATCGCAAGTAGCAAGAATATGTTAACTATCTACAGACATATCTAGACACTTGCAGCAATGAAATTCACTAATCCTGCCACAATATATAACATAGGTTTTATGTTTTGCTTTAATTTTGGAGAAGAAATCTTTAACCTTACTAAAAGAAAATACTGGCAATTTTTTTTGACCCCAGACACTGTTAATTTGTGGCCAGTCCCTCGTGTTTATAGCAAGTTCCATGTTTGGTAATTTAGGCGCCAATGCAACTAAAAAATATTCCACACCGGCACACCTTGACGGGAAATGACAGTCTTTTTGTCTATATACTGTCCCATTGATGATCTGCAAAATGATAAAAATGTAAACCATATATTTGTACTTTTAAAATACAGGCAGTAAATAAAAAAAAATTAAAAGAAAAGTAAATAAAGTTTTTCTAAAATTTTCCAAGAGTAGTTACAATTAAATTTTTTATTAAACTTAATAACAAAATCTGAAATTTGATAATGGAATGTTAGCACAAAAATTTTTTTTCTATTTCATATTGCTGGTATAGTATTGATAGAATTAATAGATCACAGTGTACTCAATATATTTTTTATAATAATTATTTATAAAGATAAGAGCTGTGCACATACATTATGCAGTCTTTCCAAATATTTTTTATAAAAGTAATAATGTAGTGTGCTGTGCCTATACACCATGTAAAAGATATGACAGAAATTATTAATAAATGATAAAAGAACTGTACTGTTAAGCACTGTAATTGCATCTGCCTGTTTACATGATATGTTTACAATGCTATAATGAAGTACTTGTGTGGTGACCTGTACATTTTTTCCTAAATAATAATAAGCAACAAATTGTGAATTACCTGATATTTCGTACTCTTTGTACTGGCAAATGTAAATTGATCCTTACTGATTCCATCTTTAAAATGTGACAAATCCTGTTCAATAACAATTTGATGACAGTTACAATTGGAGTTCTCACAAGGTTTATATGTTTCATTTGCTAATTTTATTTCTTCATTTATCTTTGTAGTCCATTCATTGATCTCTTTAATAAAAACATAATATAGATTATACCATAAAACAAAACATAAAACTACCAAAAGTATTAAAAAAGTACACTGCAGATTGTTAAAAATGTTTCTAAATTCTGTAGTAGTTTAATTTAGCCAACTTTCTACTAATTTAATTTTATTTATATTCCTTTAATATATTAACAAATTCAAACGCAGGTAAGTCTAATCAACCAAATGAAATGTTTTCATAATTGCAAGTAAATTTTTATTATGGAATTTATGTTGTTGCTTATAATAAATGTTGTCTATTTTACTCATTATATCTCATAGTGAAATATCACCACATTATTATTTAAAAGAATTTATAAAGTTGTTACTACAAAAGCTATAGTAAACTTCAGTGAAGAATAAACTAAATAAGGATCTCATAAACAAAAAAAGTATAACAAAGTGCTAAGAATAGTACTGATAAAATCGAAGTGAACAATATAGGTTTTAATATGTTATTAAACTTTTCAAATTATGTTAAATGTAACACCTCTAATGTATCTGTTTTTGTTTTGTGAGCAACTAGATTCAGACAAGCACTGATCTAATGCATTATAAACGCATAAATTTACTAATAAATAAAACAACACGGGAAAAAAGTTATTATTGTTTTTTAACGCTACAAATATAAAATACATGATGTTAATAACGCGATGGCAAAATCTAACAGCAATTATTAAACAAAACAAAAGACATTTATGCAAATGTCAAAATGACAGCAGGCGCTATGGCTATAGAGCCCAAAGCATAACAATCGGTTAAAATTATACTGTTTGTTCTGAATTTCGTGAATTTTAAGAAATACTATAAATGAATATAGCAAAAATTAAACTTTGTTCATAAATGTCTTAATAATAATTCGAAGTGTAGTTAATATGAAATATATACTAATATAGTTATATGTTATATACCGTATATATTTAGAGAATAATTAGTTTTTATTTGTTCACAATAGACACTTGCGATTTTGTGTTATAGTGATGTACGATGTTTTTTCGACTATTTTTTTTTGTAATCGCAACCTGTGCTAAATGTAATTAAGAATATATTCCGTAACCACTTAATTACTAGTCGATTGGTCCATTTACGCTAAAATTTAATATCATAATTAAATATCGATGGCAAACCTTTTTTCTATCTTTTTTATGGGGTACTATTTATTTTTCTTGTCGTCAATTATTTTCAACATATTTTATATGAAAGTTTTTTTTTATCAAGTAAACATTTACTTTACGTCAATTAATGGTGACAATTTTGTTATCACTTATGATATTTATGAAACCGCTTTGTAATAAAATAAAACTATTAGGACATATTAATTTTATTTGTAATGTGATTTACATATAACTATTTGTTTAAACAGTTTTTAAAATTTTTTACTTTAAACCAAATGTTTTGTATTACCGCGACTTCAACTTTTAAATAGTATAAAAAATTTGTTGTACATATTATTTGGCAGTAAATAACGATAGTTAAAAATAAACTTTTAATATTTATGCCACAAAAGTTATGATATTCTAACGCTACAGAAACATTTATGTAAAGCATGTCATTAAGGTTATTTATTAAAAATATAAATGCACTGTACAATCACACAGCACTGCACAGTCAAAAAATTTAAAGAACTAAAATGAATATGTATTACAAAAATGTAGTGTCAACTTAAGTTAACACTAGAAACAGGATACAATTTTTCTCTTACTCATTCAACATGTTAAAAAAATTGTATTTTAATACAAATCACTAAATAAAGAGGTTTATTTTGTGTTTTTATACGAGCATAAATATCTGCGGATAATAATGAAGTAAAATTAAAAATGATTTTGTTCATTACTCTAAAATGATATCGCCGATAATAGCCTTATATTGTATACAATAAAAAAAGTTAATACAAATAAAAAGGTTGATTTTTACAAAATAGGTAAAGTTTTCATTTCATTTTTCCTTATTTTGACAATTTACGTTCTAGTTGATCAGCTATAGCTTGAAGAAAGTCTTCGGTGTGTAAGTACATGCCTTCCTTTGTATCCGCCATGCCATGGATACAAATAACCAAGTCCTTGGTCATTTTGCCGCTGTCGATGCATTCGACACACGCCTAAGTTAAGAAATAAAATGTTACTTTAGTGTAAAAAAAAACAGTTTTCATAAATAATTTTTTTAAAAATATAAGATGTTACATCTGATGTCAAATAATACAGCCGTTCATAATATGGTGTTAGTTAAGATCATATACAGTACACCACATTGTGCTCGTCGCTTCGAGACATCTAGTGTTTCTAAGTCTTTTTAACACAGACAAAGAAAGTAAAGAGTAGTAACTCAACAGACTAAAGTTTTTACACTACTGTTTGGCGGAAGTAACAGGAGTTTACAATGATACGAGCATTAAAAACTTTTAATAGTACGCAGTTTTATCGCAAACATTTTGTATGATATTCTTAACTGATAGATAATATTAATCCGCACGAAACTGAAAATATTGTAAACAACATAATGATGATAATGTAACCTTGGAGTGTAGGTAAATAACAATCCATGTGGAACGGCCCAGATTCGTTTGATAACACAGTGCATGCTGCATTAACTTATCGAGATATGCTTGTATTATTTTACGTGTCGCTATCAGTGACAAATGATAAAATAAAGCGAACATTAAATTCTTATAATAAAGACAGGTACTTAAATATTCGTTTGGCTTTCTCGGTGACTATTCTTATAGTCGAAGTCCAGATAACGTGGACAAGACTAAATTATTACAATCAATGCCTTTATATCATTTATCAATCTAATATTTAAAAATATACAGAATCAATGAGAAAAATAAAAATTTCTAGGTAGCTGAAGTAACGGCAGACTATCTAGGAAATCTTTATAAACCTTGTAAAAGGAAAGTAAACAGGTACAGCAAACAGAACTGAATTTTTATTAAGCTTTATTATTAGCAAACTTCACCACCACTTCACTCTCGGCGTGTTGTACTAGACGTCTAACGACAATAACACCAGACAGTAATTCCCGGAAATTTGCAAGTTTTCTTGTGACC
Organism: Ornithoptera alexandrae; assembly: GCA_029030555.1. Taxonomy (NCBI): domain Eukaryota; kingdom Metazoa; phylum Arthropoda; class Insecta; order Lepidoptera; family Papilionidae; genus Ornithoptera; species Ornithoptera alexandrae. Next base: position 5,482,469 of record JARDVY010000023.1, on the reverse strand, counting down.
AGTATATTAAATTCGTTATCGTGAGTGCCAAGCAAGCCGATGACAGAAAAACACCTTCATTTTGAGAAGGCTGCATTTTAGCTATCAAGAGTCAAACGATTAAAACCTCATTATACATATAGTTCTTACCTCCTCGAGTGCCAGTGCAAACCGCTCGAGTTCCGGTGTGGAGTCGAGCTTCGCGCGGTGTATAAGACCGCGCGTCCACGCATAAACTGAAGCGACCGGGTTAGTGGAAGTGGATTTACCCTGCTGGTGCATGCGGTAGTGGCGCGTCACAGTACCATGCGCTGCTTCCGACTCGACCGTGCGTCCATCTGGACACATGAGCACTGACGTCATCATGCCCAGTGAACCGTATCCCTGTATTTGTATTTCATTGTAATGGGGCTATTGTTTTATATGATTAATGAAAAAAGACATGATTGCGTACAAGGAGAAGCCCTTCTGTTCTCCGAAATAAAGAGTGGAAAGAATCTTCCATTGAAAGCCTATTTGTGGAAAACAGATTTTGAACATAGTTGGTAATTTTTTTTTTCATCGATTAAATGTAGAGAAAAGTATAATTTATGTTTTTCACGTAATGAATAGAAATTCATTACAGAGTAATAAGAAAAAATACCTGGGCGACGACATCGGACTGCACGTCGCCGTCGTAATTCTTGCAAGCCCACACGAAACCGCCGGAACTTTTAATAGCTTGCGCCACCATGTCGTCTATTAACCGATGTTCGTACCATATTTTCGCGTCTTCGAATTGCTTCTTATAAGTGCTGCAACAATTTATTGTTACCCATCATCATATAAACGTATTATTGTCCACTACTGAAGATAGACAGGAGCCTGAACGATTCATTGTGATTTTCACCATAACGTCGGTTCACCTGCCAGGCGTAGGTACTATGCTGCTCATAGTAAATGTTATCCTGCGTATTACCAAAAAAACTATGTAATTCTCTGCATTTTAATTTAGCTCGCCGATACCGGATCCTGCGCTACTCACATCTAGCTGCTTCCCGATCGATCGATGTGGAGGTCTTTGGGGCAGGCCTATGTCCAGCAGTAGACGTCTGGAGAATGATGATGATGGTGTTACCGGATCTATGCTCACTAAGTCTGATGAAGTTATTAAAGTTGTCAAAGAAAGTAACAGCGCAAACATAAAAAAAATCACATTTCAATCTGAAAATCTTTGCCTTTCTTATTGTCTGAATAAAAGCAACAAAACAATAATTGTTACATTTTAATACACTGAAAACAGAAACAACACAACAACAAAATAATATACATAACATACAATAATTACTAAGTTTACCTCTCATAAATTCCTTGGAAGATATCTTTGAAACGACCATCGTATCGTTTTAGAATAGTGTTCTTCGTGGAAAGGTAAAGCGGCCATTTCTTTTGTAAAGCTACCTGTTTAGATAAAGAATTGATAAATACATTAATTTTAAAAATAAATAACAATCATTATGATGCCACGTATTTATAAAAAAATTGTAGATAAAATACACCGAATGCAAGGAAAGTCAGCGTTTCAGTCTGAACAAATTCCTACTTCGGATGGTGATCAGCAATAACACTGATCATCGTTAACATTTCTATGGTTTAAATATGGCTCTTTGGTATCGTGCGATCATGAACCAGAAAGAGACAAAGTTCTTCCTTAAATGATGACTCGCAAGGTCCGTCATTGATATTGGTTAACTCGATTAACAGTTGATTTCTATTCACACGCACAATACGCCCTTAGTCGTGATTATATGGATAACACACTTCCTAATGAATGTGAGTGGTTGAATTAATATCATAGACAATATTACTCAAAATAACTTACTTGAAAACTGGAATGTGCGAAAGCTTGAATAGATTCATCTGTATTGTACATTGCTTGTGCCACCCCAGGAGACTTGAAGTCGTATAACAAATGTTTTTCCGTACTACCATCGGCTTTCGTGTAGACTAACTCGACCTTTAATCGTTGATTGTAATTAATAAAAATATAATGATTATAGCTGAAAAGTATGGAGACGTTGTGCATATCCTTACCTACTGCTCATAATCCTAATTATTCCAATAGTGTGACATAAAAATTTTAGATATCTGATTAATATGCGAGTACAATAAGAGATCTATTAAAAGTTAATACAAAACACTAAAGTTTAATCATTACCTTCCCGGGTTGTGGCACCACGAAGTCCTGCGCTTTATACTGATCACCGTGCGCGTGACGACCGATGACGATGGCCTTAGTCCAGCCGGGTACCACGCGGGGAATGCTCTTGCATAAAATTGGCTCACGAAATACCGTACCACCGAGAATGTTTCGAATTGTACCATTGGGACTTAGCCACATCTTCTTTAATTTAAATTCTGCAAGAGTTTTTGAAATCAACACACCGCTTTCATCACCGTTTAATTTTTTTTTATTCTACGAAGCAACTACACGAGCAAGTTGTTTACGTAATTCCGTGGCGCTGGCGGATGATATACACTACACCAGGTTGTACTCGTCGCCTCGACGTTAAATCTCTTTACCCCAGTAATTTCACTAGATGCAACGCCTTTCAAACTGGAACACAGTAATGTTTACACACTACTGTTTGGCAGCATAAATATGAACTGCGTCAGTACCTAGCTAAACCATCTCCGGTAAGTGATACCTACCACCAGTAAAAATTTAAAATTTCTTAAAATAAATACATAAATCACCTTCCACTCTTTGCTCATCTGGTGTGATTGTAGCGCACTTGATACCCACGTTGTGCTTCAGGATGGCGTATGCTGCGTCAATGGTCACCTGATCATTGGTGGCGTCCCGGTGGGGTAGACCCAAATCATAATACAGGCAATCCAACTACAACGGAAACCAGCGTTTTCGAAATTTTATATATTCTTTTTACATTGCTTCTCATAACCTAATACAACGTTGATGTTTAAATATGTATGTATAGTTTAATATTACTTCCGTCTAATATTACTTTGCTTAAAGATCAAGCACTAATGTATCAAATTATTTTCGAGGAATTATAATAAACAAAAGTGGAAATCAAATATTTTAATAACTTTAAACTAAATTGTTAAAAAAAAAATTTAAGAATACCCATGTTAAAAATAATTTATCTATTAACACAATTTTATTATGAAAACATTGTCTAAGATTAACTGTCCGCATCTTGGATGAATCATTAGTTAAGCCATATAAAAAAGTTATCACATGGTTTTCAATTATAAATACTGGCCCATGCGAAGGCGGAGCTGGCCAGTAGATACAGTGTGACGCATGAGCATATATCAATTTGACCTCATATCAAATATGTAACAACAACGCAGATGAATGGAGATCACAATAATATTTTTAATTCGCAACTATTCAACGCTATTGTGTTGCGTAAGTAAAGTAATAAATAATACAGCCATAATATTACAATCATATTACATCAAGAGTTACCACTCTACAAGTCTTTGGGCAATTTATTTAAAATATTGCTTTTCTTTTCTCCAGTCTATTCTCTAACCAGTTAATATGTTACTTTTCTTTCATCGCTCCTTTGTCTAACCATTCAAAATATCGATCTATGAATAAATAATCTTGTAACATCTCTACGAGTGTACAATCACAAGTTATATTAATTTATCTCTGTAAATGATGAAAGTTTTAATTTGTTATAATATCGTCGACAAACCTTTAAGTGTATTCAACTTAGCGCTTAGCAACTTAACCACTGTTCACAGTTATGAAGTATAATTAAAAAACTTCAACCAAAAAATTCTTTTTGATCGTTGTACGCGCGCATCGAAACAAGAATCGCTCGGTTCGGTTTTAAAGTGGGTTTATTTTAAACTGCCCCTGCCTACTATAAAAATAGTAAAATGGAAGTTATCGACTTTCAATACTACTAAATATATACTAAAATTTTATTATTAATTATAATATGATTACATCGTGGTTTCTTTAACCAGAGTATAGTATATTTTTCAACGAAGCAATGAGACGGGTTAAACGTTTTCATGATGGTAATTAATACGTCTGCCTATGACAACGTAGCAGAAATTAGGGTGATATACTCAGCAACACAATGTAAACGTCGCACTGACACTTAAGATGTTAAATCTCGTTACCCCGGTAATTATACTAGCTACAACGCCTGCTTCAAACCGGAACATAGTAGTGTTTGCATACAAGTATTTAGCGGCAGAAATGAGAGCTGCAGTTGTACCTACCTAGATGGTCACCAGCAACAGAGACCTTACCAAAAATAAAAAATAATTTTGTAATCCGAAAACTTAGTGTCTCAAAGTTTTTCATTAATCAATCTTCTGCTTCATATACCTATCCGTATTATTATATTAAACATCCAACCGGTATCAAGTAGATAATACGAGTACAAATCCGAAATAGGAGCAAAAGTTATCTTTGACCTTTGTGTACCGATATAACGAGAGAAGTTAAACTTTATTTAAATATACTATTTCTCGTGTAACCTTATCAGTTATCTGACGAAAATGAAATGGTTCATTAACTGTTTAATAAAAATTAGGTAGATTCATACAGCATAGTGATTGGAAGTTGTAAATCGGTAGATGATAACGTAATTTTTTTTATTCGATAAGAGCGGGACACTATGCTGTAAATATTACGCTAGCTATAACAATGAGGCGCCAGTATGTTATACATAGCACCACTGCGCTCGTCACCTTGATAGATAAGATGTTGAGTCTCGTTACCTCCAGTAATTACTCTAACTACAGCGCTCTTCAAGCCGTGACATGGTAATGATTGCACACTACTGTTTGGCGGCAGAAAAAGGCGCTGCGTACTACCGCAGCCTAGCTAGACGGTGTCCGGCAACACAGACCTACCACCAGTATAGTTAGGATGACATACACTGCGCCGTGTTGTGCTCAAGTCTTTGAGACATATTAAACCTCGTTACTCGAATATTTTCATTAGCTACTACGGTCTTCAAGACAGAAGGGAGTAATGTTTCGCGGTAGGAATAAGTACTAGTTGTTTGTACCTAGAACAGCTATACTCAAACTGTGTCCCCCGACCGATCTGATGTTTCCGTCACCCAATAGAAATGTTTAATATGACACAATCGCGGAAACCTTATAAATCACTACTTAATTTTTTTTTCCGTGACATGTGTGGCCCGCTCATGAAAAAAAGGACGAGTACCACTAACCTAACCGGTCTCCAGCGACAGGGATCAGTAACATATAATTTTTCTAGATGAAAAATAAACCTTTTTTTAATATAAAATTAATAATCACATTAGTGCTCGTATATTAAATAAAAAATAGATACATGTTATCTACTATTTGTTTAGCTCAAGGTAAATATGCAATATTTTCATACTGATAAAATACTACGCTAGTCTAAACATTGATCTATTAAACCCTTGATAAACCTAAGACCGTTAATACTGCGTTTAATTTAATTCGTCATCAGTTATTTTAAACAAGTATATTGTTTATACGTATAAATTATTTCAAGTCAATAACCGTGTTGTAGACATTAAAGAGTGCACAGAACAACTTTCAGCTCGTAAACCAGTTTTGCTTCGAAGTGTGTGAGAAGTATAAAAAAAAAAAACTTATTGTACATTATGTGATTTTATGAAATACATTCTACTTTTCTATTTGGTCTGATCAATGGTTGTTACTTTTAAACTTCATTTCTTCAGCTTTTTTAAGACAATGAACTCTATATGCTGCTATGTAAACACATTGTTATGGCCAAGTATACCATTTGCCATATAAACGTTCTGATAGTCTCGTCGTTGTGTAAAAAAATCTTCGTTTATCAATAAGAAAAAATTTTTTTTACTTGTGAATATTAAATGGAATATTTCAGTAAATTTCTTTATCAGTAATTATGACTCCCTGGCCTCTCTCTATTAAGACATACAAAAGAAAGAATTTGTGCTTGTATCTTAAAATATACCATACTGCCAATGTAATATGAAAAATTCATCTAAAGAATTCCTCGATTGGGGTGAACAGGCCAAAAATTTTATTTCAAAGTTATTATTAATTTAAATATAGGTAAATTAGTAGCAGACGAAAACCGCTTTGAATTCCATAAAACCAATTGGGACGTGTAAAAGTTGTTTAAGAACATGTTTTAATACATGATAAATAAACGTATTGTTGCTGTATATATGAATATCACACGAGTTACGTCAGTAATCGTTATCAAATAATCTAAATGCCAAAAAATTACCGCACCCTCAGGTGTTTACATTGTTTTTGCATTTGCGGTTAACGTAATGATGATTAGTTTCGATAAGATATTTTACCGATTGCTAATTATTGATCGACCGATAAATAGTAAGTAGATTACTAGATCAACATGTATATTTTTATGAATCTGTCATCCAATGTCTTGTAATATGTAACGACGTGTGATTTTTTCAAGCAAATTCTACTGTGTAGATTTTGCTTCGAATTAAAAATATTAAAAATGAATATAAAATATTAATCAATTAATAACAACTTTACTAAATAGGATTGTTATGAACAACCACTTTTAAAAGTTATATCATGTATCTCTTAGTTCACAACACTTCTGTGATGAAATGACAAGAATGTTAGTGATGATTGTCTTTATTTTATGATAATAATCACAATGTTTATAATATAATCCCCAAAAGGATATAAACTATATCCTATATAATATAAAATAACTGTTAAAGATTTAAATTGATTGTTGTTAAGTAAAAATAATCAAATTTGTACATTAAAAAATGGTTGGTATAAATTGTTTACAACCATTCATCTTCAAAAACAGCCAATAACTGTAATAATTGGCATAAGTATGGATGTAACTCGCAACTGCATGTAATTGAGTACATCAACCACTATACCTTTCAATCGATTATCAAGGCAATTATCATTGGTATATTCTGATGGGAAGCAAGATGGAAAATAGATAGATATTAAAAGACATTAAAAGACTATGTCAATAAAATAACAAGTGATAAAAGAAGTATGTTTTTCAACATAAACATTTTTATCTCATGTTCAACAAACTGATTACTTCTTAGTTTGAACAATATAGTCATGATTAATGTTGGGTATTATATGTGACCTTCACATAACTTAATTTTATGATAAAAATCTATTGTGAATATCAAAAAAATTTTTATTGAATTTAATCAATCTTTAAAATATATATATATATGTAACAAACTTTAAAATTTACCTTTACATAAGGAAAAATGAGCTTTTCTTTGATTTTTTCCCAGATAATACGCGTCATTTCATCTCCATCCATCTCAACAACAGGTTTTGAAGCCACAACCCTTTTTGCGACACCATCTAAAAACGATTAATTATTACAATAAATTGAGATTTACAAAAAAATTTAATTTATGTGAATTAGGTCAATCAACTACTCTATTTAATAATTAACTTGACCAGGAGTGCAATCTTTTCTTTATTAAACTAACAAACGCATGTTTGACTTTTCTTAATGTCTATATTTAAAAAAGGATACAAAAAGTTTCAATTAAACACAAATTAAGTACATTTGGCAATCATCATTTGTTAACATAATGTTTCTGTGTTGAACTTATTAATATATCATTGGAGACAATAAATGCCACATATATTTTATATAAGTTTAAAAAAGTGTAGGTTTTACCATTGCACAGTACATCAACAGGAACAAAAATGTAATAACTGTTCCTGCGATAATTAGATAAAATTTATTTAAGTTATATAACGGAGTCAACAAAAAAAAAATTAAAAACTTTTAATAAACCTTGTTAAAATAAAAATTTTTGAACTTGAAACAATTTCATGCCAATTTATACAAGGTCTTAATTATGAAAGTGGTTTTAGTTAAACTATTTATTTCTGAATAAAATGTTTTTTAAGTTTTTATTACACGGCGTTATTAAAGACATTTTAATAAATATTTACTTACAATTTCGAACTGAAATATTGTTCTCTGTAAAACATTGAAGAATTCGCTTCGCACTTTTGCTGGCCATATTTCACTTACTGAACGTAACAGCGGCAAGTGTCAGCTGCAATAAGAAAAAAAAACAATAGAACAGACAGACAGTAAGTTCACAGCATTTATAACTTATCATTTTATTTTAACTGAGGAGAAGAAAATCAATTAGCGTAACATTAAGCATAATATGAACATTTTAAGATGCAATAAAAAGAAGGCTCAGAAGCTAACATTAAGCAGACCTTAAAATCCTAATTTTATGTTTGCCTTAAAATATATATATATAATTTATTCCCAATAATTTCATCTTATTTTTAAACTATGCAATGTCAATTAAAGCTATGTACTAAACGTTTGGTAAAAATTATAAATACTATTACACTCAAAAATAAATATACAACTTAAAGTTAACCTTATAAATGAATGTTGTTGATCCGAATAGAAGATAATATTCTTCGGAGTGTACGTTTCGAACTCAGCTCGTGGTATACGTGTACAATAAAACGTTGGCAGGGCGACGCTACACTACGTTATTTATTCTGTGGCATGAGTGAGTGCAATGCGATTGAATGAGGCCGGCCGGCTCCCTGGCGCTCTCGTCAGTTGTGTGCATGTGAAATATTTGTTGCTTCTATCATTCTGTAAGTCTGCTTACTAGTGTCAAGACACGGCACAGTATAATAGTATAGTCCAATTAAAAAATACCACGGATGATATTTACATAAGCCTCCGATTGAAAGGTAAGAAAATTTTGAACATATTTTTTTCTGCATGCTGCCAAAGAAATTGTCACATTGCTATTTTGTCCATAATTGGACTTAAATAGTACCATATCAAACGAACTTAAAAAATTACGTTATCGTATAAAATAATTAAAAGTAAATGTATTTAAAAAGATAAATGTATACAAAACAACAGGTACTTTTTTTACGCTGTAATCATAAACGTACACGTAAACAATATCAACACGCTGAGCGTTCATAAATTTAAAATTCGGTGTTGTAGACGTTATACCAGATATCGACGTAGGTTACTGGCCTCTGTATAAACGCTATGATAAAGAAATAGTTTTGCTACTTAAAATTTGTTATAACATTATCAAATTAGCTTTACATCATAAATATTTTTTTTAATATATTGGTTTTATTTATATTTGTTCATCTATCTTGTTGTGGCATAAATTTGTTATAGATTGATCTCAAAAAAGTTATTTGGAAACTACAGTCGCGATCTATTTGTGTATTTGTTTTTTGAATGTTCTAATTTGTTTTAAGCTAATGACGTAAGGCGATGGTTTAATAAGTTATTTAAACATCGTTGATACGTGATTCATTTATAAAAACGAAAAGAAAATATGAAATGCTATCAAAGATGATAGAATTTTATTATAATTAATAAATAATCACATGGTGAACATTTAATTAAAAAAGCCTTTATAAACCTAAATATAAGCGAAATTTGAAAAAAGGTAAAGAAAAAGCAGATTTGTTCATTTTCGTTACTACAGTAATTATAAATGTTATACGTAAAATATGATTCGCGAAGTGTATGGCTTTGTAACATATCTGCATTGAAAGAAAGTGTAGAACGAAAAATGCAAAATTAAAAGTATATCCCACACCCCCAAGCGCAAAAGTGATCCTGTATAAGCTATATTATAAGTGATTTATTACCACAATAAATAGTAAGTAAATCTTAAAAAAGTTGTTATCTGTATTTTTTTTCATATGTAATATATGAAATATATGTATGTATATAAAAAAAAAATTTAAAGTACCTTCTCTATAAGAATCAATTTTTTTTTCTTGAACTTTTGGGCAGAGGATATAGGAAATCAAAAATGTTGTGCATATCTAAGCCTCATTTTCGAACTAGAGAAATTTAAATATTTAAGTGCTATATATTTTAGTCAGTGGCGGACGAGTGCATTCATCGAATTTAAAATGTAAACTACCAATATCAGATAAATAGCAATAATGAGTCAAAATAATAAACGAACGTGCATAACTTCCACACATATTAGATAATATATTTCTATTAGTGAAACAAAGTAGTAATGTAAAGTGAGAAACAATACATATATATATAATACATTTTGATAACAATTTAAAACGAAAGTTAAAGTAACTGCAAGCGTCTACTTTCTGAACAGAACGTGAATCGTAAGTTATTGACTTCTGTAATAAACATTAAAATAACCTAATAAATAGTTATTGAGTGTAAAACATTCTGAAGTTTAAATTTGTTTCTAACAGGCGTATCGCTGTACTCTAATCTTTACTGTGTGTGCATTACTAAAATTTACACGTAGTGTTATTGACAACACAATTTTCTTCGTTTTATTAATATATTCGAGTGTATTGTTTTTCTTTTTGTTTTTAAACATAGATGATATTAACTAATCCCCTGGCGATTCGAGTTCAGTGTCACATGAGAAGTTTATCTTTGCGCGCGCCTTATAGCTACCACCCTCATATTATTATTGGCGCGCACGATTAACCATCCAAGACTATATTGTTAATTAATACCACGTGAAATTGAGGTCAAATGTAGTAAGCCCATCGTTTACTCTATTACATATAACTAATAAATAATATAGATGATACACCTCCAGGTTGTACCGTAACATTTAAATTTATTATTTATTTCTTTTCATGCAATTTTTTTATATTTTCTTATACATAACGTTATATACATGGTTACAGTTTACAGATCAAAATGAGCTTTTGCGTAAGAGCGCTTGGAATCCGCAGGTCATTGCCTCAGTCATGGCACCGGCGATTCTTTAGCTCATCCTCAACACCACCCCCGCAGGGCATACCATATTCAAAATTATCTGTTGGAGTACCAAAAGAAATATGGCAAGACGAAAAGAGGTGTGTATTTTTAACTTGTAGCAAATATTTTTTAGTTTTATTTGCAACATGTCGTTATCATTGATACTCGTATCACATCTTGATATTATGTAGTATTTTATTACTTACTTTCAACTGAATACGAACTCAAGAAAAGGTACATTTTAGTTTTTAAAACTGACCTAACTTTACAATTTTGATAAACTGTTTTTTAACATTTTTGTATATCTAAAAATTTAAGTAGATAACTTAAAAAATAAAAACATTTTTTACAGAGTTGCTATAGTACCTGCAGTAGTTAGTAAATTAGTGAAAAAAGGTTTTAGCGTGAACATAGAAGAAAATGCTGGGTTTCCAGCAAATTTTCTTAACAAATCGTATGAAGAAGCAGGCGCTAAAATCACTAGCTTAAAGGAAACTTATCAGTCTAGTAAGTCTTATTTTTTAAATTAAATATTTATTCTTCTCTTAAAAGATAAAAAATTTCCTTTATTTAATTTTATGTATTCATTTTGTACACACAGTATGAGAAAAACATGATTATCTTAAAGTATACGTACAAAGGCGAGCTTACACGAATAGAATTCTCGTCCAACAAAACCCTAAAGTGGAAAGATTTTTAAATGCTTTATTTATGGGGGCAGGACATGTGTACACAATCAAATGTTACAACAGACGAAATATAAACAATATAACAAATACAAAAATGAAATAAAATACTGTGATATATATTTGTTTTTGTAATATTCTAGATATTATCCTTAAAGTCCGTCCATTAATGGATATTGAAGTACAAAATATAAATGATGAAAGTTCGATTATATCGTTCTTATACCCTGCCCAAAATCAGGATCTGATAAAGAAATTAGCAGCTAAAAAGGTGAATGCATTCGGTAAGTATTTGATATTGTGCTATCTTTGGAGACTAAAGTTAATGTTAACCGTATAATAACCAATATTATGTTATTTTTTTAGCCATGGATTGTATACCACGTATAAGTCGCGCACAGGCGTTCGACGCGTTAAGCTCGATGGCAAATGTTGCCGGGTACCGTGCCGTTATTGAAGCCGCTGCACACTTCCCACGTTTCTTCTCAGGTACAAATTTTTTTGCGTCTCTCTCTACCTGCTCCGGCCGGAGTATATCATTTCTTTTAAATACGTAAAAATTTTTTGTTATTATATATTCATTCGTCACCATTTATTCCTTTATTTTTTGTTATCAGATTATTTTTAAGGCGTAAACAATTTTATATTCAGTATTATTGTCGAATTTCTGCCATAGCAATCAGCTACTTCATCAATTATAAATGCAGTAGTATGAAACTCTATTCTATGTCGATGTATATCGCTTGCTAGTAATTTTTGCCCTAGCCAACTCATCTAATACTGGCCCCGCGGAACCAGGGTACGCATGGCCTAATAGCAGGAAAATGTTATACACTTTTTCCTCAATGCATACTTTTGAACCATTGGATGCGAGCAACGCGGGACTGATCTATGTGGAGATCTTTAGGGGAGGCCTATGTCCAGCCGTGGACGTCAATCGGCTGATGATGATACTTTTGATTTTATAGAACTTTGAATTCATAGAATATATAAATGTTAGTGATAGGTTCATAGTTTGCTCACTAGTGTATATATCACGTCTCATTTCTAGAGGGGTTGGCAGATACCACCTCTCTCCACTTACTACGATCCTGGCACACCTCTCTCGCTTCCCCCACTTTTATGCGCTTCTTCATGCATGCTTGTCGGTTGCAATTATTCTTGACCCGGCCTTTCTTTAGGACATCTTCGATTTGATCGGAATATGTTCGCCGAGGTCGAACTGCACGGATTTTTTCAATCATTCTTACCTTTCATCTATTCTTTCAACCTGGCCGAACCATCTAAGTGTTCCTTCTCTATCTTTGTCACTACGTCTTCAACTACGCCGAGAAGGAGGAGGAAGTTTAGCGACATTATAATTTTTTTTTACTGTATTGTTGTAATTTGTATTTACCATGTTCTTAAAATTATTATCAATTCATAATTTTACTGCGTATAGAAAACATCAGCAATTCTCTGTATGAAGGCTTGATGATATTAAAGCCCGATTTTTTCTGTCTTTTGTCATCCAAATCATAATCGTTCTAATATTCAGGTCAGATGACCGCAGCTGGACGGGTACCGCCGTGTCGAGTTCTGGTGGTGGGCGGAGGCGTCGCTGGGCTGGCTGCTGCTGCGCAGGCGCGTTGTATGGGCGCTGCGGTTCGAGCTTTCGATACGCGCCCAGCTGTACGCGAACAAATTGAAAGTCTCGGAGCACAATTCATCACTATGGAGATGACGGTATGCATTGATGGCTTCCAATATTTCCTTATATCACTACTTAAAAAGTTTTTAATTTTTTACTATATATAGATATTATGACAGCCCTTGAAGGAATTAGATTTTTTTGGTTAATTATTAAAATGTCTAAGTAAACACTTTCTATTTAACCAAAGCGTTACATAAGTGTTATAAAAAGAAAGATTCCAACGCATAATACACAAGAAAAAGAAACATCGTGTTTGCATAAGAAGTAACAACCAATACATTAAAGACATTTAGGACACATGACGAAGACTTCGTTTTTAAATGAAAGAGTAACATATCCGAAAACTTATTTGAACAAATATATACCATATGAAGTTATACAAAACAAATAAGAACACTTTAATTTAAAACCGTAACAATTGTCTTTGTTTATGGTGTTATTTACTTTTCAGAGGTGGTGTGTACCCTAATCCTTGTGGTTGGGGTGCAGCGTCCACCCTGGCCTTGGCTGCTATCGCCATTGGTAAATGTCCTAGCTCTCACCTCTATGTAGAGATAGATGTAATGCTGTCACGTATTATTGTATGCTCTGTTTGTTTATACGTATTTCCTTTAGAAATTTGCGTGCATTCAATAAATGTTTGCGTCAGTAACGCAATAGCCGAGATAAATAACATATTGTCCAATGTCACTGTATAGAACTTGTCCATATTGTCATGTTTATTATTTTGTAACGTAACATAAAAGTAAATATAAAAAAAAAATATTATCTTAGTATATATACACTAAAATATTATTTTATCATATTAATCAGCATTTATGTTTTTTTCATTTTACCCGGTTTATGATTGTTATAACTGTTTAAAATCTTTATAATTTGAATTTACAATATGATATAATAATGTTAAATAATAAATTATATTCCATTTAATGCTAATATTGTTTGATATGAAATTTATCAACATAATTTATCTATAAAACCCTGTATTAAACCTTAAAAAAAATTATTTAATACATTTTAACTTGTAATACAGGAGGAAGGCGCGGGGGATGGAGGCTATGCAAAAGAAATGAGTGAAGATTTTCTGACCGCTGAAAGAACTCTATTAGGAAAAGAAGCTCGCACATCAGACGTTGTCATTAGCACTGCCCTCATACCTGGAAAACCTGCTCCTGTGTTAATTATGGAGGTTTGTGTCTGCATACAAATACCATAAGTAAAATGATATTTTTTAGTTGCATAGTGGAAGTAAGATGGATCAGTATGGTGTTCCTTTGAGGAGGACTGTATGTCCTGCAGTAGACCTCTATCTGCTGATAATAGAAGTTTGTAACACGTCTATGTATTTAAAAAAATAATCCAAAAGTCTATTTACACAGGACCTTAATGTCACTTAGTATTAAGTGACAATTAGCCTATCGATAGCGAAGCGTACTCGCCCAGAATACTTTTACTCTTATATGTCGTCAGCGGGAACAATGTATTGCTGTTATGACGGTTGATTTTAAATATTGGGATAATAGCTCGACAAACGGTCCCAGTATTAAAACTTCGTCCCACTTGGCCTTCGAATTTAATAAAGCAAGTGTGTATAGCCTTTGCATTAGGAATGCAGTTCAAAATTCTCCCATTTGTAATAATCTATATTTCTCTCTATCTAATTTTGTCTCTACGTTCTTCTTTTATTGCATTTTATCAAATTTTTACAATATATTAGAACTATCTTGCGTAGTTTTAACGCTATTAGTATAACCTTAATTTATACTCTTTATAATCTATCATATTGGTAATGGGCTGAGGTAATAAAATGTTATATAACAGATAATAAAAAAAATTACATTAATATTTTTTTAATGAAACTCAGAATGCTGTACGAGATATGGCACCGGGAAGTGTGATAGTTGATTTGGCTGCTGAAATGGGCGGCAACATACAGACCACTAAGAAAGGAGGAATAACCAAAGTTCATGGTGTCACCCATATTGGTCTCACAGATTTGCCAAGTCGTATGCCTGCCCACGCCTCTACTCTATATGCAAACAATATTTCTGGCTTCCTTCTAAGCATTGGTGAGTTAAATAACTATATAATGATTAAAAAATCTCTGCCATATTTTGTTTGAGTATAACTCATATTTCATGAACTTGATATAAATGAATATATAATATTAAGAGAAGTGTGATGGCAGCAACAATGAAACAAACGGAAAAGATGAATGAAGACATATTGGGCAGAACTCGCATAATGATTAACTAACTAGGCAGGGAGATGAAGATGATATAGTGAACATAATTGACAACTATTCGGATTTGATACTTTTCTTAATTTTAATTAATCTGATATGTAACCCATGAAACTAAGTCTACATTTTTATTAATAAATTACATTTGTAATGTGTACCAGGTACTAATGACCATTTCTACATAAATCTGGAGGATGAAGTAACCAGAGGAGCAATAGTACTAAAGGCTGGCGAATTACTATGGCCGCCTCCGCCTCCGCCTAGCATGGCGCCTGCAACAACAACCACAAAAGCACCGGCAACATTAAAGATAGAACCACCAAATCCTTTCAATGAAACACTCAAGGATACTTTTCTTTATTCAACAGGTATTTTCTATGTATAGAAATAAAATAATTTGAATTCAAATTAATATAAACAACTATTTATTATTATTATTACCATTTCAATTAAATTTCGCTAAACTTAAAAAAAGGACCGTAAGTGACAATAACACTTGTAAAACTATTTATTATACTTTACACTATAGTGCAATAGTTTTATTCAAAGTCTAATTTCTTGTTCACAATTATATTTGAATTGGTCTATACTACAAATATATATTTGAACTCTTTATAATTTTATTACTTTATTTAGTATGTTCTTATAAAGTTTACTGGTAATGAGTCCCCACTCATCATAGCCTACCTTGGTAGGTACCATCGCAAGCTCCTTCCTAATTCCGCCGCCAAACTGTGCAAACATTACTGTGTTCCAGATTTAAAGGTATCATAGCTGGTGAAATTACTAGCATAATGAGACTCAACGTCATATCACAAACCGATGAGGACAAATTAGTGCAGACTATCCTAATTATCACTCCATTGTTATGGATAATCATACACATCTCTCGATCGTCGTCTTCGCCATGTTGAATAAAAAATATTTCTCTTCATTGTTTTAATTTACTCAAAGGATTGTTAATAAAATGCAATTGTTGTTAATAAAGTATGTAATGATTTGCAGTTTTGTTACAGGCTTAGCCAGTTTGATTGGTCTTGGTGTAGCATCACCAAATCCTGCCTTTACAACAATGACTACTACACTAGCATTAGCGGGTAAGAATTCATTAATCACAATTGATTTTGTTTTATAGAATTTATGATTGGCAGTCTTACTACAAGAGAAACTAGTTTAATCATAAATATATACTTTTATATATCACTGCAACCAAGTCCATTGTTTCTTAAACATATTGGCCATGACTATTGTAAAGGAATAAGTGTCTGTATGGTTAACCTAGACTCCAATGAAATATATTAATTAAATTTTAAGCTGTAAAAAAAATAAAGCCAACACTTTAAAAAATCAACTAGAATGTTATATGTGCACAAAATCTTTTCTTCTCGAAACATGGATATCTTCATGAAGATTAATTAATGAGACTTATTAATACATATTATTATAAATTATTTCTTTTTAGACTTAAAATAAAACTTATTTTTTATTTGACAGCTTACAAAGTTATTGTACAAGAGTAAGGAAAGAACTTTTTAATTTACTCAAGTTTTTATAACCAGGTGTGGTGGGATATCATACAGTATGGGGTGTGGTGCCAGCATTACATTCACCATTAATGTCAGTAACCAACGCTGTCTCTGGCATTACTGCCGTAGGAGGACTGCTGCTTATGGGAGGGGGTTACGTTCCAGAGACACCAGTACAGGTAAATATCAAAATATTAGTTAAATTCGCGAATTACATATCCAAGTCTGAATACAAACCAAGAATACAATTTAAATTTAAGTCACGGTGGCTCAGTTTATAAGGCGGCAGTACTCACTATGCATCTCAAAAAACGTGCAGGTTCAATCCTCACTGAGTTTTGAGTCTCCGTTAAAGTAAATATTGTTAAGAAACCTATATGTTCGAAGCAAAAATAGCATTTAAGGATATGAAACATCCACCTATGCGCACTTAGCAATCGTCATTTATAAATAGCCATTAGTCTCTCCTTTTGAGAGAAGGTCTCAAGTCCGAGTAGTGAAAACATTAGGAGACCTATTATTTTTTTATAATAGAAACACTTACTTTTCAGTGGCTAGCTAGTACTGCGGCGCTAATCTCTTTCGTAAACGTGTTCGGTGGATTCCTAGTGACCCAGCGAATGCTTGATATGTTCAAGAGGTATGTTATTCACTTCTCTATTAATAGTATCATTGTTCTTGATAGCTTCTGATATATATTTACATCAGAAATCAGGAGATTTTTAGAAAAAGTAAGGTCACCGACATGGCTAAAAGATTGCTAGATTTAAGTGTGATGGCGCGGGACACGTTGTTCAAAAAATTACAGCCGACTGCAATGGCGACCGAGTACTGGTATCGCAGATGCATTGCTGGAAAGGCCTTCATAAAATGGGCCGACAATCTGGTGAAGATTGTGGAAAAGCACTAGATGTGTGAAAGGGGGACTGGGCCTATGTTTAGCAGCGAACGTTTATCAGCCGACGATGGTGTTATATTTATATGTAACGTCGTTTTGATTATTATCATAATAATAAACATGTGACAAAAATTTGAAGATTTGACATAAGACAGAATTATGATTTTTATTGTAAAATAATGTAAATATGTTTCTTAGACCTGGGGATCCACCTGAATATGGATATTTATATGGGATTCCAGCTGCAGCCTTACTTGGCGGATACATTACCACTGCTATGCAGGTATGCCTTGTTATACATATATTGTAATAAAGTATCACTTGATAGAAAAAGACATCTTATCCTCCTCCTGCTCATTATAATAATGCGCTAGTTAAGATGTTTTTAAAACGCTACATTGTGCTTCTCTTTTTAAGACAAAATTTATAATTATATTGGCCCTGTAATTACATTGGCGAACAATACTACTGCATGGCGACAGGAATTAGCGCTGTGAAAGTGCACAACCAAATGCTATTAGGCAACAGTATCAAGCTATCACTAGTATAGGGGATATCGGATGTACTTTATCTGGGACCATATGTTATGGTGTTTGGTTGGTGGTATGGTTGTTTAAACTGCCTGGCCAGATACTGCTTTTCTATTGTAGTTATGTTGCCATAAAAGTGTTGCTGTACTCTGATGGTTGCTATATAAGAACCAAAGTATTCCGGATGATCACACTTCATCAACCACAGCCTAATTATCACTTAACACTGAAATTAAGATTAAATGGTATAGTACCATAAAAAAATACCGACATATATGGACAATATTTCGAACACTACAAATTACAGGGATATCCAGAAGTACATCAAATGGCTTACCTTGCATCATCACTATGCTGCGTCGGTGCGCTTGCTGGTCTTAGCTCACAGACCACAGCAAGAAAAGGAAATTACTTAGGAATGGTACGTAGTATAATATTTTGGGGATACTATTAAAAAATTGATGATGCAATCTATGATTAAAAAAGGCATTCATAGAAGCGTGACACAGCTAAAAGACTCAACTCAAGACCCACTCATTGTAATCTTGGTGACTTTAGTTTTAATCTATTGATCATTGTAATGGCAATGAGACATTATTGACCTTTAAAACATAACTCCTACATAATAGCTGAAGTTGCTATTTATGTTTTTAATTTTTTTTTAATATGTAGTATTTATGTTTTTGTCTGCATTTTCGGCTGTATTAAATTTCGCTAATATTGCAAAGCTCAAATTTATAGGCTAAGCCAGTAATGTACATATTTCAACTGACGTGGCAACTTGAGTTACAGCTAGTCACCATTTTGATGATTCTTTAGTAATATGAGATTGCTTTTTATGATATCTCCATAGATTGTGGTACTTGTTCAGGCAAATATAAAATAAAAATTATTTAGATTGGTGTTGCTGGTGGAATTGCAGCTACATTGGGTGCAATGACTCCCAATGCGGAGGTACTTGCGCAAATGATAGGTGTCGCTGGTATTGGCGGCGTATTGGGGAGTGTAATCGCTAAGAAAATTGAAATTACCGATCTGCCTCAGCTTGTGGCTGGTTTCCACAGGTATTTATTTAATGGAACTTCACACAAATTTTTGTATTGCGATACCAAACTACATACATTTTCTATTATTATTGTGATGAGCTACTAAATTTAAATAGGGGGTATCACATGTATCATAAATCGATAATGGTTCTTTTGATTTTAGTCTTTTATATAACAACTTGGACTGTCATGGTCTGATAAATATGAAGGCAACTTGAAGCTGATTTTTTTATAATGAAACTGACACATGGACTTCGTTATATTTTTTCAAATTATAATATTTTTAGACCAATTTTGAATCTTTTACAGTTCAATAACACCTTCATAGAAATCCCAATAAGAGGATTTACTTTAAAAATTATATTTCATTAGCTTAGTGGGAATGGCGGCCGTGTTGACGTGCATTGCGACTTACATGCACGACTTCCCAGCGATGGCGCTCGACCCAACCGCTGCAACTCTCAAAACTGCTCTTTTCTTGGGCACTTACATTGGAGGCATTACTTTTACGTAAGATTCTAATACTACATTATAAATGACGTGTGGTAAATAATAATATAGTGAAGATTTTTACATAATAACACTCACTTCTGGTGAAAGAAACCATCGTGAGGACACCGACATGTTTTAAAAATCTACAGGTGGACATGTGTCATCCGCCGACCCATACTGAACCAGGTGGATGAATAGACTTGTCTCCTTGTGAGAGAAGGCCGCGACCACAGTTATGGAAACTGTAGTGTTTGGTAAGAAGCAAACACGTCGATCGTTGGCTGCATTTATTCCCGACTGGCGCATACCACGCAGTCTAAAGTAGATCCTTATTTTAACAGTTACATTTACAACTTATGTACTGCACAAAGATTAAGAGGGCTGTTTATTTTTTTTTTTACACAATGCAGCGAAGAGACTAACTGGGACATTCACCTGATGGTGAGTGATATGTCCGTCCACAACATCGTAGCGCTAGGTAGAATGGTATACACTGCACCACGTTGCATTTTTCGCCTTGAGACATAAGATGTTAAGTCTCGTTCCGTTCGAACACAATAATGTTTGTACACTACTGTTTGGCGGCATAAATAGGAGCTGCGGTGGTACCTAGCTAGACGGTCTCTAGTAACAGACATATCACCAGTGACTTAAGTTAGATAAAGCTCGACATGAGATCCCAGTAATTTCGCTATCTATAGTACCGAACCGAAAGACTTCAAGCAAATATTTGCTCATAAGAATTGTCTAACATCTGATTAGTTAATCTTTTGGCTATTAACAAATATTTGTTACAACATTTGAATAATTCACAAAAACGAATGGATTTTTTTTTAAAACTGTATGAAAACCTTGTAATTTACATTGAATTAATTATATCGTTTTATTTATTAAATAAATAAAATTTAACAGAGGCTCCCTTGTGGCTTATGGAAAGTTGCAAGGCTCGCTGTCGTCGGCACCATTGATGCTGCCTGGGAGACATGCAATCAATGCGGGTCTACTGGTGGGCTCGCTGGGTTGTGGCGGAGCACTCATAGCTATGCCCGATGCACCTGGCCTGCCACTTCTGACTACTGCAGCTATACTCAGCGGCATTCAGGGGCTTACGTTGACCGCAGCTATTGGAGGTATGAATGATATTTTAACTACATTCGAGTACAGTAGCTCACTGTTTAATTAGTATGACATAAGTCTTTAGTTTGGCATGTTGCGATTTTTGGTTGGCTGTGGGGTTTTTCCGAACCTGCCTGTGTAAGTTATTCCTTCACTAACTTTAGTTAACTGTAAAACTTTCTGTGAATATGGTATTTAAATTAGTCTTTGGGAAAAAAGATACATTTTATAGCTTATTTATAGTTTCTTCATGTTTTGTATAATAATAGGAAAAAAAAATAGTTTTTCCCTATTATTTTTTTTTAATATTTATATAAAATACACCAACTACTACCCGAAAACACGTAAGGTTTATCTAGATAATATAATCGTTATGGCCTATCCGCAGCGCAAGTCACATACGAGCTGGTTTTGCAATGAGCCATCTTTTTAGCCTTGTTCAGATGATTCTTAAGATTCAATAAAACTGATACTAGGCAATTAGAACTAATTTGATAAATTTTATATCAAATGTTTCAATTCGTTACACTTAGGTGCTGATATGCCGGTAGTGATCACAGTACTCAACAGCTATTCCGGATGGGCGCTTTGTGCAGAAGGTTTCATGTTGAATAATTCACTCATGACTATCGTCGGCGCCCTCATTGGAAGCTCCGGTGCTATACTATCGTACATTATGTGCAAGGTAAATCTTATTAGGTGTAAAAATTATCCTTCTTTTTTGCCGTTCATAATAAAAAAAACTTTATTATTTAATTATACATAGATCTAAGCAGTACAAATAATCCCAATTTGTACAAGATTGTTATTAACAGTGTTTATATTTTTTGAAGGCGATGAATCGTTCTTTGCCAAATGTGATCCTGGGCGGATATGGCGTCACAACTGGTGGTTCCGCGCGTCCAGTCGGCGCCACGCATACCGAGCTCAACGTAGACTCTGTCGCTGACCTCATAAATCGCGCCTCAACTATTATCATCACGCCTGGTATGTATTGTTTACTATATTTATGGTCAGTATATTGCCGTCTACTGCTGAAATAAGTCCTCCCCATCAAAAGGGCGATCCGCCCCTTGCCACCTGCATCAAAAAAAAAACTAAATCATTAACTTTTTACCAGGACATTTCGTCAGTAAATATTATTGTGAAAAAAATCAAAAAAAAATTTATTCTGCGAGCTGTTTCCAGCAACGTTTTTTCTTCTATGATAATCTCTTCCTGATTAATTCTTACTACGAAGCTTTTTCACCAAACAACTTTTATTGTATTATTATATTTGTTCCTTCTACAGGTTATGGTCTGTGCGTAGCTAAAGCGCAGTATCCTATTGCAGAACTAGTCGATTATCTGAAATCATCTGGAAAGAGAGTTCGATTCGCAATTCATCCAGTTGCAGGTGAGGTTTGGGATATACAAAAATTATTACAAGCTAAACATGGTATTTAATCCTCAAGTACTTAGACACACATAAATAAAATATTGTAATATAATAATAGGTCGTATGCCGGGACAGTTGAATGTATTACTTGCTGAAGCCGGAGTCCCTTACGATGATGTCTTTGAAATGGAAGAAATTAATGACGAATTTTCTGACACGGACCTGGTATTAGTCATCGGTATGTATTTAATTTTAATGAACTTTTAAAAAAATGTTTTTAGTTTATTTACTTACCTAATAATTAAATATGGTAGCATATTGTGTGATGTAACAAATTGAAGTTATCGTACTTTTGAACTATAAAACGCACTCTAAATTTATTAGATGATATTTTATACTTTACGCTTAAAACTAATTACTGTAAAATAAATTTTTTAATGTACTATAAAAAGACAAGAACAATTAGAATATAACCTTACAAAAAATATTGAAATGATAAAATCAAAGAAGAAAATTCAGAAATAAACATTCATTTTAAATAATAAACATTATAATTACGTAATACAAATCAAGAAACAGTTACTTTTACAGGAACGATAATGATAAAGTATGATTTTAGGTGTTTTTTATGTCATTAAATTTATTAATGATTTTATTTTTTATAAAATTCAAGGTGCTAACGATACAGTCAATAGTGCCGCTGAAGATGACCCCAATTCACCCATCGCAGGCATGCCAGTTCTTAAAGTATGGAAAGCAAACCAGGTAATAAATTGTACTAAGTTATTTAGTATAAAATTAATAATCAATCGTGTGTTTTGTTAATTTATTTTCAACTTTTTAAGGTTGTGGTAATGAAGAGATCTATGGGAGTTGGATATGCAGCTGTAGACAATCCAATATTCTACAATCCTAATACCGCCATGTTGTTAGGCGACGCCAAAAAGACATGCGACTCGTTACTTGAACGTGTAAAACATCTGGCCCAATGAAAATCGCAATAATATCTAATAGAAACAAGGTCAACGTTAAGAAATTTAAGTTTTAGCATTCTTCTTTTGTGACATAATTTTATAAAATTAACAAAGCTTACAATATAAAAACAAAGCTCAATGTGGTTATAGAACCATATATATAGATATACCTTAACCAAAGCCATTATATATTCTGGCGTATCACTTATCATCAATGGGTGTCTTCCTTGTCTGCTCGCTTCATGTGATAAAAAAAAACCTGATTATTTAACGAATGTTACATGTAGAAAAAATAGATTTATAATAATGAGCTAATAAGCAACATTAAAATTTACTTTAGATTTTTTTAGAAAAAAAAAATATTTTATTTAAAAAATTAAAAGAAAAACCACCAATGTGACAAACATTAGTATTTGATGTTGTTAAAAATATTAAAAAGTTGAGACTAGCTTTAAATGAGTAATCTTAAAAAAAAAATTAAAATAACTTTAAATTATTTTTAAGATTACGAATTTATATTTGGAACCAAGTGCATTGGCAATTGACGTTTGTAACAAAATATCGCGGGACATTTACCTTAAGCTATAATCGAAAGACGCTAAAACGGATCATTTTATACAGTTGCTAATATTTTGATATAAAAGAATGTTTCACTTTTTAAATATTTTAATTTGATGTCTCCGATATAAAGAGTTCTATCATTAGAAATATATGTATTGGGTTTTCAAATTCTTTTTAATGCATCTTGTAATATATAAGAATTATATAAATGTTATGTTGAAAAGAGGTAATTATGAAATATGTATATTTTTAAAGAGCATATTTTTACGTTATGGATTATATTGTCTAGTACTGTATAAAAAATTTCAATGGACTTTTATTTTTTTAAACTCTTAACTATTTAAAATTTGAAGTGCATATTTTTAATATAGACTAAGCCAATATGTTGTACCACATAATACAATAAAACGCCTAATGTTTCTAAATTATAAATAATATGAAATGATCAAATCTGTGCATGTAAATTACGTGTGCCTTCATGTTGCTTCACTACTAGCTAAAGCTATGTAAGGTTTATTCGTACGTATGTTTATTCTAATATTTTATAACTAGTCTTATTATGTGTAATGAAATATCACAATTAATTTTTAACCTATTATTAAATATAATTTAAGAATTTCTGTTATTGTGGTTTATATATATAATATAAAATGCAATATGGAGAAAGTTCTATGTTCTATGTGAATTTTCTCATACGGATGAATAAATTCAACAATTATTTAAGAGATAACTGACTTGGATAAACAATATTTGTTATTTTATTGAGATATAAGACGACACGCAATTTAGATTCATTACATCTTTTGAATGAGATATGCATTATACTTAATTATTAGGAGATTATAGACAGATTTATCATTCCATGAGCAATTTATAATATGTATGTATTAAATTAATTAAATAACTAGAAAAATATTTAGTACATTTTACTGTTGTTATATATAGATGTTGAGATTACTATAACTTCAAATGCCTTTTTTGTATGAATTCAATCATTTCACTAAGTACGAGTAGAATGTTTTGTTTATATAATTTGCACACATTAAATAATGCGAACAAAATTACATTTCGGCGAACATTTTATTTACTAAAAACTAGTTTTATGTTATATAATTCTTGTTTTCTTTAAGAAAGAAATACAATTTAAGAAAAAGTGAACTTTTATTTCTTACCACACTTAGATTTACATTTAGATTACTTGATAAGGTATTCTAGCAAACACTAAACAAACCTAACCAATATAAGATTAAATATATAAAAATCCAGTAAACATGATTTAAAGTTTTTTTTTTTTTTACGTGGGGGAAATGCCTACGCATACTCGTCCTCGCAGGGGCAAGGACGAGTTATGTCGGACTTGCACCGACTAAAACCCCCACGATGTTCTGCCTCATCGCCATGATGGCAGGGTCACGGGAACGCATGCACTCAACCGCGACCCTGCCGGCGCTGGCCGCTTGCGCAGCCCCACCTCGAGAGGGAGGGATAAACCCTCCCTTTCCAGGACGCGCCGGAACATGCAGCGCGCCCCCTCCTCGACCTCATGCGTGTGCGGGCGACCGGTTCCCCCGATCCTGTCGCCCAAAGGCCATGGGAGCCACTGGAGAAAACCTCTCCCGCCTCCCCGCGGCGGAGAGATGTTAAGCCCGCCGCTACCTGTCAACGGCCGCGGAGGATAGGGAGAACGGCGCATCTCAATACCGGTACTCCTCTTCCCCCGCGGCCCCGCCGCCGCCGCATCGCCGGTGCGACACCGGTTGGCCGCAGAGGGTACTCCCTCCGCGACCCCACCTCGGCTGCGAGGGGCGGTATGAAACCGCCCCTACAGCCGGCCGCTAGGGCAGCACACAGCCGCCCCTGCGGCCCCCGGCCGTTCCGGTGAGCTCCAGTTACCCCAACCGGTGCTCGAACCTGGAACGGCCGCTTCGGCCAGCCCTTCGCCGCGGGCCGGCCGGGTGGGTTCCACTTGGCTTCACCGTGTACCGGACCACGGTTACTAAGCCCCTCCGCCACGACAAGGCGAGAACCCGTTGGAGGGGGATGATTTAAAGTTATCTTAGGTCTGTCTAGCTGCAGACCGTCTAGGTAAGAATGTAATATCATTTAGCACTTCGTTATTATGGGCAGTGCTAAATTATTCATTTATTTAAAAAAGTATTGAAAATTTCAAATTTCGTTCACTTTGTGTATTGGGATTCTACACCAGTCAACCAAGGAAGTGAAGAGATGCTGTAGTAGGTGAGGGTTACCATTAGGTAAACATCTCGCTAGTCTCGTCTCTTCGTCAAATAAAAAAAAGCATCTTGGTCATGTGGAAGATGACTTGAATATTTCTAGCGCCACTGTATTAGCGTATCGTAGAAGACTAAGAGGAGACAAGTGGAAAACGGCTGCAACTTTTCCTGTGGTGTATATTTCGCTAGCACACGTGCCAAGCGTGCTGCGATTACCCTTGAAATGAGCTTTTGTTTGGCAGCCGACATTAATTTTCAAATGTCTAAATGGAAAGTAATACAATTGAAGTAGTTAAACATATAGTCAAATTATTTTAATGATGTTTACGAAGAATCTCATAGAAATCATAATTTATATGGTAAAGATAATAACTGTGTGATATAATATATAATTTCTTATCATATGAATAATTAAATTATTATTTTCAACGTTTGACACAACTATGAATGAGTTATTTTAGAACTGAAATAAGCTAAGAAGTTACTTTACCTGTCTTTATAAATGCACTAACCTAAATTTTTATCAGGGTTATTTTATCGATAAAACTCCTATTGATTATATATAAGGAAAGTCTGATAAAGTATTTAACATCAACATTGTACTGTATACTAGAAAAAATACTCCACCAATGAAATTTCAATAACTATAAATGTGCAATGTGTTAATAAAAATTAATAGACGTTAGTAACGTCAGGATCTGAATTGACATTTGGTAATCTAACGTAAAATAGTTTTGTTTATCAAAAGCGGTTTACTGTTTTAGTTATTCGTTAGTCGTACAACAAGTAACTTGTATTTTATGTTATAATGGTACGCTTCAGTTATTGTAAGATAAAGAGTTTTTTTGCTTTTTCCTTAAGTTGCACATATTTCTCTAAGCTATTAATAAAAATGACTCACATGTTAATATATTTGCTACTACTTTTAAATAAATGATAGCTTAGGGAGGTTTACCTACATTTTATAGTTAGTTTTTAGAGACCAACCCGCGGCTTTTTTCCAATTGCGGGAAATAAAAAGGTTTCAGTTATCACAAGCTCAACTACAACAACAATAAGTTATGACGTTGTTTTATTTTACTCCGTTACCTTTAGTTAAGGCAGTTAGCGAAGTTTTTTTTAAGTAATAATGGTATTTTTCATATTTCAAGGCAAGTATTAACAATATGGTTGGAAACAGTAAATTTGCTCTGCCAGTGAGCAGTGACGATAACATGGATGTGCTGAGTGTGATCTACAGATTTTTTAAAAAGGTTAGTAGAGCTTGTATTTATGATGAATTCAGGTTTTGAGTATTCTAGAAATACTCTATCAGTCAATGTTGTGAATCATTATGATTTACTTTAAAACATTGAACCTTTTAATAAATCTTTAAAATCAATTTCCTCATACATGTTTACAATTTAGTGTAAGTATGAGTCAATCAAGAGTAACCTTGATGTAGGCAGCCGAACTTGTGACTCATTCATATTGTATTCAGCTATATATTTTCTCTGTTTAGGAAGAATGCTTATGATATTAATTATAAACATGTATTATTTTGAAACCTAACAAAGCAGATTTTTTTTGGGCTGTTTGCAATATATTTTACATAGTGTAAACAGATATACTAGAAAGTAATGAAAAAAATTTTGTTTGTATATTACTTCTGGTTTACCTTTAAATGGGTAAACCAATTAGAATTTGTTTGTATTATCTTTGTTTTGCTTTAATCTAAAAGATCATTTTAAAATATACAGTGCATAGTACACAATAATAGCTCAATTTCCCACCCACATAAACTTTAATATTCATTATGTGTTTAGGAATTTATATTGCTTGGCATTATGCTACTTAATGTTCAATGATACATGTCCTTCCAATTGTGGAACAAAACTTGATGCAGGATGTACTTTTCTGGTCACAATTTATTACAGTGTATAATAATTTTATTTAAATCTTTGAATATCAAACAGTTGATACTCAAAGAATAATCAATATAGATTTATAGTATCATAATTTATATTTTTACAATGATCCATAAAAACAATTCATTGAGAATATTATAAAACGCCGATAAAATGTAATATTTTGTTTTTTTAATATTATAATATATATTATTAAAAAGTTAATAATAAAAACAAACTTTTATAATATTAAAAATTTTTAATAAATAAATTAAATTTAAAAAAAAAACGAATTAGGTAAATAATACTGTCAATGGTTTTGCAATTAAAGTTACAATACAAAACGATTACAATTAACTTTGTTTAATTTTAAATAAAAAACATGGACAACAATAATTTTATTATGGATATTATATATATACATGTATTTATGGATAATATGGATATAACTAATAAGAATTTAAACAGTTTTTGTAATTCAGTTATTATTTGTTCTAAAATCACATTACGATCGACTTGTCGACCTCGTTCGATTTGTTAGCACGAACCGAAGTCAAGTTTTCAAACAAAAAACTTTACAAATACGGTTTTGAATCGAGCATATCCCAACTGACTTTAATGATTTAAGGTTATTGAAATTCCGGTAACTAGGTATGATAACCCTCAGCTCTGTAGTCTCGGGCTAGTAAGAATAGGACTAAGGTAAACCCTGCCTGTCGTAAGTGACTAAAAGGGTCTAGGAGTTTGGCGGGCCTTAAGGATGAGGGCTCTTATCGCTCAACAAGCGAACCTGCGTGGGAAAACGTATGGCTCAGCGATGGTGCCTAGGATGGTTACGTTCCTCCTCACAAACGTGTTAACGCAGTGTGTAGGTCGGCACCGGTGCGTTCTATAAGAGATCCCGAAGCCTCCCCGAATGCAATGATGCAAACCACCGAAGGGGTCTTAGTGAGTAAGAATCTCACATAACTCTGACTTCCCCCCAGAAGCATGGTACCTTTCGAAAATTTCCCCCTGAAACAAAAAACAAGTATGATAACCCTCAGAAGAAAAGGCAAGAGTAAATTTTAAACGTGGATCGATTTAGTCTAGAGGCCTTGAAAGTCTATTACTATACATTATATGTTTGCCTATTGTTAACTCCTGTTAGATTAGTTAATGCTCTACCTATGACACATTTGTTTGCGAAATACAGTAATGCTCACTCTTTACTGTTAGGTAATAGAAATTGAGCTTCAACATAGGAATCCAATGACGTTTGAAAGTCATTTTGTATAGTGATTATAAATCTTTCTTTTTTTACACGAGATAAACTTTTTTCTTATAGATTAGTTAACGAATATCGAGAAGACTGCTCGTAATTAACTCTTACATTTTTCGATATTGTTACGCCTGTATTTTGCGAAATTATTTCCTTTAAATAATTTGTTTGTTAGTAAAGGAATAGAATATAATACATAACACACCAAACAACATTACACACCAAAATGGTTTGATAATGTTTAGAGTAACATCATAAGACATCGCATTGTATCGCTGCTGATGTATAAATAATTGTTAAACAAACAGTTACATATAAAAATTTATTCAACACTTTATACATTACAGGTATCGATTGTCGGAGCTGTGTATTTAGTAGGGTATATGCAATGGAGTGTAGCTTGGCTCATTGGCCCTGTTATATTGTCGGTCATGCGAGATCAGTGGCGAAGAGAGAATGAGTACCGTAGAAACATAGCAAAAGCTGCTGCAGTCTCATCAGAAAAAGACATTGTTCTAGCAAGACTCGATGATCTTCCAGCATGGGTAAGTATATAACAAATGTTATATTAATTAGTGATATTTAGCTATGTTTTGAAAAACCAAATTCTAATACTAAACAAAGTTGGTTGGTTAAAGTTTTTCCCCGCATTCTTTGAACGAAAGAAGTTTTAAAAGTATGTAATATGTACATAAATTTAAACTTTAACATTATCACCTTTAAAAATCTATTGCTATTAAACTTCAATATTCAGACTAATCAACAGAGTAACGTATAATATATAATATTAATTCTTGTTAGAAATAACATTTATATAAATTGAATACTTATCACTCCAATTAGTCCTTAACATTATCATTTTATCAAAATAACATATTAAAAGTTAATTTCAATCTAATATTGCGATATAACTAAGGAAAAATTTTATTAAAAAATATATTTAATTTTAGGTGTTCTTTCCTGACGTGGAACGGGCAGAGTGGTTAAACAGAGTAAATATAAATGTTAAATATTTTTTTATAGACGCCTGACTATTTTGCTATTTCTTTCGCTGTTTCTAGTCATAAAACATAACGAAAAATAATAAATGCTCGCAGATACTGCTTCAAGTCTGGCCCAACGTGAATCATTATGCCAGAAGCTTACTGAAGGACTCTATCGAGCCGGCGGTCGCCGAAAGTCTGGCTAATTATAAACTCAATGGGTTTAAATTTGAACGTATGATTCTCGGCACAATTGTAAGTTATGTGGGAGATAATTATTTTAATACAAATTTGAAAATAAATTGCCTTTCTACGCAGCTTTCGTTACATTATACCTAACACTATCTATAAATAAGATCCCTCATTATTCTTTGTTAATATTATATTTATAATGAAAAAAATAATAATTAATAATACTTCAATGAAAAAAATAATAATTATATGGTTATGTGTATTCATTTTTTTTTTAATAATTTTAGGCACCTCGAGTTGGTGGCGTTAAGGTGTATGATAAGAATCTTTCGAGGAATGAGATCATTATGGACGTGGACTTATTGTGAGTATAATGTTATCGCGTCAATATTTACACACCGCTATGACTTAGTGCGTTATTAGTCAAGTCCCCGCTAGGGAAATATACTGTACTGTAATCGTGTGCTGTTTGAAAGCATTCGTTTATAGCTTTGACCTCATTATTTCAGTACATCCAAAATTTTCTAACACTGGAACATTAAATTATCTTTAAGAGAAACTAGTAATTTCCATAAACTATGGGTAGCACTGTGAAATTTACAAGTAAAACAGTTGATAAAACCCTCGTATGTCACCACCATGCGTATGGTGTTTATATGAATCAATCATGTTCATATTGGCAGTCAAAACCTAGACTATCGCTCATTCAACATGTATATGTACAAATCATATTACTCAATCATAACACTATTGATACTAAAAAATAATCTGTTTTGTGTAGTTTTTAAATTTCCACACAAAACTGTTATTCAAATAAGTTAATCAAATAAAATACCAATATTTTTTTTCTATCTACAATGGGTTAACAGCACTTAATCTCAATAACACATAGTTTTAAATGAAAATCAGGCCATGGATGGCATGCTCGCTCTGAATATTCCTACTCCTCCTAATATCAATCTA
Organism: Ornithoptera alexandrae; assembly: GCA_029030555.1. Taxonomy (NCBI): domain Eukaryota; kingdom Metazoa; phylum Arthropoda; class Insecta; order Lepidoptera; family Papilionidae; genus Ornithoptera; species Ornithoptera alexandrae. The sequence continues at coordinate 5,451,058 of JARDVY010000023.1, read as the reverse complement.
CATAAAATAATGGCGGGAGACTTTTCTTACGAGGGTGGCAGCTGTAAAAATCTATATCATGTTGCTCCAAAATCGAACTAGGGCCCTCCGTGTTGTTAGACCAGCATTTCTATAACATGCCATAGAGGTAGCCAAACATTATACAGTTTATTCGTAAGATAAGATCATTGTGTCCTAAAATGATAGAAAAAATTAACAATCAGTAATTACGTTCCAGTTATGCCGGCGATTGTGACATATCGTTTGTACTACAACGTATACGTGGAGGAATAAAGGATCTACAGGTATTTTTTTTTTCGATGAAACGACGAGATGAGCTGGAAGTTCACCTGATGGTAAAAGATACGCTCGTCATAAAAACGTGGCGCTAGTCAGGACCATAAACACTGCACCACAAAAGGCCTTGAGACGTATATGAACTGTATTTCCTCAATAATATGAAATATAAAAATTAATGAATAAAGAGTAACTTTTTTAATGTACTTCTACTGTAGGCACCATTTTTATTTAAAGAAAAAAAATATTTAATAAAATCTGTAATGTAAATATTTGAAAAGCGTAAATTTACGTCTTAAAAAAAAAACAAATTTTTAACCATAATTATTAAAAAAAGTTTTTTATGTTTTTATTATTGTTTTGACAAATTTACTTTGTGCAGATTCACGGCATGGTGCGTGTAGTGATGAAGCCTCTGATCACCAAGATGCCCTTAGTTGGAGGCCTCCAAATATTCTTCCTTAACAATCCTTCCATTGATTTCAACTTGGTTGGGGCTGCTGATATTCTGGACATGCCTGGATTTAGGTGATTTTTTGTTTTCTTTTTTTATATAATTAATGTTCGGTATTCACTGTGGTTTAGAAAATCATTAATGATAACTGTTCCTTGATTATATCCAGGAGTTGCTAGTAGGCTACAGCAACTTTCAACCTGGAGTACAGTAATACAGTATAAAAGCTTACGTTACTAATAATTATATTGCTTTCAGTACTAGTTCTTATTAAGAAAAATTAAGAAACCATTTCTAATTCCTTAGACAATCGACTCGATAAAAAAGTGATTTTCGTGATTTCTTAATAAATTTCAGTGATATATTACGTCGATGCATTGTTGAACAAGTTTCGAAGATAATGGTGTTGCCTAACAAACTACCAATAAAACTGAGTGATGAAATACCGACCGTGGATCTACGTATGCCAGAGCCAGAGGTGAGATAATCATCATCATATTATTGATGTCCATTGCTAAACTCACCGCGCTGTCCAGTACGTTCCGATACATTACGATTATAGGAACGACTTGCTTATGGTAAAATAATTCTTTGTCAATTCGCGTTTTACGATATCCGGTAAAGAATTGAGATCTACTTGTACAAAGGAGCTGCAACTGTTGTGCGACAGTTGCAGTTAATGTTAAATTTAAAAAGCTAATATTGATTTATTTGTGGTGTATTTAATATATATTGTAATAAAAGAGTGTGCTAGATCGTATTATATTTGATTTTCAGGGAGTACTTCGTATTCATCTTGTTCAAGCCCAAAATCTTATGAAGAAAGATGTATCCATGTTAGGTAAGTTTAGCGATATCTTCACTTTTCGACTATACTTCAAGTGGCTAAGATTTGAAATTACTAAAGGTTTTTATTCATCATCATTATCAGCCTTTGTTTATCCACTGCTGGATATAGGCCTTCCTCAATGTCTTCCATCAAATGCGATCCTCAGCTTCTCGCCTCCACCCACTTCCGACCACCCTGATGATGTCGTCGGTCCATCTAAAGGTTTTGCATTTTTATTATTCAATCTATGTAATACACATCTGTAAATATTTAATTTCATTAGTATAATAAGGCACAGAATGCCTTGTTACTGTAAAGGAACTGTTAGCATTTTTTTTTTGTGTATAGGAAAGGGTAAGTCGGATCCTTACGCCATAATAACTGTTGGCGCACAGCAATGGAAGACGAAACATATTGACAACGACGTCAATCCCCGCTGGAACTTTTGGTGCGAGGTAACTGTTGTGTTAAAGATCATAACGATTTTTTTCTCATTATCTCCTTTGCACTGGTTAAGGATGTTGCACTTATGGTTAATGCAAATTTCAATATTTCAAAAGTAACACATCGACTAATAAGTGTATGTATTTATCTTTAGTGTTTAATTATAAGTTATGATGCGTTCGTTTCTTAAATAAATCCTTTTTAAAATGTTAGTCAGTGAGAAACTGATGTCCTTTAAACTAGTGAACTAATTTTCAAATATTTTGATTAATTATATTACTATTATAATTTGCCAGAAACTAAGGCATCTTTATTCCGTAGCACACTATATATATTTTTGCACGGTATATTATTTATATGAATGTTGAATGGTTTTCGTAAATTATTATTACTAATAGATTCCCGGCATATTCAACATACATTTTATGCTTTTTTAAATCGCATGGAATAAAGCTCAACTTTTTTTATATATCCTTCTTTTACAAAAGAGCCTTTTTAATTTTGCATTGCTGCAACTAAGGCCATTTTATCCGCCAGTTGTTTAAGTGCGTGTCGACGGATTTTGTTATTTGACTGACTTTATTTGATGCTGATTATTCTTTAAATATTTTTCAAATATATCCTTTTCCGGGGTCTCTAACATGTACTACTACAAACTTTCCTTTAATGTTTTACATTAACCAAAATTTTTAAGTTCAGTTTGATTGATATATTTTTGAGAGTAACATGTTGTTAGATTCGCTACAAAAAGCTTAATAAATGTGTTTTTTTATTATTTATAATGCTTAGCAAATTCACTATTAATTAACCATGGATTTTAGATATTGGATCATGGTTTTAAATTAATGTCTAAGCTTCTTGTTTTTTACAAATAACATTATAACATAATATTTCTAAAGGAGAGTTTTCTCATGATAAATTCTGCGAACTGGAAACTGTGAAACTATGATTTTGTTTTCCCTCTACGTATGTTTGCGCCGGACTTGTGCGTATGGCGTTAAGGCGCGTATAATGCAATCGCTGGGGCAAGCGTTGGAAATCGAAGTGTTCGACAAAGACGATGGCAACGACGATGACAAGCTTGGCAGGTAAGTGTTGGGTTTAGTGAACCCCGGGTGATGGACGCACGGGTGGGAGGTAAGCTTTAGTAAAAGTGGACGATTGACCGTTGCCAATAATATTATTATGGAAAAGGTTTGTCTCGATATTACTCTTTTTATCACTTTGTTGAAATAATCAATAATGCGCGCAAAGATACGTTTATTTTCCAAATTTCGATTAGCAATGATACATAATCATGCATGAGGTCTTTCTCGGTATCTCCTCCTTACCTTACTTTAGTGAGGTAATTGAACATTGCTAGTGCTCGTTATCGATCTTTAACGTCGTTTACTACCTCAGTAATAATCGTCTACATTTACGCTTTGAGCATGATTAGTAGTACGTATTAGGCTGTAGTTACCGATAGGCTTTGACTTAAATAAATGGTTATACTTTAAAGAAGGAAACTGGATCGAGTAAATACGTGTTGAATAAATAATAATTACATAAAGACTCAAGATTTAAATAACTTTACCCTCTTTAAGGTATAGATAAATGAGAGAACAAAACTTCGTCATTCTGTGAAAATTTGGCAATGGATTTAAAAGAAATTCAAATGTTCTCTCATTTTAATAGTGCTTGCAATATTTCTGCTTTAAGCTTTTAATTGTTATAATCAATAATTAATTATTTTATTATAGATACCTTATAAGAAAATGTTTGGTAAATAGGAATGTCAAGTTTGTCTATATTTTATTATATTTTTCTTCTCTTCTTATTTTTACTTGATATTGACATAATGGCCGATTCTACCTAATAATTGATAGAAATATTATATTTGGAACTTTATATCCAATGATTTTAATGCGTAGAGTACTACTCGGCTCTATAATGTAAACTTACAGCTTTTTAGCGATAAATAAAGTAAGTATTTATTAATGTGTGTAATTTGTCCTAAGGCAATTATAAGCTCAAAGAAGAGCCAAGTGCTGCAGTGTGAGCTGTGGGACTGGGATCCGGGAATGGGAATACAGAACGATGATTATCTCGGCAGGTCCGTTTCCGCCGCTATCCGTTCTACCGTCGATTAGCGATGTCCCAATTTAATGTTTTTATTTAAGTGTTTGTGTCACATGATTTTTTATATCATCTTTGGATAAAAAATTACGGCTTTGGACATTGATATTTATTTGTCTTCGTCTTGCTGCATGTTAAAATGTTTAGGTGATATAAAGACTCATTTTAGATTGGGCCATTATTTATCTTTATACTATTATTTTGATTTGCTAATTCCGTGTTGATTTTTGGTTGTAATTAAACTAGGTGTTAAAGAGTTCCGACGGTGGCTAAGTATTGAGTATCGGGTAACATTCCACAGTGTTGTTTAGTTGCAATTAACATCAAATAGCTGTCAAAAGCATTTATATAGGCAATGTTGAATAAAAAGTATATATTAAATATTAACCTGGAAACATTGACCTTACCGCTTTATGTCCATAATTATTTGGAGTGAATTGTGACAGTCAATGCTGCATAGCAGCGCTACCTGCCTCACCGTCAAGCTTTACGACTGGGACCGTGCGGGGAGAGATGAACGTCTAGGCAGGTCTGTTTTGAAGCAGAGTATTCGCACGTATACTAGCGTATCATCCTGCTAGGAATGTACTGTCTTCAAATAAATCACGGTAGCCACGCTCGTGCAGTAGAAATGAGAATTACCTGTAACACGGCAAACTCGTTCTCTTTGCATACTAAGAGTATACACAGAAATGAATCATTCGTTGAGATATACGCACAGCACTGATGCTTGCCATTGACTGTCACCGGATCGTAACGTCTTTAATTCATAAACAACTAATATACTCTTATATGTAATGTTAAAATATACATTTACGATAAAAAAAAAGTATTAAATAAATATGCCATCCATTTAACTATACTTCTACTTACATACCGCATAATGATCTTTAATATATATTAGAAATTTTGTAACATTCTTTGTAATTATATTTTTTTCCCCACCCATTTTTTTACTAAGTACATCATGCAGCATCAGCGATGATGCCTTTACTTTTTCCTAACTTTAAAAACATGTTAAAAATTAATCATACACCTTTTTCGCTCTGCTTTAATTATCCTTTATAACATCTAACTCGTTTGTTGCACGTTTTTGTTTTTATCTTACAAATTCAAATATTAAAACAATAATTATTTCTAACGTTTGATGTTGTGCTAATAAAGCTACAATCCCTATTACTTTTGGATGATTGGATTAATTTTTTTCAATGTTTACATAATAATGAATTGTGTACCTTCGTATTCTAAGAAGTGGAACGTAAACTTACAGATGCTCTTTAGACATTTCTCAAGTGGTACGCGCTGGTCGCTCCGATACGGTAAGTTTTTATTTGTTTTGTTTATTAGGAAGCCAACATGATGTATACATTAAATTATAATAACAATATAATTATAATAAAATAGTTTTAGTACAAATCATACTTAAAGGCTAACTCATCCTATTTACAGCGCAATTAAATAAATCCGTTAAAATTTGAAAACAAACAATAAACCGGAATAAACCATAAACACGTTTGTACAAAATAATTTAAGTTAATCAAAGATAAGCTTTAAACACAGTCCTGTACATTTCCCACGTTTAATTTTAAGAAGATTCATTAATTTTTTTTTACCACAAACTTTAAATTTTTACTTATTTTGATTTACAGTTGTTGCGTTTTTATAAAGGAAACATTTTGAATAATTATATTATTGTCAGATTTTTGATAAAACTAGCATTCGAATACTATTTCATCAATAGTATTAACAGTTTATACTTTATAATGAAGGATACAATTATATTTAAATAAATATATGTCAATAAGCTTTTAACTAATAAAATGTTCTCTGCAGTGGCAAACGCTGCAGCAAGCGAAACATGGGAAAGTGGAGCTTCGTCTCTCGTGGCATAAATTGTCAACTGATCTTACAGACCTTAGCTATGTAAGTATTTGAAAGTTATAATACATACATTGTTAACTGTTTGCTTTGGCGGATGTCACATTTCTATTTTTAGGAACATGCCGATGAAAACTGGTTATAAGTCTATTGCCGGACACCGTCTAAGTAGGCACTACCGCAGCGCCTATTTCTTCATCCAAACAGTAATGTGCAAACATCCCTACGTTCCGGCTTGAAGGGCGTTGTAGTTAGTGTAATTACTGGGGTAACGAGACAACATCTTACATCTCAAGGCGACGAGCGCAACAGCGTATAACATCCCAAGTAGCGCCACGTTGTTATGAGAAAGCGTACACGTAATATCAGGTGAACGTGCCACTATTCTCGTCGCTTCGTTGAAATAAACAAAGCTCGTTTCTGCGATATTTCTCCATCACTGGAAACTAAAGCCTAGTAGATATTAAACCTGCGTTTTTTCGAGTTAAACCAGCCAACATATAGCACAGGTGTTCCACGTAGAAATAACACCTAGGGTTCACCATTCATAAATATAGTGATTGTAACTTGATTGATGATGACTTTACATTTTCTACAAAAAAATAACACTTTGAAATTAAAAATACAAATTTTTAAATAACGCTTGATTATGTTTTTTACCTATATTTATATATATATCGTAATGGTTTTCCTTTTTCTGCAGGCGATAACCGAGACGCAGTTGATAAAGACCGGCGAGTTAAGTTCCGCCGTTCTGTCTGTTTATATTGACTCTTGCAAGAAGCTACCGGTGAGTGTTTCAATTATTTTATTTATTTATTTATCCTTTATTACAAGATATGGAATACATTATATATATATAAATGTACAATGGGCGGTCTTATTGCTCAAAAAGCAATTTCTTTCAAACAACCCATTGGAAAGGAAGACGTGAACTAAAAGCAAATTATTTTTTTAATTTTGAAAGTTTAAAACCTAATAAAAATATCGCATAACAATATTCAACAAAACTTGTTTACTTTCTTTTAAATGCTGAACTGTAAACTCACTGTTGTTTGTGTAAAATAATTTTAACTTAAAAATTCTTATTTTATATTGGAATCGTTAGTTTACATTTAATCGTCAATCGTTTATTAATATATACTAATAAAAGCCCGGCAGTCAACAGGATTGACTTCTGTTCTAGATATTATGAATTGTGATTAAGCATATCTGTGCAAAGGTGTCTGCTAATTCAAATTGTAATTATTATTATTTGTTGTGGAAATTTAATTAAATCAGTGTAAATGTACGTGTATATATGAACAGTTGTTTTACATTAAAATCTAATTATTATCAATTTTAATTGTTATGAAAATTTTATTTACCAATAATAATTGCATGCATGGTATCAGTGTGTATGGACTATTGGAGTCCCGTGGCAACTTCACTCCATTGGCTGGCACTGTTATGCAAGAAACCAATAAATAAGCTATCGACGACAAACTGACACACTTAAGCTGGATATGAACATATGAATAAGATTTTAATATATACATGGGTGTAATTGTAATGTTTGCTTAATAGACAACCTGAATAGAAGTTTGTGAAGTAGGCATACAATTTTTCGTTGCATTTTGTACTATGATGTTGAAAACGATATGTTATTAATATTCTGTTCTTTTGTTAAATATTTAATTGGGCACAGTTAGAAAAAGTACCTCACAAAAGGATCGTCAAAATGAAAATGTGCATCAAAATTTACACTAGTATACACGATGCTGATTTATTTATTTTTTTAATAAATAATTATAATGTGTTTTCATATATTTTAAATTAAGTATTTCGTCACAGAACGCGCGTCCCCAAACTCGTCCGGACCCGTACTTGACTGTTACAGTTGGCAAGAAAACTGAAAACACAGCTGTACAGATGCGAACCGATGATCCCGTTTACGAGATAGGATACTCGTTCCTCGTTCAAAACCCGGAAATTGATGCACTGGAAATAAAAGTAAGTACAAGCAGGATAGTTGATTTATTATAATCATATGAACATTGTGCTGCTGCTGCTGCTGCGCCTGTTTCTGTTGCCCGACTGTGATATGCGACCATGACTCGACGAAGTTCGCAGAAGTTTAATGAGGTAAAGAGACTTAAGATCTCGTGTCTAGTAGACGAGCACAATGTGGTGCGATAGATGTAATCCTATGCATTGCATAGTTATTTTATCGCTCCGTCAATTAAAAATATGTAACCAATCGCTTTTCTAAATCTAACTGATAACTATTAAAAGACCATATTTGGTTTTGGATTATTTAATGTATTGTATATTCTTATTCAGGCGCTTGATCAGAAAACCGGCAGTACCCTGGGGCACTTAAGTTACAGCATTAGGGCGTTGTTGAAAGAAAAAGATTTGTGTATGCTCACGCAGCCCATTACTTTGCAAAAATCTGGGCCTGAATCTAAAATCATCTTGGCTCTGCAATTGAAGGTAAGCCAGCGGTATATAAAATGTTGAAAGTTAAAAAAGGAATAGTATCATAAATTTCTTCTATTCCTTTATATATTGCTTTTATATTCACAATCGGCTAACTCTTGACCTGAACTTCAAATAGTGTTAATTGACAATAAAGCCGCTGCTGATATAGCGTGCTCGCCAGGTAGAGACAGATTTAATTTACTAGGTAAACTCTACATTTGGGCCTAGAATTGTACTAGGGATCCCATGTGCTAGACCAATGGATAGCCGCAGCGCTATGGAAGCTGTTAATGATTGATGTTATCAACATGATGGGTGACTTAAATACCAATAATAAATTGAAATTTATGATAGATATTGAAAGAAGCGATAAAAGAAGATATCGAACCGGAGACACCGTTAGAGCCGGCACCCGAGCCTGAGCCTGCTTCGCAGCCGCAGCCTTTGACACCAATCTCGCTCGCCGAAACACCAGAGCCATCCACACCACCACCAACGCCTGCTATTTTGGATAGCACAGATACTGCTCAACCACGTATGTTACAATAAACTATATCTTGCATCAAGATTATGACCACTATATCGATAGATACACGTTGCTGATTAATCAGATTATACAAGATAAAGCAGGCAGGGACGAGAATAGCCGGAAAATAAAGATCACTAAGAACCTCCCCCTCGTTCTCATTTTCATATATGGTACATGAACCTATGGTTGCATATACAAATCTGCTATTCCATTATTTTATTGAAGAAGAATGCAAGTGAACCATACTCCATCTCAAACTAAAGCTTCGATATATTAGTTCATAATAAAATACTGCAACACAAATTGGAATTATTATATTTACATTACAGCACTGGTAATAAATGCTGAGTTGAAGAACTTGGAAGAGAATATACAGGATGATGCATCCGAAAAATCTATTCCTGTTGAAAAGATTGAAAAAGCTATTGGTTAGTGGTATTTTTTTTATATTAGTGATGATATAAATTTAAGATAACGTTTATTATTTAGCTAGCCATGTCCTTGTTAAACATAAAAAATTAATAATAATAACGCTTTGTGAAATAAAAAAAATGTTTATGTTTTCTTATTCCACGAAAGGATGTGATGTGTAGGATGATCACCTAATGGTAAATGATAAGCCTACCCATAACAATGTGACCCTAGTAATGATGGTACAGCTGTACCATATGCGAGATGCCTTGAGAATTTAAATGAAGCCTCGTAATTGCTTTCATAGCATAATGGCTAAACGCTTGGTTTGCACACGTATGTGTCAGGTTCGATTCCAAAACCAGGTTTTTTCATGCCTGTCTGGCTAGCCACTTACCTCATATTAAAAAATGCCGTTACTATAGTATTGCTTTGTTCCGGCTGTCAACATATGATGACTTGATCTAGACTAGAGTTAGTTTAAAGGAGTACGCCTCGACCATCCACGGTCCTATGTCTAATAATATAATGAGCTAATTGAAGAAAAAAAAAATCCAAGAATTGCTTCCACATGCTCATTATTCTCTGCATATCATCTTTATTCGAATATTTTGTACGAGTAGAAGTAGAGTTTTTTTGACGTCTAGCGATCACAATATTTCATTAAATGTATATGTAATTAAATATTAAAACAATAATTACACATAAAAAATTATACTTTGTTTAGATGTTCCACAAGACCAAACAGTTCCTGAGCGTGATTCACCTAAACTGGTACATCGTACGTCTTCTTTAACTACGTAAGTAATTTTTTAATTTAAAAAATTTACGGTTATTAACATTAAATTAGACCTACTATTCTACACAAAATAATTTAAAATCTATAAATAAATAAAAAAGAAACATAAGGATAATAAATTACGTTACTGAAATATTTCTATTTTCTGTGATGTAAAATATATAATAATTTTATTTTAGGCAAAAGAAAAAAAATAGCTTTTAAATATTAAGTTATTCGTCAATTATAAATATAATGTAAAATAGAATATGACATATATAAATAAATAAAATTATCAAGTCTATAAAATAGATTGTCCAACCCCAAACACTTTTTTTGTGATAACTTCTTATATTATTTATATAACACTGGTTTAATATATCTTTATGTACATAAAACATTAAAAATGTCCTAATTTTTTATTTCTCGATATGACAAGATATTCACCTGACAATATACTATATATATAATATTATGTTGTTCGCTTTGAAAAGAAATTTTTCTCTTCACTCCTTTTTTTTAATTCTTTATTATATTCAGAGGTATGTCAGTTTCACTGGCTCATAACCTGATACGCTACACTATAGAGTGTATGAACCTTGTACTATATTTTAAGATGTTCACAAACTTCATAATACGCTATAATATAATACATCACTCCACAGGTCCGCTGGCGAGGCAGGACTTGGGCGCATTCTGCTGTCACTGCGATACAGTATGCAACATCAGACACTGTATATCGTGGTGCATAAAATTATGTAAGTGGTTTTTTTTTAGAAGCGACGAAACGAACGAAACTTTCACCAGAGGGAAAATGATAAGCCCCCCCCCCCCCCATGACAACGTAACGCTAGTTGAGATAATATTATAGTATAGTAGAGTCTATACACTGCACCACATTGTGCTCGTTATCATATACATACGGTTTTAATTCTCGCCAGCCTAGTAATTTCACTAACTACAGCACCCTTCAAACCGGAAGACAATAATGTTTGCACACTACCGCGTAGAAAAAGGCGCTGCGGTGGTGTCTAACTAGATGTTCTGTGACAACAGACACCATTTTGTTTTACGTGGGGGAAATGCTTTTGCATACCTGCCCTCGTGGGGGCAAAGACAAGTTATGTCGGAATTACACCGATTAAGACCTCCCACGATGTTCCACTGTCGTTCCTTTACGGCGGCGTCACGGGAGCGCTTTACCACACCTGTGCAACCCCGCCAGCGCCGGCTGCCAAAGAAGCCGAGAGAAAAAACTCCCGACTCCCTGTGGCGAATTTGGTCTTGGACTCCGCCGCCAACCGCTATATGCCCGTGGAGGATAGGGAGAGCGGCGAAACGCAATACCGACACTCCTCTCTCTCGGTTACTCCACCACAGCTGCGAAGAGCAATGTGCAGTAGTGCCCGTAGACCACCGGCACACATCCCAGGTGAGCTTACTGGGCTTATCTGGAGCGGTTACCACCTATTACCGGCTGGGTAGGTTCCTATTAGTTTCACCGTCTGTGATTAAGCCACGGCTGCTAAGCCCCACCGCCACGACAACATTATTTCCAGAGTGTTGTATCTGTTTGTCGCATAATATTATTATACTAATTAATTGTATAATGTCATTATTTTTCTTAACAGGAACATACCGCTTAAGGACCCGACCAATGTACCCGACCCGTACGTCAAATTGTACTTATTGCCTGGACGTTCGAAAGACTCCAAACGCAAAACTGTGGTAAGTCGATACAAATAAATTTTTTACTAAATAAAAAATACAAGTGACATAGCTTAAGCACGAAAATAAGTAAAATGATGAGGTAGAAAGGTATTTGTGTGGAGACCAAGTATTAGCAAAGCGCAGCGTGGGGCGAAGTGATAATCTATTAAGAAGGCCCACGGTACCACTGCTGAACAATAAGCTGAAATGATGACGAGTACAACCTATTGATTATGGACGTAAACAATTTGTCTCACTAATTAATTGTTAGTTTACGTTTTACATATCGCCGACATAAAGATAAGAAGATATTATTTAAGTGTTTGCATAATTTCTTATGTACTATAGGTGATTAAAGACAACTGTATGCCAGAATATGATGAACAATTTGAATGGGTCATACCTCACGCTGAACTGCACTCCAGACAGGTTGAAGTTACTGTGGCCACTCACAAAGGTTTTCTCGGAGGCAGTCCTATTATCGGTCAGGTATGTAAGACTACATTCAACAAACTAAGACAATTGGAAGTTTCTTATTTTAATTTATAAATTATTAAATAAAACTGAAATTTATTTAAAATTTTTAAGAAGTTAAGACTAGCTATTTCAATTCACTGGTGGGCCGCTCTGTTGCCGGGCACCATCTGGATACCACGGCAGCGCCTATTTCTACCGCTATACAGTAGTTTACAAATATCACTGTGTATCAGTTTGAAGGTTGCGGTAGCTAATGAAATTACTGGGGTAACGAGACTTAACGCCTTACGTTCCAAGGCGGCGAACTTAATGTGGTATTGTGTATATCCTCCCAATTAGCGCCACCGTAGTTACGGGTCGGTCCAGCACTTACGATGTGTACATCTAGCTCGTCTCATGGCTTGGTCGAATAAAAAAAATAATTAAACATTTCCGAAAATGGTCTTTGCAGGTGATTGTATATTTGAATCAATATGATTTCCGTGAAGCAAAAACTATGTGGTTCGATCTGATGCCTGAAATGCCTGGAGTATAAGAGCAGGATCATTTATACATGGTCTATCTCTTACGTCAAATGAATAATATTTAAATGTTGTTAACCACGCAGAAAGAAATTTGAGATCATTTACTGCTAATATTATTTGTTCATAAAAATATATAGCAAAGTAATTGCTTTCATTATTAAAGTTACAACGTACTTTCATGGTTTTTTTTTTATATATATTTTTATGCAATATCATTAGTATGTAACATTCTTATAATCTCACTACTAACCTTTACTTTTATAATCAAAGCACCAGATCAAATTATATTTCATGTTAATTAGACAAACATACACGCAAACTTATATTTACACCTTTTTTTTAGTATAAAATATAAATATTTGTTTTTGCGAATCGCAGTTCAAGAAAAAAAAGTAGATGGCTCTATTTGTTTGGCTTCCAAAATGTTTCAATAATAATCTATTGCTATCTATAAGTAAGATTATAAGCAAAATTATATTTTGTTAACAATTAAATGTATGCAAATTATGAATGAATGTTATAAATCGTGTTGTTGTTTACATTATATATTAAATAATTCTTTATATAAAATTTTATATAGCAAGAATGTTAATTACTGAATAATGGATTTAATCAAATTATGAAACTTTGGGGTGAAACCGAGCTTGCATTTTTCTAGCGTAGCAATATTTAAGTACAAGCACAGTGGTAGCATTAATGAAGTTGTTTAATTTTGATAAATATAAATAATTTCGCTATGAAAACATTTACTTGTTGATGATAACCAAAAATATGGCTATATTTATATACAATTAGAAATTTGATGAAAGAAATTTTTTTAAACGGTTTTATTTCTGCAGGACTTTAAATGTATTGCATTAATGTCTAAGGAGCCAGTGTTTTAAGGATTATTGTGCTTAAAGTATGCTTTTTATTAAATGATTTATAAAACAAACATCTTTTATTACCGTTATCACCACTCTAAGGCTATATAAATAAAATGAAAACTAGTCGTAAAAAAGATATTTAATTTGTATTTATAATAGTAGTTTATAACAGAGGTCAGCAATCTTTTGAGCTGTGGATCAAAACCAACAAAATGTAATTACCAGAGAGATGCAGTATTTAAATGTGTCAAACACATTTAAATAATTATGTATTTTCATGTATTATACCCTATTTACGGAACTCGCTTAACTATTAGGGTTACGAAATTATCAAAAGACTTGCTTGTTGACCTACTGATCATAGGTTGCTGACCTCTGGTTTATTATACAAATAGTCGTTAGCGCTCTAGTGTGTTTGGAGTTATCTTTTGGGCAATAATTTTACCATAACCACCTCTGCCACCATCATAATCTGTTCTATATTCATCACGGACCTGTAATTTAAAAAATGCATTATAATTTAAAGTATTTAACTTTAATATATATATATATATATATATATGTGTGTGTGTGTGTGTAATAAATGATGAAATGTTACTAGACAAACATCCAACATTAAGACTTATCCTTGATTAACAGATCAAATTGTGAACCAAAAAATGGCAGTTTTGAACAGATAAAAAATTGAGTTATTTTTTACACTCAATTAAATTTTAAGCTTACTCAAAATACTCTTTAAATTATTTTGGAAAGATAAACAGAGGAACTTTTGGATACCTGATTGTTATGAACAAATGTATTACTATAACATGAAAGTCCATTCTATTCAAAACATCACTTGACAGAATCAACTTGAACAAGTGTTAAGAAACAATTATAACAATTTTATTTATACAATATGTTTTTAATATGGAAAAAAATGTAATGTAAACAATATGAGGTATATTAAAATAATGTATCACTGGGGGTGTATGTACCTTTTTCTTTTTTTTTAATCGCTGGGGAAATCTACTTAACAGATACCTTGTTTCTGGAGAGAAGATAAGGTTATGAGGGGCTTCTACCCACTAAAACCCCCTCGGTGGTCTCCCTCAGTGCATTAGGAAAGGCTGTGGGATCACCTATGGAACACACTGGTGCCCCTCTGCACTCTGGCTATAACATTCCATGAAAAGGCAAATCCTTCCTTAGCACCCACACTGTGCTATGGCAAATACAAGTATACCATGCATTTGCCCTCCTCCTAAGGCTCGCTTATTGAGCTCTGAGGGCCCCCACCCTGAAAGCTCACAAACCCAAGGACTCTTTTAGTCACCTTGTGCGATAGATAGGGAATACCTTAGTCCTATTCTTAATAGTCCAAGACTACAGGGTTGAAGGAATGTATGTACCTGACCACCAGTTTTTCCACGTCCATATTGTCTGCCTTCAATAAAACCTGCATCCCAATCACATCTTATGATTCTATCATCTAATCTAGTTCCATTAATGAACCTGCAATATACACATAATATTTTTTGAGTTAAAAGTGATCATAATGACAAAATAACTGTCAAACGCTAATCAGTTATCTTTATTACCAAGTAAATATTACTTTAAATATGGTTATTAGCAATAAAGTAATAACATTACTTTAAAACAACATTTAAAACGTAAGTTTTTGCAAACAGATGTTAACTCAATTTTTGTAGTTTTTAGATACTACCTAAACAAACTCAAAATATTTACCTCACCTCATACAATTTTCTGCATCTGCTCTAGCATAATATTCAACAAAACAAAAACCGCAAGGGGTTTTCTTGTACTTATCTAAACCCATAATCACTCTACGTAATTCACCACATCGCATGAATAATTCGTAAATTTGTTCTTCTGTTGTGTAGAAAGACAGGTTTCCAATGTATAAAGTAGATGAGGTCTTTAATAATTTTTCTTGTTCATTACGAGACCCCTTAAAATATATAATGATTAATTGAACGATTCAAAAAAGAATTATTAGTATTTTGTATAATAAAATTACTTTAAAATGTTGATCACGGTATGAACTTATTTCTATAGAAGAATTCATAGCATCGTAGCTTCGTTTCATGATTATCTAAATATTTATGCAGGTTATTCTCAGTTTGAAGTGTTCTTTATTATATTTAAAGGATAGTGCTAAAATATAGGCGAGAGAATAAATATTCACAAACACAACAATATGATATGTCAGAAAAATATGTTTTTTGTCTATGATTGAGACAGAAGGCTTCCGTGTGTACAGCCAATTGCTTGTAGTTTATTTATTCCAAAATTTGCTTACATTTTTGGTAGTAAAAAGAAAAAACTATACTCAATCTCTATGAAAATTTTTTGATTACTGTGCTTGGCAAGCAAAAGTACCTATTTTATTAGGATAGTAAATTAATTTTTTGTAGTTTTTAAAAGTAAATACAAAAATTAGTAGCAATATGATTTTAGCTGTACACTTTTTATTGTTGTGTTTATATATTTATAGTTATTTCTTGTCTGATATTCCATCATGCTCTGATTAAAATTCTACAGTGAAGTGACAATACTGTAGATTAACTCTTTGTCATTATACTTATTTAGAAAATTCGAACTTCATTATTGGTAATAAGTTTATTTTTAATGTCTAAATTCTGACATTTAAAGATTAATTTGAGAGGAGGAGGAAGAACAAAGAGGAGTGAAATGATTCACAAGAAATTGAACTAATTATAAAATATATAATGTATCTAGAAGTAAAATATCAAAAATTTAAATATAGTTATTTTTTGTCATAAGATGCTATAACAATTGACTATTTACAAAATAATGATGTTTACAATACATAGTGATCGTTACACATTTTTTTCAAATAAGTAACCACTAATCGGTAAGACTGGAAAAGCGATGAAAATGTTGCGACCCTGTGGTAATGGCATTTTTTTTTATTCTATTAAAAGACTAAACGAGCGAAACATTCACCTGATGATAAGTAATACATTTTCCCATAACTATGTGTTACTATGTAGGAATATATACACTGTACCACATTGCCTGAGACATGATATATTAACTTTAGTTACCCCAGTAATTACATTAGCTACAGCGCCTTTCACAGTACATGAGCACAGAACATAGTAATGTTTGCACACTACTGTTTAGTGGCAAAAATAGGCATTGCGGTGGTAAGCACCTAGACGGTCCCCAGCAACAGAGACCCACCACCAGTACAGAGACCAAAGGATGTATTATCCCTTGGCCTTAAATTTGTAGAAATATTTTTCAAAATTTACTCTTTCATATTACTTATTAAGCCTTTATTTTTCTAAAAAGCTGCAAATTATGAAAAATACGTCTAAAGTATGAACTAATGTGATACAACAGTAAAAATAGTAAAAATGCAACTAATAATTTTAATAGTAATCATTTATTATTTAATAATTTACAGAAAAGAACATAAGTACTTAAATTATATAAATAATATATTAATGATTATAGCATATTTTATTTTTTAATGTTTTTATAATAACTCTTTATTAAAACTACTTTTATTTACAATTTTGTAACGTAAAATAAATCTTATTATAAAAGCTTTTTTGCAAGATAAACCTAAAGCACTTCGACACTTGGAGAAAGTTACAATAAAGCAGATTGCATTGATTTTAGAAATTAAATAAAATTATATACTTTAATATTTAATTGATATTTACAACATTTTATAAAGGAGCAAATACTTAGCTTCAACAGCGGTTAAGTTTTTTTATTAACATTGAATTTGTTGCTTTGTAAATATTTCGTATTCAAAGGTATTGGCAGGTGCGTTTGTGGACAGGTTTTTTGCGTAAAGCGGCTCGAACAGCTTCTTCGAAAACTTCATTCATATTGACTCGCTCTAAAGCAGAACACTCAACCAATTGGGCAGCTCTGGGAAAATAAAGTTATTTTTTTTTTAAAACATTAATTATCGAGAGACAATTCGACTCGCATGTCCTCATAACATTCAAATGTTAAAGAATGTCTGTTTTAATGCGGATCGAAAATTCATAATATTGTAGTTTAAATAATTTAATATTATAAAATCAATATGTATAATAATAATGAGGGGTCTAAGGGTTCCCGCACAATAACTCACTGGATTAAAGCAAGCCTCACCTGCTCGTGGTGCACCCTGCTAATCAACAAACGAGGGTCTGGCTCCCACCAACCCGCATTGGGCCAGCGTGGTGGGAAATTACCCAAATCCCCACATATGAATCCCCTACGCGATAGTGTGAGAATCTTTGGGGAAGACCTATGTCCAGCAGTGGATGTTTATAGGCTGATAATGATGAAATAAATATCCTGATTTCTATATCTCAAAAATTGTAATTGTTACAAATATAAAAAAATCGTAATTACACACATTTGTTTGTATTATACTGAATTGTGATGAATGTAAGCAGTACTATTACATTCTGGTGTTATCAGCTGGTGATAGTAGGACGTGATAACGCGGTGCCGTTGCTTGCTGGCGATAGCCCGAGTTGCTTTTCATTTATTTATACAACCGATTATGTGATATTATTTTAACATTAAAGGAACAATTCCATAGTGCCAAATTAATGATTCTTGTGAACTATGCTATATATTTATATGATACGTATATATATAAACTTGTAAAACCTTAAAGGTTGTTGACAAAATTTTTATTTTTATTAACAATTACGACTTACATAGGTTGATATAATCTATTTGGTAGCATGACGGGGAATTACTTTAATGTAAAACTAAATAATTTACATGTTTCCGTCGACTTACCGTATTTTCCTCTTTAATTTCTTCCCCTCCTGCGTTGTAATAACTGCTTTACCCGATGACCTCAAGTCTATTTTAGTTGCTAAAAAATTGTTAAAATATTATTTATAATCCGTTTTTAGATAAATCGACTAACATTGCTCATTTGATTGTAAGCGATACAGCAAAACTTTTTTCTGAGATGTTACACACACCGCATCGCATTCATGTGCTAACAAAACCCAGAGTAGCTGATTTAATGGGGTATCGGTATGGGGTATTTTCAATTTCAAACTTTAGTTTGGCGATAGAAATAAGTGCTGCGATGAACTTTTAATTCTCTTCTAATAAGGATAAATATTTTTTGCGCAGTAATTTCAATACCTACTGAATTTTTCGAATTTCAATACAATAAGATTTTCAGATAAATAGGAGGACTACTGTGATTCGTAAATAAGCTGTCTATGAAAGATGTACCACGAGAGACTATCCGTAAATGGTTTTTTTGCATTTAAATGTTTTAATTAAATAGGTTTATTTATGTTTGTGTATTCTAAAATTTTTAATTTAACCAAAATTCTATATGGACAACCAAATCGAAAAGATTTATTTTTTTAGCCAGTAACCCTAATGAAAGTACTTCATGTATAAAACGTGTAACATTATTCCAGAGCGAAGCTGTAGTTGCGTTAGAACTGCGTCTATATATGGTTCTGATGATCTTGGACAATTACGAACCAGTTAAACTCGATCGCTATATAGGACTCTACTAGAATAAACCGCGGAAAGCAACAAAAAATTTTGAACCAACATTGGAAGGTACTTGTTTGTGTCCTTTTTTGTATTCAACGAAGCGATAAGGCGAGCGGCACATTCACTTGATGGTAAGTGATACGTCTGGCCATAACAACGTGGCACTAGCTAGGATGCCAAACACTGCACCACAGTATACTTATCGTATTGAGATATAAGACGTTGATGCTCGTTGCTCCAGTAATGTCACTAGCTACAGCGCCCTTCATACTGGAACACAGTAATGTTTACGCACTACTGTTTGGCGGTTGCTATAGGAGCTGCGGCCTACCTAGACGATGTCCAGCTATCAACACCTCCAACTAGACATTCCTCCGTCACTTCAAGATATGTGTTATTGAGTTATGTCTGTATTATATCTGTTTATGAAATAAAATATAACAAAAATTATTGTAAAACACCAGGATTTCTCTCTCTTCATCAAAGGTTTTTTTGTCTTCATTAAAATTTTATGTGTTTTGTTTTTCAATAATATCGTTAACTATAAACTAAAAAGGCAAAATATGAACAGTTAATTAATTTTATTCTCTCTTTTCGTTGAACCGTTGACATGACAGGCATGAATCGAAATTTATTATCAAATTCCTCGGAGTAGACTTTTATACATTGCACCGCGCCTTACTATTCAGTACACTAACGTAAGCAAATGACGTCCATTTGACACATATTTGCGCCTTAACAATCGATACACGTCATGTTCAATACCAGTTTATTAACCAAGGCAATCAGGAAATGAATCCTCACTACCTCCAAAACATTACTTTGGCTAATCGGAAATGTATGTAAGTATACATATTTTGAGAATCGGTGTGCAATAATCGAATTCTTAAAATATTAGACTATTCGTTTTATAAACATTTGAATAAAATAAACAATTCTTTTAATGTTCCCACGACTGGGACTGGGGCGATCCCATAAGGAAAGAGTCAAACCCATATATCAACTAAGTTGGCCAAGCACTTATTATTACGTCATTTGAATACTTCGTACATATTTATTTTATGTAATATAAATACGTTATTTTATGAATAAAGCCTTGATTTGGAAATCAATGAATTCATTTGACATTCGTCTCGCCTCACAATGACCGGTGTTTTTTTTTTATGCAAAAAACCATCGTAAGTTTACATGTTTATAAAACGTATGACGAGAACGACCCCTGCTTTGAGATCTAATAAGCGCTGGCTATGTACATATATTAGAAACCATATTTATTCATTAAACTTTAAAATCGATAAAATGATCACTGAATAGTTAGCTATCTTATATATGATGTACTGAAATGAGTAGATTTGTAGCAGAAATAGGATCTCCGATATAGTCAAAGAGTATAGGCCGTAAGGGCTGTAAGTGACGGCTGCACTGTTTTTATAAACTGAACTGATCGTCACCAAAGGATCGATGTATGTGAAGATCATGGAGAAAGCCCGTATGTAGCAGTGAGACTCTTCCGGTAATGGTATCATGTTGTGAAATGTTAACATTAAATATAACAGCGATGTTGTGCGAAAACAGACATTTTAAACGTCATTATAATTAAGTTCTTTCCTCATTAACACATATTGGACTAATGATCGTAACGTACATTTAAGTTTAACGATGACTTGTAATAATTAGTAAATGTGTTTATCTACTTAATCTTTGCCATGATAATTTACAGAACAAGGTTTTTAAAAGCCAATGTATCAATTTTAAAGCTTGATCTAAAAAAATCGTTTGAACACTGAACTTTTACCTATAATGAATATTAATAGCTAAAAAAAATTATATTTTTTACATCCCCTTTTTAATAGAAATATTCAGAGAGAAGATTTAAATAACGCACATATACTTTTGCTCATATAAATATAAAAAAAAAATTTATAAAAATTCTAACCATCGATGTTACATATAAAAAATATACAAAATTTATTTTTTGTAATGTAAATGAAGGTTAATTTCAAAATATATAAATTTAACATTAACAAATATTTGTAAAAGGGTTTTTCTTAAATTCAGCTGCTGAATACGTAGATAACCACTCACTGGGGTAGGTCTTTTTTGTCGGAAACCATCTTGATGGGTACCAATGTAATACCTATTTCCGCCACCAAATAGTAGTGTGCAAATATTACTGTGTTCCGGTTTGAAAGGCACTGTAGCTAGTGTAATTATTGAGGGTAACGAGATTCAACATCTTATATCTCAAAGCGACGAGCGCAATGGGGTGCAGTGGATGCCGTCTTAAGTAGCGCTACTTTGTAATGAGCAGGCGTATATCCTGTGCACTTACCATCAGGTGAACATTCCGCTTCTCTCGTCGCTTCTTAGAGTATTAAAAAAAAAACAAAAATTAACTTTTACTTATGTGCAAAATAAGAAGTATAATCTACTTACCTACTAATACGATTGGTACAGCGGCGCTGAAATGCTTCAACTCGGGGTACCATTTGTGGATAACATTTTCGTAGGATGACCGGCTACCGACAGAGTAGCACACTAGAAAACAGTTCGTCTGTAATTTATAGAAATTATTTACATTTTAAAAATCTAACATTTATGATATTGTGGCACTCTCTATAGTTCAATTTGTTTATAAATAAAAAAATATCGCTTATTTCATTTCAATCTCTTATAATTTGATTGACAGAATATTTTGAGATAAACCGCTTCAAAGGATATTATGTTAACTCATTCTCCCTTTAATATATGGCATTGTATACGGTCATGTCTATAACCTTCCTCATTTTAATGGTAAGTTTGGGCTCCATCCACACAGCCTTCTTTCATCAATCATATCAGTAATAATGAGGTTCTACTAATCATTTATCTATATTTCTAAAAATATAACATACTAAAAAAAAACTAAATAAAAAATGAAATATATTTACTGGAATATGAATTGGTAAAATTACTAACTAGAATGTTCTATTTATTGTATAAATGTTATTGAATAACGTAAGTAAGTAAGTAAGCACGTAATTGATAGTTAAAGAATATTACTTACGTTATTGTAAGACAAAGGCCTCAGTCTCTCGTAATCCTCTTGTCCCGCCGTATCCCAAAGCGCCATCTCTACTTCTACATTATCCACGGTGATGTGGCCCACATAATTGTCAAATCTGAATAAAATTTTTAGAAATCTTTAACATACACATAGACATAATATACAATTTTATAATTAATTTATTCAATGGTTTTAAGAGATTAGTTCTTGAACAGATGATCTGCACATATTCTTTTATATATAAGGAAAGGAGCCTAATACGTGGTTGCAAATCAAATAACATTGCCTTTATCAGTTGTGTTTTTTAATTTTTCTCCTTCCTCCTCATTATCGTATATTTGCAGAAGTACAAGAAAATTTGTTTTTTAAAAAATTAAAGAAAGTAAAAACGCCACATATTTAAGTTACTGTTACATAAAAAAAAAAATTAACAAGGTCAGAAGAATATTAGTAAACTTAATATTATATTGGATAATAGTTAAATCTATCATAGTTTTTGCAATGATTTGATAAAAAATATGTTGCGTGGAGATCTTTGACAGACGCTAATGGTCAACTCAATAGACGATGCTGCTGATTGATATATTGTATTAAAAATATTTGGTACAACGTTGCTTTTTGGTTATTAATGACAACATTTTATACTGGTTTTATTTTTAACAGATAATAGGTCTCTGTTGCCGGTGACCGTCTAGGTAGGTATCACTGCAGCTCCTATTTCTGCCGTCAAACACTAGTGCACAAACATGTATGTGCGGTGTTTCGGTTCGATGGACGCTGTAACGAGACTGTGCTTTGTGTATTTGTGCATTCTACCTATCGCTAAGTTGTTATAGGCAGACGCATCATTTTTACTATCACGTAATCATCTCGCTCAACTTGTCGCTTTGTTGAATAAAAAATACATAGATATTTACTTATCCCGAATCAAAACGTTCCCTATTTTTAATATGTGAAGAGAACTGAGATTAAGCGAGAATACGATTATATATTCATTACTCATTGTATCTGCATTTGAGTTTATTACAGTGTTGGAAGTAATAACATGACCACATGAATTGATGTTTAACGTAAATTCCGTAATTAACCTAATTATTGTTTATTGATGACTGGAGTGGGTATATGGTTCTGGGTAAGCAAAAATACGTTTACTACACATTATAAGGATAAATCTGTGTTCTCTTTTAGTTTTTTTTTAAAAAAAACCGATTGTAATATGTGATTTTTTGGATATAATGCAATTTTATATAACGTTCCAAAATATTGTTTACACGATAACGGAGTTGTGAATACACATTAATCATTTCAGGCAATTTCGTATGAGCGGAATGATTCCGTATTTGTATTCTAGATTTTAATTGTTAATTATGCCATTATTAAAAAAACCATGCTATTAAATGTTTTAAATGAAAAAGGTATCGTAATTGCCAATAATTGCACAACTAGTCATTCATTTAGTTAAAATCTTAAAAATGTACCTTTAAAATACCAGTGTTGATTTGATTAAATCCATAGAAATAAATGGATATTGAATACTTTGTAAAATCGAAAGCAAAAGTTTTTCAAGACACCAAAAAAATTATTATATATATTTTACTTCCGTCTTCTGGACAATCTTAAACAACTGGGTTTTTACAGGAATTTCATTGTCCTAAGTTTTAAAGTATTGCATACAATACTTTTATCCTAAGAAAAGAATAAGGGTTAAATTCTAGAATTATGTACTGCACTTCTAATTCGGTTTGATCCAAGCCAATGTCCAGCCGTGGACCTCTGTCGGCTGATAATGATGATTGAATTTAATCAATTCTATTGATAGGTGTTTAAATTTTTGAAAAACACAAATTCCCTTTTGTATAAATTAAATAACTAAAATATATACACAGGTTTTTCTGGATTGTTCTTCTCAGTTTGAAGATAATTATAAACGATAAAAAAACAAATATCAATATTATTTAATAAATTTTGAATTTGAAAATCATTTAAATATTAGGTCCTTACATATGAAATTAGCGTTTTGTCATACTGACCATTTTGATCTAAAATATGTCCTCTTTGGTTAAGAATTTCAAATTAAAATTTATAAATTTATTTAACTGGTATATTTGAGTTTTGAAAACAGTCATTCATTTGTTTTTTCCTCATTTTTTTTTTTTTGGCGTCGCGGTTAGGCGTCGCTTATAACCGCCAATGGAAAATATGAAATATCAGTATATTTACGAGAACGAGTTCTACCGTGGCACCAGTGCTGCAGAAACAGCTCGAAAGATTAATGAAGTGTACGGCGTTGGTGTCGCAAAAGAAAGCACGGTACGTTTTTGGTTTCAACGTTTTCGTTTTGGAAATTTCGACTTTCAGAACCAACCTCGTGAATGGCCGGGGACCACAGTGGAAAATGAAGAATTAAAGGCTATTGTGGAAACGGATCCATCACAAAGCACTTCAGAGATAGCTGCAGGCTTCGGGTTAAGTGATAAAACTGTATTAATCCTCTTAAAGTAAAAAGTAAAAAAACTTGAACGATGGGTACCTCATGAATTGAGTGAATCGAACTTGCAAACACGCGTCGACTGCTACGTTACTTTGCTCAACCGACACAATAATGAAGGGATTTTAAATCGAATCATTACTTGTGATGAAAAGTGGATACTGTACGATAAACGGAAGCGCTCGTTGCAATGGATGAACCCTGGAGACCCAGCCAAATCCTGCCCTAAACGAAATTTGACTCAGAAAAAGTTACTTGTGAGTGTTTGGTGGACTAGTGCCGGTGTTATTCACTACAGCTTTATAAAATCTGATCATACGATTACGGCAGATATCTATTGTCAGCAACTGCAAACCATGAAGGAAGCACTAGCTGCTAAATAACCGAGATAGGTCAATCGCTCTAAGTCACTGCTGCTTCAAGACAACGCAAGACCACGCACTGCACAACAAACAACCACTAAGTTGGATGACCTACAATTGGAATGTCCGTGATATCCACCGTACTTCCCGCACCTTGTGCCAACAGATTGCCATATTTTCCGGAATTTGAATAACTTCTTACAAAGAAAAAAATTCAACTTTGATGCGCCAGTCCAAACCGCCTTCAAAGAGTTTATTGATTCTCGCCTCCATGGTTTTTTTAGTAAAGGGATCCATGAATTACCTATGAGATCGCAAAAGTGCATAGATAACAACGATGCATACTTTGATTAATTAAATATATTAAAAAAAAAAAGACTTTATATGCCTCCCGTAAAAAACGCCAATTTCATATGTAAGGACCTAATATATATAGAAAATTGCCGGCTTGCCATTGGTACACCAGGGAGATTAAGGATTGTATGGATTGCTTTTCCTTACCAGGACCTATCACTAAATGAGTCGTGTTCACTGGTCTTTCATACCCCGAGGCATAAAAAAGGTATACATATACTGAAACATTTTTTATCACAGGTGTGCTTATTTGCTCTAAAAGATACCTTTACAGGGATCGCAACGTAAATCCTTCGATTCATGTCTTTAACAGTTAGTTTATAAAAACGACTACAGATTAAATACAGACACTTTATTTTTTCATTATTACACAAAGTGTGTCTTGAAACAAAAGTAAACTGTTTAGTCACAGGAAGAATATATAATATAAATATTCACAAACCAATTGTTTTGTGAATTTAAAATTGTATAAGGCATAGAGTTTGCGACAGAGATGGGTAGCAAAGGAGTGCACATGTGGGCAAAGTTTCTTAAGGAGGAAATGACGATCGTGCACAATACAACAATGCCGCGACGTCCATTAGACTTTATAAATATTATACCTTCGTAACACACTGTGAGTAACGATACAATAACAAGCGTACAGCTTGGACACAGGAAAAATATGTTTACAATCAGGTATGTGTATGTACACATTAATACACTAGCCAAATTCAAAAGTGGTATCGCAAGTGCAAATTTTCTCGTTATTATTATTGCTTAAGCGTCACAAGAAAATTAAAGTGTTCCTACAAACATTTAGTCCAGCCATAGAAATTATAATATATTAATATTTTGCACAAAAAATTTTATTTTACCCAGGAACCAGAGTTACCAGGACAAACAATCAAAGCTAAAAACAACCAAATAATAAAATGTTGAAATGAAGTAAGTTCACTTTATGCATCGCAAATACAAATAATGAATGTATACATTTTTTGGTATCTGTGTTTAGGATTGATTTACGGTATAATTATTATAAAATGATAAAACAAAATGAATAACTTAGTCATTGATGAGTCATTGCATTATAAATTAAGTTGGAGAATCGCGGTGTAAAATGATGACGAAAACAAAAAATTACTCACGCTTCTACTAGTATACATACATGTATATTATACATGTATCTACATTTCAATGAATAATAAAATAATTTAAAATACAGTTTTGTACAACCTTCCACTCTTGACCGAAATTGGTACATATCAGTAATGCTTGCACTGCTTGGCCTCTTTGGTATATAATAATTTATTTTATAGCATCACTTGTCAATTAAATTTAAAAAGGAGTTATTATTTAACAGCTACAACAATTTTTTTTGTTTAGATCTTTTTCCGTTTTAGGAATAAAATATTAATTTAAATGTTGTAATTTTTATTAAACAGATATTAATTCAAATATTATTAATTCTTGAAATGAGCCAAAATAGCACTAAAGCCAAACTGTAAAGATAGAGATTTAAGAAATGCACGAGTTAAAATACTAATTTAGTTACGCACGACACTGGCAAGTAGCCGGCCAATTGACCTTAGTAGCCACACCTGCAAATTAGTCTAAGTTATGATCTAGCTACTTACACTGTGGGCACATATTCTTCAGGAAATTCGTTTCTTGTGTACACATAGAGAAGGCAAGTTTTGCCCACCATACCATCCCCAACCACTGTTATCTTTAATCTCCTCGTCGTTCCCATATTATATCCACAACATAGAACTAAGCAGACTCACACAATTCACACTATTAAATAATAATGTCTATTGTTACACACTGATTTAGCTACTGCCAACTCATATCGAATATTAACTAAGCTCGCTCATCGGTAAGACGAATCAGTCCTTGAGGGTTTCTTATCATTCAGTGATGTAATGATCTTATCACTTTAAGATACATTTGTGATAACGCGGCAATTTTAATTGAAACGGACGCGTGCGCGCGCGCTCCCTAACGTCGTTGAACGCGGAGTGATGACAGCTACAGTAGGTGGTGGATAGGAGATATTCAATTGAGGTTGGTCACAGCGAGGTGACGTTCGCGGCTATTGCTATTCTCTTTAGTCTGCGAGACAAATACTTACCCACTGAGTCGCGTCAAAGTAGCACATAATAGTAATTAGTTATAAATACGTTCATACGATGTACATATTTCATTCAAACTTTAGTAATTATTTTTATTTGTGCGGTATTGAAAAAATTTGCGGGTAACCAAATTACCGTTTAAAAAATAATATAGTAAACAAAATTTGTAATTACAATAATATCAAATAAAAATAAAGTTTGGTAAAGGTTTTTTAAGGTATCGAGTTCCCAAGGTACGATAATCTAATTTGTTTGTTACGACCACATTATACATCATATAAGAGAGTACGAGACCAAATGTAATTAGATGCGTCTGATTTGTCTGCTGTCTTATGCTGAGAAGTTTGAAATGAAAAAACTGCTTAATTTAAGTTTTTTAATAAGGTTATTTTATTTTAAACAAATTTACATTAAAATATTTTTAAGAAAAACATTTGATTTGTTTTCTTGTGTGCCACGACAACTTTTACTTAATTAAATTAAATAAAGTTACTTATTTTTATAATGACGTTTTATTTACGTGTCCAAAACTAGGCAATCGCCAAATACGAGTATGTTTAAAGCGATATGTCTGTTATAGATTTAAAATTAACACACGAATTTTTGGATTACAGGCATAGCAAATAAATCTAATTATATTGACAATAATAATTTTCATTACATGATTAGAGCCATATAAATTAAAATGATTAATTATGATCTATTAAATTTTGGTACAGTTTAACTCTGACAAATTATCGTTTTCCATGTAGTATTCGAAAAAAAAACTGTTTTCAATTAACAAACAGCTTACTCTGCAATAATGCAACACCGCAGTCAATACATCTCGGCAGCATTTCTTCTATTATAACAGACACTTTGTTTAGAATACTTCAACTGTATCTGCCTGAAACTAACAAAACCTATGTATTCATTCATTATTAAACATCACTAACAATAAATTAAAATTATAAAGAAAACCCAGACTTAATAAATGAGTACCTATTTAAGATATGACCTGGTTTTGTTTACTTTATACAAATTAGTATTTTAGTTACATAAAATTGTGCATTGTTTCATTGACAATAATAAAAAAAAGGTATTTTTATGAATTATTAACCAATCAACATACAGTAGTTCTTCTTTTCTTACTTAAATTTAAGTACCAATTTCATTTTATCATAGCAGATATACTGTTTACTTTAGTCAATTCTTTCATTTTACTAATCATCATACTATCAATTTTCTTAAATAAAATCATTGATTATTTACGAGGTAGAAATCACAAACACATATCATATTGTCACATATTATCACAATCCTGTACACAAAAATTTAAGAAAGATATTTGTATGGTCTATTTTTGTATCATTTCTTTTTTTTTTGGGATATTTAAATTATCAAGACCCTTCAATATTAAATCTTCTTTTAAAGCCAACACTTCTTTTAATAAGTTTTGGTTACAATCTTGAAGTTTTGCTATTACTTTATGTTGAGTTCTTTCACGTTCTTTTATTTGCATGATTGAGGAATCACATATTTCTGAACAAGGTGTGTAAAAACCTGAAATGTTATTACATATTAGTAAAATAACAAACAGGCATATTACAGATGAATGATATATAAATATATCTTACTGGACTTATTTCTCAATTTGTCTACCAGCTTATTATTTTCTAATTGTAACCTAGATATTTTAGTTTGTAAAGCTTTTTCAGTAGACTCTTTTTGTTTAGTAAGCTGCATAAGTTTTGTTCGAGTTTCTAGTAGCTTTTTATAAATCTCATTAGACTGATCCGACACCCTTTGAGCAGATGCCACACAGGCTTTAGACTCATTTTTCTCTAAATTAACTTTTCCTCTTAATTTACTTACTAATTCCTGAAAATAGACTGTAATTATGATCTTTTTAAATAATAAAATCACATTAACAAAGGATATAAAAGTTACAAGTTTAACCAAGTTTATAAAGTACATATATAAAGTGTTGTATTGTAAAAATTATAAATTATCTATAAATAATAATTGACACTTACTTTTAATTGGTTATTGTTACTTTCAAGTATGTGGTTATGCTCAGCAAAATTATTTGCTTTTTCTGATATATTTTTAAAACTTTGTAACAAAATCCAAACTGAATTAATTAGTTTTACTAAAGCTTCTGTTGTCAAGGTTTCGTTTTCTATGTCGACGTGCGGGTTGAATGTATAACCGATGTTTAAAAGTCCAAATTCCTATAAACCAGTCTTGTTATGTTATTTTAGCATTATTTGAAAAGTTAATACAGCATATATAAGAAATTTTTACCTCATTTATTCCTATCAAACATTCCTTAAAATTTTTTTTGGTGCACGGCTCGTACGCTGTCGCTTTCTTAAATTTATAATTTTCCAGAAGTTCTTTAACTTCTTCGTCGAGGTCATCATATTCACTAAATGACGCCATTTTTATAATAAATAATAACTATCTTAATTAAAACAAATGAAGATTTTTTTAAACCTGCCTCAAAATTATAAAACCAAATACAACGGAAATAAAATATGTATACACGAGACCATAGATAACTAACAAATGATTTAAAAGTTGAGTAAAAAAAGCGGGAAATATCGAAAACGCAGTCATGTTTAAAAATTTATATTTATTTTATAAAATGGAAATTAAGAAATAGTTTTGTATTGAAGTAGACAAAATTTTGATCATATTGTTTTGTATGAGACGTACTTATTTATCAAGCCATAAAATCTTCAAAATAAAATAGGGATACCTATAGACAAGACAATACAAGAAACGAAACATACCTAAAAGAAGGTCGTTTTATTTCCTTAATCACTAGAAGAGATTATAAAAAACTATTCTTTTTAAAATAAAAAATTCTCGTTGTAGGTAGTTATTAAGATAAATAATATTGAAGCTGCGACTAAAATAGGCGAAGCAGTGTTGCAAACAAACCATTCCAGAAATACTCAATCATACGTGCTGTTTCCCTAACGCTTGCTTTTTTCAGCATTTCTAAGATTATGTCTTGAAACATTTTGTACTTGTATATGATACACATGACCATTTATGTAATTTTTAATTGTATATAGTATTCTGGCAGATATTTTATCAATTTATACGTTACGATAACAGTTTCCGGTTTTTTTTGTTTAATAAATTTGTTATTAGGGAAATGAATATTGCCCATAAGCTGGTATTTTGATCTATGTTGGTAACCATAGGTGACCTACGGATATGTTCATTTCAAATGTTCGCACAGGGAATCACATAGTACTTGTGCACATACTAAGGAAAGCTGGGAATTATCAGCCGATAGAGGTACAGTGCTGGACACCCGCAGCATCTTTTTTCTCGATCTTCACCAGATAATTGTTTCAGCAATCGAGCCGCTCTTCGATGGCTTTACTGCCCCATAACCATTAAGTATCGATATAATAAAGCAATAATCATCCAAGTAAAATGCGAAATTCTGTAATAATACTTTGCGGAAAGGTGAGCATAACTTACACCTGTCAGAAATATATCTGGTTATAACGGTTCATGGAATCTTTAATAATGCATTGATAAACTACTATTTAGCATTAGAGTTCCTGTTCAACAGGAGCCATACTTTAATTAATTTTCGAGTAATACGAATAGAAATGATAGAAATACACTAGTTGTTAAAAATAATATATTTCTACATATTACATTAAAAACATTCAAGTTCTTTGATACAAAACTTTATTAACTTAGCTTAAATATTCTTTGAAGTTAACAATGTAATAACATATTTAGTCCATGTTAAAAGATAATTAAATATTTAATTAAAGAATTAATTTGTGTTAACTGGTCCGAACACATACGAAGTCTAACCATGATGTACAGTTGCTTGCAGTTGAGGACTCCGTGTAAATACTTTGTCACTTTTTTTTTGATCTATCCATTAGTTTACTCTGTAACAAAAACGATATTTTATCACTACATAACATTACTTCATTTGTAATATTAACAAATGATAAGAAATTGAGTTTGGAACGAGAAGGGTCTCTTTACTTGTGGTCCAATCGTCATCTAAATAGGTACTATAGCATTGCTTATTTCTATTACCAAACAGCAGAGTGTAAGCATTCTGTGTTCGGGTTTAAGCGGCCATTTTTTGGTTTACGTGGGGGATATGCCTTCGCATACCTGCCCTCGCAGGGGCAAAAGACAGTTTACGTCGGACTTGCACCAACTAAAACCCCACGATGTTCCAACTGAGACGCTTTATTGCAGAACCACGGGAATGCTTTCGCACACTTCCGCGACCCGGCCAGCGCCGGCTGCATCATGCAGCCCCACCTAGATGGGGAGAACCCCTCCTTTCCATCTCTGTAAGGGCGCGTCGTAACATAGAGTGCACCCTCCTCTCAGCCTCTTGTAGTCACCTTGGCAACGGATCCTCCCAAATCCGTCACCCAGAGGCCATATAAGTCAAGAGAAAAAACCCTGCCAACTCTCTGCGGCGGATCTGGTCTTGGGTTTCACGGCCAACTGTTTAGGGAGAGCGGTAAATCGCAATACCGACATTCCTCTCCCTCCGCGACTTCCCCTCGGCTGCGAAGGTCGGTACAAACCAGCACACATCCAAGGTCAGCCGCACGGAGCTCTGCAGCGGTTTAAGTTACTGGGATTATGAGAAATAACACCTAGTCTCATAGAGATGAACACAATTTAAAGAAGCATATATTATCTTAACGAGCTCTATGGGTCAGGTAGGCGAATTTACATACCTTCAGGTGAACAACTTTCTCGCAACGTCGCTTCGGCGTATAAATATGAACCAAGGATCGTTCACATAAGCATACACAAAATAGGACTTAAATTATTACAGGATCGGATTATATAGGTAATTTTGGAAAAACTTACTTTAGCCAAGTTAAGACCAATTTCGCTGAGGCGTTTATGTTGATATGTAAGTGATGACTGAAGCTTTGCATCACCGCGCTTGTAAAAATCATTGTAGTCCAGTCGAAACGCCAACGTTTGCAATGAAACTTCGGCGTGTAACGCTAGTTTCAAGATCAAAGTAGTCACGTGACCCCTATAAAAAATTTATTTCCAAATAACATATTTTTACATAATCATATATTCTTATCAAATAGCTAAACGTGATTATTTTTTTTTAATTGATGAGCAGAATGTAAAACAAATGTGTTCATACGTCCCATCCCATACATCCCATCTCTCCTTAATTCAATTCAATGAGGTATTATTTATGGTGATAAACAACTGCACGAGATTGTGTTTATCTGCTAGAGTCATAACAACTCTCGTTACCCCAATAATTTCACTAGCTACAATATTATTTAAGCAGTTCTCTAAATTCATATTAATACTGTAAAATGTAAAATAACAATTAAAAGAAATAGATTACATAATTAAGTTAAATGTTATTGATATACCTGTATGTACGTGTCCAAACATTTAAATCTGCTTTTCTGTTCGCTAAGAATTGATAAAATATTTTCCTCTTTTCTTTGTCTTGAGCTTCATCCGCAGCAGTGAATGCATATTCACCTAAAATAATAAGTTGTTAATAACTTTTTATGTGTGAGAATATATCTTATGATTATTCACCACCATATCAATGAATTTTTTTCATTTATCTTAATTTATTCAAAGTTTAAGACAAAACTTGTGACTGGTAGGGCAAGTAATATAGTATATATATATTATATTATTTACTACACATTATTTCCAGTATATACATAACAAATAAGGTAAAAATGGTCTTTTACCTTTAGCCAATCTTTCAGCTTTCAATTTTTCGATGCCTTCGCGACGATCTAGTTCCGCACGTATACCTGTATGCAGTGTAGTTTGAAAGCTGCGCAGTGCCAGGGTCTCGTTCAAGACATTGCCAAGGTATGACTGGAGCTCCTTTATTAAAAAAATATTGCAATAAACAAGAAGTAGTTGGACAAAAAAATTACTTACTGAAATAGCAAACTATTTAACGTTTACATTAAACATACACAACATTAAGGTCCTTGTGTTAATATGACGACAATCATACTAAAGAAACTAAATGACACTATTCGTCATCGTGATGCGCATTCTTATAACTGACACTTTGTAGTCAGATGGAGAAAACTTATGCAGTCCTAAATTTTAACTAATAGTATTTAAACAAAATTCACCATTCTTTTACATTATCCCATGCACCAAAGTACCTGCGTAGTATGATGTATAATAGCGTGTATAGAATGCCGCTCCAGTGTATTATGATGAAGTCGGAGCAGATAATCGACGTGATGTCCACTTCCTGCAGCGGCTAGTAATTCGGCCCATTCTGGCTCTGGTCCTACAAAACTCGCTTCTCGTAACGCGGTGCATAATCGTAGCGCTTCTGCCCGTAAGTATGACACACGTCGCATTAACCCCCACACTTCTGCAATGTACCATATATACATTCAAAATTCCTAGATGAGTTTTTCATATCCCTTGCATCTTAAATTACTAATTAATTCTTAAATACTTATATGCAATAACAATAATAACAAATTAAAAATTACAAAACTTCAACGCGCGTGATTGAATTGAGTATTTTTTTTTAGAAAACCAATTTTTAGGATTTACTAGTACATATACTAGTTTCAGGTTACATGAGATATCTTTTATAAATAATCTCTGATAAATCTATGCATACAATCTCCATGCATAATTAATGTAGAAAGTGAAATGCTTCAGACTACCATCTGGTGGCCTGCTGCTACTAAGAAAAAATATGCTTTTCATAGAAAATTTAAGTATATGTACGAATTCTGCAAAATTTTATTTAGGTCTAACGTATCATTTATTTATATACTCGACATAAAAGTTTGGTGGAGATATAAACTACACACCCGGCATACACTTCATTTGCTTATACAACAAGATATGCTCCCCCCAGGCGCGGTGCAGGGCGTACTCGATGCGTTTGACGCGCCATAGCTGCGCGAAGAGCGCCCGGTAATGCGCCGCACATGTGGCGGGGAATAGCGTGCCCAGGGGCCCGTCCACGCGGTACTGAAGTGCGAAAACGTCCCAACCGCTGTCCTCGCGCCCATCGCCTGCGAACACAGTTATTACTAGTAGTAGCAGTCGTCGTCATAAACATTTATAACATCTACAAATATAAAAATATGTTGTTTCTGGACACCATCAAGCATCGCAACGCCTAAGATATGTTGTGGAATTTTATAAAAGGTGCATTCCTCTGCAAATATTTTAAATAGCGCTCGCTTATTATAGCGAGTGGGCGGGATCATTCGCTCCCTAATCGCCGATTATACTTATATATCTATATATATACATATACTGTTTCCTACCCGCCTTGCTGGCCACAATATAAAATTAGATTTCTAATTTGTCTGAAATATTACTTGAGACCAACAGCAACCGCATAAATAATACGAAATGAAACTGTTTATAAAAGGTAATTAGAAATAAAATGATATAGGATCTATGAAATTCAAAAAATAAATAGTCTGTAACCATTCATAAAACATTCAGCTTCGAATGATCATGTTCCCATGTTAATACGTTCACTAGTTTTCACGTGATTGGCGAACAAACAAAACACATTCTGATTTTATGCACATAGATTTATTCCATGCGGTGTTCACTCTATTTCTTATTTCATGAAGAGACACAAAAAAATTGTTAATAAGGCGTTTCATGACTTACAGTTAGGATATAGATTAACATGTAGACGTGACAGCACATGTTGAGGTTCGAACTGCGCATTAGTGGCGCGTACAGTCGCTTCCAGCGTGCTCGTTAAGTTGTGCACGTATAGAGACGTCGCTGGTTTGTTCAACTCTTCTCTGTTACAAGACATGGATTAATAGATGATTATACCATGATGAATTTATATAGTATTAAAATTGTGAACTAAACCAAAACACCGTCACATTTAAAAATTATAATGTTACCAAGATCATAACAATTAAAAAAAGTTGTAAAAGTAATATTTGAAAGTTGCTATGACCTTTATTTTACTCTATATAATAAGGTAATGTACATATAATATATTTTTTTTAGTAGAATGTTATTATGAATCTTCATATCATTATTACTAGTTTTAAAAAAACCGTATAACCAAGATGGTCGTATGTGTTCATTTAGTAGTCTAAGTGGATTAGTGTGATAGTGTAGTGTGGTTACAATTCATAGGCTTAGTGGTGGGAGCCACCTGTTAATTCAAAAATATGCAAGAGACTCACTGCAGCAGCATCATAAGGTGGTGCACAAAATCACCCTGTCCGAGCAACAGATAGCGGCGGTGCGCTGTTAAGTGGTCCAGCAAGTGATGATGAGTAATAAGTGCGCTAAGTAGGCGCTGCGACACGGCGGTGTGCGCCGCCGCCACGCCGGCCCATAGACCCTCAGCTTCCCACCACGGAGTCCCCAAATCCACTTCGCCAACACCTTTCCTCGCCATTTCACCATAGTCCATACTCATACCTTATAATAAAATTAGATTTAAATTTATGGATATGACTCACTTTTAGAGACACAACATAAATAAATGACTTTTCAAATACATATACCACGTTTTTTATTACATTAATGTTTTATTGTTTAATCTTCATTAAACAGATACCTTGCTTTTGCACAATATCCCCTCGATGGTCACCATTATTGAGTTGCGAGAGGCCCCGTCTCCTGTGAAACACGCATGCATATCATACCGCCTACTAAAGATGTATGTGAAAGATCAAATTATTTTCAACGATAATAATAGACGATAATAACAAAAATAAACAATACCTGAATGCGGTTTAAGTAACGCCTGCAAATGATGCGCGTGATCGCTAGGGCCGGGCTCGTCGGCGCACGCCTCGCGCATAAAAACGACGCTCTTGCCCGTTGCTAAGATCTGTGCTGCTTGTTCCCGTGACATAAACGATGGCACCATCCATTCCCTTGAATTATATATATTTTTTTAACTTCTCAAAAAGTTTATATAACATTTTATAAAAAAACTAATATTTAGTTTTTATTACATTATTTACATTTATAATTATTATTAAAAAATGTTTTTTTTTACCAACCTAACTCTGTATTTATCATGCCACATTCTATCTATCGGGACACCGCTTCTACTCTCGATGAAAAACTCATTGAAAGGATCGTCGATTTCGCCTAAAATGCAAGAGCTGATTGTAAATTATTCTGCATAATGATATAATATACGCGTAAAAAGTTTGGATATAAAAGCGAAGAATGGATCTGTTATTTATTTATTTATTGTTTTTTATACTATCACGACTTTTTTTCCAGTTAGAGCAGGCAGAAGCGAATAAAAACCCACTTTTCGTCAGATGTGGTCAGATTAGGTCCCATATAACACGGGGCGAGCCTGTTGCAATTTTATTAGGGCCACCACACACATAAAGATAGTTTCAGTGTACGGGTTTCCTCACAATGTTTTCCTTCACCGTTAAGTACGTGGTAATTGTAACAATATGCACATTAGGCATTGAAAAACTGCCTGAGAGGTATATTCCCTGGCCGGGATTAAAACCCTCGTCATCTGTTTGCGATGTCCGAGTTCATAGCCATTGAGCTACCACGACTTCGACACGATGTTATTTGTTATACCACCAAATAATTATGTAAACTAAAGATTTTAATATAATGTTTTGATACCATGTAGAAGCCATCGAGTCAACATTAGCAAAAGTGGATATGTGAGAGCTGTGAGTAAACGTCGAGCAAGTGTGGCAACACGCTCATCGCCATGACGGACGAAACGATGAACACACGATGCTAGTTCTCCACCTTAAATCAAAATTGTAAAAATTATAATAAAAAATTATAGTTCAAATTTAAGAAATATAATAATTATTAGCTTACCTTTCTTATGATGAGCAGTATGAATAATGTTAGCTAGCCAAGTAAGCCGATGTAGTGGTTCCTGTGCCCATACACAAACACGTCTTAAAGTACCACCCCCGCCGTCTCCTTCACATACCTATTAACAATAAGAAAAAATTAACCCTTTGACTGTTGTGTACTCTCAATCAAAGCGGTTCGAATGATAGGCGTGCGGCTGGCAATTCCTATCGCTGGGGACTGAATAGTTTTTTACACAATATGCATCTGTTCGGCCGTGTATTAAATTATAATATAGTACAAATTCCAATTACTGTTACATTATCCCCTCCAAAATCAATATTTTTTATTTTCAGTCCATATTGTGTAGTCATCAAAGGTAAAGTTTTGAAACGCCGTAATTTGATAATTATAATGTATTTATTTGCATAACAAAAAACAAAACTATACTATCCAAATCCCAACAATACATAAGCAAAGATTTTTATCTAAGAAACAATAATAAAATCAATATTGCAACTGCATATGATAATATCTCAAAACAATTGTCAACGCATAATCCAACGTTGCATTTTTTACATTGGTAAGTCTTAAGCACCAAAACCACCGAGCGCAAACGTGCGCCCATAGTCTATATGTACGGCTTGTGCCGAACACTTATATGCGCCCATAGGCCACAGCGATCGCTTTCGCTGGACGCACGTTTACACCTATAGCAGCCAAGGATTAATCATCATTATTATAAGTTATATATAAAAAAAGTTTAGTTTCACCTGTGATTGTAGCAGTGCTATACTCCGATAGTATTCTGTTAGTTCACCTCGTATGAACGCGACCAGACCTTCTCCCATTACACCTATAATGGTATAAAAATATGTTAGATATAAAATTATAAACAAGTACTTGTTATATGGAAGGATAAATCTTATTACCTTGTGGCATTAATCCTGAAGAGGGATCAATAAATTCTTTGAGACGATCATGAAGAAATCCTAAATGAGCTATGCGAGAGTACAACATTTGCAAGGGACGGGATACTCCAGTAGCACTACGAGCCTGAACCCCAGTCGCAGCCAAAACAGCATCTCGAACACATGCTCGCTCATTAGGTCTGTCTAAATATTTACAATAAATGATAGTTAATGTTTTTTCACCTTCATTATTATAATTTTAGCAAAATAATACTTAATCTTACATGTATTTTTAAATAAATTTTCCATGATTAAGGTTATCATATAAATATTATATATTATGGTGCAGTTTCTGATAATCAGAAGATAGTTTTAAGGCATATTACTAATTGCTGAAAACGCTACCATTCTAATGAATATATAAAGTTTTGTAAGAAATCAAGTTTGAGAATTCGTACTGATCAACAGTTTTTGCTATCCTGTAAGTATATATTAAATTACCATTGGACTGCACAACCATAGCAGCATTACTGTAATTTTCTGGAAGACTTTGGCTAGATCCTTGGCGTAGTAAATTATTTGACCAACTTGCCGATAGAATTGTGCTTTTACTATTGTTTGATCCAGTGCCCAAATTCTACAAGAGATAAAATATTTTAATTTTAATAATTAATAATACTTATATGATAATGCAACCTCAGTTTCAAACAAGATAAGTTTTAAATTGCAAATTTATCCCATCAACTATTTTAAAAATATAAAACAGTAAAATTTTAAAAAAGAAAGGACAAATCTTCAAAAGCAAAATACGATCAAGCAAAATCTACATTAAATTTATTTTACTTTTATAGAATTATTAAATTACTATGTCTATTAGCTTTTAAAAAATGCAAGTAAATATGAAAAAATAATGACTATAAATGAACTTAGAAATAAGTCTTGACCTGAAATATACTTACTGCTATGGGAAGATTGGATACAGGGAAAAGTTGTTGAGTATATTCTGGTTTTGGTTGAAGTGTTCCTGATAAAGCTGATAATAGAGTCAA
The DNA here is from genome assembly GCA_029030555.1 of Ornithoptera alexandrae. Lineage (NCBI taxonomy): Eukaryota > Metazoa > Arthropoda > Insecta > Lepidoptera > Papilionidae > Ornithoptera > Ornithoptera alexandrae. The sequence continues at coordinate 5,411,641 of JARDVY010000023.1, read as the reverse complement.
AATGGATACTCTTTGTTTTAATATAAACTGAAAATTAAATCAAAAACATCTTTTATAAACACTTAACCAATAAAGATCAATAACTATTTGATGTAAAAGTTCATAGGGTTGGATACAACACATTTTCAAATATCTTATACTAGAACCATGTTGTAAACAATACTACAATTTATTTAGTAACAGTTCTTCATGTTCTTATGAATACTTACAGAATTTTTCAGTTTAACATAAGATTCATTAAATTTAACTGCATCTTGCAAAGATGAACTTGCAAGGCGGTTATATATTTTTTGATAGACTATTTTTTCATCTTGAACTGGACGACATTTTTCATTAGTAGATGACAAATAAGTCAGTGCCAATTCATAAGCAGCATCTAGAATAAGTATAACTTAGAAATATTTACCCAATGATTATAGATCAAAATTAAGGCGACTTTAACAATATGCTATAATAATGTCATGTAAAAAGAAGCTTGAAATAAAAAGAGCAAATATAGAAGTATATACTTACTCTTTTCATTTTAAGCTTCAGCTAGTATATAATTATTACAAATATGCAATTTTAAATAATTTCAAACCTCTTTTAAATTTGAATAAGTCTTTAAAAAAATCTGATATAAAATTCATTTTACTTCACAAATAAATAAACAAAATACGGTAAAGAAAATATTCTCCTACAAATCATTAAATTATTTGAATAAAGAAGGGAACCTGGTGTGGTTGACAATTCTTCACATAGTTGACGAAGTAAAACAGTTAAATTATTTGAAACGGTATCCATTTCTCCTAATTACAAATAAATATTAAGGTTAAAAAATTTAAACCTAAAATCTAATCATTGGTACATTAATAAAACCAAAACAACTATCGCCAAATTTAAAGATATTGACAACAAATAATAGAGAGTACATTATGCTACATACGTTAAATTAAAATTATTTCAACTACACGTCTCTTTAGTTTATGGAAAATATAAAGTGCATTTATTTATTTGTTTATATGCAATGCATAAATAAAATGCTTTAAATTAAAGATTTCATGTTAGACCCGACTTAAATAAAAATATTTGTGTGTATATTTTTAAAATTATAGTAAACGATTTGTAGTCTGTTTGCACTTTACCATAGATGTTTCAAAAATAATGTGCTTATGCTACTAGATAATCTTAATATCTGCTGTGTATTGATCGCCCAACTTGCCTATTATATTTGGTTTTGACTTGAACTGTACTGAACATTTTGGAAAAACGTAAAGGATTGTTAAATTTATATATCTTAGCCAACAGTGCACATGAAAAAATTAACATGAGTTTTTCCATTGACGAAGTCAATTTTCTCGTCTATCGTTACTTACAAGAATCAGGTACCAATTTATTAGTAATCATCTCAGATGTTTGTACTTTCTTCAAATGTTATGTGATTAATCAGTTATATTTATTATTTATAAATATGAATGATTAGTCACATGAGTTTGTACTAAACAATATTTTAAACAGGATTTCTTCATTCGGCTTACACATTTGGTATAGAGTCTCATATTTCTCAAAGTAATATCAATGGTGCTCTTGTTCCACCGGCAGCGCTATTAAATATTCTGCAAAAAGGTTTATTGTATACAGAAGCTGAAATAACTATTGGAGAAAATGGTAAATATTACAAGTCACTATAATACCAAGTGTAATAATGACAGTAACCTTTTATTTATTTGAAAATTTATTTTAGGTACAGAAACTAGACTCACTGAAAGTTTAAGCTTAATTGATGCTGTTACACCTGATATAGTTGCTGCTCGTCAAAATGCACATAATGCACAAAAACAAGCAATTAAAGAACCTGGATCAGGTGGTGAGCAGAATGGGGTTGATGTATGTATCAAAATAGATGTTACATTAATTTTATAAATGTGTTATCAACTTAAAAACCCCCCATAGGACAAGAATTAAAATTTGATATTGCATAAATTTTCTACTATGAATGTATAACACATCACATGTATTAGTTCAAATCAATAACTAATAAGAAAATAAATGAGATAAGAGAAAAAAAATTGGTAATAGAATTATCAAACTATATTACATACTCGTCTTTATAATACAATAAATCTTCCTCCTTTAATAATATCAATTATATAAGGAAATTTTAATCAAATTTCCTTATATAATTGATAAAGCTCCATAGATATTTGTTTACTATTATTAGGGAACCACTACCATTAACCCTGCAGCAACACCTGGGGGGGCACCAACTCCAAGTGCTCCAGAGAATATGGATGTGGATCAATCTATTGAAATTCCTGCTAGTAAAGCAACTGTTCTAAGTGGTCATGAATCTGAAGTATTTATTTGTGCATGGAATCCCAGTACAGATTTGTTAGCCAGTGGTTCTGGTGACAGTACAGCAAGGTATTAACTATTTGTTTATGTTTAAAAAATATTGTATCTGCTTATTGTTCTTTTTATATAAAAAATCTTACAGTGAAGAATTTTAAAACTACTGGTTTTTTTTTTCCTTTTTTGAATAATAAACAAGCCCACTAACTATTTTAACATACTGATAGACAGCTTATGCAGAGATAAAAATTTGTACTGAGAATGTTATTCATATTTTATTAATAGAAAAGTACAAGATTTATATAGTAAGTATTTATCATCATCTTAAGTTTTATATTTTTCCATTGCATAAAATACATCTTCATTATTTTCATTTCTATTAATTTAACATTTAATTTCAGGATATGGGATATGTCAGACAATCCTGCTACTACACCAAATCAGTTGGTATTAAGGCATTGTATTCAGAAGGGGGGTGCAGAAGTACCCAGCAACAAGGATGTGACATCATTGGACTGGAATGTATGTTTATTTCTATTTGTTATTTATTCTTTCTATCTAAGGGTGCTATTTAACTATAAGTTAAAAATCTTTTCCTGCACTTGATTATTTCTGATTTATAAACTAAAATAATGTATATTATTTTAGCATGATGATATATCATCTCAAGTGATAAATTTTCATTGTTAATTTTTGCAGTGTGATGGCAATCTACTTGCAACTGGATCTTATGATGGTTATGCCAGAATTTGGACAACTGATGGGACCTTAGCATCTACACTTGGTCAACACAAAGGACCAATATTTGCCCTTAAATGGAATAAAAGAGGAAATTATATTTTAAGTGCTGGGGTAAGTCATTTAGATAAAACCGAACATTACACCTTGTAATGCAGACTACCTTCTATATATAGGTATATGTATGTACATTTATATATATGTATATATCCCCCAAATAAGTAAATTAAAGTGGGTTAAAACTAGGGTAGTGAGCACCTTGAAGAATATTGGTTTTTCAGTTTATGAACCATCTTATACTGCAGAGTATCTAGTTAACCTTTGCAATATAAGCCATATATAAATTGATGTGATAATATGGATTTAATATAAAGGGCCATTGATCACACTATTGCCATAGTGCTTTGTTTTAAGAAGGTAGTGGTATTTAAAAATCTATAATGTATTTGTCACTTTATTTTATTGGTTATTGAACACTCTAATATTTAATAAAATTATAGGCATAGACAATTTAGACCATAAGTAATAGTTATTATAATTTCAAATCAAGTAAGTATTAACTGAATGTTGCATTGTTTAAGGTTGATAAAACCACTATTATATGGGATGCAGCATCAGGCCAATGCACACAACAATTTTCTTTCCACTCAGCACCTGCTCTTGATGTTGATTGGCAGACAAACACCTCATTTGCATCTTGCTCTACTGACCAGTGTATCCATGTGTGCAGATTACATATGGATAAACCAATTAAAAGTTTTCAAGGACATACAGTAAGTGTTTCAACATTATTAAAGAATATTAAATGTTAAAAATAAACATCATATACATACATGTTTTTTTCATTTTAAGGATAATGCTCATAAATTTTATTTCTTTGTTTAATCTTATATTTCACATTAATAAGAGTTTATTATAATTATTAACCACCATTTTTTTCAGAATGAGGTTAATGCTATTAAATGGGATCCACAAGGTCAGTTACTTGCATCCTGTTCAGATGACAAGACTTTAAAGATTTGGTCTATGAAGCAAGATACTTGTGTTCATGATTTAGAAGCACATTCAAAAGAAATTTACACAATTAAATGGTCACCGACAGGTCCAGGCACACAGAATCCTAATATGAATTTAATTCTGGCGAGTGCATCTTTTGATTCAACTGTTCGCCTGTGGGATGTTGAAAGGGGTGTATGTATACACACATTAACAAAACATACAGAACCTGTTTACAGTGTAGCATTTTCACCCGATGGCAAATTTCTTGCTAGTGGATCTTTTGACAAATGTGTTCATATATGGTCTACACAAACTGGTGGACTTGTCCACTCATATAAAGGAACAGGTGGAATATTCGAAGTATGTTGGAATTCGAGAGGCACTAAAGTCGGTGCAAGTGCTAGTGACGGAAATGTTTTTGTATTAGATTTGCGTAAACTGTAACAGATGCAGAATGATGTAACTAATTAAGTTACATCATTGTTTCATTTGTTTTACACCACAAGCTAAAATATGATTTAAATGCAGATCCTTACACTCTGAATTCAAAATTTTTATAGACTATCATTTAGCAATAAACATCCTATGGATTTCATTGTATTATTAATATTCTTTGATAAATTTTAGGTTAGGGATGTATTAGTGTTAGTATAATATAATGTAAAAGCTCTTTCTCATATCCATTTATATGTGACTAATAAATATACTATGACTGTTATAAATGTCATCCATTTCTTATAATTACTTAAGTAGATTATTATATTTAATAATGGAAGGAGTAGTAGTTTAATTTACTTAAATCTAAGAAAGAGACATCATCGTTTATGTTGATAGTTGTCTTAAATATATATGTCATTTAATAAGTAATATTCAATAAATATTATATGGTAAGTGTATGACCAGACACAGTCTAATTTATTAATAATTTTTTCTTGGAACAGGTGTATGACAAAGTAGTACAATCTTGGAAAAAAAAAACCTATGGAGATGAAAAAAGAGAAAAGATTTATTTTGAACCTGGTAATTATAGTAATCCTTTGTATTACCTTGATTATGTTTTTTTTCAGCATAGATTGTAATGTAATTGATTATGGAAAAATTAAAAAGAAACTTACTGTTTAAGTGTCTTTACCTTGTTAACTACTCTGATTACCCTTTTGAAGTTAGTAAATTGACTTTAAAAATAGCAATGAAATGTAGTAGATTTAGATGTTGCAGCAATTATCTAAATGCAGAAATGTTATGTTTTATCTATAGAATTCTTGGGAATTACTTATTTATTTTTCACCTAAAGCTGGCTGTCGGTGTCTGTAATATACCTGTTGCTATGATGTAGAGTATGATTTATTCAAGGTTATAAAAAATATTTTATGAGAAAAACGATGATTTTAGAAGCAAAATGTGTTTCGTTTTGGATTACAAACCGACAGGATCGTCACAGGTAATCTTTATGAGACACAAAAAAATAAACGCAACGCTAAAAATATCTACCTAATATAAACGAGTAAGTTTTGATTTTAAGCGAAATCTCTTCCCGTGCCCAATTGTGATAGGGACATTTAAATGAACGCAGCCTGGCTTTGGTAGATGTATGTTGGTAAATGCTGAGCGATAGGCATTATCGAATCATTATAGTAAGTAAATAATTCTACCATAAAAGTGGTAAATATATATTACTGTACAATGATAGTCATTTCATATGTCTAGAATGTGATTAGGAATATTTGGATTATTTTAGCTACTTTATAATTACTGGCTGATTGAATTTGCTTTGTATTTTTCGTTATAAGTTACAATTTTCTTTAAGTGTTCTATTATATTTTATTGGTCAGTGGTATATATCTTAAATTTATTGTTTTGATTATTATTTTGAGTTATTATTCCCGATAATTTAGTTTTGAACTCAAATTTATAAGAGGACTTGTACAAATTGGTCGTCATTTTATTTGCATAACACTGCACTCTCCTTTTATACGATATCTAATGACCTGAATATTTTAAAAACGCGTAGTAAATTTCGTAAAAAAAATTTCGAAAATATAATATTGTTATTCATTAAGATGCGGGTGTTGATAAGCACTGCAATAGCACATGACTTATATTGATGATCGTTTCATCATCATTATCAACCCGAAAACACCAATTGCTGAGCATAGTGATGGATTATGAAGACGTAATTTCAGCTGGCGTAGATAAAAGAAATTCCCAATATTTATTTCAAGGAAAAATTATAAGTAAAAAAGATAGAGGGGTGTGCACGCTTAGGTCAATGTTATGGCAGTACATCAACTATACGAAGATGGTATCCAGCTGTGTACGTCTGAAAAAATGCTATTTTGTTACACACACAAATGTTTTTTTTGACAAGAATGTTATTTTATCTACGCCTAAAAAAACATAATTCTTGTTTTAAATGATAGAGGACCTCAACTATATTTATTTAATTTTTGTGGTTATAATAAGATACTGGTTAATGTGCAGTTTAATACAATATCTCAAACAATTTATGTCATATATATTTTTATATGATATTCTTTACGTCGGTTCTTCAGTGCTTAATAGGGTCGTGACTTCTTATGGATATTCTGTTTTTTACGGTGTTCCAACGTATGTAGGTGTTTCAATAGCCTCCTTCATTAGTCTAATGTCTCGGGCTCTGTCCACGCAGCTTCTTATCATCAATCTTGTCAGTAATGGCAAAATCTTTCTAAATAATTCCCTTTTTTTTGCAATATGACCGAAAAACACAAGTGTCCTTTCCAAATTCTCATCAACTGTGTCGTACGTGGATACGTGGGAAGCAGTTTATAATACTGCAGAAACTAATTTGACTAAAATAGCAAATTAGCTAAATTTCAATTTATTAACACTAACCACCAGCAAAACAAATTACATTTGTTTTTCTATTAATAGACGCTCACAACCTATTACACAAAATCTCAAAATCTATACTTGTGTAGATTATAAAAATACATGCGCATGCCCCAATATTGAAAAAGTAGCTTATACGAGATACTTAGGTGTCATGATTGACCAAAATCTTTCGTGGCACCGTCACCTAGAAATCGCAACTGTTAGAATTCGAAAACTAATTTATATCTTTAAGACCCTTAGAAATGTTGCATCAAATAAAATCTTAAATATCGTTTACACGGCACTTGCTCGATCAGTTCTAACATACTGCATTCCAGTTTGGGGTGGAGCTTCAAAAGCAAAATTTCTAGTTAGAACGAGGTCATAGATCACTGATAAAGGACGACATATCATATTAGTAAGTTGTTGAGCGTTAGGAAATTATATGTATTACGTCTATTACAAGAAAAACACAAATCAGTATTAACGCATTATACAATTAATGATCGACGAGGAATTAATATGGTTGCTGTAAAAACTTTTTTTGCTAGACATCAATTTAAGAATCAATCCAACTATTTATATAATAAAATCAACAAAATATTAAATATTTTCCATCTTAATATTTACAATCTTAAAATGTTAGTGACTTAATGGGTTAAATTATGATAAAGTTGAGGCTTTGCTGAATGTAATTAAATAATACTTAACATTTATTTATCAATTAAATACATATAAAACCCCATCATACACAAACACGCACCGACTTACGCGCGTGCTCGCACAAATACATAGGAACAACGCACACACTACGAATAAATTTTGTGTCTATACACATATGTTATAAGAACATCTGTATGATACGGAAGAGCAGGGCATCCTGACACAAGTATTTATTTAATTAAAAGGATGCCTCAAATACGATCTATTCTGTAAAAATTGTTTGAGAAGAAATAAAATATTTTTATTTATTATTATATCACTGCCATTACATGAACAATACTTGAAATATTGTGCTATCAGTTTACTTTCACTTATGTTGACAATTTTTTTTTGAGGAAACGATAACGAATATATAATAATAGACAAATTAACAAAGGAAAATAAAAGTATTTTAATGGTCTACTAATGTTTATTATGTCAAATTTATTTAAAAAAAGGTTAATCATAATGTGGTCTAATAATACTTAGTTGTAGTGTTAATAGTAAAAACATATCCATTGTAGAAACATTGCGGCGTTTAATTTATATTATTAATAAAAATTGACAAAGTTTTTAATTAAAAATTTTAATTGATGATCCGCAATTAAAAATTTATGGAACTATGAATTGGTGTTAAAACTTATAAAAAATGGTACTCCGCAAATTGATATCACAAGTTCCTTGCTTCGTGAAACGAAACTTTTATAGGCGTACAAAGCAGCTCCAGGGGCCAGCTCCTATAAAATAGTCGTTGGTTATAACAGGACAAACATGTTATTACTGTTACGCAATAATAACAGGCACCAATTTCTGTTATTAAATAACAAGTGGCATTTTTTGGGTCATGATACTAGATGCATCTCGTTTTAGCAACACTATATAAAATAGGTGTGAGTGAGATAAATTAATCAATAAAATAACAGTCAACACGAACTAATTAAGAAGTGACGCTTGGAAGATAATTATCTTGTAAGATTACAATTTTTATTATTGGGGTTATAATACTAGATGCTTCTTGGTTTAACAACAGTCTATCAAATAGGTGTGAGCGAGATAGATTATTCAACCAAATAACAGAGAACACGATCTAATTAAGAATTCGCTTTTCAAAGATTTCTTCTTATGAAACGACTTTTGATTTTTTCCAATTACTAGATGTGTCTCGTTTTAATTTATGACAATATTATATACTATAACAAGAGACAAGAATAGTTTCTTTTTTATTGGCTGTTCTATTATTTCAAGCTGTGTTAGTGACCGGCTGTTATCGAATACTGAAAATGTTAATAGTCGATAGTGGTTGAATAACTTGAGTATGATGATGAATTATAAATACTTATAACATATAATGACATCGCAAAAACAACTGTTATCTTCGATTATTTGTGATTTATATATGTTATGATAAATACGCCTCTCTCTCCTAGGACAAAATGTTTTGTTTTAGCATACTTATATAGATGAAAGTATATACGTATCTATATTATATTTAAATTACACAATATTCCTCGTAACTGTGAAAAGAATGAGAGAACGCCTCTCCATAAGTTCCCGCATTGGAAATATTTATAGAACGAATGAATTTACAATGAAGAATGGAAGAAAACTCAAGATGTCAAATCGATGAGAATAATTATAATATAACAATTACTCAGTAATTAATTAAATACTTATTAAACACTATACGAAAATATTACAAAAAGCTTATGCTTTCATATCAGTTCCATATTCAATTTATGTAATTATTTGAAATATACGTATAAATGATGACATTTTTGTAACTTATTCTTTTAATTAAAGCACATCATTGTAAAGAAATTAGCCAATTAAATATCTAAAATTAACCTGCCAAATCGATCGTTTAAGAGATGGATAAAAGATACCTATCCATAATAATGAAGATCTAAATAAAATTTACTAAGCACCACATAGTGCTCCTTATAATTGGAAGTAATTGAATTATCTATAATACATTGCCTGTTCGGTCCGACAGTTTCATTAGCAAACTAATCTTCGCAGATAGAAATGTGCACCGTGTTGTTATTAGTTTCTGATAATAAAGATATTAACCACATTTTATGAAACATACGCTTTATGTTTATGTATTGTATAAAATCAATCATCAAACAATAGATATCTACGGTTGGACTTAGGCCTCCCCTTAAAGATTTACATATCGATCGGTTCTGCGTTGCCCGCATCTAGTGGCTTCTCACGATCTTCACCACAGTCAGCATAGACCCCGGTACCGCCGGGCATGCGTCGTTTATAGGGGTATTTATTAGGTACATATAGGCGATTTGCGCCATTACCACCACGCTCGCCCAATGTGGATCGGTGGAAGCCAAAGCCTCGTTTGTTGATTAGGAGAGTGCACCACGAGCACATGCAGTTGGCTTGGATCGCGTGAGTTGTGCGGTAGGCGTGTGTAGTACATGTACTATAAACTAAAAGAACCAATTCCCGTCACTGTACTAGAACGAACTGTTCCGCAACGTTTCTGCTCTTCATTCATTTAGTACATCATATCCCGTACGCGAAACGAAATCGAGAGCAAACAGTGTCAAATAATTGAATTTTACATAGCAATATGTAATTAAAAAAATAAAAAAAAAAACAATTATTGTATATGTATCTGATTTTTAAATACGCCATTTTAATATTATTTTTTATAATAAGTCCTAAACCTGCAAAAGTACGAATGAAAATCAAATATTATTAGGTCAATAAACGCAAAACGTACTTTATGACCTTTAGTACCTTACTAACCTAATACAAACTGATAAACTGTGAATAAATAACAAGAGAGGAACCATCAACGTTCTTAGTGTTTTTTTTAGTCACACGATTGGATAGATATTTTTGTGAGTCCATACAAGATCGGAATTAAACGTACAAGTAGCCGAGGAACCGGGAACGGGGTTGCGCTTGTTTGGAGCGATCCTTTCAGTGAACGAGCACGCACAACGTTATTGTGCGGGACCTCTTACCCACTCCCCCCGGTCTTGTATTACTATTATGCAGGAAATTTACTATCTGTTGACGAGTAGATGTCGTATTTGCCTAAATATTTTAGTATACAAATACAAATAAAAGACTACTAGTTTTTTTCATCATCAACATAAACGATTCTTTATTAAAGCTAGCTTCCATAAGTGATCTTTTAGTAAAAATTACTACTTAATTGATATTAATTGACTTTAAACCACAAAAGACAACAATTAGAAGTGAATCAATCACACTAAGCATTTTTTCTTGATTCATTATTTATTTTAATTTTAAATGCATGTGGTATTTTAAAAAATGTTATATTTATATATATATATAAACAGTAGTAGTCTGATTTCAATTTGGTAAAAACGTGAAGTTTTTAATTTAAAATGAAAGAATACAATAAAAATAGTTTTTGTTTATGTCATGGATCTTTTGTATGCTAACAGGTTTTCATGATTGTACAATGTATGTAGCTTTTCATACATAAACTTAAAAAAAAAAAGTAAGTTGTCATACTGCCCTTCATAAGGTACACAGGTACAATCTTCATCATTTGCTATATGGACAGGATATTGTGAAGTCAAATTTGTGTTGTAATTTTTGCTGCGGCCCCATGCACATAAATGTAATTCCAAAAGTAATTGATGTAAGGCTTCTATTGTTGAAAGATACCACCGTGGACTTCCTTTTTGATGTCTCCAAAATTGTGATGGTCTTTGTTGCAACACTATTTTTGGAATTTTTTGCAATCTTTCATCTGCATATATACCACGACTTTGATTCCATGTACTATCTATTAAAATAACATGGTCAATCGGCCACTTTTGTATATGATATATATCAATAAGATTATCACATTCCAAGTGTTTTGTCATTAATGTACCTACATTATATCCAGCAGGTAATTGTGAAAGTAGTTTTTCACTGTATGACTCAGCAGATTTTTTCCCTGAAAATATTTGTGAAACAGAAACTGCATCAATGCCAGGAAATAGTAGGACAGTTCTACCATTATCAATATTATATTCTGGTATGTCAGGGTAGTTGAAAATCTGAACATCTCCTGGAGCCAGAACTGCTGCATGTGCTGCAGTACTTTTACCATCAATTTCTCTTCTGTGTTTAATAATGTCAACTTTAATTGGTAACTAAAACAGAAAGTTAGCTTAAAATTACAGTATTCATTGAATAGTTTTCCCATTCATGAACAAAACTCTTACCTTACATATGGGTATGTGCCCAACGAGTTGTGAAACTGGGAGAAAACAAGTGTAGCAAAAATACATACGAGACTTGCCACATTTTGGGCAAGAGCTTCTCATTCCAATCTTATCAAGGATTTCTGTGCTTGTTATAACTAGACCTTCAAATGGGTCTTCTTTACACTTTCTGGCCTCAGGGTTTTTGGGATTCATTTTCTTAGATCAAAATACAAAGTAAACAGTTCAACTAAAATAACAATTTATTACTAAAAATTTTATCAACTTACTATAAACTAATAATGAATTACCTATAGTTAAGAATTGGATCAAAAATTTAGTTTAAAAAATGCATATAATAGATAAAACAGAATTAAGTTAATTCATATTTCAATAACATCTTGACATATTGTCAGTTGAGACAATAACATTTTTAAGCATTTACCTGTATTTAAAATAAATCAGTATTCAAGGTATACAAATAATATTTAAAAACTTCAATGTTACATTGTAAATAAATATATATACCTTAAAATGTATACCATAAAAAACTAGAACTGTATTTAATACTTTGTGAACATTCCAACTATTCTCATTCTTGTGTAAGAACATTACTTAACATCAAGTGAATTTTCTGCCTATTATTACTTTTTTATAGCTGGTGGTGTTACAGAATATAATTTTTGACCTCCTGTAGAGAGCAACCTTATATGTTATATCAAGAATACACTAGTAAATTTTCATTTGCATGAAAATCAATTTGTGTCAGTTTACTATTAAAAAGACCATGTTACTTGTTGCGGTTTACCACTTAATTAGAATGTTTAATTTGTTAAGTCTTAAGGCTAAATGCTATGGCAAATAAACGGTTACATCATCTTAATTATTTTAAACCAAAAATTCTAATTTCTTATAAATAAAAATGCTAATAAATTACGGACAAAATAGTGCTAATTGAAATTTTAGCTTGAATTTATAGTTGTAGGTAATAAATTTGGAAGTTGTTAACTTAAATTCAAAACCGTAATAAAATTTAATAGTACCAATGAATAATTAAGACTTATTTTAATTATTGAGTTTAAGGGCTTCCAATTTCTCTTAACAGCTTATTTTCCATTAGATTATAAAGACGTTTGACTTTGACATGTCGTACTACCAACATAAGAATGAGAATAATAATTTTTGAATTTACGAGTATAACGACTTCCAATTTTTCCATACAGCTTATTCTTGAAACGAAACGTTGCACAGCTGTAGTCGTGTTTTAATAGAGTAATTCTGTTTAATTCTTTAGTTGCTACAATTTAACAAATTATTATCTTATTTTGGAAAAATTTACCTTATGCATTTGCATATTATGCACCTATTTTTAAAGTTAAAGACAAAAGAATCGACGTAAAATAACTTTAAGCGTTTTAAAAGAAATGGATGATTCAATAAAATGTATTGTCAAAGGAAAACTATATCTAAAATGTTAAGTAAAGCAATTAAATGATAATGTACAGTGTTCGTAATTTTTGCAGCCGAGGCCAAAGCTTAGTCTAGTGCTGCACTGAAAGTGTAACTGAAAAAAGAGGAATATTACATTACAGTTACACAAATTTTACAATTTAGCGAATAATATATAAACACTTTATGTTTATCTATGTCACCGAATTAAATTAATTCCTATTTAAAAAATAAATACAATTTCATTTTAAATACAAAAATAATACGTCTTCTGTGTTTATTTAAAGTAGTCTTTATTTACTCTTAATTTTACATGTACATGTAATAGTAGTATAAATTATACATACCGAATTGTTGGAATCCAATCGTTGGACTCTTCACATATTTTTCATCTATTTTCGTTCATACGTCAAAAAAGTGCTGTACTGTACTCGTAGTTTTAATTAATTTTATTATAAATTGATCGTATAATAAAGGTAAAATTATAATTTCCTCATCATTTACTGCATTTAATACTTATTTTAAGTTTTGTTTTTCTTTATTACATTTGTTTTCAATAATTACCTTGTTTAGAAGTATGACGCCATTTTGTAGCGCCGGCTGATCTGGAATATTATTTTAAATTTCAATTTCTTTTGGCTCATGGGTACTAAAATGCTAAAGTATTGAATCTATTTATGTACATATTGCTTATTGTGTGTCGACAATTAACATTATTGGTAATATCTAAAATTAGTGACAAGGAATATATTGATTATATGTATTCCTTTTGTAGACTATACGAATTTTGTTTTTCTATAATTTATAGATATGTTTTTGCACAGCGATAGATTTTTTTTATAAACGGTACTTAAAAGTCAATGTTAAATCCAATTTATTCGGGGCATTAATATAATTTTATTACAAAAATTTTACTAAGAGTGATATATCTTTAATTTTTCTTTTTCACCTGTTAGAATTTAAAACTTAAATATTTAGTAGGATATTATTTATTTATATTTTAAAATTATTGTAATAATTTCGATATTAATTAAAAATTTTCGTTTGCATAGTTTTGCTTTATTAATAAAGAAAAATATCTAAATATGTGCTAAAAATCTTGAAATTGTTTATATTTAAAATAAACTTTTTAAAAGAATTAAAATTAAAAACTCTAGCACAAAGTTTTTTTAGAAGGGTGCAATGATTGAAGAAATTAAAAAATAATGACAATTTCAATGAAAGAACAAGAACAAATGCCTGGGGAGGTGAGAATTTGCCTGTCTTACAAGAAACTGTCTATGTAGTTCTTAAGGCATTGTATTGAATTATGACACATTCTGTTTCAGATGGCATTCCCTGAGGCTCACCTAAAATCTTTAGAAGATAAGATTTCACACCCTCGTTGGGTCGTACCAGTTTTACCTGAACAAGAGTTGGAAGCATTACTTTTAGCTGCCACTGAGCTAGCGGCCAGTGGTATGTTTATTACTTTTAATTGAATTAATTTCAGTCCTTAAGTTAATTTAACCTTAATATTAATTGCATTTTCCATATATTCATAGAATTATTTATCTTAGTAACCATTAAAAAGAAAACATGAAAGTGGTTAGTTTAAATAGTATATTTTGTATAATCAATAATATTAACATAAATATTGCAATGCATTTTTATAAACATTTATATTTGTTAAAGGAATTGTTATAATATTTCTTACAGGTGAAGATATAAACAATCCTTTTTGTCAACGGTTTTACAATGATGCTCTCACAGTTTCTTTCATTAAAATCTTAACTGATGATGCAGTGCCATCATGGAAAAACAATATACAACAATGTGTTCGTTCAAATTGTGAAAAGTTGATAAAACTTTGTGCCATAAAATTGGATGATCCAAGATTTTTACATTTATTGTCAATGGCATTAAATCCGAATAACAAGTAAGGTATTACATTTTGTATAAATAAAAAATAATCCTAAGAATTACTAATGGTGTATTAAATTATTACAGATTTAACACATTGAATGCATCTCGACATAATGATGGTTTATCAGTTACACAAAATTTACCTAACTCTGGACAAGGATCTGTTCAAGAGCCAGAAATATTTTCTAGATCCCCAGATCATCGTACACCTAGAGGATGGCTGGTCCATCTTATTAATGTGTAAGTGATAAGTAGATTTGTTAAAAAATTAAGAACAAAAATAGTGAGAGTTAAGTTTATTTTTTAGTCTATAGTTCTTTTTGAGTCAATTAAATATTAAGCATGCAACAATTATTTACAGGTTTGGTCAGGTAGGAGGCTTTTTAAAACTAAGAGAAAGGTTTGAAGCCATAATGGGTTTTCAAAAGTGTGAATTGACAGTGTCAGTTAGTAATGAAGAAAAAGTATTATTAGAAACATCAGAAAAAGAATATGAAGAAAATAATAAAATTGTTACTACAGAAAATTTTCCTCTGACTTCTGAAAACACTGAAGTAAATTAAATTCTTATTTTTCCCCATATAATATTAATGAGATT
The DNA here is from genome assembly GCA_029030555.1 of Ornithoptera alexandrae. Taxonomy (NCBI): domain Eukaryota; kingdom Metazoa; phylum Arthropoda; class Insecta; order Lepidoptera; family Papilionidae; genus Ornithoptera; species Ornithoptera alexandrae. Next base: position 5,395,873 of record JARDVY010000023.1, on the reverse strand, counting down.
ATTGATTTACATATAATCTTAACTAATTCATGATATTTTTAGAGCACAATATCTTCAAAAAGTGAACCATTTTCATCACTGGAACAGTCAATAAGTGGAGAGACAAGAATTGCTGCGGTGTGGCATTTGTTGCGGCCTTTTAGCTTATGCCATGACCTATTAACTTCTCATACTGTAACAGTTTATCTTCTACCTGTACTAGTAAGTGATAATATCTTTTAACAAACAAATTTGATCATTAATTTTATTAGATGATACTATTGATTAATATTTAACACAATGCAACTCATTCTAAAATGTCTGCTGTAGTTGGTATGTAGATAGCCTCAGGCGAGAAATGTACCACTGGTAAAGGTCTCTTCATTTTTATATACTGTAAATAATCTTAATTTTAATTAATAGGAATGCATACCTACTCTTCTTGAAAGCCTGACTGATGATGAATTAAAAAGAGAAGCCAGAGGAAGTGAGAATAAAAATGATACAGTTTCATGTGTGATCCGTACTTGCAAATGTTTAGCAATGAAAACACCACAACAACACAGTCTGCTAAAGTGTAAGTATTCTTATTTATTAATATTTTATCTATTCTCTTAAAATTAAATATTGACATGGGTATTCTGTGTAAACTGTTGTGTGGTATTAATTACAACGTACTGGTGGCAGAGATTTGTTGCCAGAAAGTGATTAGGTTTAAAATATAGGAGGAGGGGATAGCACTTACACAAAATGACTTATAAATTTTAAACACTTGCCATTACACTCTTAAATTTCTTTCAGTTTAATTCATTAAAACAGAGTTAAAAATTTTGAAATCATTTAATTTTATGATTAATATTTTAATTCTTTCCACATTTTAAGTTCTTATAGCTTGGCAGTGACCTGCTATATGAACAGAGTTAACTCTGAAAGAGAAGTTTTACAAAAATAAAATCAAAATAATAATAATAATAAATGTTAATCTTTATTATTATTATTCCACTTGAAAGGGTTTTGAAGCAAGTGATAACACTGTAGTATCTTCTTATGTCTTATGACTATAGGACACTAAATGCAGTGTTTTTGATGCCTGCTAGCACCCTATTGTTATAGGCAAATATACCACATACCATTAAATGAATCAGGTGGATTTGCCTATGAAACAAAAATTCTCTATTGTTAAAGAAGATTCGTTCTATTATGTTCCACATTAAATAATTTCATTTCATGGTTTTATGATAAAATGTTAATCTTGGAACAACTTATTAAATTACATTGTCACATGTATCACATCTATTTTGACAATGTATAAGCATTCATACTTATAACAATCTTTCCAAGAATATTTTATGTTTAAATATTGTGTATGATAAAAAAATTGTAGTTTTATGTATTTCTGTATTTATAGATTTAGTTCTACATTATTAATGTATTAACATGAAAATCATATTTAAATTCAATGAAGATGAATAAAATTTTTATTGACATAATTATGAAAAACAATTAACTTATGTTTTTGTTAACTTATTATATTATGAAATATATACCCCCCTCACATGTTTCTTTAAAAATATTGTCAATAGTAGTGCATCTTTTGCTTCTAATTTTTAGATAATTTTAAGTGTTAGAAATTTTCAGATTTTTCTAGTTTTTAACGTTTTTTTTATATTATCAGAAATATTAGTTATAATGATATTCATATATAACAGAAAAATCAAGACTGAAAATGGAATGAAGATACAACATGGGTCCTGATGCAAACCCTGTAGCTGCTTAGGGGCGCAGTTTTATTTCCTCCCCTATGCTGCTACATTGTATGTAACTGTGACCAACCATCATCACTGAGGTGTAATTTTTGTGTACTTGTGTTAAATTTGCAATGGTTTCTAAATGTATTTTTTTATTTTGATCAATAAGAGTTTTATATCACATGGCAGTGAGAACCATTGTAGCTAACAATAAAATATTTTAATTTCAGCTTTAGAAATGTTCCGCTTGAAGATGATTTTAAGACTACTTCAGATGTCATCATTTAATGGCAAAATGTCAGCATTAAATGAAATCAATCAACTTATTAGTTCAATTTCACAGCAGCCTAAACCAGAATGGCTTACACCCGCAGTCATCACAGTAAGGATTACCATACTAAAATAAATTTTATAAGGAGCTTTCTTAAATTATAGAAAAATTACTTAATTTTTTTACAGAATTGGATTCGAGAAAACAAAGTTGTGGACATAGTCCTGCGTGATTCACTCCACCAGCCTCAATATGTTGACAGATTAGAGAAAATGTTAAGATTTATGATAAAAGAAAATTCTTTAACAAGAGAAGACTTAGATGCAATTTGGAAAGCTCAACAAGGCAAACATGAAGCTATTGTGAAGAATCTACATGATCTTTTAGCAAAGCTTGCTTGGGACTTCACTCCTGATCAGTTGGACCACCTTTTTGATTGTTTTAAGGTTAGTATTACATTTGTTTTGATCTTTTTTAATATTCTAGGCGTAGAAATACATAATGTGTTTAACATCTTGTGAATCAAGATTTGACAGTTTTATTTTCGTAAGATACATTGTTAACATATTCCAATAAAATATTTGATTTGTACTCACTATAAGCATGGAACTTATACAAACTTACGACTTTATGATAATCAAATATGGAACATATTGCGTTACTGGTGCTTAAGTGGTCACCATTGTCCTATCAATTGCTAAAGTTTATAAAAATAGCCCATTAGCAAATTTTTAATATTTTTTGCTGATTTAGATTTTGTGTTATCAGGGTTAAGTTCCTCTTTTTAACATAACTAAAAACTGGTGGCAAATTTAGTCATGAGCATTTTTGTAGTTGCCAGCTAGTAAAAACAGTACTACTAAGGTATGCCCTGACAAACTTTAAAGATAATTAAAATATCATCAGGTCTGTATGTTGTCTCGAAACATGCTATGGTACAGCAAGAATGGTAAAAAAGGCTTTAAACTTCCTTGGAATCTGCTTAAGCATACCATAGCTGGTAAATAATGTGATCCATAGGAGATTCCAGGACTCCTAATGTGCTAAGGCAAACCATTGATAAGGTTTCAGTTTGGGAGGAAAGAGATATTTCTTCCCAAACAAAGTACCTTTTAAAGAATAGTAAATAGATTTGATAACTAAAAGTTATGTTTTAAATAGGCAAGTTGGGCGACATCTAGTAAAAAACAAAGTGACAAGTTATTAGAGGTTATAAGAAGATTGGCGGAAGATGATAAGGATGGGGTTATGGCTAACAAGGTATTGGTACAGTTTTACTACAATTTCGTAAATTTTTATAAAGGCAGACTGCAATATTATTAACTGTATGGTTTTATTTATGCAGGTATTAGTTCTCTTTTGGAATTTAGCACATTCTGATGAAGTTTGTACTGAGATAATGGATGTAGCATTAGCTAATCTCAACAAGATCTTGGATTATAGCTGTAGTCAAGACCGTGATTCCCAGAAAACCCTCTGGCTGGATAAGTAAGAACAAATAATTTCATTTTTATTTTATTTATCAGTTTTATTATTGGACCTTGAAGGAAGTGCTTTGTTGCAGATGTGTAGAAGAGTTGAAGAATAATGAAAAATGGGTTTTACCTGCTCTAAAGATGATGCGTGAGATTTGTTGTTTATATGAAGCGGGCGGAGGCACAGGTGTAAGGCCTCATGTGACGCGCCAAGAGTTAATTGATCGTCTGCAGACTCAACACTCACTCGTTATCCTAGTCACTGACTCACTCACTCACTATATGGAGGGAGTGCGAAAGAAGCTTCTTGGTTAGAAATTTGTTATAGTATAGCGATACTAATAATTTACGTTGCTTACTGGTTGTTAGGTCTCTGTTGCTAGGGGCCGTCGGGGTCCTTTCGAACAGATTCCCGCCTTGAGGTGGTGGGGCTCAGTAGCCGTGACTTGATCACCCACGGTAAAGCTAAGAAGAACCTACCTGGCCAGCCCAAGGTGGCTGCTCCAGGCAAGCTCCTTGAGCTCACTTCGGATGTGTGTCAGTGGACTGCGGGAGCAGGCTTTAACTGCCTTTCGCATAGCAGACCCATAGATGCACCATTAGTTTCCACATCTAATACTTTTAAGTAGTATGGTAGTGAGTTCGCCATACGTCCAAACCAAGCTTGATTTGTCTTCATGTGGAATGAAACTAATTACTTTTGTTAATTTTAAATTATTGGTGGTGGTAACGCGATTAATTTTGCGAAATACGTAATTTCCAATTTAATGGAGGTGAATCACAATTTATCAGTACATATCATTTAAAGATAATTGCAAGCATTAACTACTGTTACTAAATTATTTTTAATGGTATTTAGTAAGTTTTACACTCACATTAATGAATAAATTTTTTTTCAACCAATTAATGCAAAATAAAATTATTTACGATTTACTAAGAAGTATACTCTTCCATTGAACTAAAAATACCGTCAAATCAAACTGATTATGTGCACACTGTATCTATGTTGTAGATTTGTAATGGAAATAGTAAACACTTTATTTAATATTGATATTGTTTTTTTTTCTTCAAATTTTATTTATATTTGAAATGTTTATATTAAAACGTAAGTTAAGAGGAGGTACGTGCAATATGTATCGTTTTGTTTAAAATTACGTTTGCAAATTAACATTTTGTTTCATTACGTTATTATGACGATATTTACCTTCTGACTCGTCGCTATTTGTATACACTATGATACACACAACACAACTGTCGTACGTCTGCTCTCGCCGGTGGCTTTGGATTTACTGACCTACTACTATTGTTATTGTATACTCGAGACAGTGTATCCATATATACTTATGTTACTTAAATGTTTTAATTTTAAGTTTTGAATTTTTTTTTCTTTATAGAGGGGCAAATAGATTGGGAGAATTGGCTCCCCGATGGCAGGTATCCTCACGCGTCGCAAGTTCACGAAAGGCTAAGCTTTTTGAGATTTCTACTTAAGGATGGACAGTTATGGTTATGTGCTGAGCAAGTAAGTTAATAATCGTAAAGAATTTTCATGACAAATGACTTTTTTATTTTTTAAAAATAAAAATTTTAGGCTAAGCAAATATGGATATGCCTCGCAGAAAAACCGGCACATTTAGGAGATCGTGAGGCCTGTTTTAGATGGTTTAGTAAACTAATGGGAGAGGAACCTGATTTAGATCCAAATATTAATTTACATTTTTTTAGAAGAAATATTATGACATTACCTCCAAATTTACTAACTCATTCTGGTATAAAGTGTTTTGAAAGGTCAGTTGGTAAATATGTACATAATCTATAATTGTATGTTTGTTTTAAAATGTTTTAATATTCCATTTGTTGTGCAGGTTTTTCAAGGCTGTTAATTCTAAAGAGGGTAAAATTAAAATTAAGCGGCGAAGTTTTCTAATTAATGACGCGGATCTCATAGGATTAGATTATTTATGGAGGGTAAGTATCTTTTTTCCAAATCCAGGGTATAATGTCATGGTATAATCATCAGCTGATACACGTCCTTTACTGGACATAGGCCTCCCTAAAGATCTCCACATCGATCGGTTCCACGTTGCTCGCATTCAGTGGGTTCCTGCGATTCTCACCAGATTCTCGGTCCACCTTGTGTGAGACTTCTCAACACTACGTCTACAGGTAAGCAGGTGCCACTCGAGGACCATACTGCCCTATCGGCCGTCAGTCCTTCGAACGATGTGCCTTGCCCAGTCACTTATGTCTAGCAATCGTTTGTGCTATATCGGTGACCTTAGTAGTTACATCAGCCTGAGCGAGATTAGAAAGGCTCTTAAACAATTTAAAAACAGGGATGGACGGAATCACGGCAGAACTCCTGAAAGCAGGTGGGACACCAGAACTGAAAATCTTTTAACGGTTGTTCAATTCCGTCCTTCAAGAGGGCACGACGCTCGAAGCATGGCGCAAGAGTGTGGTGGTTCTTTTCTTCAAAATAAGGTGATAACACTTTTTTGAAGAACTATAGACCCATCTCACTGCCGAGTCATGTTTATAAGTTGTTCTCGAAAGTCATTACGAATCGTCTCGCTAGTAGGTTTGACGATATCCAGCCTCCCAGACAAGCCGGGTTCCATAAAGGCGTTAGTACCATAGACCACATCTATACGCTGTGGTAGGTTATACAGAAGACCGAGGAGTAATATCGTCTATTATGCTTAGCGTTTGTGGACTCTGTGGAAGCTTTTATTTAAGTGGAAACCTAGACAGTATTGAGGGCACTTCAGAGATGGCGGATCGACTATCGGTATATGCAACTGTTGAAGAGCTTGTACGAAACCGCCACCAATTCAATCCGTATACAGGAGACTATCTTACTTATCACTTATCCGTATGCTACGAGACCTATCCAATTGCAGCGAGAGTGCGTTAAGGAGATGTAATCTTTCCTAAGCTATTTACCGCTGCACTGGAGGATGTCTTTAAGCGTTTGGATTGGAACGGGTTTGGCATCAACATCAATGGCGAGTACAACGCTCACCTACAGTTTGTTGATGATAAAGTCATCATGGCAGAAACTATAGAAGACCTCAATGCAATGCTCGGTGATCTCAGCAGAGTCTCTCAACAAGTAGGCCGTCATATGAATATGAGCACGACGAAAATCATGTCTAATACTTATGCTCAGCGCCTCCTTGTAATAGTTGGGAATTCGGCATTTGAAATTGTTGATGAATACTACTACGTGGAGCATATGGTCCAATTAGATAAATCCAATTTCGAGAAAGAGGTAAACCGTCGAATTCACTGGGGATGGACGACGTTCGGGAAACTTTGCAAGGTCTTTTCTTCCAAAATCCCTCAGTGCTTGAAGACCAAAGTCCTTGAACAGTGCGTGTTGCCAGTGATGACCTGCGGCTTCGAAACTTGGTCGCTAACTATGGACCTCATATAAAAGCTCAGAGTCACACAGCGGGCGATGGAGAGGGCTATGCTTGGAATATCTCTACGTGATCAAATCAGAAATGAGGAGATCCGCAGAAGAACCAGGGTCACCGATATAGCCCTACGGTCGCGAGGCTGAAGTGGCAATGGGTGGGGCACATAACTCGTAGAACCGACGGACGTTGGTCTTAAAGTGCTGGAATGGTGACCCCGCACCGGAAAGGGCAACTTTTTTTGAAAATTGACAGTGATTGCTCGCGTCTTACTGATTGAAGTAGAGCTTTGCACAAACACGCTGCTTCCACTGTGAATGAAGCAATCCATAAAATTAGTGGTATCGGACGAAATCTGTAACAACGAATTTTTTGAAGAAATTAAAAAATAAAGAATGTTACCTTAAACAGCTCTTATATGTTATAGTTATATAGTATAGCTCTGTTTGTAGGGGCGATGGTATAAGCTTTTATGAAAAAGTGCCATCTGCTATCTTGCACTTGTCTAGTTTACTGGATAAATGGCTTTGGACTCTATTCGTGAGAGAAATGATTCCGTCACAAAAAGTATATAGTATATTTTTTCCGGATTTTATATTGACTATCCTTTTAAGAAGTAAAAGCGAAACGGAAACCTTGGTTCCTTTATAATTTCTTCTTTAATCTTTGATGTCGCACAATCAGGGCGTTACAGCCGAAACATAAACACAAATATATTATATTTATTGTACCGTTCACATTTTTTTATTTTTGTTATTATCGTTAAAACGGCGACGCTTGTTGGGTGGTATTGGTATAACCGGCACAGAGTTATAGTGTTCTTTTTTCAATATCTAGTGAATGTTATAGGTAATAACGGAATGTGAGGACGACATATCCGCCCGAGGCATTGAGTTGCTCCGTGAGGTGTGTACGTGCACGGGCCCGCAGCTTTCGCCCGCGCATCATCACGAGGCTTTTCTTACGCAATGTTGCGCTAGGACACAAAATCTACAAAAGGACATGGATCAACATGAAGGTACATATAAATAACAAGTGGCATGCTGAGTACTAGACGATTTTCAAAATTTTTACTCTCAATTATAATAAATAATGATGTAAAGTAAAACAAAAAAAAAATGATATTTCAAATACATAAAAACAAAACCGAAAGTATGTTTTTAAAATCTGATTATATTGAAAATTACTCTCCCAATTACATGTGCTTATTATAACAATTATTTTTTTGTCATAAAAAAAAAAATAATTAAAGATGGTTTTGTAATGTGAGAATATATTCATTTGGCTAATTGTTAGTAATGATATTTTCTTATATAATTTTATGCCACTTTTATATCATGTTTTTTCTTTCATGTTATTATATTCTAAGAATATTTTTTTTTTCAGATGCTACTGAATGTTGTACAAGAATGTGTAGAGTTATTCGTGCCATACAAGAATATATTAACGAGTGTGATAGAAAGTTTTCGGCAGATCGGCAAATATTACCAATTTATAGGTCCGGTAGGGGCCGCCAGTGCACTATTATAGTAAGATTTAACTTTCAATCAGCTCAAAGGCAAATTGAAGATATTGAGCTATTTTCACATTCTAATGAAACAGTTCACTCTTTGCGTGCCGCAGTACAAAGAAGGTATGATTATATTCAAAAACATAAACGGTAGTTGGTCTCTGTTGTCGGAACTGATTAACCTGTGCACCGAGCGGCACGTATAAATACTTCAAACGGAATAAATAGCGAGTACGGGTAAGACATATAAATATATCCTTAAAATATATGTTGCGTCCTGGAACGGTTGAGAAGTAAAAAAATAAAAATATGAAATTACGTTCTCCGGGCGTGACGTACTGACACGTCTTAGGAAAGAGCTCGCGCCCGTTATATCTTAAGCATTAAAAAAAGGAATTCTCCGGTTAACCTGTTGTTTCAAGGACCTATTTATATATCCTACCCGTACTCGCTATTTTACCCGTTAGACGTATTTATACGTCCCGCTCGGTTACCACGTTAAGTATGTCCGCTAAATAGTAGTATGCAAACATTATTTTTTCGGTTAAAATGGTGCTGTAACTAATGAAATTATTGGGGTAATGAGATTGAATTCGTGTAAAAGCGACGAACGCAATGTAGTTTATATCGCTATGTATACCATCCTATCTAAGACTACATTGTTATGGACTGGTTTATCTCTTTCTATAATGTGAACGTCTTGCTTGTCTCGTCGCTCTATGGAATAAAAAATAGAACATAATATATGATCTTGTTTCAGAATTAAATGTCCTTCAGATAGTAATATCAAAGTAGACATGTATGTTAACAAACTAGAACTGTATGTCAATGGTGAAATTTTGGACCCTACACATGACAGAAAAATACTTTCCCAAATTCCTCTTAGAGATAAAACTGTGATTTTGGCTAAGGTAAAGATTAGATATTATTTGTCTTATATTAATTCGATTCTAAATATTTTTCTTTAATAATTTCCTGTGTCAGGTTTACGACAGCCAAGTGTGCGGAAGTGGAGGCTGCGGTTCATCAAATGAATCTAGCAGCGACTCTAGTACATCATCACCTCCTTTGCCACCTACACCAGAACATGCTTTGCCTGGCGTTGTAAGTTCAAAACTGTGTTTCTTTCCAAACTATGATATCTTGCATTATCTATCACTTTTAAGTAGTATGGTATTTTTTTTCAATGTCTTCTGCAAATAAACATTGATGATTTATTTTCAGTTGTTCGCACAAGGATCATGGTACCTGCCATTTGTATTAGATTTAGAACACATAGGTATCACTAAGGGACATGCACAATTAACCGAAGCCGCACATCTACTTTCCCAAATTTGTCCCGCGCATAAGCAAACTGTATGTATGAGCGATTCATTATTGCATGCATTTTAATTATATTATCATAGGTCTCTGTTGTCGGCGACTAGGTAAATACCACCGCAGCTGCTATTTCTACCTCTGTACAACATTCTGAAAAATGTATGATGTTCTAGGTTTTACGGTGTTGCTAAGGAAATTACTGGGGTAACAAGTCTTAACATATCATATTTTAAAGCAAGAGAACAATGTGGTTGTAGTGCATACTTTCTTGACTAGCAACGTATTGTTACCAAACTTATCTCGTTGCTTCGTGAATTAAAAAAAAAACAATTAGATAATACTCTTATATGTCTTTAGGTCGAAAAACTAACAGAGGCAATATTATGTCGTGATGACTCTAAGTTAAGGGACATGTTGTATGGACCAGATCCACCTACAGTGGCTTATAACATAGAGGTAAGTGTTTACATAAAAATTATCATCCTTAATGATACTATTTTGTTTTAACGAACTTAACAGTAAAAACTTTAAAAAAAACTGTAGCTCGCTGGCCTAATGGTTAGAGCATGCGGCCTTCATTCCGAAGGTCACGGTTTCGATCTTGGCAAGTACCGATGACTTTAATATTTAAGTTATGTACATTTTGTGAACTTTAGTAACAACAGCGAAATACAAATGGTGAAGGAAAACATCATGAGAAAACCAGCACATGAATTAGAATTTATTCAAAAGGGTGTGTGAAGTCGCCAATCCGCATTGGGCCCGCGTAATGAATATGGCCCATTGCCCTCATATTGAAGGGTAGGCCTGTGGCCCTACAATGGGGCGTAAATTGACTGTTGGAAGGGACAGATGACTGTAAAAACAACAATTTTTAAATAAGTGTTTTTAGTGTAATTATTAAACTATTTATTTGTATCCTCTTGTAGAATTGTACGTAGCAATAGGCTGGATAAATTTTGTTTCCAAAAGTAACCCAAGAAGCTGTAATAATTTATATTGGTTTGTGTGTATTGTTGATAATTTATATTGCATTATATTTTTCTTATGTAGGTTCTGCATAGCATGGTGTTACCGTCATCTGACTCGAGGCTAGACCGAAGTCGCAGTTTTCAGTTGGCTTGTGTAAAGAAGGCACCATTATTGGTTCAGTGTTTGTCTGATAAAGACTTTTTACATGGAGCAGCTTCTCATACTAGAAGGTTAATTTGTTTTTTTTTTTCAATTTATCAATTAGATTACATAAATAATTTCTATATTAATAATATATTGATTTGTTGCAGGGTTGGCTATATCGCTTTAGTTCGTTTAACAAAGTTGGTTTTGTATACTTTAGGTCATCTCTTTGAAATACTGGTACCAGATGGTTCAGATACCACATTGGACAGAGAGTTCAGGTAAGGAGCGTTTACACTAAGTCTTTTAATCATTATATTTAAAATACACAGAAATAATTTCGCTTTCAGAATGGATGTTACAATTTTGCGTGAGGCTCTTCAAAATGTCTCCAATCATAGCTGCGAGTTGATTGTAAAGGCTATAGCAGAAAAGTTGGCAAATTTGTTAGGTGAACAGGTACATAAAAAAAATCAAATTTGTTTTATGTAATTATTTCGTTTGTTGTTGTCTCTACTGCGAAAAATTCCGAATGTTGTTTCTAATCTTAAACTATGAGACGTCCGAAATGGGCCAAATGACCTCACATTTAGTAGTACATAATGAGTAGTTTGCCTTAACTTTGTTCGCAAGTACAAAAATTTAACTAACGAAGCTTAGAGATAAGTTTTATTCATAAAAGCGTAGAAATTTTGCCAGATGAAGAAAGTATTAAGCACACAGTGAAATATATTTAGAAAAGCTATTTGTGATTGCGAAACGTTTAGGTGCCGATGGGAGGTGTACTGATAGGTCATACTTATATATGACGTACCAGTTACTCGTTAAAGATGTTCTTCAGCTCAGCTCTTTTCCTCTTTTGCTTGCGATGAATTTGTTAAGCCTGATTCTTCTTTACTGAAGAATTACTTTAGCATCATGGTTGTCGAATGCTTTCGCAACGTAATTTTATAGTAATGCGCACAGTGCAATAACTAGAGAGTATTGTTTTTTTAATTAATATAGACTATTCCTTGCAGGTCATGACCTCTCGTGACGAAGGTGATTCTGTCTCTTCGCTCGTTTGGTGGCGAGTGCCAACAATTGCAACAGTGCGTGCCTTATATATGCTAGCTTACTGTGTTGCCCAACCTATTGATATAATCGGCGCTGTCCATCCTGATGATGTTACTTGTAAGTCTGCCATTTTATATTAAGTCCAATACATAAATCAAATATATGTTTGTGTATTTGAAATTTTCGGAGGGACCTGCAGGTGCACAAGACATTAGAAAATTACAATCGTTGAAATTATTTAATTTCACAAAAAAAACATATATTTTTAGGCTATATTGTATGTTTTTTATCTGTGAAAATTAATATGTCAGTCTTTTTGTATTGAGAAAACGACCAGTACGCCTAGCTAGACTGATCTCTCTATAGGTGCTTGTTCCTTTTTTTACTGTGCGCTCTTCACAACGCAAACACTTGTTTGTTTGCAGTAGTTCGAGAGTGCATGGAAGTGGTAACGATTTGTATGGCCCTGGGTGGCGGACATCTGGATACTTTACTACATGAAACTTGGTGGCAGGATACTGCTCTATACCTGATGATAGATTGTCCTAATCCTCAGGTACAATATATTTTTTTATATAGAATAGATTAAATCTTAAACTGAATTTTTAAACGATGTTAGAGTCAATGAGAGCGAGGATAAATGTGTCCGCCCGGAACGCAATGATATTTTGACTGTAAGATCAAGTGGGGTTTTCAATCGATAAATGGCAAACTGGTTTTCAAAGAATGTTCCAATTTTGTTATAAAATTTTGGTTTGACGTTGAAATTTTGATCGGATTCACAAAGTTATATAAAATTATCAGTTGTATATAACGAAGTTATTTTTAAGATTTGTTTTGGTATATTCAAAAATAAGTAATTAAAAAGTTGTACGTGAAGACAATTAGATGAACGAGGCGATATTTAATGTCGTGTAAACACAAATTATGTGGAGATGTGATATCTAGGTACGAGTGTCGTGTGCAGAGCAGCTGCTAGCGATGTGCGCGTGGGGCGGCGGCGGCGGGGCTCGCGACGCTCTGTTGGTATTAGGTGGAAGCGGTGTGAGCGGTGTGGGCGGAGCACGATTGCAACGGCACGCTCGCCACGCGCAACAGTTCCTACAACTATTGTGCCGACTCGTCGCACTTGCTGGACCGACCGCACGCACACGAGAAGACCTCACCTATGAGGTAATGCTGTTTCTATAATGATTTTGTTATTATCCATAAATATGTACCTGAGAAACTTTACAAGAGAGCCAAGCAAAGCCTTGACGTATCCTGATCACATTGTATGAAACATAATTTTTATGCACTGGCTGCCCTGAATTGATTTTTGTGTAGCCCGATAGTAGTTATCAAATCTATATAAGAAAGTCAAATAACTTATGCAATAATCTTAGCGTTACTAGGTTTCTATAAGATCTCGTTTTCTACGTAGCACTGCTGTTGTAATCTGGCTATTTAGCCGTTAATGATAAAAATGATAATATATTTTCATTTTACAATTTCAACAATTTTTTTAAAATAATGTACATAAATATCTCATAAAAATTATTGTTACCCACTTATGCCTTATGCAGCTTTGACAAAATTTATACCATACTTTATTTGGTGTGCCTAATTTTGATTGAAATAAATTATATTCTAAAATCATGATGTATAAATTGCGAATAACGATATTATAACCTGTGTCTCTCACCCGGGGAGAGCGTGTTAAATATCAAAAACGTCTTTATACTATAAGGGTAAGATAGATGTACATTTGTTGATTGTCCTATATTATCGTTTTTCTTTCAGGTTAATTGGCTGCGTGGCATACGAGCTAATCCGGAGTTTCTGGACGATACTCTATTAGAAGGCCACCTTAACCTTACCAAAGAACTCTTTATGCATGTTCCAGCTCAGGTGAAATTCCAGTATGGAGCCCATGTGGATCACAAAGATGCTGGCTTAATAAAGGTATCGCTAATTATTTACAGCATAATAGTTACACATTTTTGTCACCTATTGCCGGCATCGATTGTTTAATTTGCTTTGTATGAAGTGAGTATTCACATAAAATAAAAAGTGTTATACATTACATAAAAAAAATAGATAGATTCTAAGTTCATTTAAAAATACACAAATAGTCTATTAAAATATTATGTAGTCTATTAATATATTATGTAACATAAATCAACAGGAGGTTATGACAGAATTTCTCTGGCCATATTCGTGGGCTTGGTGCCACATGGGCGAAGGAGACGTAGAGGCCGAATGCGAACCAGAAGCACCACTCTGCCGTACGCCAGGCGCTGTGGCCGCTGCTACAGACCTGCTGCTCGCGCTGGTGCATGGTTGTGTCCCCAACATGGCCGCCGTGGCTCATTTGCTTGACTGCATGTTTTATAGCGGTCTGTACTAATATTTTGTCAAAACGTTTATTTATTATACTTCAATATATAATTTCCTTTTCGAAGGGTGATGCATCCTGCAGTAAAATTAAATAGCAGGTGCAGTTTTAGTACCAATAATATGACTAATACAACTTTTGAAGTAAATCATTTAGTTAAAGGGGATAATTCATAATTTGACTGGCGACAGGTCTCTCGTCGGAGACCGTCTAGGTGGGTAACACCGCAGCGCCTATTCCTGCCTCCAAACAGTAGTGTGCGAACATTACTGTGTTCAGGTTTGAAGGACGCTGTAGCTAGTGTAATTATTGGGGTAACGAGATGCAACATCTTATATCTCAGGCGACGATCACTATGTGATGCAGTATATCCAACCTACCTAGCGCCACGTTACTATGAGCGGGTGTATCATCACATACCATCAGGTAAACGACAAGCTCATCTCGTCGTTCATTGTTTAAAAAAACAAATGACGTTTTTTCATAAATTTTAATATATATTGATGGTTCATGTGTTCAATTACAGACAAAAATATGCCTTTAACGGAGTGGGAATATATGCCGTGCGTAGGGCCACGACCGCCCGCCGGTTTAGTTGGATTGAAGAATGCAGGCGCCACATGTTACATGAACTCTGTATTGCAGCAGTTGTACTGCGTGCGTGCCGTGCGTGATATACTGCTCACTGTCCAAGGTGCGGTTCTTTTATGTGAAATATTATCTTTTTATTGGAACCATTTTAAAAAATGCTGAATAATATATATATATATGCCTAAAAAATATACATCAAAATCAAAATTTATTTATTCAAATTTGATTCCCATTTTTCTTCATTACACAGTCATTCCAGAGCTAACATTCAGCTAAGTATACCTTGTATACTTCATTTTACTTGCATTTAAGGACTAAATCATAAACTGTAAGTCAATGGTGAATCTGTTCCAGAACGTAATTTAGAAGGATATCGTTAGCAATTATTCAACCATAATGTCCCTAAAAAAACGCAGAGAATTTTGAAGCACTGCGATTTTTTTGAAGATCGCAAACATCAATTATATTTTTGCCAAAGAGAAGCGATTTTTCGATTCTTATTAATTTTTCTAATAGTTTTTTTTGATGATGTTCATTTCTTCAGTCATAAAGATTAATTATTGGAAAATCTGAAAACTTGTATTTTTTTTAACTTATTTAAAAAAAAAATTCTTAGCGTTTTCAAAATGCTTCGTTAGTTTCGGGAGAAACTGATTTTCTTTGTACAGAAAGTTTACGTGAAGAATTTAGGCATAAAAAAAAGTAAAAAAATCCAAGTTTTGCTTGAAGAAAAACTGGCTTCCGAAGGGGAGGCACATCGATTTTTTTTTAATTAATATTTAAAACAGGCCGTTGTGTGTGTCAAGTGGTCAAAAAGATTTAGTTTTAAGAATAACGAAGCATTGTGAAGAATAGCTATAAAAAAAAAATCTAAAAAATAAAATAATGGAAATGTTTTACCAGATTTTTTTTAATAATAACTTTTTTGATAGAATAAGAATTATCGCAAAAAAAAATTTATGAGAATTATGAAATCGCTCATAATGGTTTTTGGTTAAAACTATACATTTAATGCTTCGGAGCAGGGCACTAAGAAAAAAAATCGCGATACTTCAAAATTCTTGGTGAATTTTTCGAGACACTAAGGCTAAAAAATTAACACCGACATTCTTCTTTTATCTGGTCTATCCCGTTATTCAAATATCCTTAAATAAACGAAATCTTTGTTTCAGACAAAATTGTATAGAAAAAGATTTTTTCATTAAAATCTACCTTATATCTTAAAAAGAAGATCTTGCAGTTTTCAAAACCTACCTTCGATTTCCTGTGCGGTTATTTTCCCAGAGTTATTGATTATTGAAGTAAAAAAATTTTTTGGCTTCGATTGACGATAACTCAGTGGCAAATCAACGTACAGACTTTTCAATTAACTCAAATTGAAGGGCATTTAATTTCTTAAAAATGTTTCTTAGGGGAATGATGAAAAAAATTTTTTTTCGAAGCCTTTTTTATGACGAGCAAAAATTTGAAAATTTCTCTTTCGGCTGTTTTCTTAGGATTACTGTAGAACTCTGAACACTTTAACATGTAAAAGTTTTCATCATCAAATCTGTAAATTAGACACTTGGAGCTACGGTTTGCTGTGCAATTATTTTTCTCCTGGTTACAGCTTGTTGAAAATCGTCCAAAAATTTTAAATTTTATTGTTCCTTAAGTTCGTGACTAATGTTGATACACTGGATTACGGTTAACAGTCTACCACTCTAAAAATTCTAGAAAATTCCATTTTCTTATTACTGATACCTCATTGTTTAATCTGAATGATAAGTGACTCACAGTTTGTGTTGTTTTTATTTGGTGACATTAGCCAAAATATCAACTTACAGTTCTCAAGTCCCTTTTTACTAGTTAATTATAATATCTACAACGACATAAGATGCAACCATAACGAGGCATTTCCTATTTAATAGGACTATTATTTTCTTTGTCAGGAGCTGCTACAGATTTAAATGAAGATTTTTCTGGCGAAATTCCACACCATGGCTTAATGGAAAATAGCACTGAGGTATGTTATATGTTCATTTTCGAAAGAATGAAACAAAATTAAAATCTTCTTTTCAATAAAATCGTTTTGCACATTCCAGTGTAATAATGAGGATTACAATATAATAATCTTAAAACAAGTACAAGCTATTTTCGCCCATCTACATTACAGTAAATTACAATACTATGTTCCAAGAGGTCTGTGGGCACACTTCAAGTAAGTGTAATTATTTTGGTATTTTTTTTAATTTGGCATTTACGGTCGCATATTTTATTAACATAAACATGACACTATTGCAGACTTCAAGGCGAACCAGTCAATTTACGAGAGCAACAAGATGCGGTTGAATTTTTTATGTCTCTTGTAGAATCCCTTGATGAAGCTTTTAAAACATTAGGTCAAGAACAATTAATGGGAAAAACAATGGGTGGAACATATTCAGATCAGAAAATTTGCAAAGGTTGTCCCCACAGGTAAATAATATTCGAGAACAGGCAAACGAGATTTATAAGTTAAAAATATAATATATTATATATAAATATACATAAGTTAAAAATATAATATATTATATATAAATATACATAAGTTAAAAATAAATGTAAAATGCCTCTTTTCAGATACTGCAAAGAGGAACCTTTTAGTGTAGTATCTTTGGACATCAGAAATATGTCACGATTGCAAGAATCTTTAGAAGCGTATGTAAGAGGAGAATTATTAGAAGGGGCCGATGCGTATTATTGCGATAAGTGTAGTAAAAAGGTATTAAGTTATAGTTGACAGTGATGCATTTTAATATGTATATATTCATATATTACATAAAAATATTAAAATCGACTATGCATAATAAATATATAAATATTAACAGGTGGTTACAGTGAAGCGGCTATGTCTCAACAAATTGCCCCCAGTGCTAGTTATACAGCTTAAAAGATTTGAGTATGACTTTGAAAAAGTTTGTGCAATAAAATTCAATGACTATTTTGAATTTCCTCGTGACTTAGATGTTGAACCTTATACAGGTATGTATGCACACCAATCTTGTGTCTGTTAGTTAAATCTTACACGAAAGTGTTTTAATTAGATGGGGTCCAACTCTTCATAAATGGGTAGGCATTAGGGCTATTATTTTACTATCATGCAATAGATTACACCCATGGTTTAAAGATTTGAGGATAAACAGCCTTTACTCTTTTCTCCTTATGAGAAAATGCTATCGGTCCCAACATTGGTAACTTTAATCATTTATTTGTTTTTGCTGTGTAAATTCAAATTAATTCTTATAATATATGATCTTTAATAACTTGTAATTATAATTCAATGAAAATATGAACTCCAAACACTTGTTATATTTTAAATACAAGTCTTGTAACAATATTTGCTATTCTTTTTTTATAGCATGGGGCTTAGCACGAGCAGAAGGTGATGCAACTCTTTGGGATGGAGGTGAAGAACAGACTCCTGAAACTCACTATCAACTTAGCGGTATTGTAGTGCACTCTGGCCAGGCTTCCGGCGGTCATTACTATTCATATGTTTTGTTAAGGTATCGCTGATTTTTTTACTTATTACACCTAAAGACCTTATGATTACCATGATATCTTATTATGCATCGCAGGATATATTGGAATAGCCAAACTTTAAAGTTTATTGTGGTTGCAGTATTGCGGATTAGTTTCATTATCATCGTATTTTATGTCCAGGGACAACGGTAGTGACAGCGGGCGGTGGGTGAAGATGGACGATGGAGACGTGTCTGAGTGTGCAATGCATGACGACGAGGAGATGAAAGCACAGTGCTTTGGCGGGGAGTACATGAGTGAAGTGAGTAATGTTAATGACATTATCTGCTTTATTTTGTGTGTCATTTATTCATTTAATAATAGCGGTGTTAATTAAAAAATGTAGTTACAAATGTCCGGTTAACACATATTTCAACTTCATTTTTTTAAATTAAGATCGGTAATTGTGTCATTTTTTTATATAACAATTAAAGGATGAGACGAGCGGAACGTTTACCTCATGGTAAATGTTACACCCGCCTCTAACAATGTGGCCCTAGTTAGGAAATTTACACCACCAAATTGCATTCTTCGCCTGAGACATAAAAAGTTGAGTCTTGTTACCTCCGTAATTACACTAGCTACAGCGCCCTTCATACCGGAACACAGTAATGTTTGCAGATTACTTTTGGACGGTAGACACAGGCGCTGCAATGGTAATTACCTATATAGCCTCTGGTAATATAGACCTATATTCTGGTATATCGCTGCAAATTTACTAGGGTATTGTTTTCATTTAAATAACGACCCATAGAATTATGCCACTAATAAAAAGGTGTACATAAGTTTTTAATTGATAGTTTACTTTGTTAAATAATTAATATGAAATGCATTCAAGTCTTAAAAAATTGTTAACCATTATGGGCACTAATTATTCGCCATTTTAGAGTACTCGTTAGTCCTCACTTTATACTGATTTACTTTATAGCAATTTGTTTATAACAGCTAATAAATCTTTCGCAACAATTCTGGCAAATCCTCAATATCCTTGACAACAAATGCGATTTTTTTGTTCTTATGTAAATAATGTTTAATTGAACTTTGAAAATAAATCTAAATAAAAACAGTCTGTCCCACTCATCAAACATCTGACAGCCAGCAAAACAAACTGTTGCAATCTTACCTAAGAGTTCCATTGTAAATTATCTAAATATTTTAAAACTTAATTGAACAATGAGAATATTCTTAAAACGAATGGAATCATTATAACATGAACCTTGATGTATAGAATAATAAAGTTTTCAATTATTACTAATCAAAATACATAACTTTACTGGAAAATTTTGTAAAAGCAGGGTTTCTATTATAACATTTTAATAATCATATTGTGTTTTAGGTGTTTGATTCAACTCTTAAAAGAATTTCCTATAAAAGACAAAAAAGATGGTGGAATGCTTACATGTTATTTTATACCAGAAAAGATGCTATTGAATCATCCACACTGGAGGAAACCATGAAAAGTATGACACTGAAGTAAGTGAATCAATGTGATTTTAATTCTTCGAAATAAATACATAACAATCACTTCATACTATGAATTGATAATCCAAAATGTTACATTGTTTGTTATAGAGAAAGTGTCATTCCAAAACCAATTTGGCAATCAGTGCGCCGCAGTAACATAGCATTCTGTCACAATCAAGACCAGTTTAGTCTCGAACATTTTAACTTTATGAAGAAGCTGTGTTGCATGCGTCTACAAGTATTACCAGGCTCACAAAGTGCTGTATGGGTGGGTACAATACATTAATCGTTTATATTTCCATATTCCACAAAGTCAGCAGAAAATTCCCCAGATTTATCATCATCATCATCACCAAGGTACCTTCTTCCAACTGAAGTTTGGCGCTCAGGTTGAGGAAATTAAACAGGTTTTCAGCTATTCTTTTCAAGGGATGATATTTGGACTTAGTCGAATCTGTTGTATTGTCAACACATTGGATTCTTAAATGATAAATGACTAACCATAACAATGTGGCGCTCGTTAGAGTCATAAACACTGCACTGCTATCTGCTTGTCACTTTGAGATCGAAGACATTTAATCTTGTTATGCAAGTAATATCACTAATAACAACACACTTCAAACCAAAACGCTGTGTAGCCGCCAAATAGTAGTGTTGCACACTATTTAGCAAGAAAAATAAGAGCTGTCTACCAAGACGATGTCTAGCAACAAAGAATTATCAACATCTGAAAAGAAATCACTCCCATCATAAAAGCATTTTTGTTTTAAATGTTTATGTATGAGATTCAGAGTATTCTCAGTTAGACACTTTCACAAGCTTCTTCCGATTGAAATCAAGTGTAGGCCGATGTAGGAACATCATAAACTAGTTTAAAATTTCTGAATGTTAAAATTTTTATATTTATTTCTAGGGCCCAGAGCATGAAGAAATGTCTATGTTAGCTGTGCAATTAGCTACAAAGTTTCTATTTCTAGTTGGGTTTCATACCAAAAAAACATTGCGAGGTCCAGCTTCTGATTGGTTTGTACATTTTTTTCTAACATTATAATAAAAGTAATAAAATCAAATATTTTGTATTAAAATTAATTATTTTTATCGCTTTTGCAGGCATGACATTTTGTGTCAACATTTGAGATACTCGCAAACTGTTCGTGCATGGTTTGCTACAGATCTTTTCAAGCGCCCCAACAGGTACATAATGCTGAAATTTTTTGTATTATATTAAGTTTCAACAAATTAATTCATAAATAATTTTCTTACTTCAGACAGCAAGTGCTATTTGTTTTTTCTATTTTTAGATTGTGCGATTATCTTCTCGCGTGTCCATCAGCGGAAGTACGCGTTGTGTTTATGAAAATCATAGTACTCTTGGCACATTTCTCAAATCAAGACCCACCAGGTACTGAGAGAATAAAATTTTATTATTAACAGGTTTAATTTATGAAACTAAAACGTAATGTTTTTGTCACTGCGCTTTTACATTATTCTTTTGATTACAATGTGGAAAGTCTGATATTTTGAAATACTATGTTGATACATAAGTTGTTGTGTATATTATAGATTCGAAATGTAATAAACATCATTACATTACAAAATATATTCGGTTTTATTTGCACAGTGAGCAGTGGGTGGGGATCGTGGGCGTCTCCAGAGGAGGCAATGTCCCTATCGGATCAGGTGATATGCGCGGCGCGAGCTCTGGCCTCTACGCACCACACCGATGCGCATGTGACTCGCCACTTGCCGTTGCTTTTCAACCTATTCCACGCGTACGCCGCCCTCGGATATAACGAGAAACATCAATTGTTGCGAGTACGTATATTTTCATCACCGTCAGTCCGCTATAGTCCACTGATGGACTATTGGCTTATAATTTTATTCCTAATTTTCCCTTTATTAATAATGCATGTGAGCGGACACAGAGCTTTCAACAAGCAAGGCTTGTAACATGGTTGTACAAGTTTCTTCTTCTTAAAGTGCCTCTCCAACTAGTGAAGGTTGGCGATCAGCGTCGTACAGTCCTTTCAGTCTCTGGTTCGGCGGAACAATTCGTACGCCCCAGATATGCCAGTTGATTTCCTGATATTCCTCAACCATGACTTTTTCCTTCTCCCCTTTCGTTTTCCATCATGTTTAGGGAATATAGTGCAGTGGTTTTCCGTGTCATTCTGCGCCAGGCCTTTTAGAGGTTGCTTATACCTCAAGGCTGCTGAAGCCTCATGCAGCTAGTTGCCTGACTGGATTTATGGTTATACCGTCATTGCTCGGTCGCCAGAGCCTCGTCCGTTATCTAACAGGGGGCACCGCGAGCAGGTGAGGTTGACTGTTGGGCCCGATAGATTTAATTTTTCGTTCTCACATTACATGCTTACAAATTAACATATTACGCTGGTCGCCGTGATACTACAGATCATTGTCGTTATCACAGTAATTTCACTCTTAACATTAATTATTCTTATGTTTAGCTCAAAATCCTTGACATCATGTTAACTATCTCCACTGACGACTCGCCTTCTGGGCTCGGCAAATATCAATATCCAGAATCTGCCAAAATTCATCAGGTTTGTAACAGTGCATTATTTTAAAGTAAATTTTTATTTGATCCAAAGTGTTTACAGACTATGTAATTTTGTATAAAATAAAGTTCTTGTAACATATTTATTGCTTTAAAGATAATGATTATCAAAATAATATCGTTTCTTGTATTCACTGATATAATTAAACTAGGTATTGACGTATTTTAGTATATTTATTTTCTATTTCATTTAGTTGTATAGTGTACAAATAAGTAATATATAATAAATAAACACAAAATACTGTTAGGTTGTATGCATACTGGCGAGATGTTGTGACGTTAGCATGAGGTGCCAATCGGCAAACGCGGGAGAGTTGCCATTGCCTAATCCGTACGCTGAGCCGCAGCCAGCACACCACGCGCACGCATCGCGGCCCTCGCTCTCAACCGTCGCCACGGACGTTCTCTACAATAGAACTGGGTGAGTAGAATTATTCTTTTTCGCTTTTAGAGGAATACCTTCGACGGAGGTTTGTGTTGTTACCGGCGTAGCACTTTTTAGCGCATTTACACAATTATTACCTATTATATAATAACTTGTCATTGTCAATATAGAATATATATGAAAAAATTGACTGAAGAGTGTTGCGGATGCGAAGACGCCGTAAGATTACTACAATTTTTGTGCTGGGAGCATGCAGGCTGGTCACGCGCAGCTTTGACGGAGTTATTGTGGCAGCTGGCGTATGCATACTGTCATGAGTTACGTAAGCACGCAGATGCGCTTACTACACTATTACTATTGGAGGACAGCTGGCAACAGCATCGGATCCATAACGTTATTAAGGTGATATTGCAAGCTTTTTCAACGTAATGGCGCACACTATAATATTTATTTTTTATTTAAATGTAATAAACCAAAACCTTTATAATTTTAGGGTGTGTCAGAGGACCGTCCTGGCTTGCTGGAGACAGCGCTACGTTCGCGCGGGCACTACCAGAAACGAGCGTACGCTTGCGTAAAACTGTTAGTTGGCGTAATGTGTCGAGCTCCTGCTGCTGTACGCGCCATGCACTCGCAAACCGACGCACGCCGCCGCTGGCGTCAACTGCTTTCCTGGCTACAAGACGAGCTCGACCGCGTACGTAGTGAATTTACAAAAATCTTTCCTAACAACAGACTCTGTTATAATTTTGCTAATTTGATTACAGTGGAGAAATTTTTCCTTTTGGTACAAACTCGATTCGTGCCTGGCTAATAAGCTTTCTTTTTAAAAACATCAACAATATACCTAAAACTTTAACATTTCCGTTTTTCACGGCGGTTAAATACAATGAAAATTTTGGTTTAGGTATTTTGCTTACAATACATTTACTAATTGTACTTTTCAAGTTTGACAAGAGAACAAGATTCCTTGTCGGAAATTACATTAAGTGCCAAATATCTAAATTTTTAAACTAAAAATCATTTACATACTCTTTATTCAATTATTTTTGTACAATTGAGAATTCTGTTCCAGAAGTATGGTCCAGGTGGTTACGGTTCCTACGGTACTTGGTCCCCACCCGGCACTTCAAACGAAACATCTAGTGGCTATTTCTTAGAGCGCAGTAACTCGGCACGGAAAACTCTGGAAAAGTAAGTTGCATTTACATTACTCTTCTTTTCTTTTAAAACATGATGTAATGACTGTTATAGGTGTTATACACATATTTATCGGCTGAAACTATTAAATTATGTAATCACTGTACAAGTTTTTTATAGTTTTACAACGATTTGATAGCATTGAATTTGGTTGTTTAATCTGTACATAAAAATGTGTTATTATTAAAAATCTTAAACGTGGCGTCGGAACTATGATAGCTCTTTATAAGTGCTGTATAATTGCCTAACTTGAGTTGGGATATCCACTAAGCTTGAGATTCCAATAATGTCGACTGCTTTTCACGTAGTTATATATATTGTTATTACACAGAGCTTATCAGCTTTGCCCAGAAGAAGATGACGAAGAGGACGAAGGGCGTGAAACAGCCGAGGGCTCTGGATCCGGAGAAGCAGGTGAGGGTAGTGGCGAGGATGAAGAAGGTCCAGAAGAAGAGGAACCTACCACTCGACGCTTACAAATGGCGCCACCTGCTCTTACGCCTGCCCCCGTCCCGCCGGCACCAGCTAACCCCGCGCCCCGCGACCCACTCGCCGGTCTCTAAGCGACGTGATCCGCCCGCGAACCATGCCTCTAGTCTGCCTCTACGTAACTATTTATTTTATCGCTACCCATAGTTTACAAAACGCGGGTTATTATTTATACCCAGCGCTGCGTAATTTAACAGCTCACGAGTGAATGCCTATGTAAACGTTGATGGTTTTAGTTATGCGTACACAGCACCAGCACCACTGGCAGCGATCCTATAAGCGAGTCGGATGAGCCGCTAACTATTGCGTTATTACTTTGTTGTTTATCGCCTGCAACACATTTTGAAAAGCGCCTCATTATTATTTGTTTCATTTACAATGTTTTAATGACATTTTGGGTTAATGGCTCATCATACTGCTTATAGCATGCACTTAAATACATTTCGTAGTGAATCGAAAAATTAAAAACCACTTTTAAATTTCGGTGCGTCTTTTTCCCTTATAAAGTTCGTTTTCGATTTTATACTGCAATATAGCTGTGCACTCAAAACATTCAACTCATTTAAAATATATTTCTTTTCTTAAAAATGGTATTATTATATTTATCTTTTTATTTTCCAATATTCATTTTACTATGAATAATATTGGTTATGAATAAAAAATAAAAATTTTTATATTTTTTAGGGTTCATGGTACAAAATTTTTATAACACTATTATATGAAGCCACCACGATCACAATTTGACGTATTGTTTATAATAGCGCCATATGGTTAAATAAATGGTTCGTGCGTTTCGAAGCTTTGTTGTGAAAAAGAAAAACAGTAATTTACATTGTTCATTGAATACAGACGCTAGTTCAGACATTGAGATTCAGTAAAATTATGTTATGCTGTTTGTTGGTGCACACTGATGTATTTTAGTGCATAACGTCGTCAGAACAGTCGGTCGCGTCAGTATACGCATAGCAGTAGTTTTGTTCTGTGATGTTAACGATATATGTAAAGTTTATTTAGAAGGGCATTTATAATTAAGTATTACATTGGAAAGTTGATTTCGCCCCTTGTATATTCAGTGATGGAGCTCCGATACTGTTGCCTGTTGGAAAACGCGCACATTATCTCGAAGTTCCATCGAGCCGGTAGTTACTTTTGTTTTTATTATTTTTGTAATTTAATGTTCCGCTTTAAAAGTACCATAATATTTATTTTTTTCTTATTAAGATTTATTCATAACCCTTATTCAGTAAGAGAATTTATTTTCTATGTACCCATAGAGTTTTTGAAGCTTAATAATTACAATTAGGGAGTTATAATAAAAGTGTGGAAACTGAACTATTCACTCGTATTAATTTTGAATGCAACATTATCAATCCTAAAATTTATTTCCTTCTTTTTCTTGTTTTAAAAAGCATTTGTGTCGTAACAACGTTTTTTAATTTAACACTTATTTTTATTATAAAACTATATAAGTATTAATAAACATTAGTTTCAAACATTTCATGGACAACATAACTTTTATGAATAAATATGTCTTAAAAAACGTTGCTTACTAATAAAAATAACCACAGTTAAAAAAATAAAAATAATCATAAAAAAAGGACAAATCCGAATTCTTGAATTTTTATGAAACTGAAAGAACTAATTGAATTATTTACTCCATTTTGGTCGCTGATTGATTTATTATATACCAGAAAGGTTTCTTTTATAACCTCGTTCTCTCTATGAATACATTTGTGTGTATGTTGTTAACCTCCGAAACTATTAGACTGATCAACATCGGCACTTTGCATGTATTCTTAAAACATTTTTTTTTTAATATCTACTTCGGCGCTACAACTATTTAACTTCGAAGCCTTTGAACGATGTTTAATTAAAAATTGATATATACTACTAATAACTGTAAAGAACATATGCGTCACCTAATGTAATTCATTGTATTTATTTTGTATTATTAAATGTATACATAAATAGTTAATGTATTATATTCCATTATCTATGATTTTTATCGCATACTTATTATTGCTAGCTTCTTTCGCAATTAGGTTTTTGTACACGGATTCCATAAAGAATTTTGCCCTATTTGAGTATATTTGGTATTAATAAGAAGCTATTACAATTTAGTTATTAACTGGGTAGGAAAGCGAATAAAATCGATCATTAATATAAGGTAGAATACATATTTACCTAATATTAATGAAACTAGTTATGGTTATAGCGCTCGCAATTGAATTAATACTGACACACGTCAGTAAGATGGTTAACAAAAAAAATGGTATTATTTTCACACACTTTCATATATATACCGGGAACTCGCCAGATTATTTACGTCTGCGAATAGGATCAAAATTTAAAAATATCTCAATCCCTGTATTTTTTCTCCGATTTAAATTAAAATTTTAATGTTTTTTATATTTACTTGACTGATTTGTTTATTAATTCATTATATAAATTCGTTAATATGGAAAAAATTCTAACTTGATTACTTAAGGAAATTATTTTCATTAATATTTAAAAATGCGTTAGTTTATTAGGACCATAATTTAAACTGAAAAACTTAAGTTGATTTGCATATTATTTTTATAACATCATTTTTGTACAAGTTGGTTTGCCACCACATAGTTGTTACATATTGTGGGTCAGAGCATTGTTTTGGCCTATTACAGATTAAGCTTAATAGTGTTCTACCAGTAACAGCAACACTGTTGTTATTGGTTAGTAAAAATAGTAAAATAGGTATTATTAACTAGTCTTACTGGAAATGTTGCCACTACATCAATGTTCTGCTTTGTATTATATTAAGTTATTTATTTTTGTATTTCTTTATGGTTGTATATTTTCTTACTTGATAAGGATTTCATTTTATTTTAAATTCCGGAAGAAACCTCGTGATTATAGAAAAGTCGTATTTAACTACACAAAAGTTATTTTACATTAAAATTAAAACCCGTTTAAATACGAAATAGTAATGGTAGTGTAAAGGTACTGTAAGATTTAAAACATTAACCAGCATTAAACACATTTTTAAAATCTTTATATTATAATAACTGTTTTTAGAGTTTGCATATTTCTCTGTTTAAACCACCGCGATGTTTTTATGTAGTAAGCACATTGGTATTATAAATAAAACATAAGGTTTAAATGAATACTGGTCACAGACCTTGTGCCTTATTTTAGTTTTGTTTTGCTCAATTTGCTGGCATCTGAACTTGTGTATTTTTTAAGGTAACCAAACCTGTTATATTATTTTCTTTCGGTAAGACTAAATTCGATAAATAGATTTAGATAAATTGCCAAAATTGCTTGACGTGCTTGTAGCCCCAATTAACTTTGTATAATTAATATTTAATAATTATCTAAAGCCTGGTGCATTAGGCGTTGTTTGTTATTAACTTATTACCAAAGATGGGTTTCTAGGTTGGAGAATATTTAGCGGCCGTTTTTTTTCATAGCTTAATAAAATAACTAAAAATTTTGTATCTTTTATAAAATGCAAAATTATTATGTTTCGTTATTGAAATAAAATGTGATTGAACTTAGTCTTAGATAGGTGAGATAGAAATATGTTAATAAAATCGCAACAAACTGCCAAACACAACAGATTCGATTCACAGTAAATATTTACGAGTTTCACGATTCTGTAAATATCATTAGAGCTAAACTCAGTCATTTATATATTAAATGTTACAAACCGACCTGTTTGAAACTCGCAGCAATTGGAAATATTCTATCACTACTACAGACAGAAGTGAATGAGGCAAATAATGTTTAATAATAAATTTGATGTTAGGATTCATTACAGTTGTACAATGTCTACAGAGAACTCCCTCATGCATAAAAGTCTTAACAGTGTAAACTGATAATTATATTGTAAGATCGATTGAGTTTTGTATAACATTTCTATGGCGAATATGTAACGGATGGCATTTAACATTTGGAATGCTCCGAAACTGCATTTGAATGTGACATTAAAATCAAGAAATAAATTTATAAAAATTTAATGTTGTGTATCATTCCTGTACATTTATACTACTCCGCTTAGTGACTAAGTGCTGAATATGGATCCGGTGGTCTTTTCGGTATACGGTAAGAATTTTCGAATCGGATTGGATTTTTTTTATTCAATGAAGAGTCGAGACGAGCGAGATGTTTCACCTGATAGTAAGTGATACGCCTGCTCATACCATTGTGCTCGTCGCCTTGAAACAAGATGTTAGCTCTTATTGCTTCAATAATTTCGCTAGCTACAACTTAATTCAAATCTAAACAGTAATGTTTGCACATTACTATATTACGGCAGAAATATGAGCTGCGGTGGTACGTACCTACCTGAACGATTTGGTAACAGAGACCTACCAACAGTAAAATACAGTGGCTAACATCTTTACAATGTAAATCTGCCGCTATAACAGCAATGTTGTGTTCCGGCTGCCAACATGTTATACCCAGAGTATTCTGACCGAGTACACTTCAAGATTCACGGCCTCATTGTCACTTAAGACCATTCAAAATTGAGGTGGTTAGCCTATTGAAGATAAAAGAGAAATATGTTTAGTGGTGATAAACAATAAGAATACATGACATTCCTGAAGAACGACCACAAATCGGAGTAAATAGATTGCACGCTATAATTCTCTTAATTACCGTAAATAAAATGTGTAGCTCTATCCTAATAAGAACGAAACAAATGACAGTTTATTTTGTTAATCATTACAATTGTGTTTTAACAAAACAATTTATCGTTTTTGACCTGTGGCCTAAGTGATAAATCTTTAACGAGTAGTATTATTAGCAATACGCAATATTTTTTTTATTCATTATAACTTTTGCTACCAGACATAACCATTGTCTCTAATTTATAATGGATAAATACGTTAGCGTAAAAGAATTAGAAGAAGCGGGTGCTTCTGTCTTACCGAAAGCTACACGTGAATATTACA
Organism: Ornithoptera alexandrae; assembly: GCA_029030555.1. Taxonomy (NCBI): domain Eukaryota; kingdom Metazoa; phylum Arthropoda; class Insecta; order Lepidoptera; family Papilionidae; genus Ornithoptera; species Ornithoptera alexandrae. Next base: position 5,366,412 of record JARDVY010000023.1, on the reverse strand, counting down.
AAAGCGGTGCAACGGATGAGTATACTTTGCAAGAAAATAGACGCGCTTTTCAAAGGTAATTTGTTAATAATCACTTATATCAATACGAAAAAAATTAAACAATATATTTATATAATTTTGTAATAATAGTATTCGTAGTATAAAGTGAGTAGGTAAATAGAAGTTATGTTATGAACAGATTGCGAATTCGCCCAAAATGTCTAGTAGGGCTCAACGACGTCAATCTTCGCACAAGAGTTTTAGGTAACGAAGTTTCCATGCCAGTGGGCATATCGCCAACAGCAATGCAGAGGATGGCACATGCTGACGGCGAAACTGCAAATGCTAAAGGTAAATCTCACGTCGCACTATGCAGCTGCTATTTATCATTATATTTTTTAAAACAAAAGAAACTTAACAAACTCTTCTTGTATAAATATATACCATATTTTAGCTGCTGAAAAAGAACAAGTAATTTTTATACTCAGTACTATTGCTACAAGTTCTATAGAAGAAGTAGCTGAAGCTGCACCGAAGGCTATTAAATGGTTCCAGCTTTACATTTATAAAGACAGGTGAGGAAAAAAGCTTAATTAATTTTAGCGACTTGAAGAATTTTATTATTTCGATAAAAAACATCACACATTGCATCCCATTGCTAAGTGAAAAATATTACAAGAATAACATAGTTATGTAACGTCATCTTGCTACTCAAAGATAAGGTGTCGATAGTTCAAATACTAAAGCGTAATGAAAACAAAAAATGTTATTAAAAAATATTAACATTTATGCACTTATTAAAATAATTCCTTATTTATGGCTTTTATAAATGTAAAAAAGTTTATTTATTCAAGAGAGGTGACAAGGAATTTAATTATGAGAGCAGAGAACTCTGGTTACAAGGCAATTGTATTAACAGTGGATACTCCACTAATTGGTTTAAGAAGAGCAGATATCCATAACCAGTTTACTTTACCTCTACATCTTAGGTAAGTACTGTTTCTTTATATCAACACACATTTGTATAAAGTCTTCAGGAAATGGTGCCTTATAATGTTCGCCTTCTCTCCTACGCACAAAGCATACAAAATAATGTAGAGGATTAAACAAATTAATATATTTTAAGCCATATCTTTTATTTTGTATTCATATTGTTTATTACTATTAGGAATTTAATCCGAATTACTAATTTTAAAGGTCGTTTCGTTTGACCACACGATATTTAACCAATTTTCTTCAGAGTGATTTTGGTACTTCAGGGCTCACTCATACCGAGCTTTTTTGTTATAATGGGAAAGCCAGAGTTTCTCCCTTACTTTACAGTCTTTTAAATTAGCAGCTTGAAGTCTTACAGAAGGTTCGAGTAGAAATTGTGCTCAATATTTTTGGCCAAAGCTGCATTGTCCATTTATTATTCTTATTGGCTTCAGCTTATTTGTTTACCTATTCATGTCTTTCTTCTAGATCAATTTGTTGATTTAAAGATATGGTAACTTAATTTTAATTTCTCCTCTTTCATTGCATTTTGATTCATACTATTTTTATGTATGACATATGATGTACAAAGACCCGTCATATTTAACGACATATAAAAAGGTATAATTAAATAACTTTTTCTTGCTCTGATTCTAGCTAAAATGTGTATGTATCAAAAAATATAAATTTCATCATAAATAGCAAATAATTCTTCTAATCACACTTTAATATCAATAAACTTTGTGTTGACTTTAATATTTTGTTATAAAAAAAACTTACAATTATCTAATTTTTTAGACTTGCTAATTTCGAAGGATATCTATCAACCAAAATACATTCGACGAATGGAGGAAGTGGATTAAACATGTATGTTAATAGTCTATTTGATAAGACATTAACTTGGAATGATATAAAATGGCTAAAGAGGTAAAAAGAATACAAGTATTAGTGTAAATAATATATAAAATTACATTAATTGAATTTTTGCTTCAGCCCTTAACATTATTATTTTCCTTAAGCATTACAAGTTTACCGATAGTGGCAAAAGGAATTCTACGAGGGGACGATGCTGTGCAAGCTGTGAAAGCAGGATGTACAGCTATTTTGGTTTCAAACCATGGTGCTAGACAACTGGACGGAACTCCAGCAACGGTAAATTAGACTATTCTAATTGAATTTGTCTAAAAAAACTTCCTGTTCTTTAAATACATTCCACCAAATTTTTCCTGATTGTAACTTTTTTTGTAAATTTGGACTATGAACGAATTTTAATCTGGTTCGCCAACGTGCCTTGAAAAATAAAGCAGTTATTGTGTTTACTTTTATTATTTCATTGTGTATTCGAAAAAAGTTTATACACGCATCAAAATAGAGAAAAGATTGCTGTGGATTATAATAACCATGTTTACTAGGATGTATTCCAAGTCATACATTATGTGGGAGCCTTACAGTGACCAAATACAATTACTCTGTACCCATTGCAAAATAGAGAATAGTGTAATGAACACAATTGGGACAATTCAACATTAAGTGCGGGATGGTCATTCAGTGGTAATTAATACCTTCCATCCTTTTTCATGATACATTAGTTATTTTTCTAGTTTTGTAAAACAAACAAAAGTGATACGGTACAAATTATATCACTATGTATCTATGACATTGAAGCTCTGCTTACAGTGTCATTATAAATGCTGTTTGTTTTTTATTACTTCCTGATAATGGTACTAGCCTATCTATATTTGTTTATATGTAGCTCATAGATATTGCAATTAAGACAGTTTTTATGATTATTATATAAACTAATTAGTTTTATTCTTATAACTTTTAATTCCAGATTGAGGTACTACCGGAAATAATAGAAGCGGTCAAGAATTACAATGTTGAAGTGTACTTAGATGGTGGTGTAATGTCTGGGACGGATGTTTATAAAGCTTTATCCCTTGGGGCAAAAGCGGTAGATATAATTAATTATACATTTGTAAAAAATTATATTTTTTGGTTTAAAAGTCTTACATAGCTGATACTAATAAGTTGTGTTTAATTGTTACAAGTATCTTACTTGTAACAATAAAATACGAATGGAAGATAATAATTTAAATTTTTATATTTAGGCAAAAATTAGGTGCATAATTGCAGCATACAAGTTAAAAAATTTTAAACATTTTTAAATATTGTTTGCCGTAAAATAGATTTGCAAATAATTACTTTTTGACAATATCAAAACGAAAAGAATTTAAGAATTTTATATTTTACATTATCAAATATCCTTTATTGAGATATAGCAAAGCCTTCACATAAATACTGTGTTTTGTGCTTATATGAGAAGTCAAGTTTACAAAAAATATTTTTTCTTTTTCACATATTTGTCAAATATTAATTATCGTACGTATAGAATTATTATCATAGATTTATTGAAAAAAAAAATTGTCAATAGTATTAGCGATTCTTATTAACGCGTTCTGCATTCCACTCGTAACCAATATTATGTTCAGTGATATTGTATTCGTCACTGTGTAGATAGAACACTTTCCACTTTCCACAAATACAGGAGACTCGAGCAGCGCATCCGCACTCTCGTCAGACACATCATACTACCCGTTGACGGCTAGATTTTTGATACAATTAGCTTTATAGGTGGCGCGATTGCCAACAACGGTTGCTAATATATAACGAAAACATTTATTAGCTAACTCATCGATGCTACATAAATGGTATATTTATTTGTGCAGGTGTTTGTCGGCCGTCCAGCCTTATGGGGATTAGCATTAGGCGGAGAAGCTGGAGTTCGACGTATGCTCACCATATTTAAAACAGAATTAGAATATGCTTTCCAAATTGCAGGTAAATGCTGTGATTTAATTACAACTTAAACTATATTCATCGCCATCATTTCAGCCTTTTGTTGAACATAGACCTATCCAAAATAGTTTACTGCGCTTCTTTTAAATTCAAAAGAGGGTCGTTTAAAGTTTAGCACTTGTATACCTTTTCCTGGTGTTATAGTTCAGATAAGATATTAAATATTTGAAAATAGAGAGTAATGAAAGCTATATAATTCAAATGTTCTGAGCAAAACAGTGCAGAAGTTTCTTAGCTCTTTTCCAATTTCTGTCTTATCTAGATTCTATGTAACATATATTATTTTTTAAGAAATGAATATATAGGTTTACTATATTTTACAGGTACATCGTCGACCGAAGAAATTACTAAGGACTTTGTAGTTCACAAATCTGTGTACAATAAATTATAAAACAGATGTATATTTTTAATACATATTTTGCGAGAAATCGCAAGAACACATCCGAATTTTTATAATATGTTAGTATCAGCATTATTGTGTGCTCTTGCTGCAGTGCTGCACTAAAGCTCGTAACTAGTGTAATTTTCCCCCTGCATCCTAATGCACCATTTCTTTTATTTGCTGTACTCTAATAATATGTTTAGATAGACGATCGCTAAATGATGTTGTGTGAACATCTTAACTAACACCTCATTGTTAACCACCATGTAAAACTTAAACAGGTTGCGTCGTCGTAATTTAAAACAATCATGTTTATTCGAGCTTGAGTCGAATCGAAGTATGAAATAATCAAATTTATTTTCTGTATTTAGGACATTAAAAAGACAATAAAAAAATCAAACCAAAGTGCGCATTTTATAAAACGTATTTATTCTCAACAATTTACCCGTTAATATTATACAATTAAAGCCGTACAACAACAATAGATCCTTCTGAAGTGTGAAGTTGATAATTTTTGAAGAAATTCTTGCTATGGACACTAAGTGAAAGAAGATAAATTAATATTTTACACATTCTTTTGTTACTGTCACAAAATTATCTTATAATAAGTTTTCGATAAAGATTATACAGAACTAAAGGCGTCATGTAGTTTTTGTCCGGCCAAAAAGTTTTTGATATTTTCTGGAAAGCAACCGCATTCATTCTAATTAGTTAAATATAAATCATTACATTGGTTATAAATAAGACAAATAAAAATATTAGGTCCTTACATATGAAATTGGCGTTTTATACGGGAGGAATATAAAGTCAATTTTTTATGTAAAATATATTTAATTAATGCACCGCGTTACGCATGCACCGTTGTTATCTATGCACTTTTGCCATCTCATAGGTAGTTCATTGATCCCTTTACTAAAAAAACCACGGGGGCGACAATCAATAAACTCTTTGAAGGCGGTTTGGACTGCCGCATCGGAGTTGAATTTTTTTCTTTATAAGAAGTTGTCCAAATTCCGGAAAAAATGGAAATTTTTTGGGGCAAGGTCCGGGGAGTACGGTGAATGTCGCAGACATTCCAATTGTAGCTCATCTAACTTAGTGGTTGTTTGTTGTGCAGTGTGTGGTCTTGCGTTGTCATGAAGCACCAGTGGCCTAGAGCGATTAACCAATCTCGGTCGTTTAGCAGCTAGTTCTTCCTTCATGGTTTGCAGTTGCTGACAATAGATATCTGCGGTAATTGTTTGGCCAGAATTTAGAAGGCTGTAGTGAACGACACCGGCGCTAGTCCACCAAACACTCTCAAGTAATGTTTTCTGAGTCAATTTTCGTTTAGGGCAGGATTTGGATAGATCTCCGGGGTTCAGCTATTGCGACGAGTGCTTCCAATTATCGTGCAGTATCCACTTTTATCACAAGTAAAATCCCTTCATTATTGTGTCGGTTAAGCAGAGTCCAGCACAGCAGTCGACGCGTGTTTGCAAGTTCGATTCAATCAACTCTTATGAGGTACCCATCGTTCAAGTTTTTTTACTTTCCCGATTTGCTTCAAATGGATTAATACAGTTTTGTCACTTACCCCGAAGCCTGCACCCATCTCTGAAGTGTTTTGTGATGGATCTGCTTCCACAATAGGCTTTAATTCTTCATTTTCCAATTTGGTCTCCGGCCGTCTACGGGGTTGGTTCTGAAGGTCGAAATTTCCAGAACGAAAACAATGAAACCAAAACGGTATCGTGCTTTCTTTTGCCTCACCAGTGCCATACACATCATTAATCCTTCGAGCTGTGTCTGCAGGACTGGTGCCACTGTAGAACTAGTATTCGTAATTATACCGATATTTCATGTTTTCCACTGTGCGGTAATAAGCGACCCCAAAGAAAAAAATAATTAGGAAAGAACAAATGAATGACTGTTTTCAAAACTCAAATGTACCGGCTAAATGAATTTATAAATTTGAATTTAGAATTCTTAACCAAAGAGGAGATATTTTAGATCAAAGTGATCAGTACGACAAAACGCTAATTACCTATGTAAGGACCTAATAATTGAAAAAGAACATTAATTTCAATGAAGTAATTTCAAACAATTAACAGTAGTGTTCGTAAGAATTACATTCTAAAGACTTGTCAATGTTAATAGATACTTTAATAAAAATAAAAACAAAATACTTTATTTCTTATTAATTTTGTATAATTTTAATTCCGCTCTGTCTAATAATTGCTCAGACGGTTGCGAAATTCCTACAATATAACACTTATTCGCTGTATTACATTTAAACTGTTTGTATCTGTACATGTGTATGTGAACATTATGTGTATGTGCTTTCATTTATTTTGTATTGCTTAATTTTAATTTTATATATAACTGGCGGATATCAAATTCGCAGGGCCTTAATCCGATGAAACTGTTACAGTTGTCATGGAAACTAACAGCGCAAAATTATCCAAAAATTTTTAAACTGCGATACTGCATTTTTGCAAAAAACCATAAAAAATATATGTTGAGATAAAAATGTTATCTATCATCATCATCTGCTAGCTTTTTGGTGATATAGTAAGATTGCTAACTGGTAAAGAATGCCGATAGGCATTAATTAAGTCCATCTATTCTAACGTAATTTTAGGGATGCGAATAAAGATTTTAAATAAATTTTAAATAAAAAAGTTATAGTTTTCGTTTCCTAACTATCCGATTGACTGTACTGTAACTTGAGAATTAATTGCAATAATATTAAAACAAAATAAATAGATCACGGATTAATAATATACAAAAGATCGATTAAAAAAAGGGAGTGAAAATTTGTTATACTATATTAAATTAACGTTTTTTTATATATACTACTATTTATTTTGGAAAAATATTTTAAATTTTTTTATATTCGTTTTATTGTATATTAAAAATTATTTCTTATATGTAATAAATATAGTAATCAAAAGTGACTATAGAAGTACGCATAACTCAGTGTTATGGAAGTTAAGGAATATATTTGTAATGAATATTATTCAATTTATATTATGTTATATTGTTTATTAATGCATTAAAATAATAACATGTACCTTGAAATCGCAACCAAATAGGTTAATTCCTGTCTTAAGCTTTTTTAATGTGTCCTTTAGGAAGACGTCGTCTCTTAATTTTTGTTTCAATAACATTGTATCGTTGCAAGTGTTGCATTCATTTTGTATTTGTTCCCAGTAACTATAATGGTCATCTTTGACTAAAGCATCTTTTCGTTTCATATATTCCACTAAATTATACGAAGAGTTATTATCCTCCACGTCTTCATTGTTTGAGCTTTCCGAATCATTAATGAGATTGTTCTCTGCGTTTTTAGTTGTGAATAAATTTTTAACGCTTTTTATTATCGTCGTACAAGATTCATTGATAGCGTTAAATATTCTATCGCCGATTGTACTGCCTTGCTCTCTTTTAACCATATTTTTTGTGTGAGATATCGATTTAGCCTTAAATGAGATATTTTTAAAGCAATTTTTATACATTTTATTGAACGGTGAATGTTTCTTAGAAATGCGTGAAGTATTCGTTTTGCTGCTACCAATCTTTTTAGGTGTCGATGTGAATGTTGGTCTAAAGTCTAAATTGCTTTCTTCTTGATCCACATTATCGTTCGACACCATATTATCAAAGCGGCATTCTGTATTATTTAATGAATTTTCTAAACGAGACTCTTTATTCTGAACTTTTTTTGGGAATATGCGATTTTTATCGCTTTTAATATCATCCATATCTTTCAATGTTTTGTCAACAATTTCTCTTAAGAACGAAAATGAATAATTTTTACTTTGGTTGTAGTAATTTTTAGAAATTAGCTTGTTTAGGTCGTTAATATTTTTATTGCTATGTCTATTTGAATATATATACGATTTTTTATCAATCTTGTTCAAGGAAGAGATTTTATTAACAAAATTATTTTTACTACATTGAAAATTTGAAATTTCTTTTACAATATTCTGCAATAAGTTTGAAGTGTCATCACTACGATGTGACTCCAACGTATGGGAATTTATAATTTCATTTTGTATATCGTTTTTTCCATAATCAAGTATTTCTCTAGAAATTCCTGAAATACATTTTAGTTATTGTAATCTGTTACGAGACGGGGTCACAGTTTGTTAATGAACAAAATGTGAAGACAATAATAATAATTATTAAGACCCTTTTAAACAGGTTACTTTGATGATACGATATTAATAAACAGCTACTAACAAAAAACGTGATTCATTACAACACACTACTCAATCAAAATTTTTCTTAGTGTTTTAATGCCTATCATGAGAGCTGGTCACAGGCAATACGATTAAATCAAAGTGAGAAACTAAAGTCTTTCTTCAAAAATTTTTAAATAATAACTATATAATACCTTCATTATTCGAATTGAGTCTATGGAGAATTATAATCACCCATTGAGTCACCTGTTAATCATAAAAAAATATGCAGAAAAAATTCACAACCAAATATTTATTTATTATTAACATCTTTTTTTGTTTGCTTGCTTGCTTATTAACCAATACTCACTTGTGATGAAGGTTCATAAAGGCACCTTAAATCTTGTAGCTCATATAAAATATTGGACTCACTTAAAATTTTCTTGTTAATATCAGGTGATGATACAACTGTGTTTAAAAGTTGTAAACAATACTCATATTTCAAATATTGTCTAGAATATAAAATTCGTTAAGTAATTTGTGGCTTTGTAATTTATGTTAAAATAATTTAAAAATTGGCTGATATTATTATAAATTTTTTTAATTAACAGACCTGCTAAACATGTGAACTCCGCTACAATCGTAGAACAATTTTATATTACGTTCATTGTTAATTATCAAACTATTAGCTAATTGAAATAAATCTTCCTTCCCTTGCCGACATCGTTGCACGCACTGGAAATTATAAACTTCATAATATTTTTTATTTATTTTACACGTGGGCGGTGATAAAATGTAACATTTATAAAAAAAACGGATAGATTTTATTCAGTTTGTAACCATTATTATAGATGGCAAATGTATAAAGAGTTAAATTAGGCTAAACAATTATTCTTGTGTTTATCTCCAGTATAAATATAAATATGTAAGAGATCGTAAATTAACCACTAGATTAACTTTACATCATAAAAAGTAAGACTATTCACACTTTTTTTTTCAATTATAAAAACGCAAGGTTTTTTTAGATGAGCTGGTTTTGATATTATTATCTTTTTAATACGACTTACCAAAGGAATAAGACATGAGCAATAGTTCTGGTTAATTTCGTAACCGTGACATGTTTCAGCGAGACATCGGCAAAGTGATTGCCACGTATCTTGTTGCTGTATTAAAAAAAGCTTTTATCAACATTAGTAATTTATGCAATAGTAAATTGCATTAACCCAGTAGCCGCATGCGTTCCTCTTTGACTCGTACCTTCGAGGAGGATCTTGTGTAGCACAAATGTTTTATAGCATGTGCTACAATTTATAGTTAAGAAAAACGTATTTACGTATTTACATCGCAACGCTTATTTGTATAATCACTTTATACAGGTTGTGTTTTATTGAACGTGCTTAAAATAAAAATGACTATCATAATGTGGAAATATCTTAATTAGAACCTCATTGTTACGGGAAAAAGTATCCCTTACCATCGGATGTAAATACTACACAGAACATTTATTCCTTAAGTAAATAAAAATTAATTAACATCAAATATAAAATTTCCAAAGTATTTTTTGACTCACCAACATTCCCCTGGTGAAAAGTTTAGACATAGCAGTAAGGCAGCCGCTGATTCTTATCATATTTTGTGCATATACAATCAAAATGCGCCGCTTTGATGTCACATTTTCTTCTTCCGTGTATAGAAGCGCCGTAAGAAAATTTAACACTACAATAGTTTTCTTTGGCAAACCTCTTGTTAAAATTTCACATATTTTATCATACAAAGGATTAAACTTAATTATTACGTCACTGTGTTTGCCCTGCAATATTTATAAATATGTATCAGAAATAGCTAGCCGCCAAATACAACATTACCAACGCTACAAAAAATTATTACTAATATGTATATAACCGTTAAGCCATATCGTAGCCTTGCCAAATCTTAATTGAATGACTTAGTGTTTTTGAATTAATACTTGTTAATAAATCACATTCATGATAAATGTAATACCGATTTCTAAAACATCACCATCATTTTTCTTTTTTGTAGGTCTATTATTTTAATGTTATCAGTATAAATAATAAAATAAAATTATTACATTCAGTACCAAATAAGCTGCTAAGAGAGAAAAAGTTTTAACTTGCGCCTGGATTTCACGGGATACGTGCAACAGTTCTAAAATCTGGTATAAGTCACTTTTTGTAGCATATTGCATAGACCGTGCGAAGTTCTGAAAAAAAATTAATGAATATAGTACACGATAAACTAGAAAATAATTTGCTAGTTTTTATTCTACATTTATTACCAGTAAAGAAGTGTTATCATTTTTATTTACACATACAAGTAAACTATTATAAAAAGTACAATTTTGTAACATATTCACGGTTTTAGATCGGCAAATTTTGGCGCCGCGGTAATTTTTTTTTAAAGATAAGGACTTTTCTGATTATGTTGTAATTGATACGCGGCTTAATGCTTAGGTTTTAATTATATTGTCAATATTATTATTTAATATGACTAAATAAAAAATTAAACTTGAATGTATTTTCTTCTCCTTTCAAAGTAAGTTTGAGAAGCTAGAAATTTTAGGAAATTTATTAAATTTTCATACCATTATAATAAAATTTATACACAACGCAGTTTATTTGATAGTGTATTACTATTTTATAGGCAAATATGAATTATGGTTATTAAGAGAACTTTGTTCCGCGTTATGTCGGTCTCTTTATTCTCCGCGGTTATTTATTGGATGGTGGTAGTGGCTAGGAAAGCTTTGCTTATGACTATCTTGGTCGCAAGGCGACCGTTTCGAGGAGCTGTGTTGTCCAATTGAACATATAAGTCTTCGAAGATGGTGCGCTGTATATTCGTTACAACATAGCAGAAAAGAAGTAGAGTAGTTAGAGATGGAGTTGCGTAGTACAGCTACCACTGCCAGGGTCGCAGATATGTGTGAAAATGTTCTCTTGGAGGCACAAGCGACGATAGAGGCGCATCGTGGGGTTTTAGATAGTGCATATAAACGATATAACCTGTCTTTGCCTGTGCAAGGTGAAGTTAAGATTCTGGATGATGTCAGTGCTGCAAGCCATTCGACTATTACAGCTTATCTGACACTGGGCACGTGGACCTGGATCTACGGCCTGTTTACAAACAAAAAAAGTGTACTACTTGTAGTATAGTTATCCGACGGCGGAGTTTTTATAATGTGTCTGGTTATTGGTTTCTCTGGCGAATCTACTCGGTCGTCGAGGACGGGCGCGGACCCGTTCCCCGACTACCTTCGCCTGTATCGGAATCTTTGAGCGGTGAGAACCGCCCCTGATCGCGGGTGTACTTAGTGTACGCGGTGTGTGAGTACCTGTGGAGCCGCGCTCTGAAGCGAGGGCGGCGTGATGCGGAGACTCGGAGCGTGTTGGTAGTGTGCGAGGTGTGTGTGGTGACGTGGGTGTTGTCGGTGGCTGTGGGTTCGTGTGTGGTGTGAGGGACCTTGGGGATGACGGAATTGGCGCATGCCGTGGTCTGCGCTTATTGGTCTTGGGCAAGGTGAAGTATCCGAAGGCTTTTATTTACACCACTAAAAAGAAAAAAGGTAAGAAAATGGGAAAATTATCTAATGTCTTGATGATATTTTATAACTGTTTCGTGTGAAAAATACACTGTATTTTGTTTATATAATTTGATTTAGAAATAAAACTTTATAAATTGTAGTCAAATATCCATCTTTTTAACTTCGCTCGGTGTGAACCGGAAGAAACACTAATGTTTTGAAGATCTGATGGTAGAGTATTCATAAAATTGGGTATTATATAATCAAAAGTTCTGTACCATAAACATTTTATTTCGAGACCATAATTTTTTTGTTTTTCTGGGCTGTATGGTTTTTGAGGTTTACCTTCCTAAGAAAAATTTAAAAACATTTGTAAATATTATCTGTCCGTTTACAACTGTCTTCGTACTTCTACTTACTGTTCGTTGTTATCTATGTTAAAAAGATATTATTGTTTTTGAGTCAAACATAAAACGTTTATTAATAAAATACATACTTCATTAAAATATAAGTGAATAGTAATGGACGTCGGCGAACTACTTTCTTTTAAGGTTATTTTTACTGTCACAATGTATTGAAATTAGAAATTATCGTACAGAGATAAAATACAAATATAAAAATGTTAACGTAATAAAGAGTTAGCCATTTCTTGATAATTCTGTACGTTTATAATTTTTTATTGAAAAAAATTATAATTTACAGCCAACGCCAACACCCAAAAGACCAAATGAAGAAGACAGTGAAGATTCTGAAGACGATTCAGTTAGACCATCAAAGGCAAAGCGTCTGACGTCTAAAACTGAGAGAAATGCTCAACATAAGGGTCAACCTTTGCCAAAAGAACCTATGATCACTGATAAGGAGAGAGAAGACATTCTCAGATTTGTTGAAACAGAAGCTACTGAAGTAGGTAGCTTGATGATTACATAAAAGTTTGAAAAAGTGTTTATCTGTTAAAACTAAATTAATACTTACTGCTCTATTTTTTTATGTTTTCTTTATTAATGGTGTATTCCAACCTATTTTCTGCACATGTATCAGCACTAAAAGTTTTTGTATTTATTTTAATATAAAGCATACCTAGTGTAATGTTTTAGTCTTGGGATACATTATGCCTCCAGGTTAGAAAAATTATAATTGTCTAGGACTATCAATGTAACCAGTGGTGAGAGCTATCTTTGGGATATTTTACTTGTGTATTAATTATAAACAGGGTTGAGTACTGTGAGGTATGCCATAAGAATGTATATCATTTCATATTTCAGGGAGAAGTGCTTGATGATACTACAGTAAAAAAATTAGTTCTCAACTTTGAAAAAAAGGTTTTAAAAAATAGAGAGATGAGGATAAAATTCCCTGATCAACCTGAAAAATTTATGGATAGTGAAATAGATTTACATGAAGCTTTGCAGGTTTATATCAATATATAATTTTTAGTTATATTAAAATATTTAAATTAGTAATATAAGTTTTTATTAATTCAAATTACTAGATTAATTACCGAATAGTAGTAATGAAGGAAGTGCTAAATTTAGTATCAGTTACCTATAGAAGTTCATGTTATTCATTGTCATGTTGCTCATTTTTAAACTTTAAAAGTGAATAAATATCAATATTATGTAGTTAACCAGTTGAATGGTTATTTTATTATTTTAGTTACTTTATCTTTGTTCTTTAAATTGTTTATTGAAAATTTTTAATTCTTTTGTTTATTTTCTAGCATCTAAGTGCTGTTGCAACAGTACCAGACCAATATCCTCTTATGGTGGAATTAAAATGCATAAATTCACTTTTGGAATTGTTGTCTCATGATAACACAGACATTTCTACCAAAGTTGTTAATCTCTTACAGGTTGTAGATATTTTATTCTTTCATAATTTATTTTAGGATTTCTTTATTTTAACTCCTTCTGTAGTAAATCTTAAAACATTTCTTGTTAATTTACTACTTTGAAATTATTGAATTTCATTAAATAAAAGAATGTTGAGTATGACCAGACTTAGAGGCATTATTTTTCCCAATACCATTGTATACAGAAAAATAAATATGCATTTTTTATCTCCATATATAAGAGATAGAAGAAAGAAGTTGTAGGGCTAGTATGGCCAGCAAAGCGGGCAGGGAGCAGCTAGTCCATCTTCTATTTGTTTATAATGAAAATAAGTTTCCTTTTTCACCAATCATGTGAAAACTACTGTACATATTGATATGGGAACAAGACCATTTGACACAGAATGATTTATAGAAGGATATAGGCTATTGTTTGATTTTCATAGATGGTTCATTATTTTGTTTCTAATTAAATTTTATAAACATTTTCATATTATTTATCCGAGCTATAGTAACAGTTTGCTATAGAAAGTAATTTGGGGTTAAGGATGTTCTTAAGGAACATTTTATATTATAGCCAGCAAAGTAGGCGAGAAACAATAATAGCATAAATAATTCCAGTAGCAGAAAATGTCCTCTATATTTTGTAAAAAATTATAAATTATTATGTAACTAGAGTGTTGTGTTTGCTTGTTATTCTTAGTAAATAATTAAATTTGGTTATTTTAAGGAATTGACGGATGTGAATATTCTTCATGAAAGTCAGGATGGTGCTGATGAATTGATTAAGGCCTTAGCAGAAGCAGATGCTCCTGCATTATTGCTTCACAATCTTGCACGGCTTGATGAACAAGTCGCAGATGAACGGGATGCAGTGCATAACACTTTAGGTATCTCACTAACATTATAAACAGATTTCATCAATACTCTTCAATATACAATGTTTCACGTAATGTAGACTGATTTCAATTACTTTTATAGAAATAGATCGAAAATGATTAATTTTTCATTTAATGTTAATATGTTTTGCAATAAGGACTTCAGGACCAGTAAAACTTAAAATTGTTGCAGGTATAGTGGAAAATATTACTGAATTTAGGCCTGAATTATGTAATGAAGTTGCAAAACAAGGATTCATACAGTGGATACTAAAAAGATTAAAGGTATAAATGTTTTTCATAAATATGATTATATGTTCAAATATAATTGTTATGGTGTACATTTTTTAGTTGAAAGTTCCGTTTGATGGAAACAAATTGTATGCAACAGAGATATTATCCATATTGCTTCAAAATACACCTGAAAATAGAAAATTACTTGGCGAGCTGGATGGTATTGATGTACTGTTGCAGCAGTTAGCAGTAAGTATTATAAACTGTCGTAATTTGTTTTAATTTAATACCGATGCTTTTTTATCTTATAAAATAATGTTTTTCCGACAGTAAGTGATACTCACACATAACAATGTCACGCTAGTTAGGATCTTTAGAGTGCACTACCAAACTATGCCAATGGTTATAAAACAAGAGATGTTAATGATAGTTACCCACATTAATTTACCAACTACAATGACCTTCAAATTAATCTATATTAATGTGTGCACGACTGATGGATGGGGCAGTAAGGTTACTGGGTGGCAGCCGCGTGCCCGTAGACGTAGGGCATGGAGGCTCGACAAGATGAACCGACGATCTGGTGAAGATCGCGGGATACTGCTGGATACGGACAGCATATGACCGATCGTTTTAAAAATTTAAGGAATCCTATAGTTTAGCAGCAGACGTCTTTCGGCTGCTGATGATTATAATGATAAATGTTTGCACTCTACGTTGTGGCGGCAGTAATAAGCGCTTCGGTATCTACCTTATTGGTGTCTGCCAACAGAGACCGACTGCCAGCAAAGAAACTAATCACTAGTCTACCACCATTGTTTTTTTTTTTACGTGGAAGGAAAGTCAATACCTGCCCCTACGGAGGTAAAGACAGGTTATGTCGGACTTGCATCGACTAAAACCCGCAGAATGTTCCACCATCGTTACTTTAATGCGAGGTCTCTGGCACGGTTTTGCACACCTCCGCGACCCCGCCAGCGCCGGCTGCACCGCGCATTTCCATCTCGAGAGGAGAGACGCCTCTGTAAAGGCGCGCCGGAACATACAGCGTGCTCTCCTCTTGGCCTCCTGTCGTCACCTAGGCAACGAATCTCCTTAAATCCATTACCCAGAAGCTACGGGAGCTAAGAGAGAAAACTCTCATTCTCGGCGGCGGACGTGGTTTTGAGATTCGCCGCCTACCATTACTACTTCTTCCCCACGCGGCTCCACCGTCGCCACATCAAATGTGCAGCACCGCTTAGTCGTGAAAGGTAGAGATAGCGGCGAACCGTAATACTGATACTGCTCACCCTCCGCGACTCCATGACGGCTGCGAAGTATAGTGCAAGCCACCGGCACATGTCCGAGGGAAGCTCCGTGAGCTCACCTGGAGCGGCCACCTCGAGCCGGCCCTGCACCTCTTAACTTCACCATGAGTGACTGAGCCACGGCTACTGAACCCCACCGCCACGACAAGACGGGAACATCTTCGGGAAGGACCAGTCTACCACCTAACTACTAGCAACTGCTAGTAGTTAGGTGGTAGAATTTAACGACATGCAACTGCATGTCGTTAAATTCGAATTTAATTTCAGTTTTACAAGAGACATGACCCGAGTGGTGCAGAGGAGCAGGAAGCAATGGAAAATATGTTTGATGCACTTTGCTGTGCATTAATGGAGCCTTCAAATAGGGACCGCTTTTTACGCGGAGAGGGTTTGCAACTTATGAATCTTATGTTAAGGTAATTAAATAGACAACAACTGATGATAATTTTCATTCATATATCAATCTGTTACATGTTAATCATCACTAGGTATTCCATTATTTTTATTTCCAATGAGCTAAAACCTGATTTCATTTTACTATGATGTTAAGTGGTAACAAGGTCAGTGACGATTAAGAGTTTGAATCTAAAATTATATAGCTGTTATATGTTGCCAGCCAGAACACAGCAACGCTGTTGTGGGGGCAGACAGGCTCAAACTAGAGACCACTTCCATGTTACAAGGCAAGCGGTTAGCCATTGCGTAATTTTAATTTCGCATGAGAAATAATCGTAAATATTTATTTACAATTCAAAGAGAGAAGAAAATGTCCCGAAATGGATCTTTAAAAGTTCTAGACCACGCTCTTGCCGGACCCGACGGTAAGGATAACTGCAACAAGTTTGTGGACATTTTAGGATTAAGAACTGTGTTTCCACTTTTCATGAAAACACCAAAAAGGAAGAGATTGCTCACAGTGGACCAGCACGAAGGTAATGTTAGAATAAAATCAGTATTTAGGAATTAATATTTAGTTTTTGCTTTTGATTATCGAATATACATTATGAGGGAAATAGCCTACCTACCACTAACGAAACTCCACAACAGCTGACTTCAGGTCCGAACCAGAGACTTTCCTATTACAAGACAAATTCTTAGCCCTTGCGTCACAGTAGCAATTTAAAGTTGTTATATAATTACTTATTTAATTTTTATTCTTTTTTTATAATATTTTTAATCATTATACTATTTTTTTTTATACAATATTTGTCTTTGTATTTAGGTATTATGTAAATTAACTTTTTTATCCTTTTATAACATGCAGTTTAATTATATTTTAATCTTAGTGAAATAATAAATTACCTTCGTAAATGACGTTGATATTAAATAAATTTCAGAGCACGTCGTATCCATAATAGCGTCAATGTTGCGAAACTGTCAGGGAAGTCAAAGACAACGACTCTTGGCAAAGTTCACTGAAAACGATCTCGAAAAAGTTGACAGGTTATTGGAATTACACTTTAAGTATATGGATAAAGTTGATCGAACCGAAAAAGAAATGGAGGTATGTGTGGTGTGGGTATAAAATTTCCATATTTGTAAGGGAATGCATACTAGTACAAAGTTTCCGTTGTAATTTAAAACTAAAAATAAAGTATTTAAGATGATCTGATCGATATCATTGAAATTATTGTTATTTATTTTTCCGTAATCATAAATGGTATAAATTGTTTCAGCAAGATGAAGAAGATGCTGATGATGATGCACAGTATTTGAAACGACTCTCTGGAGGACTCTTCACTTTACAACTAATTGACAGAATAATTTTAGAAGTATGAAATTAACAATTTGTAATGACAACATGTGGAACATATTCGTAAAATATTTCTACTAAGTTATATATAATATTAACAACACAAATGTTTATGGAAAAGTTGTTAACTAGCTTTGACAAAAACTATATCCAAACATTTAAGATTTTTTTATGTTTACATTGTTACTTACCATTGACCACAAATTCATTTTTGATGATAAATTACTGCACACTGGCCTTCTATATTTCAAATTCTAATATTATAAAATGAAAGTTGTAATACAATGATTAACATTAGGATAATTGCATATCAAGCTGATCCAAAAAAAAAAAGCATTAAACATAAGGAATAACAAGCGAATAAGATTACCTTGAACGCGTTATCGTAGTTTGCATTTAATGGTGCGAAAAAAATCTATGCACAACAAGGAAGTTCCTGGTTCGATTCTAGGCCGAATTGCGTACTGCATGGTGATAAGATTTTTACGAATCCATTTGGCTATCTTAAATTTATCGCTATAACAGCTTGGCTGTGTTGTAGTTATTATCTTTTATCATAAAATTTTATTTTCTTGGCGAAAAAAATAAATGTGTATAAAATGTAATAATTATGCACTACGTTGGTTTTTGAAGGTGTGCACCGCCGGACCGCCCACCATAAAGCAGAGAGTTCAGCGGGTTCTATCTCTACGGGGAGGCTCGCTTAAAATTATACGACACGTTATGAGAGGTTCGTAACTCTTTTATGATACATAGCAAAAACACATTTGTGATACATAAAAAACCCTCTTAATAATCCCACTACTGACAAAGTCAAGATCATTTATTCAACGCATAAAACTAATATCATTTGGAAAATATCATGTCCTTCGAAGCTATTATTTTTTAAACATATGCGTTTCTATACAATGTTTTTCTTAAGCAGAAGCTCTATTTCTATCGGGATCGAACTCAAACCTCTTAGATAATCTCGAGGATATATAGAGAATACAACTGTCATAACAACAGTCATCGCTGAAACATAGATAAAAAATCACTGGGGTGAAGTGGTTTTAAAATATAAGGGACGAGCACGATTTGACGCAGTCTAAAGATGTGAATGGCCAGCTCGTCCTGGCGCTTAGTCTAATGAAAAAATATATTTTTTTTTAAAATAAATATGTAGGTATAATAAGCGTGGTACCCAATTAGAAGATTATATAAATATATTTTTTTACAGAGTACGCCGGTAATCTTGGCGATGCAGGCAGTGAAGAATGGCGCCATCAGGAACAGCAACATATATTACAATTAGTTGATAAGTTTTAAGATTACTGTGACTATTAGGGACCAATAATAATAAAACCAATGAGTAAACATAAAACCCTTTTTATTTAATGCAAAATAATTGACTACAGTAATAGTTGGTAACAACAAAATAATAATAGTGTTATAACAATTTTTCTATTAATAAAGTTCAATAAAAACAAAATAGGTGAACTTCTTATTTGTTTAGCACATATTTTGATTAAATAAAAAATATGTTTTGTGCCCGTGGGTAATTTCAAATCAATTTGTTCTGCAACAAAAAATGTATATACATATTAAATATAATGTTTAAATACAGGAGTGGTTTCACAAAACAAAATGTACAAAGTGCAATAGTTTAGTATACTTGGTGCCATTTGATATCATGCAATTTATAAAATGAAGATACAAGAAAAATGCAGTACGAAACTGTTGGAATGAATATCTTGTATAAAACCAATTCAAATTATTTTCAATATTACATATGGATAGAATATTTCATTCATACTAATTTCCATATACATAAAAGCGACGCCAATGTTCGATATACTTATGCAAATTAGTCTTACTATGTTATTGTTATAAAGTAATTCATGTATTGAACAGTAATTATAATAAAAAGATAGTTTATATGCAACAACTTTCTGTTATATTATACAATAAATAAATATAAATGAATGGCCGACTTAATATATGAATATTATAATTTAAAGGTCACAAAGTTTTATTACCTCTCGCAATTTATGTATAAATTTATAAATAGAGCCACCTCTCTTAATACAGAACAATCGCTAAAAACGCGTAAAATACCATAAACGAATAAAAAAACCAGTTTGATATAAAATTTCCTTAAGATCTTTTGCTTGGTTTTTGTGATTTTGGGCTTGCCTTTTCAATATTTTCTTATAATATCGGAATTATTCGATGATGTTATAGGTGTTTAAAATACTATCACAAAAAAAACGTGTTCCTTGTCGGATATCTAAAAAAAGGAGTAGCAAACGGTTTTATAAATATCCAGCATTTGTTATAGTAAAAATTTTATAGTTTTTTTTTTACTTGTAAATGTACTGTAAATATTTAATTAACTTTTCCTATTATTTTTAACTTTTAGAATCTACAATTATAACATTCGTCAATTTGAGCGTCACTATGCGCGACTTTGAACAGTATTACAGAGAAAATGTCAATAAAGAGATTAAACGATAAAAAAATGAATTCGTTTAAGTTTAAAAATATTACGTTATTGTTATAATAGTTTACGCATGTGTTGCATTGTTTTCCAATCCGAGTGCAAGAGATTAGATGCAGAAATAATGAGTATATTATTACATAATTCTAAATATAATTATTTTTGTACTGGTATACTTACGAATGTGGACTGAAGATCATTTAATAGCACATCCTAATTTTTATAATAAATATAAAATTAATTCAACACATCAACTAGACGTAGTAAGAAATTTAAATTTAATATTACGATTACAGACGTGGAAGCAGTATATAAAAGAGCTCAATATTTTCTGATTTTCTGGAAATAAACATATTAGCAAACATCTAGAAAAATTACTGATATAAATTTATATAACTGATATGAGTTTATTAGGTTTCATACTCATTGAAATCATAAGAAAATATTTGATATAATAATCATCTCACCCACATATAACACATTGTTTTAAATAATTATTTTAAGCGTGTACGATCTCTGTTTGACATATTATAACTACTTTGATAGTTTTTATATAAAAAGCGAACCAATTGTTCGGACGGTTACGGCACTCAACTTTCCCTCTCTATTACCTAATTAGTAATTTTGTTTTCGAATCTTGATAATGTGAATAAGCTCAACTAATAAAAAAAGAGTACATAAAACTTAAAATAGGTAACCCTGCTTAAAGTAAATGATTACATTTTTAAATAATACAAGATTTGGTTTTTTACGGACCAATGATTTATAATAATAATGTGAATTTAGATTGGATCTCGTCGTATCTCAGATTCACATACATTTTTAAAATCACTATTTAAATAAAAACTTATTTGATTTTTTCAAAGTTTGCTAACATATTAAATAACTTATAGTAAGTAAATAAGTCACAGTTACGTGTATTACAATTTTGATTTCAAATAAAGTGTCACAGGGCTCCGAATCGCAAGACACAGTACTACCCCGTAAGGTTTTAGTAGGTAGATCCTGATTTCTTAAAAGTTAAGAAAATAAGTAAATTAATGTCAGTGCTATAACTTGCGCAAAACTTTATAAGCTCTTGTAATGTATTACCTGTTAAGAAACCGCGTAATTGGTATAACGTGCACATTTCTATTATAATTACTCAATTACCAGAGTTAATAATTATTCTTTACAATTCTTAATTACAAATAAAAATTTAAAATCCCTCATTTTAGTTACCAGTTTGATTATTAGGCAGGACAGGAAGAATAGGCAACGTTTAATTTCAGATTATAACATCTGCGTTTTCCGTCGGCTATTCCAGATTCCCGCTGGCTTGCCCTTCCGCTTAAAATTCCTTTTGCAATCTATTATTTGCATTATTTTCAAACATGTTTGTTTAAAAAAGCTCATAAAATAATGCAGATGTTATGACATTCAGGTCTAGCCCTTTATTAACTTAAATCAGAATTTCAAACTACTTAAGTTTTTTTTTTATTCTAATGAGTGTACCAATTAGTTTTAGTATTGTAATAAACAATATTGAGTTGAACAAAAATAAAACTTCTCTTTCTCTATCGCTTATTACATTTATATTTTTTAAATGTTTTCAAGGTAGGATCTTTAAATTCAGATTCAAGTTTATTAAACATTTATTAAATATATAAATGTTAATGATGTTGGCAATAATTAATGTTATTACACATTACATAGGTGATTAAATTAAATTAATTTTAAACAAAAAAAGTAGCATACGCAATAAAAATTTTGGAACCTGTCGAAGTATGAGTGTACGAACAAGATCTTCAAGCGAGGCCTATGTTCAGCAGTGGGCGTCTTTCGTCTGATAACTATAATGATGATGACACGTTTCATGGCACCGATATGCCTGGGATGTTTTTTATGCAAACTTAGTGCATGTAAACATATACTATTATTCTTAAATTCTCAGATATATATGTCGAAAACAAATTATATAATTAAAAGAATCATTGCGAGTATCTGAATACAAAAAGCGCCCGACAGTGTTTTGGGAAACTCCTTAAAAGGACACATGTCCAGCAGTGGACGATGGACCGGTTCAGATGATAAGGACGAAATTTATATAATACTAATAATGAACAGCCCGCTTAACGTTCCCACGGCTAGAACTGGTCGCCTTTTCCTACATGGCCATTTGTCCGAGAAAATTGTTGTTCTTTGACTATGAAGATTCTATAATAATGTTTTCTTTCACAGGAGGGTCAGTTAAAATTAAACCCGCGCCTCTTTGAGACGTTTAGCAAATACGTTCAAAAAAATGAAGCCGTCATTGTCTTACATATATGTATTCATATAACGCCAAACAATTCGTGATAAACTTTTTTTTTTACCTAATTACAATAGTCTACGACTTTTATTCACCTCCGAACTGCTAGAATAGGAACATTGTTCTATCTCATTGTACCTACGTTTCCGAATGAATTACTAAGTCTAAATACATGGGTATATGCTTGGTGTGAATAAACTATTTAAGGCAACAGTAACTATAACGTAACAAGTACGTAAGAGATAACATATGTATCTGTATACGAAGGCACTTGCTTGGAATACCCATCGGCTAGGGGCAGTCCTTGCTCATCATTTTGCTAAAAGCTTTAGGAATGTCCTCATTCGTCTTGGAGACGTTGCTGCTTCCGAGGAGGGTGGGCGCCGGAATCTTGCCGGTTTGAATGTCGTGGGCGGTTTTTAATAGATCGTAGTTAATCTTTTCTGATACAACCGAATCTTTCCTGTAAGAACAAGGATATATAATATGTTTTTTTGTTTTAATCCACGTCCTTTTTTTTGGATTCTTTGAAGCTACAAAAAGAGAGGAACGTTCTGCTGAGATAAGTAATGTGATGTTTGTTATGACGATAAACACTACACCAGATAACGTTCATCGCTTTAAAACATATGATTGATGATTTGCTGTGTACCAACTAGGGTTTTTAAATCACTAAATTTCATTAGCTACAACGCCCTTTAAACCGGAGCACTGTAATACTTGCATATTACTGCTTGGCGGCATATATAAACGTTGCTTTGATGCCAAATCTAAACGATCTTCTGCAAGGTCTCCCAACATCACTAAACGTTTATCTGATAAACTATTATCTACATATGAAACGTATAGAAAAAAAAAATTATATTAAATGAAATAAATTTTGGAAATTGGTAAAGAGGTAACGAGAAATATATGTTGGCTTAATTTTTTTTTGTACTCACTTGTATTCCGGGTGTGTGGTGACGAACTCGCGCATCCAAGTGGCTATGGTAGAGATTTCGTTTGCCGCACGACGTTGTATGAGTTTGAGGTACTGTTGCACCGAACAATGCGTATCAGCGTCGACGTCCATACCTGACAGGTACGACTCGATGAGCGGTATCAGCCCGGGGAACACGCCGTCCTACAAAATGTATAATACTATATTTATTATGATGCCAGTGCTGACAATGTTCACACAAATTCTACGTATAATGTTAATAAGTGTAAGTTTTGGTTGACTGTTATTGTATATTATTTATGGAAATGGGATCCTCTGATCTGGCATTTGATTTAGTTGTAGGCAACGAAAGGTTTTGCCTCACAATCAAGGCTTAGCGGAGGACAAGGTGGTGATCGTCGTTACACAGAAGTCTGTATATGACTTTCGTAGACGAAACTACAATAGCGTGGGAAAAACTTCTATACTTAACCTGTAGTTTTGACTAATGACTACAAAAGAGGATATGAGGAGTCGTAGTGGAGGAGCAACCAATACAGTTGTCCTCATGAAAAAGGGAAGCGAACGAGGATTTGTTCTACCTATTTGTATTTATTCATAGTGGATATTACACAAAATATACACAACATCATGGATATTTTAAAAGTTTTTTTTTTATTATTAACTGTATACATATAAATAAATTTACATGTTTATTTCATTATACAAGACGAGTGGGACATTCGTATGATGCTAAGTGATACGTCCGACCATAACAATGTGGCGTTAGTTAGGATGATATACACTACACCTCATTGTGCTTATCTCCTTAAGACATAAGACGTTAATTTTCATTACTGCTAAAAGTTTACTCAATTATAAAAACAACACCCTTTGAACCGAAATGAATAAATCTTTGCAAGCTATTGTATGGCGGAGAAAATTGGCGTTGCGGCTTCTTCACCTATTTGTCTCAGGAAACGGAGTTACTTTTCTTAACTGTTCAAATTTATATTTTATATTGTTGACATATATATGAGTATTATAAAACTCATGAAATTTTTTAATTATATCAAATTTACATGCAGAATGTGTAATTATCGTAGTGTCACCCTCGTATTGAGGGCATGAATGTGCCTCAAGAGTGGAGACGTAAATTGGCTGTTAAAGAAAAAATGTGTAATTAGAAGACCACGGTTGTACGCACCTTGCCATTAACGATCTCATCGATGGTCATCTCTGCGTATTGGTCGTGCGCATCGGCGGCATGCGGCGCGACCCCGTGCGGCGCTCCAACATCGCGCCGCCACCAGAAACGCTGTGACGTGCACGCACCACGACGCTGTGCGCGCTGCATGTTCTCATCAACCTAAGCCAGTATAAAATATATATAAATTGAAACGCGCACTTGATAGACAGCAAAGGAAATGGTTAGACTACATAAAATTATAAATTACGTCATAAAAAGCTTAAATACCATCAGTTAAAAAAAATAGCTGAGGATCCGATTAATTTTCTTAATCTGATCGCCAAACTTCGGTTTGAAGAAGACTCCTAATGATGATGATATATTAATGCACAGTCATTACTCTTTTAGATCTCTTGCAATGTGTTCTACAAAGCACGGTCGAGCACTTATGTCCAGCAGTAAAAATCATGACAATCTGAACGATTTATTATTTATACAACTATTAGATCATTTAAATACAGTAAAGTGCAAAACTGAATCATTAGAAATTATACTAAATAATTTATATTTACTAATAACTTCTGATAATTTTAAACATACTTTCAGTGTATTATTATTAGTAATGCAATTGGTTAATTCTTGTACAACTTAGAAAAAACAACACATACATATTAAATTACAAAAGCAATAATAATTTAAAATTTAATAGATATGAAATTATAAAATATTATTTAAAATAAATTCAAACTTACCTTGCTAATCGGCATAACGAAGTTAAGTCGGTAGGAGAGTATGACACGTGTAAGCAACACCACGAAACAAACATACGCAGCGTTCTCAAAATCTGTCAGCTGCGCTTCGCAAGGGCGGAACTCCACACGCCAGCCAATCGAAGAGTTGGGTGGAGGCGGTTTAAACCGCATAGTCTGCCAGTTAGTCGACTGTATATTCTGCAGAAAAGAAAGCATTTCATATTTTCTATTTACAACGCTGTAACACTTCACCGAAGACGTGATTGGGAAAGCGTGCTCGTACAGAATACTCTGACGTTCATATGATGACAACCAGAACAAAGCAATGCTGTTGTGGCGGCAGAAATGTAGTAAGTTTATATTTAATGTTGATATCGTTACGATCTTTTGACAAAACTTAACTGAACTTTTTATAATTTTTGAACAAACTGCTGTTAAAGGCATTTGACAAAAACGTTACGCACTTCAAAATGATCGGTATCGTTTTCATCATCTTGATTTACTTTCTCGGAGAAGAGGGAAACTGTATCACGAATGAAAAGATGCGCGACGTGCAGCGCTAGCGGATGGTCGATGCCGCCTTCGCGCAGACGCCGGTAGATCGTGGCATCGTGCACTATTGGAATGTCGTTGTACCTGCAATATTAATTCAGAATTTACTTTAATGATATAATCATGCATGAATTTTGTTCTCATCCATTCTACCTACTAATGGTATCATTCATCGTTAACCATTAGACGTCCACAGCTGGACATAAGCCTCCCTCAAAGATCTCCACATCGATTGATCTTGTGCTGCCCGCAAAACCGCCAGGCACTAGGAGTTATCGTCCGTAAGAGATTCATATTGAAGAGATTTGGGCCTTTTCTCACCACGCTGTCCCAGTACGGGTTGGTGGAAGCCAGAGCATCGTTTGTTGATTTTTTTTTTGTTTTATGTAGGGGGGAAATGCCTACGCATATTCGTATTGTGTAAAAGTGTTAAAATATTTTTTTTTTGTATTGCGGAGTTGGACAAAGTGATAGTTCTAAGAGAGTCCTATTTTTTAGAAAGTAGTTTTTAAATCTGGACAATAGTGGCTCAATAGAATAATCATTATATTAAAAGAAATGTTACAAATAAAGTAAAATATATATACTGTAAACACAATTCTCAGACAGTATGAATATGTAATTAAAGCGCAAAATAGTTTGGAGGAAAAAAAAGAAAAAAGACAAAATCTAAATAATGTTCACCCTGCGTGTACATTGAGAATATGATAATAAATTTTAACTGAATGTGCAGGATATAAATAAGAATAAAAAAAAATGTAGTAACATTAAAAAATTGCAATCATGAGTATGTATTGTTCCATGGATTTCTAAAATCGAGGTACATTATTTGTATTTAAACTTCATTATACCCACATAGCAGCAATAAAAAATTTATGCTGGACAACAAAAAGTTCCCCAGTGCGGGTGATATAATACGGCCAACTTTAGAATACCATTAGTGTTAGTGCTACGTGTCGTAATAATTAGTTGTTCACGCGGCGACGAGTCTTCTTTTGGGCAGTTCCAACAGTTGTGCGTTTCTGTGATCTAGAAGTGTAATTTTGTGGCATGTTTACTTCGGCAGAAGTTGAAGGGTATTTGCAATTAAGACCTCCAGTGTAGTCATTGTTTCAATCTCACGTCGAGTCTTATCGGGACAAATCAGAGTAATTTTGCCTTCGGATGACCAATATTGTTTAATACCAAAATGTTTGCGTACAGCAGTGAAAATTTGATGCCTAGACTTAGTCTAGATCCCTAAGGTTAGTCTTGCTATCCCAAACCTATTATCTATGTTCCATATTCATGAAACGAACTAAAACAGGCCGGGTTTTGCTGGAAGGAGAACCAAGTCGATGGCATACCTTAATATAATCTTTACTTAGATCAATCAGCTTCAGTTGGTCGGATATGACTTTTTGGATAATGTTATGTACATTTTCGTCTCGTGCCTCTGGAATACTATGAAATAAAAGAACTTTCCATCTCATAGCAGTCTCATGCCTGTCCAGTCCTGTACGTAACTTGTCTATTTGAGCTTTAATGATGGAAAACGACTGCCAGACAAATAATTTAAAATCCGAAAACTAACGGGACAATGAAGCGACATCAGAGTGTGAGTGTGAGTGTTGCTTTCTGTATTTAATTTTAAGAGTTTTTCTTCGTATTCATGCATACGGGACCCAAACATTTTTTTAAGTTCATTTAGATTGTTAGTCAGCAGATCATCCATCATTAATGCGAGCTAAAATCTTCTTTATAAAAGATATTGGTAAAGGAGTGATAATGAGCAATGAGCACTGGTGAGTTTAACAAACAATTTATATATGTAACAAAATGTACAAAAAATAAAAACAATATTCAACAGAAACAACACCGTGCACCGATCAAATTACTTTAAAATTATTTTAACTTTAGATGCCTGTATTAAATTTGGAACACTCATATTCATAACCTTTTCTTAGCATTATAAAACTATACAATTAGTACTAGGTATGGTACTGGTTACTGCTGGTAGGTCCATGTTGCCGGAAACCGTATAAGTGGATACCACCGCAGCGCCTATTTCTGTCGCCAAACAATAGTGTACAAATGTTACTGTGGTCCGGTTTGAAGGGCACTGTAGCTAGTGTAATTACTAGGGTATCGATTCTCATTACCAAAAGAAGATTAAGAAAATATGCTGTCTCAACGTCTTTTGTTAATGCTTGGAGGCGTATATTACAAGATTGTATTATTCCTTAAGATATATATATGCCACAATTACTGATATGATAATGACTATGTTAATAGTTATGACTTCATTAGCCTTCGAGGTAATCGTATGGTGCAATGATATAACGTTTACGTATTTGCGTAGTATATCTGTGTTATCTTTGGTTGGCAGAACCGTATTTAATTTTTGAACTTGTTTTTTTTCATTAGATGATGTGACGAAACCAGCGTTCACTTAATAATGAGACCTACACGTGTCCATGACAATGCAGGGTTAAACAAAATAATATACACTGCACTGCATTGTGCTAGTCACCTTTGGACAAAAACCTTAAACTTCGTTACTCCAGTAATTTCCCTAATAACAGCGCTTTTGATCTGAAAAACGAGACTACATGCACACTTCTGCTCGGCGATAGAAATAGGCGCTACCACTATAGCCTACCTTGATGATCTTAAATAACTAAGACCTTCTACTAGTTCAGTATTCTATTTGACGAGATCAATAATGGTTCAAAAACTATCGTAACAATAAATCTGATAGTCTATAACAAAAATTTTAATTTAATAATAATACACTGATAATACACAATACATAATAGCATTAGAGAAACAGCCACATACTTGTATTAATCAGAAATATCTTAATGTTTTATGGCAAAAGAAAAGTCTGTGACGGTAGATGAATGCTGGAGTGGAGGCAGCGTAGATATGTGAAGCGCCTTCTCTCCAAATGGTTCGACAGCCGAAAATTAGGCTAACCACACTTGGTAAAAAGCACACAGCAATACCAACCAGCACAGGATAAAGTTAATACTGATGTCGATGAATATAAAATATTACTTACTTTTCATGATCTGGTGACAAATAGGAGTCAATGGAATCATATCTAGACTTTTGTATGCGGAACTTGTTACTCTTGAGTGGTTCTACGCCGCGCTCCTCTTTAGTGCGGCAGTCCACCGAGGCGGAGATAACGTTCCAGCGACAGTCGACGTCGGTCAAGAAGCCGCGATAGATCGGCGAGGCAGCAGACAATGCAAGCTGCATGGAAAAACAGTTAACATAGCTTAAAACAATCGAAATACGTAATACGGATAATTTTATCAAGTTTTTACTAAATACTAATAAATATTCTTTATCTTGTTTCTGAATAATTGCATGATAATTCTTATGATTATAGGTGTATTTTCGGCGCTTATTTGAATAGATTTTCAAACTACATTTTTACTATTTACTTTGTGGTTTTAATGCATTCATCATTATCATCACCCTATAGACGTCCACTGCGGGATATAGGCCACCGCCAAAGATCTCCTCCACATCAATCGGTCACGCGTTGCTCGCAACTAGTGGGTTCCCGCGATTCTCATCAGATCGTCGGTCCACCTTGTGGGAGGCCTCCCAACGCTACGTTTACTGGTACGCGGGCGCTACTCGAGGACCTTACTGCGACCATCGGTCCTTCGAGCAATGTGGCCTGCCAAATGCTACATAAGTCTAGCAATCTTTTAGGCTATGTTGGTGACTATAGTTCTTCTGCCGATCTCCACGTTTCTGATTCGATCGTGCAGAGAAACTCCGAGCATAACCCTCTCCATTGCCCTTTGGGTGACTTTCAGCCTTTTCATAAGGCCGAATATGGAGCCACGTCTCGGATCCGTATGTCAACAATGGTAACACGCACGAATTGAAAACTTGTCTTCAGACACTGCGATATCTGAGACGAAAAGATGCTGCGTAGCTTCCTGAACGCTGCCAACCCGAGTTGAATTCGTCGATTGACCTCTTTCTGGAAGTTGGACTTACCTAGCTGGACTGTTTGTCCTGGGTAAACGTATTCGTCGACCACTTCCAGAGTAGAGCCCTCGACCATTATTGGCGTGGGTACACTATGGGCATTAGACATAATCTTTGTCTTTGCCTTATTCATTTTAAGACCCACGACGAAACGCTCTGCAGAGATCATCGAACATTTTGCTAAGATCTTCCATAATCCCAGCCATGACCAGGATGTCATCAGCGAAACGAAGGTGGGTCTCCATTAGAGCAGGTTAGTTCAAATTTTTTCCGTATTACTAAATTTGTCCTCTACTTTTATACATGGAATGGTGAAGTGGTCACAGTAGACTGTTTACGTTATTATTTATATAGTTATTTTTTTTATTGATTCCGCTAACAATCTCGCCAACTGTCAGTTTTCTTTAGTCAGATTTTCTTTGATATCAACTAAGGACTATTTTTAAGCCATTTATATAACTGATATTGTAAACTTAATTTCGATTACCATTATTGGGCACAATGGTGCAAGCTGATCGTAAAGTGTTCGCGCTTCAGTTATGCAGCATGCCTGGAATGTTAGTTGTAGACAACAGCATCCCATCCCAAATCCCATAGCGTCCATGTAAATACAATCCGGTAAAGCCACTCCTGGCGCCAGAAGATAGGAGTCATCCGCAGGGATTTTTGTATTAATGTCTTTAAATACTTGAAAGAAAATTATACTTTTTTATTTTAGTGACGCTGAACATTATTTTAAAATGGATCTATATTTTTCTATATAAAAAAAAATCTTGGTTCGTTAGTTGAAAATTGATGTTTATAAATAATATTATGGTGCAGTCTTTAATTACAATACAAATATTGTTTTTTTTTTAAAGAGTGTTAGAAGTTCAAGGAGTTTTGAAAATGATAAAATTTTCATTTTTCACTGAGACCCATATCACAAGAGAGACTAGAGACAATATTATATCATCATTTTCAACCAATAGACTTCCATTACTACATGTAGGGCTCCCACATAGCACAGATCAATCGATCCTGGGCTTGCATCAAATGAATGATGTTTGTCACTAGCTGAGAAATTGCATTAGATATAGGGTGTTTCAAACACAGATTGTATGCATGATTATAAATTATGCTATGGATTTACCCGATTAAAAATAAACCTGCAGGTTTGAATTCTCATTTATATATAGTTGTACAACATTTAAACATTTGACTAAAAAACATTAACTTACTAGGTATATTAATAGCTACTTTCTCCCCTCTTCGTTCTCTAATATTTGATGTTAAAGTTTTAAAACGAGGATGTCCTGGAAAAATAGCTTCATCAGGAAAAAAATTTGAAAGTGTTACACCATTCTTTGGATTTGGTGGAAATGCTGGACTTGTAAAGTTGGGACAACCTAATCTGTAAAAATCACATTTTGCTTTAATTATGCTTTCCATTTTACACTATTCAAATTCTTAAAAAAATATGTGCTCTTGAACCTTGGAAAATTGGTGATGCTCATTATTACTTCTCCACTATTTAACAATGTACTGGCTTCAGCTCTTCGATATTGCATATTTGCTTCGACAATATTGAAGTGTGCTAATAATCCACCATAAGGTTTTCCTGGGGTACCTTCAATCATGTAAGCTCCATATTCTGGACGCCACAATGACTTTACATCTAAAATAAAATTTTATCACAAAAACAAATTTACTCAATATTGTTTTTATGGTTTCAGTATATAAACCTAAAAATAGCAATATAATGTTAGATAAACATTGTATTTTTTTGTCTAGAAAATACAGCTCTACTGCAATTATTATAACTTTTTCACTATACATACAGCTTGCCCCTTGCCCTCTTCCCTTAAATATAGAAACATTTTCTTTAATTTCAAACTGATCACAGAATTTAATTGAAAGCAATGTAAAAATAAATTTACACAATTTATTTTTGTTTATTAACAGATCAAAAATCATTTGTTTGTTTTTTAGGTTATCACTATAAAATATGTATCTTATAATATTATTAACTCTTGTTTTAATTAAAAATATACAATAACCATATTAGGTTATTGTATATTTTTTTTAAGTAGTGATTTGCATGACATTCTGTAATTTTTTTTATTTAATATGAATAATATGTTTTAAGATATTACTTTGTGGATCTGCATGTTCCTTTTCTTGTAATTTTGGTAGAAGATCATCAGCAATTAAACTAACAGTAGCACGACAATTTTCGTCATCAAATTTTACTATTATGTATTCCACCTACAAAACAAGTAAAGTGAATTTATATTAGTAGTGTGAAATACACTTTCGCAATGAAAAACTGACTAATTTATTACTTTTGTACACTAACCTCATCTCCCCATTTAAGCACATCCCCAGTACGGTCGCGTAATTTTCTGTACAAATTTATAAATTGCTCTACGCCGTGTTGACGCACGTGTTCTGCTAACGCTTTCGTTTCTTCCCATGAAAGAGGACTACCTTCGGACAGTAAACCCATATTCACAACTTGGATCCGTTGCAGAAACACACGGAATTTATAACAACTTATAATATTTCCAAAAGCTAACTCTTTCTTTGTAAAAAAGGAAAATAAGTTCATCTACTATTTTTGTAACAGTAGTGGGAAAATTTTATACTAATAAGAAATAACGGCTATTAGCCGGCAAAAGGAAGATATTAACACAAAAGCAAAATTTTGTAACGTCAATATGTAATCATGAAGACACAACTTAAATGATATTACTAAAGTCTTTTAACATTTTTTTGTACGTAAATTCATGTATACCACTAAATAGTAAGAAATATCCTTGAAGATTTTTATGACAACAACTTCTTGTCATAGCATATGTCAAATTGACATAGTAATTGACTTTTGTATACATATGTCATCATAATTAGAATTAACAAGGTTCACTATATACTCTATGTAAAATGAATTTTTACTAAGTAAGTTTTTAACAAAAAATATAAATTTCTTTAGTTGATTTTAAAATCAAGCAATAAAAAGTGGGGTATAATACTTGATATGAAATTATATAAAGTAAGAAAGGTTTTTTTTATATAAAATTCAATAATTTAACCGCTCCTTTGGAAAAAAGACAACGTTTAATAATAGGACGAAAGATTTAATCGAATTTGTAGAAAAGTAATGGAATACATAACAAAAATTTTTTTAATTTATAAAATTTTTACATACAAATAAAAGTTTAATCAACACATTACCAAAGTAATTATTATTATTATTTTACATTGCATAATTTAATTTTTGGTGCGTTTTTAGTCATTTGTAATAATAATTTGGAGAATTTTAAATAAATTCAAATACATAGATTATTTTTTTATTTAAATTCATGAGTATTCTTTGTACAGTATAAAGAAATGTGATCTTTCTTATGTGTCTGTTTCTTTACACTGACATGTATGTAAAAGCTATAATCTGTCCATGGTCATAAGTTTTTGGGACTTGTAATATGGATCACGACATTTTTCCGCTAATATATAAAATTGATTTCTGATCCGCTTTTTACATTAAAACTGCTTTCTAAATAAATCTTAAAGAACCTAAAAGTTTTTTAAAATGTAATTAGTTTTTTATTAGACAATTGTGTTTTTTTTTTCAATTGGTATTTTAGCATCTAGCACCATGGTACCAGTCGCTATTGAAGGTTGCAACCAAGGCGCAGAAGGTGGCGGAGCCCGAGGGGGATCCATTTCACTAGCTTTATTGATAGACTTCATTGTACAAAGAACTTACGATGAACTTACAGTATTGGCTGAATTGTGAGTGTTTACATATTATTTTAGATAATAATACCTATTAACCTACCCTATTAAATTGAAACTAATTTATTGAAATTTTCATAATTTTTATGCACGCTTGATTTTTGCCCATATATGTGACTATTTTCTGAAAGATATGTCTTTTTTGTAATTTATTATAGTTTCTTATATGGTATTTAATAATAGTCAATGATATTTACAGTATTCAAAATATTGTTTTTTATAAAATTTATTATAATTTTAGATTACCACGAAAAACAGACATGGAACGAAAAATCGAAATTTATAAATTCAGTGCACGTACAAGACAACTATTTGTTCGTCTCTTGGCACTTGTAAAGTGGGCAAGCAGTGCTACCAAGGTAGATCGGTCAGCACACATAATGGCGTTTTTAGACAAACAAGCACTTTTGTTTGTTGAAACTGCAGATGTATTAGCACGTGTTGCTCGTGAAACATTAGTACATGCCAGGTAATAATGCAAAAAGAATAAAAAAAGGCAAAGTACAAATGCTCTATCAGACTAATTTCATTTTAATTATTAATAAATATACACTTTACTAAAAAAAATTAAAATTGCTATTGTATTGCATAGCATTACCAATATGAATTTTAAAGTGTAAAAGTCATCACAGTAATTTTGTATAAAACTTTTTAGGCTACCCACATTTCATATGGCAGCTGCAGTGGAAGTTCTTACTTTAGGGACTTATAGTCGGTTGCCTGCTGTAATTCGTGAAAGACTTGTGCCACCACCAACCCTAACGCCTGCTGAGCGACGTTCCACTCTGCGTGCCTTAGCCCATGTTGTCCGCCAACGTCTTACTACAGCATCATTGCCTACTGATGTCAGAAATTTAAAGGTTAGGTTTTTTAGAGATTCCAAGTAGGAACAAATCAATGCATACAAAGTTTCACAGGTGTATTTATTTATTTTATACAGGTAGAAAATGGAAGAGCAATGTTTTCTGTTGGCCAGGAGTTTAGCGTATCATTGACTGTAATGGGTGATGCACCCAATTTGCCTTGGCGATTACTGGATATTGCTATTTTAATTCAAGATTATGAAACAGGAGGTAAGAATTTACTTAACATGACTATGTTATTAATAAATTTTATTTAGTTTTTGTAATGTAAATATATTCAAAATTTATTACAGAGGGTAAACCATTAGTTCATAGTTCACAACTTGCCTGGTTGCGTGGAGTTGCACAGGCGCGTTTGGCCGCCGCTGGTTTAAGCGGTGCCCTTGCTGCTTTACGATATTTCTGCCGTTCTCTCTCTCTTGAGCTACTATACACACAGACGTTAAGGCTTTGCCGTGATCGACTTTCGAAACATTTGCAAGTTGACAAATATATTCCTGGGCAAAAACTTCAGGTCTCATATTGGAGGTAAGTTGTTTGATTAAAATAAAAAAAGAAGATCAATTTATTAGTAAAATTGGCATTGACAATTTTTAATTAACAAGTTTGGAATAAAGTATTGTATTGCTTCTAGAGAGTTGGGTTGTGAACTTGGATACCGAGTAATAGTGGGTGCGGAAGGAGAGTCGCTTTGTGTATGGCATGTACCAGCATTGGCAGGTGGTGAGCGAGTAGCGGCTGCGCTTACCCCCCACGCCCCGTCTATGGAGCGGTTGCTCGCACACACGGTCCACGTGCGCTCCCGCCAGCGACTCAACGACCTTAAAGTACTACTCAACGATCTTGGAGTAAGTTGTTTGCTTAACTAGCAATTGCGTTCGCCTATATTTCATAAACAACAAAATATTAGAAAAGCAAGTTATTTTTTGGTTTTACTTGGGAGAAAATGTATTCGCATACCTGTATTTACCGGGGCAAAGACCGACCAGCGCCGCGCAGCCTCATCTCGGAGGGAGGACATTCCTTCTCCTCTTCCACCTCTGTAAGGGCACGACAAAACATATAGCGCGCCCTCTTCTCGGCTTCTTATTGTCACTTGAGCAACGGATCCTACTGAATCCGTCACATAGAGGCCATAAGAACCAAGAGAGAAAACTCTTAGCTCTCTGCGCCGGATCTGCTCTTGGGCTCCGCCGCTAACCGTTATACAGCCGCGGAGGATAGGTAAAGCGGCAAACTGCAACACCGACGCCACTCTCCCTCCGCGACTTCACTATGACTGCGAAGAGCAGTACGAGTCTGCTCTGCAGCCTGAGCAATACACCTGGCTATTGTAATGTTACATTGTCATCTTGAGAAATTTCTTAAGTTACATTACCCCACTAATATTAGGTACTACAGTTTTCTCTTAATAAGTAACTATAATATACATCAAAAAATACTGTAGACTTGGCTCATATTCATATCGTCTAAGAAATTTAGATCTTTTCACGAAATACGCCGACTTAATTACATATCCAGTTTTTATTTACGATAAAAAAGAGAGTAATTAATTTCTTACCTACAAAAATTGTTCAAGATTTTGTGATGTTTTCAAGGACCATTGTGAACACGGATGTGGTTGTGTAGGTGGAATGTACAGTAAGCGGATGGCCGTGCGTACTTGCGTGTTCCGTGGTGTGGCCATGTCTACGCGCCGAGCAACTGCTAATATCAGTGGGCGCTCATGGCGGACGACTGCGTGCGCGCGTGCCAGCTTACCCTGCAACGCCACGTATGCCGGAACTAGCCAACGCGCTTGCTGCCGCAAACCTTCCTCTCGTCAAATCGTTACTTACACAGCTTAGGTACTTATTTTTTAATTTGAGACTGGGTCACGGTATGTCATTTGTAAGTGACATATAACTATATATAAATTGTATAAATAAGACAAAAAATTCAACACGGCTCTTATTTATTCTATCACTGGAACTACTGGCCTATCACAAGATCTAAACCATTAATGCATCATGCTGGCCAAGTGCCGGTTAGTGAAAGTGTAAATCACGAAAACCGTTATTCTTAGAACATATTAACTTCGTCACAACATGCTTCACTGGAAGCTTTATTGAATTTATTTGCAGATTCTGGCTAGTGGCGCGACGTTGCGAGAAAACAATACAACATTTACCTGCTAGCATTTGCGAACATTTGCCGTTTCTTCACTGCCCTGACCATCCGCTGAACAAATTGTCACCTGATCGTCTTTATGTCACTTTGCACCGGCATACAGATCACTTATTGGTTCGTACTAATAATATATATATATATATATAATACATTAACAACCCTTTGGTTTATGACGTAACAGACTCTGAATTAATTCATACACTATTAGGTTTAATCCTCTAAAGTAGTTTTGACAAATAGCGATAATAAATTCGTAAATAACGAAAAAAAAATATATAAATCAGAACTAGTATTTCAATTTATATAGTTACTTTTACGTAAAGGCGTTACACTTTATGTATGTTATAATGTTTACCCAAGTTCGAAATTTCTGGCTTAATATTACATTGTTTACCTACTTTTTCGTCACCAGGTTGCACTATTTTATTGATTATGTACCATATATCTTAAAATGATCATGACCCAAATATTTTTCTTAAAAACGAATATAATTAAATATCTAACTACCGTAACTTTAAAAAATCTGTTTTATCTATGTACCATTCGGATTGTCGTAGTAAACGAATATGTAGTGATTAAACAATTGTTTTTAGATTGTGGAAATGAAAGAAGTGGCTGCAGGAAGCACAGCAACAACTAGCAACTGCACCAACAGCGGTAGTGCATGCTCTGTAGCGCTGGCTTTTCACCTGGCTGGTGCACGTCGTTGCACACCAGATGAATGTGAGGATGAGGTAAATGTAATATAAGCACGGTTTATAATAATCATCAGGCAATTGAAGATATTGCTTCAATCGATTCAAAAGATATAGCAGCTTTACCCACCTTAACATGGAGGGTTATCAATACTTTAACAACCACAATAAAGCACATTGAATGAAGAGTTTCAGTTGTAGATTAAGAAGAAAGTACAGATGACCTTAACTGTATAGGCTCAGAAACTTCATTGTTAAAAATATATTAATGTTCAAATTGTTGTCGACGGTATTATCGAGGCATTATTTTAAAGGTTGTTAAATTCTGATGAAATGGCACCCACCTAATCTTTAAATGCGATAAATTAGCAGAATTTTGGATACAGTTTCTTAAATCACTAATTCCTGTTACTAACCTGTAATCTTCTTAGAAGATTTCTGTGCAGAGTTTGGCGCTATGTTTTATTTTTGTTTACTATTATCTTTATTTTCTGTATTATATAAATTCCAAAATACAACTATTTCTATCGTTTATGATAATTTTATCGTTTTATGTGAAACAATTAATAGAATATTTTTTTATTAGATGGAATTTTACTACTATTTATAGACACTTTATTTCTTTATATTATATCGTCGTGTCAACAGATATTACCTACAATTATAATGTTCCTTAGGTTTCTGCATATCTATTATTTTCTATACATTCTATATTATACCAGTAATAAGTCTTGTTTGCAGTAGACCGATGAGGCTGTGTTGTAGCTGATGAAATTGTGTTATACATATAATATAAACAATGATTACTAAACCATCAAACTAACGCCATTTTGTTATAGAAAGGCATATAATTTATTATCAAATTAAAGTTTGGCGCATCTCGTCGTTTCAATGAACAATAAAAAAGTATAAAAGCTTAATAATTATTTTCATATTTTTGTCACAGAGTGGATCCACTAATAGCTCTACAGTGCCGCCAGCTTCGCGCGCTTTCCTTAAATTACATTCACTTGTCGAACTTGACACGTTTACTCTCACACATGGACCGTTCACTCCGCTCGATACTCCTGGTAAGGAAATATCTTAAGTCTACTTCTATTTATCTTGTGAGTCCATTGAAGTTATTTGAAATAAAATTCAAAGTAAACGTAAAGATATTTTTTAAAGGAAAATCGGTACAATTTTACTAAACGACATAGGTAGAAAATCAGGTGCAGTTCATATTTAAACAAAATGTTTTTGTCGTTATTTATGTACAGGAATGCAGGCAGGTAAACGGAAGCTATGCGGGAGCAGCAGTAGCAATCGCGTAGTGCGCGTGCGCCAACCTGCGTATTTTCTGCCCGAACTAGCGCACGTTGTTGCTGCCACCGACGAGCGTGTGCCTTTTGTCAACCTGGCACAAGAGGTATAATTGTAGTTTTCCTTTCCCTTAAATAGTTTTTATTAAAAGTAGTGTTTTGATTTCAATTTATTTTGACGACCAGTTAGCGGCACGTGGGGTGACTCATGGTGGAGTACAACCAGAATGGAGTGGATCTGCGCTGGCGATGCGTATAGTCGCTTTGCCGCGGCCTGACGGTGCCGGAGAACGCGCTGCCACCGCTTTGGGCATGCGTTTACTCGCTGCGACCATACGCCTCACCACCAAGAATCAAGCGCGCGTTTGGACTGCCGAGATTGTATTTCATGGCTCACCAATAAGGACACCGAATCCAAAGGAGCAGGGTATATTTTTTCATAATATACCAATCTTTTTTACTTTTACTAGCGGTAGATCTTTGTTTCTGAAAACCTTAGTTATCACCGCAGCGCCCATTTCTGCCGTCAAACAGTAACGTGCAAGCATCATTATGTTACAGTTTGAAGGGCTTTATAGAAAGTAAAATTGCTCTGATAATTAGACAATACCTCTCTTATTGATTCTTTATCATATTTATGTCATAGAATGCAAAAACACATGGGCTTATTGAGTAGAAATTATATACTAGTAAGTACCTACATTTTATTTTTGAAAGGCTGCGTTTACAATATATATATATGCATTAATTTTTATTTCTTTAGCAGTCCTTATGAAAAAAATATTTAAAAGATTATTAGGAAGAAGATAACGTTTGGAAATTACTATCAGTAAGACTACATAAAATTGTATGATTACAAAAAAACAAACAAATTTCATAGCAATTCTCGAAGGAGGACGCATTGTGAACTGACTTTCATGATTAATTATTGACGATTAAATGTTATTGTGCAAATTTAATTTAATAAACAATTTCAGTGTTTAATATGGATTTGTTTAATATTTTCATAATAATCTGTAATACAGGCGAACGGCGTTGCGTGTATCTTCAATATGAACTGGGCACTGATGCTGGACGTACCGCAGACGCGTTCCTAGCAGACTGGGCGGCTATTGTACATTTACATACTCTGTTACATGATTTTATGCTGAGGCCAAGTCATGGTACCATACATTATTTATTACTGTTGTTTTGAAGCGATACTACATAAACTATTTATTGGTTTCATTATTAATTTTCATTAAATTCAGAGCGCGAGATGCTGTGGCAGGGAGTTTGCATACGTTCCTACACGTACCGATCGCTGGTGTTGGGCTTCGGTGTAGCGCAAAGGGCTACAGCTGTGCTGCAGTGGTCGGCCGCTACGCAACGCTACACTGTAGCCACACCCGCACATCAACCGGCTGCAAATGCACATCATTTGCTTCATCATCATTTAGACAACTATATTAACTGGTGAGTAGAGATATCGTGTCATATTACTGAAATTAAAGTTAATCTCATTATATGTATGAATATATAATGTTACATATTTGTAAAAGGCACAAAGATTTGATGTCATTGGGCGTGGTGCTGCGGGAAACGTACGCGCCTCTGTTGGCGCTATGCCGGTTACCCACACTGCCGCAGTTGGGTCTACATCATGTGCGCACACAGATGCCCACACCTACCTTTACCTTACTTGCTCATTCATGGCGAAAGGTAAAATCTTACACAGTATCTAAGTACTTTATCAAAATTATTAAGTTCTAAAGAAATGTTATGGTATTATTAAAAAATCTTTTAATAGTTTATTGCACTTTTTAGGGAATCGTCAATAATCCCCTAAAAGTAGAATAAATGTTTGATTAAAATAATTATAATTAATTTATATCTTACAGATTCGCATAATTTATGCTGGTGCGTATTCTCTTGAAGTCGGCATACGTGGTAGCAATATGGTGACCATTCGTGATGGCTCCTATTCAAAGTTTGATCGAAGCACGGTAGTTGATGAATTCGCGCCTGCACTCGGTCTCAAGGTATATTATAAAATATTATAAAGTACATGTTGTGACTTATTTATTTGTGTTTTCTTAATAAAAAGGAAACTACGAACTATAAGTTACTTACTAATATTTAACTCTACAGGCTTTTTTGTCTCGATATGTTGAAGATAACATCAGTGCAAGATTGCTGGCAGAAGAAGAAAATCCACCTTCACCTATGTCCCCCATGCCGCCAGGTATAGTCTTGTATATGTTAACGGACATCAATATTAGTATACTTATGTTTGAACCGTTTTAGTACGAATAATTCTTTGTGGACTCTTTGCGTCCATTAATTTAATTGTATGTTATAAGAAATAGCCGCTTTGTAATGGTATCCAAATACGAAACCCAAACAATTTTCGTTTTTCTTTTTTTTATTATATAGCAGAAACTATCATAAACCAGTAAGGTGATGGAGTTTATCCACAATAATGTACAAAAATATAGTTTCTTTTTTTTTTGTTAACAATAGGTTAACACTTTAACTTAATTCACATGATGTTAAGTGATAATGAGGCTGTAAGTAGTGAAACGTGCTCGCCTCAAAAAACTTCTGCTCTGATTTGTCGATAGCCGGAATACAGCAATAATGTTACGGCAGCAGATTATCCATATCAGAGTGACCGGTAGCTGGTCGGAATCGAAAAATACCACCATGTGCTCTGGAGTCGAATTAGTACTTCTGTTTTACTAGACAAGCACCACCATTGTAGCCACTATGTGTGAGACACAAATAGAATGTATATTAATAATAAGAGTTACACGCAGGCGGGCTACGGTTCCCCGCGCCGTTGACGCCGCCGCAACCACACACGCCGCACTCCGCGCCCGTAACACCGCACCCAGCATCGCCCGCTCAGCATCAGGTAAATAACTACAAATGAAATAAAACTAGACTAAAAACCCATTCTTTATAGAAAGATTAAATCCGACTTTATCTAGATGGGCGGCAGTTCGTTTAACTTGACATCTCCTCCTGGCGGCGGCGGTGCGGGCAGTGCAGGTGCTGGGGTGTCTGCTTCGCCTGCTTCACCCCTTGCTCCTTCGCCTCTGGCCCCAGTCGCATCTCCCCATCCGCCCCCAACTTCACCTTTCACTACTTGGCCGGCCTCTCCATCTCTGCCACGACCATCCCCTGGTCATCACCCTTCACCGCGACACCACATCGAGCACAAAGGTAAACAACTTTATTTATGATATTGATTTTTTTCATTATAAAATAATTTTATTTATGTGTTCGCTCATTAATACTGTTTATGTTATGTATCTGTTATGGTGGTAGTTCTGTTGCTGAAGATCGATAGATACATACTACCGCGACGCCTTTCTAGCCAAGTAGTATTAAACTGTCTTCCCGTATGAAGGGCTTTATATAGAGTAAAATGACTAATTTCTTTGCTTAAATGCACAAAAAATGTCACATTGTGTATGAGATTCGTGTGGTGGTAGCGATAGACACGGTAAATAAATGAAGATTTTAATCTGTGATTGTGCTGGTCCGCAAGCATCATCGACTGCGAGCGGGGTGCGCAGTGGTGGAAGCGGCGGTGGGAGGAGTGCGGGCGGCGCCGCGGCTCCACTTTGCGTAGGCAAACTTGAGATTCTATGCACGCCCAGCGAGCCGCCACCAGGTGCACCGCCTGGGCCGCCCCTCGCTCCGCTGCAACGTTTTCTCGCGTGTGTTTACATGAAACGCACTTTGCAACGCTTCCTGCAACAAGAAGATTTTGTTAGTTATCACCTATAATTGCTATATTTTATTTCGTGTATATTTTTATGATTTATATTTTTATTATTTCCTTTGCTATAAGTGATCACTAGATAGCAATAAAGAACTTTAACTATACATTTCAACTAGTCTTATTCAAAACTATTCTAATTTAATAAAGGACCAAAATAATTTTAGTTGTTTGAAGTCACAGATACACACATCAAAAAGCAAAGAGTTTAATTTTTTTTTAATAATTTAACAGTTAACGACAGTGTCAGTGGATGCGACGAGCCTGACGTTCCGTTGCGAGAGCGCGGGACTAGCTGCACGCGTAGCCCTCCATCCACAACACATGCAGTCGCTGCATCTGCAACTCACCCCGCTGCCCGACCACAAGGATATGTGGTCAGCTGATGACTTGCAGGTACGCGCCGTTTGTTTTATTCTAACATTACTAGTATAACAGCTATATCATATATTTGCTGCATTTTATCCAGATTTCCGAAGATACTCTTTAAATTCCGATCTTAACTTACATGTGAATCCATTCTACTAACGAGATAGAAAACAGTACAGAAAATATTTTTTTATGTGTGTAATGTAAAGTAATATGTATATGAATAAGAATTGATACTGTTACAAGTTATTCTGATTTTTATTTATAAGTGGATATTGATAAACGTATTGAACTTTTGATTGACAATTTTGACAGCCAAAATATTGTCCATATTACATACAACTATATATGTGGTAATACTAAACATTCTCATCACACATTCATTTATACATGACATATATGTAATGTACAATTTTTTTTTATTATTTACTTTGTTGTAACTGACAACCATAAAGTGATACGGTATTTCATCTGTTTTACTAGGGAGCCAATCGGCATCAATTAAGTGTAATGAAATTATATATACACTAACAATATGTTAGCGCTGTGTACTTTGTGTTATAAATTGCTATCAGATGATACTAGTAGGTAAATTTCTGTTGCCAGAGACCGTGTAGGTTGGTACCACTAAACCTCCTGTTTCTGCCGACAAACAGAAGTGTGCAAACTTTACTGTGGTCTGGTTTAAAGAACATTGCAACTTAAAATTACTAGGCTAACGTGATTTCTAGTTTTTTTTCTCATGGCAACGAGTACAGTGTGGGTATATTATCCTAACTAGCGTCGCATTGTTATGGACAGGTATAACACTTACCATCAGATAAGTTTCCTTCGTCTTCTTCTTAATTCAACA
The DNA here is from genome assembly GCA_029030555.1 of Ornithoptera alexandrae. Taxonomy (NCBI): domain Eukaryota; kingdom Metazoa; phylum Arthropoda; class Insecta; order Lepidoptera; family Papilionidae; genus Ornithoptera; species Ornithoptera alexandrae. The sequence continues at coordinate 5,322,534 of JARDVY010000023.1, read as the reverse complement.
GGTACATATCAAAATACATAGTGATAATAGATTTGAACTTCTGGTTAGCTAGTCATAAAACATTTTAATAACCGTATAGGTGATGGAAAAGTTCTTTGAATCACGTGTGGCTATACCACCGTACCGCGCGACCGCGTTGCACGGGTGGGCACGCGCGTGGGGCGCGCCTGCGCCTGCATTGCCGTCACTGGTTGCGCTAATGCGCGCTGACCTCGCGCCCTCTGCGCCCGCTCTCTGGCAGTTGCAATGGGCACTTCGTATACCGCCTGCTGCGCCGCAGATCGTACCCGCCGGTCACCCCGCCGTGTTGCTCGCCAAACACAAGATACTATTCTTCGTGAGTACACGGCAAATCTTTTTGCGTTTTTTTATGGTACATAAGCAATTTTCATCGATAAGTCACTGTTTTTGGAGACCATCTAGGTAGGTATGTATTACTGCACCGATTTTGTTCATTCAATAAGTCCTTAAAATTAAAAGTAAGTCCCGTAACCAATCAGGTCATTGAATGTTAAGAAAAAAATCTCCAGTATCCTCTCAGTAGTGATGACTTGAAGGTTTTTCCACACAATCTTTTTTCTTCTGTTTTTTGTACGTACGTATTACTAGATAAAATAAGTCAATTATTGTAATTCATCCACAAGAAGTATTAACTTGTTTTTCTGCTTCATCATCATCAGGCAAAAGAAATTCACTGCTGGATATAGGCTTCGCAATAGCAATCTTTTCGTCTATATCACTGATATATATTTTAGTTCTTAAGCGCTTCTCCTCATTTGTGATTTCATCGCGCAAGAGATACTCCGAGCGTAGCGCTCTCCGAGGCTCTTTGGGTAACTTTGAGCCTTTTTATAAGGCTATAGTAAGGGCCCCATCTCGGTTCCCCATAAGTCAATGTTGAAAACACGCACGAGTTGAAGACTTTTATGTACAAACACGGTAACCGAGTCGAAAAGATGCTGCGTATCTTAAATTTTTTATTTCATGCTTCATGAAGGCATAATACGATGCTTCAGGTCCAAGAGTTGGCTTTTAATTCTAACGATAGTCTTGCGCAAGATAGAAAAGTATTTATTAAAACAGTACTTTTTGATAAGGTTTTCAATGCCGTCTTCTTTTGTTGCACTCAACTAGTAAATTGTCATGTAGATATGCCTCACCCGCGGTGACACGCAACTGGTGCTGCCTCTGGTGTACGACGTGCAGAATAATAGCACGCAGCTCGCCGACAAACGTGATGCGCAACCGCATCTTATTGCGGTCAACCTACACCTTAAAAGGTAAACTACAAGTAATTTTTATTAAAAGTGATTGGCCTGACTTCAAAGCAATAAAGAATTAAATTTTATATAGCTGTTACATTTTTACAGTTGCATAGTGATGCTAACTATCAAATTAAAAAAGAATTCATGCACATTTATTGTAATCGCAATTTACTCATAACCGGCGGCGCAACAATACTGTATTCCTTTGCAAGTGTTAAGCATTAATCACAAATAAATTGTAAATATCTTTCAGATTCAGCGAGTTTAACCAACCGCACTCGGAGTGTACGCTATGGCCAGCCGTGCGCGATCTGCTTACTAACTTCACGCTGCCACAGGAGGCGCAGCAGCCCACCGCACCGCCGCCTCCGTAGCAGCACCTCGCGGTTCCACACCACGGGATGCACTGACAACCGCCGAGTGGAACTTTTAGATGATAAATCTTAAATTAAGAATCTGAAACACTACCTTTATGTCCCTCCTTTAATTCCCCTTTCTCCTGGTTAAAATCAAATAGCTGAACATTTTTTTTTTACGTGTCTGAAATCTTTTATATAATTACAACTATGAACACTTCTCTGTCGCAATAAAAAAAAACTCGTTGGAAGACCAGTTGAACCAGTTCATAAGTTAGGGAGCTATGATTAAAAATAGTAGCCAGAAACGATCATGCTATATATAGCATGACCGTTTCTAGCTACTATTATATATATAGTGCTATAATTTCACTGATATTTTGTAAGTTTTTCACATTAAAATATATGAACCACGTTTTACTGTCGCTTTAAAAAAATCTAATTTCTTTTTGTTTTTAATTTTTTTAATATTTATCGCTCTTGCTCTGCGTAGACTAACGATTTCACTGAAAATTAATACTTTGCGTAGTGTAATTGAAACTTTTCTCTATGTAAAGAATATTTTGTGTCGACAATATTTTTGTAAATTACTGTATGTTGCCTGTTAAAAATGTGTAGTATTATATAAAGCAAAATTCTCTAGTAAAATTATGAGAAACCATTTTAAATGTAATTTAAAATTAACAATTTAAGTAGTTTAACTTCTATAGTTTTTAAGAATTGTATCTCAAAGTATACGTGTTAGAATAACTGTGTGTAAATATACAGAATACATAAAAATATTTTGCAACATTATTTATGTAAAGTAAATGGTGAACTTATAAACATTTCTTTTTCAACTGTAAATAATAACATTGTTTTCTATTAAACAACTCAAATCCATTTTGTTATTTATTTTGAACATGAAAATGTTAATTTTTAAAATTAACTTAAACATTTCTCAGTTTATTTTATTTAACTCTTCGATATCAGATCAAGTTTTTAGTTTTTAATTATAAACTGTTTACTTTATAAAAGAACAGAAAATTTTAGCTCACAAAGATTTTTTAAATTAAGTCATTTGATCTTAAGCTAAAAGACACTATTTTTTACTTAGCACAATAATTTTAGTAATAAATAGGACTATAAAGCTATATCACACTAACTTGACTACAATCTGCGGTTGTTTTTCCTTTATGCTTTTGCTTATAATGAAAAAAAAACTAATCTTCTTTTTTGTTTAAAAATTAAGCGACGGGACGTTCACACGATGGTAACTGATACGCTTGCTTATAACGACGTGGCACTAGTTAAGATGATATATACTGTACCATATTGCGTTCGTCGCCTGAGAAATAAAACGTTGGGTCTGTAATGTTACCCCAGTAATTACACTAGCTTCAGTGCTCTCCAAGGCGGAACACAGTAATGTTTCGATACTACTATTTGGCAACAGAAATAGGCGCTGCGGTGGTACCGTAGGTCTCCGGCAACAGAGACCTGTTACCAGTAAATATAATGTGATATTTAATAGCAATAAAAATTCCATTTCTTTTATTCTACGTTACATTGTAATGAGCAGGACTATCACTTTCTAATGATTGCCTCCTGCGTAGAGCATTGTGGCGATTTTAAAAATGGTAAACCCTACAATACATCGTCCTTGTTACCCTAAAAGATATGTGGGGGTGTAAGGCTAATTACCCAAGTAAATTCCACATACTGCAAACTCGACAACGTAGATACAGTAACTTGTGATTGGCGATAGAAATAAGCGCTGCGGTATTATTTACCCAGATTGCTTTACGGCAACAGAGTCCTACAACCAACGAAAATTATATGGAGATTATTTCATACCAATTCACCAACATTAAGAGAAATGGTTGTGAAAGTATATTACCAATTAATTTACAAAATATAGTTAAGTAACGATCTTCGTGGAGTATATACATTTTTATGAAGCAGAGTTCATGACATCATTGCGATTTTGACAAATAGCTGCCAATTTTAAGTTGTCTTACTTATGTTATTTCACATTCGTAATCTTTATACATATTTGATATTATTAAAATTTTAGCGCAATGGTATTCAACATTCAGACTTAGTGTTTACTACATCGCACAAATGTCGTCGTCGCCTAGACGCATTGATTCACTACAAACAATTCTTAATTTTCAAAACAGAGATGTGGTAAGAACTACATTCTACATGACATTATTTTAGTAAAATATAAATTAGCTATTATAAGCTATGATAGTTTAAGTTGTAAAGCAGTCGTACCTACTATATATCTTGAGACGCGCTCGAACGATAGATAAGCTATGAACATTTGGTGAAAGAAAACATCGTGAGGAAGCCAGAGTACATATGTGACATTCTCCAGCTTTAACAATCAGCACCTTTTGAGAAAAAGGCGGAGTCTAAGCAAAAAGATGACATTTTATTTATGTAATATGAATTATGTGAATATTGATAATTCAAATTAATAGAAGTAAAAATTTTGCGGTCTAGCAAAGTCAATGGTCAGTGGTATGGTCCACGACCCACATTCCCGGCATGGACAACGCAGCGGGCGGGATTGCGCGGCGCCCGGTCACCGGGCGACGCCGGCTTCACATAGGGGCGTTAACACTTGGCGCTTTTTTAACAATGCATTGCCGTGTCGCGGCAGCCGCACTAACGGGAGGATTTTGTAAGATTATAGATTATAATTGACACATATTAGTAAGATATTCACTCGTTACTCAACCTTCGGTTTACTTGGAAGATAAATGTTGGTCAGTCAAAGTGATTAAATTTGGAATTGATTATAATCATCAGCCAAGGATCACTAAACCGAACAGTTCTGAGCAGCCTGTTTTGAAGCGACTTCCTGCGACCCTCACCAACCAAATCGTCAGATCTAACGCATACGAGATGGACCAAGCCAATTATTTCAAACGAACTATCAATTTAAATTGTAGTTCGTGTTAAGTAATAATTTAAAATAAAGAATTGGTTATTACAAACCATACGATTCTTAAAAAATAATATATTATTTTTAATGACATAAATATTAGTTGTTTTCATGTTCTTTCTTATCCTGGCGGTGATATTATTGGCTAATCCACTACGGCACTTCGAAGTATATCTCGGTCAGTGGAGTATAAGCGGCCCTGGTCGGGCCTTTAGGATTATACCAATGTTAGATGGTATGTTACAATGTGTTCGTTACATATTTTCTAATGTATTCAGTGTGTATTTGATTTAACCCCACTTGATAAAACTTTTCAACACTATTTCCATTTAATAATTTTTTAATGAAATAATTATAGAGGGTAATGTAATTAATATATCTGAAGAAAAAACGCATCTTATAAAAAAAATTAAGTAAGTTGTATGAATGCTTTGCAGGTATTGGTATGGCGATATGCATAAATGCGATCGTAAGAGCAATTACATGCTGCACTATTGCAGCCATAGCCGCAATGTATGTGTTGCATTCCGTAAGAGACGATAAACTACCTTTTACGTATTGCAGGTTAGAATATAACTTTTTTTGCCTTCAAAACGACAATGTTATTATTGTTATTTAATTGTCATAAGTTCTACCAAATGAATCGAATGTTTTATGTTATTGTCCTGGATTAGAAAATTTGTCATAAACTCTGATAAAGGTATTAAGCCCCGTTTTCCTAGTTATTTCCTTGACTAGCGCTTTTGAACAAGAACACGATTATATTTTCCCTTGGTAAATAATCACCAGTAAAAAACTTGCTGCCACTGTTATCAATATTAATATCGTAACTTTTGACTTGACACACGGCAAAAAATAAAAAACAAGACCTTTCTTGTTCACAGAGATTTTGAATTGAAGCCGTACGATCCAATTTTGGGAACAATGTATAAGGTATACAAAGTTAACTGATATAAATTTTTAATGAATAAATATATCTATTGTTATAATTAAGTTTGTACCTTCAATCATGTCGATTTTTAGCCTAGGATAGAGCAAGAGATCGAATTTACAACTGTTGGCTTTCACGAACGGGCTTGGAGAAATTACAGCTTACACAGAAGGTATTTGCATCAAATTCAATGAAATCTTAATAGTATACTTTATAACAAATTAGAGGATTCGTATATATCATTCTATTTGATCCACTAGCTTAATAATATTGAACTGGAAATCTATGTTAAGCAGTGGACAGCGACACGTTGAAATGGTAATTGATAGTATTGAAATAACAGTTTAAGCAATGATCCTTGTTTAAGAGTAAGATGACTATATATTTATCGCTATATACATTTGTGTGGAAATAAAGGTGTTGTTAATTTTTTTTATATTATCACGCCTTTTTTGCAGTAGGCAGATGCAAATACATGCCGAGATTCGAACTCGCGATCTTCGGAATGAAAGCCGCACGCTCTAAACATTAGGCCAGCGAGCTACTGTTATTAATGGTGTTATTAATATTACATGAAAAGCCCAGTATGAAAAAAAAATCATCAATTTTATTTTTTCTAGAGATATATTTCGAAAGCCACGTAAATTGCCACAGATAGCTATGTGCAAAGAAACGTACAGCGGGGGTTATCCAACTTTATTTAATACTCCAGCTTATAATTTTTTCTAGTAAGTATAATTTTCAAAGCGTATTTTATTTAAATAATATACAGTTGATTTAAATTTTATACCGTCGTAATAAGTATCATGTCTGCTCCTATTTTACCGTCAAGTAGTAATATGCATATAAATTATTATTTTTTCATTATCAAAGTTATTCTGGAAAAGAAATATAACTTTTTGTATCTCAGAATACTCAGTACAAGACAGACCCAAGCTGTTATGGCCTTTGTACTCTTAACGTATTGTTTCCTTTTAAAAAAGTTAAAAATATAAAAAAATATTAAGTTTGTAATTTAATTACTTTTATAATTTTATAGCATAGAAGTTATGTCGTTACGACCAGATCATAGTTTGGAAGAACTAAACACGCCTTTAATGCCTTGTATAATATTCACTTGGGTAGTGCTTTGGGTCCTAATGATTGTAGAACATTTTGTATACAAAAGAGTAAGTTAAATATTTAATTTAAGTGAATTACTTTTATTTTAACTAACAAAAGTAATAATAATTTATTTAATGCAGATGATTTGGAACAATATGCGTTTATGGCTAATAGCGATTCCTTGGATGTGGGTCATATTGTTAGCCGTCTTAGCTATAGCAAAAACTAGTACTGCGAATAAACCGTTTAGAAAATATTTTCGCACAGGAGCAATGGAAGTAATTGTTGTACGTATGATGTATTAAGCAGTTATTTATCGTTATTTGTAACGTATACCAAAACATATTGTTATTTGTTTAGGTGATAACTGATGCTTTTGAATGTGCTCTGTACATACATTCGGCAAGTACTGGCACTGAACTTATTCACGGCAAAGGATTAAATCATTATGGTACTAGAAAAATTATACATGTTTTATTATTTATAATGTATGTACTCAATATAAACCATTGTTCTCGTTGACAGCTAGTGGACATATAGATACACATTTGAACAGTGAAAACGTGTGGCACTCTGGTTTAATCCTAGTACTGACTGCTCTGCACACCGGCGCCGCAGCCCTTTGCGCATTTGACGATTGCGCTCATCCGAACGTAAAGGTCTACAACATGTATGACAGTGAGAACTTTACCTTGTAGATATTCATAATTTATGTGCAACAGTTACTGACTGAAACTATTTTATGAAGTAAAATATAATACAAATTCTCAGCGTATGTTCATGGGTTTGTACAATTTTATTATCTTTCTGTTCAAGGTACTCTGTGGATAATACCATTGTATTCTAAATGTACACTAGTGGGCAACTATACTCACCTTTTGTAAGTATTAATATTATAACAGTATAAAATGTAAACGAAAATTTGACAGTTTTAAATCTCTTGCCATTTTGTTTTTAAGGACGACCCTAGTTTTTGGTGGATTGATGTGTTCTTATATGACAGTTGCGTTTGTGTTGCTCAAGACGGCCCTTCACACTATCTTCGAATACAGAGTAAAACTAGTGTAAGTAAAGTACTTTCTGCGCCTTTCACTACGTAAAATCAAAATCCTGTAATAAAAATGTATTTTCATTTGTAGCTTTAAAGAACAAATCGTGGTAGCTGGATTAATGTTATCGTGTATGGCATTAAGTTTAATATTTGCAACCAACGTAAGTTTGTTATTTTCATGTGGTTATATTGCTTTTAAATGTAAATATATGTGTAACACTTGAAATGAAGACCACGACCACTCTGTCAAGAATGATACCAAGGAAGAAGATACAGATCATAATCATCATCAGCCGGTAGACATCCACTGTTGGACAAAAGCGTCCCTTGACAATATCCACATCGATCGGTGCCCGCGATAAGATATATATATGTTGCCAGTAATTACATTCCTTCACAGAGGCAGCGGGGATGGCTTATCTCAAGATGTCTCATCCCTGGTTGTCACCTCTAGCGATGTAAAAATTTAATTATTTTAACACTTATCTTATCGATGCAGAATCATATACCTTATTTTCTTAAAGTAAACCTCGTTGTATATTCACCGCCGGCCAAAATTTTTGGATCACTAATAACAAGATTACTTGGTCACTAAATATATTTGAGAAATTAATAACATTGTACACAATGGTCCCGGATTCACATTTTCTAAAATAATGCGCTTTTTACAGGGAGGTCTTGCGTTGCTGGAAAGTGTAGATGTCGTTATGTCCGATCTGTCGACACCTTACGTCTGTTTGCTGGAACTGATTGGTTTGTTGTATGTGTATCGTGGGCACGATTTTATATCGGATATAAACATTGCCACAGAAGAGAATACGTGTTCCACTAGGATCGGGAGTCAATGGCAAATAATACCATTAATTACATTGGTATGTTTTATTATAACGTTTTTATTGTTAAATTTATAAACATTTTACATGTTAGAAATAATAATATATAAGATCGAGTAGATACATTGTAAAACACAAAGAAATACCGACAACAAATTGTAATCTGTTGTTGCTGTAATATACTGGTGATAGGGGTTTGTTACCAGAGACTTTCTAGGTAAGTATGACCGCAGCTCCTATTTTTGCCACCAAACCGAAACTTAAAATACTGTCTCCGTATAAAGCGTTGTAGCTAGTGAAACTATTGAAAACGACAGCATGTCTCGAGGCTACGAATGCAAGATGGTGTAATATATATCATAACTAGCGCCAATTTAAAGGCGGGCATATCCACTACCATCAGGTGAACGTTTCACTTGCGCCATGAGCGAAAATCGCTTCGCCAAATAAAAAAAATGGATTAGACTTGTAAGTTTTCCAGCTATACCATTGCCCAACTTTATGTATTGGATATTTACGCACTTTTTTTATAACAGATATACAATTGTAGGAGCACTAATTAAATATGTAAAGATTTATTTGTGTTACTTGCAGCTCGTAATAGGATTAAAACTAACACAAGTAAAGCATAGCGAGCTCCCCAAGCGCATAGTGTACATGGCTTTAGCACCACTTGCTGCAGTTGTGCTGTCGGTGCCGCTGCGCGCCTTCTACAACGCCTGCGTATTCTTGAGGTTAACATGGCGGCAAGATAAAAGTTAAACAAAATCACAAAACATACTTTAAAACTGATCCATAATGTAAAAATAACTTTCTTATTTTTTATCTTTGTATCTTTATTTTATATTCAGTTAAAAATAAAAGTAAAACATCATTGATTATTTAAAATAATGTTTATTTCTTCAATCATTTAATAATATAAATAATAATTTTTGTACATTGCATAGCGATGCGTACACAAAAATTTACCGCGTGAAAACTTTGACGTCGCGTTCGTCACATGAAATCATGAAGATACATTCGAGGTTACTGAATGATTTTATAGGTGAAGCCTCACAGACTGCAGGATACGCACGCACGCTATTTACAAGTGGCTCAGAACAGTGTTCGCCCTTTTGAGGTTTATTCCGATCCATTAACCATCATCGACGTTTAAGAAGTTCACTCGAAGCAATAAGGCAGACATTAGGAACGGTGTAAAACGACTGCAGACTGGTAAGGTAGATTAAAAATACAATACTAAATACCTACATATGAGGCTAACTTCGTGATTAAATTAAAATATCACAATATGTACACATTAACAAAGCTATAATATTAATATTAATTACTTTATGTGACACAATTGCTTGGTTATGAAAACTAACTAACGTTCCATGTTATTTCATAGATCCCAGAAACTGGCCACCAGATCACTTCCCGCCAGAATAGTGGAGATAATTATACTATATAACAGAGAAACTGACTTACACATTAAAGTTGCTATTTACAAGTGTCGGTCAAATTATGAAATGTTCAAATTTTTTTTATAGTTTAAAACTACAATCTCATAAATGAATCGTAAACGTAGCCATGGAAACATAACTTTTAGGCCATTTATGATATACATAATATTATCAAATAAATTATTAAAACCAACTTCTTTTCACACATTTGAAAATCAAGGCACTCCAACAATGCCTTAATTGTTTATTCCGGATCGAATTGCGTAATTGCCACATATCCCTATATCATGTAAACACTGGTCGAGCGGTGCGCTCGCAATGGAGGCGCCGCTTGTATCACGTGGTCATGTTGGTGCGCTGGCACACAGTGCGCCCGTCGTCAGAAGCGGCGCGGCGGTGGGGGTGCGCGGGATCCGGTCGCCTTGCGAGTCGGCTGCACGGATAGCGGTGCGACCAGCACATCGCCACCGCTCTCCGCGCCGCTGCCCCCACTCGTGCCCATCTCCTGTTAAACACGCCATTACTTCAAAACTGTAAACAAATTTTACTTGGGTACAGACAGTTCGTTGTCACCTAACGCCATGTGAAATTTAATTCAAGTATTAGCTGAAATTTTCCAATCAAAAATTTTATACCAACAACTACCATATCTGTAGAGCAAACAAAACAAATAATTTAATCTTATTTATGGTGAGGTTCAGTTCCTATCTGGCTAGAATTTTTAATATCATATGATTATAGCTCGACATATAAAAGTCAAATACCACTCTACCGTAAAGTTCATATCCTCTCCGGTCTTCTAATCCTCTCGTTCTCTCGGTGGATTCCAACTTTTACGCAGCTTAATTATTAACAAAAAAGAACTATTATACTAAGGTCGGATATACTCATCAAAAAAAAGTACATCAACTTATTTAAACATTAATTTTCGTTTTTTCGTTATACATTTTATAGACCGTATTACGTATTTGTGAAAACCATAAATATATGAATATATAGTGCATAATACATTATTTATAAAGCAGAAGCATTTGTTTATAATTGCACTACAACCGGACAAATAAGTTTCAGTGATCGACTTTTAAACGAAATGTTAGTTACATCTGATTCACCGAACTTTAAAATTGTAAAAAAATACAAATTTTATATATTTTTGGTCTCGTACTTTATTTTACATACTAAATAAAATTTAAAAAAGAATCGGTTAAATCTGTTGCCTGTTATTACTTACAATTTAATCTGTGTATATAGATAGATATTCAGAGATCCATTAATTCATCACATCTCTAACATTACTATTTGTAAACACTTAAAATTTGGTAGAGATATTATTTCTGCTCATTAGAGGTCAGCTAAGACTGGATTTACAAAAATTCCTTCCCCAAAGGAAAAAAAATTACTTTAAAATTTGTTTAAAGATAAGTAAGAAATAAAATCAACTATTTTTTTCCGAAAAAATCGGGAATTTTTTGAAAAATATCTACAAAATTAATAACTCCAGAGCCATTGTTATTGGATGAGGTATTCCATATATAGATAGATAAGATACGAGCTATACTTTAGACCCTCCAGATCTTTTACACCTATTACCATTCATCCTGTATATGATGACATTTTTAAATGAATTATAATTCCACAGTATCCATATTTGTATTACTTACATTAATGTTGTTGCAACTGGCCAACCTCATTTGAGCCAGCTGTGAAGCCGGCGTCAGGTTGGACGTGGAACCGAATGGAGAGATCATGGAAGACATCGCGCGCTTCAATTTCGATGGCGTCTTGTTAAACGAAAGCGCGCGTCCGACCTGCGAACGTAAATAAGTTGTATGAAGGTAGTATTCCGTCGAATCCTTAAAATGTTTATTATAGTATTGGTTATTGCAAAATAACTTTTAAAAAATTAAGCAATTAAATGCAACACGTTATATAAAAAAAAAAATATTTACAGGTAAAACGCGAAAAACTTATTTAACCACATCCCAGTTTTGAAAAATAAAACCATAACCACTGACGAAATAATTACGTAAAAGAATTTACCACACTTCATTAAAATGTACAACGAAACATCCCAAAAATATTGTTAAAAACTAACATTTATCATCCCTATACTCGAAACATAATTTTTAAAGGGCAATTATTGCAGTATTTTTTTTTTCTAGATTTTCATATCCTAATTTTTTGCCCTTTCACATTACAATGAATTTTTGTTGCAAGTTAGTATTGTTTGTTGTCCATATACTCCAAATGATTCCACAGGCACCACAGCTTGGAGTTAGTACTGAGATGGCTTTAATGTGGCCATTAAATTATAATTTATACTTCGAAATTAACCCACGGAGTATACGATTGACTGTTTTCTTACTTTTTTTAGGCTCTATGATTTACTAACAGTGATATAACCTGCGAGAATATAGACACCTACGTTCTTACAAATACATAGGTTACTTAGTGTTTATTTATAGTACATTTTGTGTTTAGAGTGATTTATATTTATTATTACTGCAATTATAAGCATTAAAAATGCTACGTTGCAACCGTATGGATTCCATAATATTTTTTTATTTTTCTATGCACCATTGGTAAATTTGTGCTATTTTGATCCTAAAGAGCCGTCGTATATGAAATTAAATATATAACAATGTTTCGGTATTTGGTTTGTTACCAAATTATTAATTTAACGTTAACTATTAAATTAATTTTTTTATCTGATCAATTTAAAAAATATCAAAAATTATTTAAAAAGCGATTCACAATATTCTTGAAGAATGATGATTTAAAAGCAATGAAACTATTTATCAATTATTTAACTAAATTTATCAACATGCATGCAATTAACTCAACCACTCCTTACTTCTATATTAAAATTGTTGGTGATCATTTAAGCTAGATAGTTACGTAACGATGAAACACATAGTACAGTAAGACAATAAATTTCGACGGTCACATTAGGTATGGCACGCTCACATACAGTTATTTGTCTCAGTTAATCACAAATGATTGAAAGCGAAGCGTTAATTTCACGAGTCTCTCCACCGAACTCTTTATGTTCCAACCGTATTCGAAAGCTATTTGATGGTATATTAAAACAGTGAAATTTATGTATTAGATGTTGTTAAAATGATTTGTCGAATTAAACAATAACTTCTGTTATGACGCTGATTTCTGCCCATCAATATGTATATATAATGATATGCGATATGGAAACCCTACAAAATAATGATAAAGGAACATTAACAAACATGGCAGATATTTAAAAGTTTATTTCTTTTATATTATTTTAAATACATATAAACGTGAATACATTGTGACGGACGGCGAGAAGCAGCGTCAAGCATTCCGATTAGCGGCGGGAGCAGACAATATATACGAGTATATATATATATATATATCGGAGAGAGGTATGCGAGGTGCGCGTCAGACCTGTGCGAGTAAGTGAGCGCGCAATACCCATGTGTCTAGCAGCGCGGCGCCCGGCTCGGCGCGCAACCAGCCGCCCAGCCCGGCCAGCGCCTCCAGCTGGAACAGACCGGCATCGCTACACCCCGACCAGTAACTCGCCTCCCCAACTAATACCTACATTCTTTCTTACTACAATTTACTCTAATTCACCGGCTACATGTGATAATTATCTACCTAACCTATATATTATCACCTTATTACTTATACAGAAGAATATTTTATTTAACGTAACAAAATTTATTAGTATTTTTACCTGGATAATAAAATTTTACCTGGAATTATAATAATATGTGCTTTACCCCAAGTAATATTTTTTCTCTTTATAAAAATTTATTTATTAAAAGAATATCTTTGCTGTTCTACAATTTGATACCGAACCACCCCATGTGACATAAACAACGACATTATCATACACTCTTTTTTTACTATTTACAAGAGTTTGCTTTTTTTTCATGATTTCCGCACTTTCTAACGTTTACATAATTCAAACACCAATTAAACAAATTCACAATTCTTTATATGGTGTGGTGTGTCTATTCAACTACGATTTTAGAGCAAAACTAATAATAAAAAAGATTATTATTTGTTGACAATTATCTTTTTTTTTATAAAGAATTAAATCTACGGTAAATAAATCGTAATAAATATTATTACCCAAAATTGTTCAAATAAGCCGTTAGTCTTATGTATTTATTTTTTAATATAAATATAATATAATCCAAATATATCTCCAATAAGTTTCGTCACTACTTTAATTACTTATAAAGCTGATGAAATCTATTGCACGCGAAGCACTTGCAATGCTCAAACTTCTCCAACAAGATGGAGTAAAAGGCATCAACGAAATAACTTTCGTGTCAATGGCTGTGTTGAATGCAATTATTATTTATCAAATGATAGTGTTTTAATCAAAGCATGTACATCCATGTATATATCATATTAATGAACGTTCTTATACATGCCTTAGTTACATATAAACAATATCGATCACCTCACCTCATGAGCGTAACTCTTGGTTTTTACAAGCGTACACTATTTATGGCTAGACCACAATAGTACGGGTACTTTGTATATATAGATTACTTATCATTTTACGCAATTTGTCTGACATTCAAGAAGTGGGAATATCGTTATCGATAATCGTTTAATTTTAGCAATAAAGAAACAATGCCCCTGATTCAAATTAATAATTCAGACAAATTGCGAGACCCAAATTCCTTGTTATTCAACGTTACATTATAATGCAAGCTAAGCTAGTTGCATAACCATCATATACATCCTTCATGCTACACTTTAAATTCTTAATTACAAGATATTTGCTGATGGAATATAAGCAATATCAAAAGGTGATTCCTTCAAGTCCAATTGTAATTCGAATATCGTACATTTTGGTCTGTTAAGAAACTAAAAGACATTGATAATAATAATAATATTTAAATTTATTACCTTTTCAGTTGCATTATACAATTTTTGTTACTAATTTACTTAAAAGATAAGATAGGATTGTTGCCTCTTAAGAGCAAAAACAAAAATAAATTAGAGGCCCTAAATCCGGTGCAAAAGTAGTTTTAATTTATTATTATATAAGGTGTTAGGTGTACCTTTATACGAGTGCGTGCCGCAAACTTGGACACCCTAGAGAGGGTGCTTAATGCAAGATCGCTCGTATCGATGTCAAGCTGATGCGATTCCAGGCACGCCAAAAATTTATCCTGCACGGGTTCATAAGCATTATATTTTTTTAATAACATTATTGCACACTAGATGTTTGTAACCTTTTTTAAACGAAAGTTGTAACGTATTAAAGAGATTTGGAGAGATATCTTAGTTATGACTTATTTTTATAGATCACATTTTAACATGATAGCATTTAAAGTAATCATAAGTCAACAGTTAGACAGTAGTCATATAAGGAACGAATATTGTTGAGAGGTGTATAAAACGAAGGCAATCACAAGCCCTCAACACGCACTTGATCAGAGCGGTCGATAAATGGCTTAACTCTCTCCTTATGTAAGAAGACTTCAAGTCTCAGCAGTGGAAAGTTAGTACAGTGTCTATATTTTACTAAAGCTTTCATATTAACTTATTACTGTTTTACTACATGGGACAATAGAGAAGTTGCAAAACATGTTCCTTTGTTATAAAGTAATTTTTTTATAGCAAGAACTAGACAATTATTCTGTTTTGATAATTATATTATATTAATTGCACTTACGGCATCAGCTTTACAGACAGTATTAGCCATCTGTCTGCAGAGCTGTCGAAGGAAGTACGACTTATCGACCGTCTCGTCGGTGATCATAAATGAATACAATTTCTCTTTCAACTCCTGATTACTCCGGCACATAAGTGCGAAAACATTGTGACAATCTAAAATATTAATCTAACATTATTATATATAACTTAAGGTTATTATAAACACAAGTATTATTATTCCTGCGTTAAAAAAAAAAACCCCAGAGAAAATATAATATACTGTGGTTGTTTAATTTCTCCTGGTGGTTGGTGTGAATGACCCCCTCAGATGTAAAGATTTGTTTAACCACAACAACCGTTTTCGTCGCTAAACAATAGTAAGCCAAAATTACTGTTATGGTTTGAAGAGGGTTGTAGTTAGTAAAATAACTAAAACAACAAAGCTTAACATTGTGTATCTGGCACACAAGCACAATATTGATCAGTGATTGAATAATTGCTGGAATGGTATATAGTTAGGATGACTATTATATATACATTCCACATTGTTATGGCCATGGGTATCACTTGCTATTAGGTGACGGCTCGTCCCGTCGAACTGACGAATATAAAAAAATGCTGATAATTTTTTACCTTCAGCCTCTCTTATATCAACGACGCGCTTAACTGTACTGAGTGGCATAAGCGATATATGCCTGTAAGGTTTGCTTGATCCAATTCGCATTGTACCCATTCCATTTGTGGGACTTTTACTATTGAATGCCTGGAAATGTAAATAATAGTTTCAACACAAATTTGTAACGAATATTCTATGTTATTTTATGATAATTAATGACTGCACTTACTTTGGATCTCTTTTTGCACACTTCCATGGTATCAGTAAATAAAAACAGTACAAGATGATCGCCTCTACCAGAGAGTTCTTTAGATAATTCAACGACTTCACATCGGGACACAAACGATCGATGAGACGAAACGAGATGCGCCTAAAATAGTGTCAACGTTTATGTTATTAAGAAAACTATCCATAAAAATTACTTTTATAGCTTTATATATAATATAAAAATAGAATAAAGTTTTACGGTTTTTTTTTAACAATAATAGACAAGCACTTAGCCTGAATTTCACATGTTTTAATGGTGCAGCATGCTCTCCGTGTTACGATGGCAGATTTCAGATAACTAGAGTATTTTTTTATTTATTATTTTTATGTTTCTATTGACTTAACTTTACAGATGTTGTCCAGGCAATAGTGCTTTTTCTGCACATGTATCATAAAATTTATTGACAAGTATAGATCGTTTACGTTGCACCGTCATCTTGAGGTGTCATATCAAATTTGATAGTGTCTAAATATTTTTTATATTCGTAAACGAGTTAATACCAATATCATAATAATCAGGTTAGGCGCTTAACAAAGCCGCATAAATAAGATAGATTACGTGTCACAGAAAAGCGTTTTAGCAGATTTTTATCATTCAGCTTATAACTATGGTGCGTCTACACTTCTAGATATCAAAAGAGGTAAATACCGACCGGGCATTGATCAATGTCGTTATATATGTCGAACATCTGTAGCTGGCCTTCAGTCTTCCGCTTGTCTTCGTTAATGTGCGACATAACCTCGCGCAGCCCGGCCAGCGCTGAGACCAACGCCGCGTGGTCGGGGTTATTTTTGTGCGTGTGTTTCAGAATGTCTGCGAACACAATATGATATATGGGATTTGTGATTTATCTTCCTTATATTGCTATAAAGTTGTACGAACATTGTTTTATATAAAAAGTATTGTGTTAAAACTAATATTTTTTTTTTCATCATCTGCTCGCAGCAGTCCACAGATTGACACAGTGGATCTAGTTGCTGCCAGTCGCCTTGCGCAAATCGTTCCTCCAACTAGTAGGTCACCCTAGTTCCGCTTTTTAACACCGCCTTTTATGTTAGTAAATATTTATACCCGATTTTTTAAAACCAATCATTTCATTTACTTAAATATAGTTTGTATCTAAGTTTAAATTATTTATTAATTTTTTTCCACATACCATCTAATAACAAACTTATACTAGGCAATCGCTGAACTGGTCTGATCAATAGTTCTTGTAAACTTTGTCGGCCGCACTCAGGTCGTGTTTGGCAAATTTTCAGGAATGCATGAAATCTAAAAATTTAAATATGGCCTTTATAGACAATAGATGACATAAAAATATTGATACTAGTGGAATAACTTAATGAATTAAATGAGGGTTGAATTTTATATGATTACCTAGGGTTCTCACGATCACATTGCTGCAACATTTCCTTGGTGTTCTCAAAGAAGTTGACAAAAGGTGGGTACGCCTTCACCATGTCCGGCGTATACCGCAACACCAGGCGCCCGATGCTTACCTCCTCACTCCAATGCGCCTGGGCGTAATGTAACTCTTCAAGCATCCGCCTAAAATCATATATATATAACTAAATCACTGTATTTTTATACATTGTAAAATATTTTTTATACAAAGCGACGAGGCTTTAAGCGTTAAGATAAGTGCTACAACTACCTATAACAAAAAGGAATATAATGCTAAGTAGGATGTTTATTAGTGCTGTACTATAGTCCGGCCTTTTGCCTCGAAACGTAAGTAGTAAGTTTCATTAATTTTGCTTACAGTATCGAATCCGGTTAAGGAAGGAAAACTTACTGGTGTAATTCATAAATAGGTGGTAAATTTCCGAAAATTATTTTGAGTTCAGTGTTATTAAGTAAAGCTTGATTTTTGCCATTACTGCTGTCCTCCTCGGCCATCTCTTCCAATGGCTGTTTAAACATCTGTAAAAAGAAAAAACATTAATAAAAGTAAGTTTCTTTTGATTCTTAGAGATATTATTTCGAGTTATAACAATATATTACAAACGTCATATATATAAAAAGACAAAATAAATATTCTGCTTACAGTCACTATAGTATGGAGTATCCCCACATAATTAGACTCTGTCTGTAACAACTCCATAAAGACTTGTTGCCTCGGAGACATAAGTTTTCGTACCACATTGTCAGGTACTTCAGACTCTGTAAAAGATTATGAAAATAAGTTACACAAAACATTATATTAATATTTACATTTTTTAATAATAATATCCTGTTCAGACCACATTTAAGTAATATTTATATGTAATAAATAGTATTGGCCGGTAAATTGCTAGGAAATGCTAATCTCCATTTTCTATGGAAATAAACGACATGTACTTACCACCGTTTAGTTGGGTACCACTACAGGGCCTATACCTGCCGCATAAACAGTAGTGTGGAAATATTTCTGTGTTCCGGTTTAAAGGACTAGTGTAATTACTGGGGTAACGAGATTTAACATCTTATGCGTCAAGGTGACAAGCGCAATTTGGTTGAATGCATAACTACCTAATTAGCGCCATATCACTTACCATCAGGTTAACGTCTCCCTCGTGTCTTCTTTCATCGAATAAATAAAAAGTAAAATATACCAATGGTCAAAATTTGCACAGCAACTTCCGTAGATTTCAGATGGTTTCTATCTAAATCTAAATTAAAACGAAAAAATACCTTCAAGTAGCTGCTTGCCGTCTGGTGAAGGCGTGCAATCAAGCAGGTTGCCGGACAGGCTGAGCAACACAGCATCGCTGAGAGACGAACGTCGTTTGTGCAGCGCCGCATCGCCTCCTCGCAACTTGCGTTTGCGCAAGCGTTGCAACTGTGACGGTGTGCCAGCGCTTGCCTCCTCCGTACTTACACCCGCTCCTGCGCACGCCCCGCCCACTGAAGATCGCCTTGACACCTCCTCTAGATACTGTAAAATGTTTCATTGCATTAAAATAATTAGATGACTTATAAAAAACACTATAATAAACAATATTTTATTGTGCAAATTAAATCTTTTGTCGTAAAGTATAAACTCAGTAATTAAAAATCGACCTTGTAGATTTAAAATAATATTGAACTTAGGTTTATAGAAATGAAGTAATAAAACAATACTTACGTCTTTGAAAAGGAAGTCCCTCTCATCTTGAGCCTCTTCATTCTGTACTGAAGCCCAAAACCATTCTGCTTTGACGATGTGTACTCGTGGCGAACAGTCAGGGGCGACTCCCGTGTTATGTACATCTACCACCTGCAATTACATTTAAACTTTGTACACACGTTTACCGTAACATAATTAAAATATATGTTTGTTATAATAGTACACATATTTCGCGCATAATGTATCCCATTCCTTTGTGCATTTTAAAGCGCCTAAACAATTTTGATATACTATGTAGAACATGCAGAGAGAGATAGTTTGATAGACTTGGCATACGTCACTTTTGTCTTATCGATATAATATAACATCTATGGCATGACATTTTTAGTCTAATATTTAGTAATATTGAATTAAATGGTGTTAGTACCGGTAGCGATAGTCCATGGCATTGCGAAATGGCGCGGACGTCGCGGGTGGGAGGCGTCGAAGCGGGCGGCGGCTGGTCGCGAGCGGGCCGAGGCGCGGGGGACGGGGCGCAGGACAAAGAGGGGATGGGTATCGAATTCTTAGACTGAGATATACTGGACTTCAGATCCGCGCCGCCGCAAATCGAGTGACGGTGCGTTCTAATCCACACTCTCTGCGGTGTTTTAAAAATTGTAGAGTCATCGCATTCGTCGCAGTCAGATTCTTCTTTATTTGGGGTCCTCATATCCGTGCTGTCAATCGTGTCAACTTGAACGGGTGATATATCTAAATTCATTTCGTCAAACTCTCGCTTAGGGGTGGAAATGTTTTTTAAATCTGTCGGCAGATGACACGGATTAACTTCTACTGTGTTTCGTTCAGTTCTTTTTTCATATTTCTTTTTTCTTTCACTTCTAAAAGATGCCGTAAAAGATTTAACACTCCTCTTTAATTTTGAGGCAGATTTGACTGTTTTAGAACCACGTATTGATGCGAAGGAAATATCAAAAAATCCAGATTGTTTACTAATGTTGAGTGAACAGATGGAGGTGTTGTCATCCTCTCTGATTGGCGAAGATGTTGAAGCTAAAAATTCTCCTGCTGGGTCGGTGGGTTTTACACTTTCGGGGCTGACCAATTCCACCGTTATATCACCAACGGCCTTAGATGTGGATTCTTTTTTTGTCTTTTTAAATATCGTAGGTCTATTTTTAAATTTGAATGAATCTTTAATTTTAAGTCTTTTGATAGATTTCCAATTACTTTCATCGCATTTGTCGGGCGAAATATTTGCATCTACTACACTGACTTGAAAATTGGAATCGGTTGAATTTCGACTCCGCTTTTTACCTGAAGATATTGTAGTTGTTGAATGCTGAAGTTCCTTACTGACTGCTGAAGTAGGCAATAAAAAACCTGATTCATCTTTACAATCTAAATCACACAAGCTTTTCGTTAAAGAGGAATGAAGAGAACCTGCTTCTGTAAGACATTCAACAAGATTGAAAACATTCATAGATTTATTTTTGAACACTTCTCTTTTGTTCTTGCTGTTAACTCTACCTCCGATTGGAATTTGGGGCGTATATTTGTTCTCCTTATCCCCTGTTTTATTACGCAAATCTATATTTTCTAAATGACTAGTGCTTTGGTTCTTGTCGCCCTTAGTACATATATCATCTACAATGGACTTTCCTAAATAGCTAACCCTTGAATTATCTGTTTCATCTTTGCTTAGGTTATTTTTGACATTGTTCCTCGCGCTTTGCAAACGTTGCTCTCTATCGTCTTGAGACTGGTTTCCAATAGAATCAACGTTGTGTTTGTTTGGACTAATACGGCGACCTGAAAGCCGCGCCGACAACCTACGATATAGCGAGTTCTTGGATGTATTTTGGGAGCGGTTCGGGGTGTTTCGGGAAGGTTTCACGGATGTGTCAGGAGTGTTCATAGGAGGTGATAGGACAAGCGAACGACCGAAAGTCTCCCCATTGGCCATTACCTGAAACATGTGTGAAACACACCACGCAATGATGTAATGAAGCCATTCCAGTACAAACATGCAAAACGATATTTTAATATCGTGAGAAAGAGTAGTTAAACACATAAAGCTTCTACCTAACAGAACATTAAAATTATGTTCGTAATATATTTTTATTGCTAAAAATTTATCGCCTTAGATATAATCACGAAAGATTTTACGAACAATAAATATTGTACGATAATCGTGAGTACGCTACATAAAGGTGCAGATGATTTACAAATTGGTGTGCAAAAGCTTACAGGAACTAAAGTGATTGTACTATGAAATTATATACAAACATTATTATGACAAATTATGTTATTAATGCAATGAATACGTAAACTATCTACCATAGATGAAAATACAATAAAAACTAACAATAGTGAAGTATATAAAGTCATACTAAAATGCAGCAGGAAAAGTAGCAAATTAGACAATGGGTTGACTTTGCGTCGTGCGGAATAGGTGTGATGAATATAGAAGCAATCTGGGAAAAGAGTTGGCAAAGAATGTAGGAACCCCATTGAGAATAAGAGAAAAAAGTATGCTTCCGTAGAAAAATTAAACTAAAAACTACAATAAACGAAATTAAAAAATAATTTAGTTACAATCGACTAATGTGCCCATAAACTCAAGCCTGCTTGAATTGCGCTAACTAAAATACATTAACCAATCGCTAACTAAATATTATACCACGCTGATGTCCTCGCTCAACAGTAAACAAGCATTGGCGGAGGTTGAATAGAGGAAATGTCATATTACATCTTAGTTTGTTGTGTCAACAAAGTATCTAAACTAACTAAGAATCTGTTTTCAAGGGTATACATGCTGATTTCATTAGGCTAAAATTAGTAACTATGTGCTATAAAGTTCAAAATAAACCGGTATGCAGGTAAACGTTCGTAATAATGATTTGCAAGTAAATATTAATTTAGAACTGTTGCGTAATAATTTTATTTATGTTTCATGGGCACATTATTAAGAAAATTTTTCATAAATTGATGAAGTACCATTCAGCAAAGGTTATTAATTTTTTTGAGTATGTATAATCACATTTTATAATATATTTATCATTAGAGGATATTACAGATCATAAAAATTATGACGCCATCAAGCGAACTTCGGAATTATATAAGGTAAAATTTCCAAAATATGAGTGATAGTGAGCCTTTCTTGTAACCAAATGAGATTTCACGTGTATGTGAAATCTCATTTGGTTAGATAGACATAGACATTTGGTAGATGCATATTAGTCAGATGCATATGTTTAATGTTACCCGTTGGAAGGCACCCTCGTGAAATACGTTATGAAACGAACACAACAGCATCTCACTTCATTACGGAAATACTGTGTAATTACATCTTTACTTTGCAGCTCTCGCATTAACTGATCTCGGTAGAGCCTACTGTTTCGTACTTACAGTATTAGTGTGTACTTATGTAGACGCGTTATAAAAAAGACGATGTTTATGTAAGGAATAGATGCAACAAGGAAGGTAATCCAAAAATAATCAATAGTTCCGTTAGAAGTAACAGTCAGGCAGCAACGTGACCGGATGTGACAGTATACGTGTGCTCACGACGTACTTGTAAACAAGGTACACCACGCGCTGACATACTGCTTTCGAGTATAACAAAAATAATAGAATATTTATAAAGTTCATTGTTACCTTTTCTTCAGGTCATTGTACTTTACAATGATAATATGATAATACCAAATTCTTAATAGCTGTTAGTAAAAAGTAATTTACTAGTTGTGATCCCTTTTATTATAATTAGAATTGCAAATTCGTAATAGGATAGTAACTTCTATTTTCTAATTTTAGGTCAAGTGCAAGAAAGTTTCCTACTTTGATATGATGCACTTTACACAATTTTCGAAATAGATTTTATTGCCAGAAAAACTCATTCTACACTTTATAAAGTGTAAGATGAGTTTCAATTAAATGAATGAAAGCTTCTTAGAGGTGTGTAAAAACATTTATGTTGCTTCTTTAGGTAAGGCATTGTCGCATTCAACGTGTTTCAGATACAAACCATTTTACGGAGTAGATTTTCTGCATTAGCCTACTTTTTTTTTGCGTTAGACTACATACAAATCTCAAGTTAAATATATTCATCAATAATACTCGAACATACATAACTACTTATGATTTTAAAAAACAATATTATTGTAAAACGTATACTCACTACGTGGGTGCAGTCCG
The DNA here is from genome assembly GCA_029030555.1 of Ornithoptera alexandrae. NCBI lineage: Eukaryota > Metazoa > Arthropoda > Insecta > Lepidoptera > Papilionidae > Ornithoptera > Ornithoptera alexandrae. The sequence continues at coordinate 5,298,784 of JARDVY010000023.1, read as the reverse complement.
CATCATCGAGCGGACAAGTGGCACCTCCATTGCTCGCAAGCACTTCTGCCATGTGCTGCGTTTCATCTTCGGGAAATCCAACAAAGCACACCCGCGCGCCAGCAAACACTTTCAGTTTGTGATCTTTCTGTAAATAAACATTTTAATAGTGTAAATTTACATGAAGTATAATATTTAAAAAAAGGTCTATTTGTTTCTTATAATTACTATTATAATGTTAAGCAAAGAATGATGAAAAATATACAAAACACATTATTTCTGCTTAGCAGCAAAAATGGAGGTCAGTTGCATACACATAACATATCCATATTTATAAAATGAAGTGGCTTCCAATTTTCTAATCATGTATGATGCTGCTAACATGCTACCTGATTTAACGCCATAACATATTATCTAATTTAGTGAGATATAACTAAAATAATTTACAATAGTATAGAATATGTGGTTTTAAAAATTTAATTTCATGTAAAAGTAAAAATAAAGTTATTGGCTCACAATGAAGGTATCATCGGTTGCGAGACAGGAAGGATCATCGCGTCTCTCCCAGCATGCGTCAACCCAGGAGCGCGCCAACACCGGTAGACCGAAGCCCGTCGCGTACCGGTACTTGTCGCCAGTGGCCGCGGCCGCAATTAGGTGTGTCACTTTGCTCGACATGTCCTTCCGTATCGAACCTCCCATATAATGGATCAGTGTTATCAGGTACGTCTGCGAATCAAAACGACACTTTAGTACGTTCTCTGGTCAGACCATCTTTAAAGTAGTATATATACTGTTTATCAATAAAACTTTAATATAACAATTGAGAGTAAATAAAATTAATACTCTTAACTAATAAATGTAAATAAATTACTTCTCACACAAAAGAAAGTAATAAAGGTGAATAAAACGTAATAAATTATTTTGGTGTTAGAAACCAATTTAATTTTATTGAAACCATACGTAGCCTTTCTAGACATGGAAAAAAGTGTAATAATCATGATGACTCTTCTCTTTCCAAATGTTGGCGGTGTCAGCTTTCTTTATTTTTCTCCTTCACTTCGCTGTGTCCTCGACATAGTCGTGGACACAGAGCGAAATGGAAGAGGATCATAATATTTGCAAGTATTTTATTTATACCAATATTTACTATAATTGAGTACACAACGTACATAAATACAAGGTTTATTTATTTAGTTTTCTTACCAACTCATCTTTCTTTCGGAATCCCGAAAAACAAATAACAGCGCCACGCATTGCCAATGAATAAAGTGGACGTGCGTTGGCAGGAGGTGGCTCGTCGCGATCCGCCAGCTGCAGCGCCGCCGTAGGACCCAGCACCCTATCGTTAAAGAAATACCATTTGTTAAACTAAAAATACCGTTATCACCATCAAAACGATGTAAAAAGAATCAACCTTCTCTTTTAAATACCGTAACATATGTTTTCATTAGTGACGTTCAAGATTATGTACACATTCGTCATTCAATGTTAAACTATAATTAAATAAACTGTTGAATCCGGCTAACGTTGTCTTGGATATTCATTATATAAAAAAAAGTATTTACTTAATTATAACAGTAATGAAAATTGGTTCAGCGATAAATAAGCTAAAAACTTAACTGTAATTTGCCATCAAGTGGGAATAAACATAAAATCTAATAATCAATTAATTTTTTACGAAACGACTGTAACTTAATGCTAGTTAGACAATAACAATGTAATATTTGATATGCACTGCAGCAGAACTTGCAAGTCGCTTTCAAATGCATGATGTTAAGTCTCTTTCACTACAAGTAAGATCACTAAATACAACGCCCTACAAATCGGAACACAGTAATGCTAGCACTACCATTTCGCGGAAGAAATAGGCACTGTGGTGGTACTTACCTAGATAGTCTCCGGCAACAGAGACCTACCACCAGTAAATCTCTTATATATTTTATACAACTAATGATATACAAAATTTCGTCTTTATTTTCGCCATCAAATATAACGCGTGTCCTCCTTTTTGTCTAGGGATATCAATAATAAAAAAAACTAATGATTTTTTTATGTGAACAACACGTGATTCTATGTAAAAAGTAATTTTTTTCTGTCCGGTATCGAACTACGAAACAAAATAAAGAAATGCAAGTCTCGTTACTACAGTAATTACACTAGCTACAGCACCCTTCAAATTGGATCGCAGTTATGTTTGCACACCACTGTTTAGCGGTAAAAATAGGAGATGCGGTGGTATCTACCTAGACAACTCCAACAACAGAGACCTAGCTCTAGTATGTTTTACTGCTTATTAAGGAATAACTAAAAAAGTTTGAATGATATACGTTTGGACAGTAGACAGCGGCGTCGTACATGACGCATGAGTTCCTCCCGACGCCGGCGTGACGTCACAGGATACAGCACACACCGAAAGTTGTGGGCACAATTTGATCAAAATAGTACTGACGAATAACACACGAATTCCACCGAACACACAAGCGATTCTAGAGATTCAATTCGGACAATGGGAACACAATACAGCATGAGAGAGTGATGATTCAGTTTACTATTTGTTTCGGTGAATTGTATAAAAATTAAATACGTCAAGTATAATTCCCTACACGCTATTGGATGGAGCAATAATTGATTACATATAAATATGCGATAAATTTTGATAAGAAAAAATTTATATTACATACTAGAACTTAAAGCAAATATTCATATAGAGACATTTTAATATTTTGTGTTCAAATAAGGAAAAAAACGTTGTTGTATGAACACGTCAGGTAAAACTGCTTATAGAATAGTGAACCAAAAAGAATTCTCTAAAACTATAACTATTTTACTGTTTTAATTATTGAAAGATAAGTAACGGGTATCATCATCATCATGAGCCGACAAACGTCCACAGCTAGACATAAACCTCCCCCAAAGATCTCCACATCGATCGAATCTGCATTGCCCGCATCCAGCTGCTTCCCGCAACCATTACCAGATCGTCGGATCACCTAGTGAGGGAAGGGGAGCTATCAACAATGCGTCTTCCAGTACGGTAATATAAGTATGATACAATACGGTAATATTCATATAAAAAAAAATACTAAAAACCACAATCTGTATTTCGTACTAAAGTTTACTTTTCCAAAAAATTCTTAGTAGTATATGAGAGAAAAAAAATTAACTACAAACTCTGCCCCTACAGATTTCATTGTTATCAAAAATTATTTTTTAACAAAAGGTAATATCTTTTTATTTATATAAAAAATGTATTAATAGGCTTTTTCATAATATTATTACAAGTTTTAAAGAATCCGTTTTTTTATAATTACGAAAGAATTTTTTCTATTTGTAAAATTTTAATATAGTTTATGGTTGATTTATTATTATATTGTTATAGTGATCGATAGACTTAATTAGTATAATGTATCACAACTAATTTGTGGCCCCCATATCTTGAATGATGCCTTTCCTCCATAACATATATACAACTCTAAAAACTTATTACGGTTAGCGGTTTAAAAAAGATATTTAAAACAAAAATAATAAGCAACCTAATTATGTTAATAATTAAAAAAATCAAATAATCAGAAATTATTTACTGAACGCATTTAGCTGGTGTTATTTCTGATCTCTGATCCGGGCAAACGATTAGTTCTTGCAAGGATTCCTCCTCCTCCGGTGTCGGCGGCAGCCGCGTGGGACCCATTACACTTGCAAATAATTAGGTACTAGTCCGATTTGAAGAATACTCCCATACGATGCACTTAATCCACATATTATAACAATATTCCAATGATAACATTATTACATTTAACTGTATCACTACAAACAATAACACACGATATAAACCATTTTCAGTAATTAAGTTTCTAGAACTTTTCAAGAATCAGTGAATTGTTGTCAATTACACAGGATTATTGTTTAGAATAAGTTTTTAGTTATTTGTTAGGAGGAAACAAAGGTAAAGGCAGCACGCGCGTTATGTATTTCACGTTAGATTGGAAAACAGTCGCGAGGAATGTATCGCCGAAAATAGCGAGGAGCGTCGCGCGGCCACAAGGGCGACTCTCGTGCTGCGTCGCTACCACACGATCCCCTCCCTCCCCACACACACCACACACCCACCCCGCAGGCACAGTACCGCGTCACCCCCGACCCCCTCACTCCCTCTCACCACACGCACCCGTACCTTTATTTACATCATTCCATGAAATACAGTCACCGAACGCACGACCTTTTTACGAATGAACGTCTTGCGTGTATAAACAACCCCGACTTACGTTCAGGGTAAAATATTTGATTACACAGTATATAGTTCATTCAAAGGCCGTCGCTAAACATTTAGAGTTAAACATTTCTTTTTCGGAACGATATAAAAATATGTATAAACCATTTAACCATAAAAGTATATTGGATAATAAAATTTTATTATTACGTCTATAAATCAGCATATTTCGAGAGATAAACCGTTCGCGAGTTTTGTTTACATGAGAAATGTTAAACATCTTTCGTGATTAAAGAATTATACATTATAAACACAAAGCACTTTTAAAGAAAAATTGTTGCTCTATTTAAAACCACAGTATACACAGCCGTATGTCACAGAATATGACATATATATATATATATATATATATATATATATATATATATATATATACTCTGAACATAAATACATCGCAGTCTTTTTTGCCTACAAAAAAAGTTTTTAAATTTTCACCATCGTATAAAGTGAAAAGGTATTAAATGAGTAATAACATTTTTAGTTGAATTCAACTATTTTTGAAGCAAAAGTATACTAGCGGTAGTGAAGACGTCCTTCAGGAGGTTTTTACCTACTGCAACGTTTAATTGATCCGCAGTGTTTATCACAAATAATAAACAGTAGTTAAGTATATAGTCCAGCAAATTTTTATTAATAATATCCAATATTTTTTTCATTCCATGTTTTATGGGGATGAGAACAATGTTATGTAGGTAGATACGGATATTAACAGCCCGAACACAACAATGCTGTTACGGCAGTAGGTTTACAATATGACAGTGGTAGCTAGTGGAGCGGATTCGAAAAAACCCTGCCTCCAAATAAATTATACAATATGTCGCCACAATTTGCATAATATCGTTCTAGATATCAAATAAGTTAAGATGCGTGTCAAAAAAACTTGAGGAACTTATCAGAAGATCAATCTTGTGAGCTCACTTGTCTTCTCCATTTTCTTACGTGGGGTTAACGCTTTAAGGCGTAGACCCTAAGATTAGCAGGCCGCAAACGAATTGAAGCTTTCAAAACGTGGTGCTGGAAGAAAATGTTCCGGATCCCCTAGACTGCATTTCGGACTTACGCTTTCTACCAGACAAGCTTAAAATAAAAACAAGGCTTTCTGCTATCTACCTCAAGCCAATCGTAAAATAATTCAGACACGTAGCCAGAAAAGACGATAACCTTGAAAAACTAATGGTTACTGGCAAAGTGTAAAATAAAATGCGGAGATGGCGAAACATCGTGAAAACAAGAGTGATGAATAGGGGTAGCCAGGAGTCTCAAACACGAAGAATACCTATTTGAGGAGAAAGATTCGTGGTATACAGTGATGCACTGACCTGTACTTTGCTCGGTGCGCAGCATCAAACAGCTCGCCATCGAAGGGTGCAGTAATCAGGTAAGCGGGTGGCACGGGCGGTGACTGCGGCGGCGGCAGCGCTTCGCCTGTCCGCACCACCTCCACCACGCCCAACCGTTCGCATGCTACACGCACCCGTTCGCACTCCAAGCAAGTTTCGTTCACATATATCAACGGGTTGGACGAGCCTGTAAAATAGTATTTTCATTATATTAGGACAGAAACTACCAACGAGTAAACTATGCACTTAGTGATTACTGATCACAAGGACATCACGACGCATTCCTTAGTTTTAACATATTAGCACTAATGGACGAACGTTATCAAGATTACAATTCAAAACAGTATGAAGGGAATTTATCGTTATATATTTATATATATATATATATATATTTATATATATATATATATATATATATATATATATATATATATATATATATATATATATATATATATATATAATATATATATAGTCAATAATGTCAATAGTTTGTGGATTTTTAACAGTGTATTTAGACATTACATTCCAACTTTTTTAATACTTTTTAAATAATGATTACACTACATGCAACGGTCACGCACAATATATTAAGTTATGACGAAAGCCCCCCATAAGTACAAATAGAAATAAATTTTCCAAAAATAAAAGGAAAACAACAACCTAAGGTTAGCCTTAATAAAGTCGTTTGTATACAAATTCCATAGAAGGCTATCATGAGTTTCTTGTAAGGAAGTCATGTCATGTAAACATGATATTTTGTATTGCAATTATTCGCTGGAAAAAAAAAACAGAGAAACAGATGCAGAATTTATAAACTTATTTTCTTTATAACTTGCACATTGTTTGAAGTACATGTTACAGTATCCAGATAAATCTCTCAACAGAGACCTACCACTAATAATTTTAATTTTAAATCTCTCTCTTATTTATCAAGATTATATGGTTTTTTTTTTACATAAATTCGGATCTGACTTCCCATGCAAAATTCTAAGTAAGATGCGATACCAAATGTTGCAATTATTTATATTTTAATCAACTTGAAATCAACACAAACAGTGTAATCTAATTATAAATCAGTCTATCACTTACTACACTAATAACGTCTTTTTCCGGGGATTTAAATTGTAGTATAGTTATTGGAAAAATTCATCAACAAAAAGTTCACATTCATTAACCTCTGTTCTTTTTTATGTTTTCTCAGTGACAACAAAACTGGTTCAGAAATAATTGTTGTAAACTATATCTGAAAAAACAGTCAAGCTGCGGTCTGTCGATACAATTCCAAGCTTTAAATTACTGTTGACTAGCGTAAAATGTTCGGAGCAGTTCATGTGCCAAATTAAGGTTGTGATACAGAGAGAACTCACCACTCTTGGCACCAGCAATCACTTTCATTCATGTTTGAATAACTACTATACCGACTACAACGGTGAACAGTGTATTTATAAAAAAAGTTTCGTGTACACACCCGTATCTCAATATACCCGATTCAGATTTTTTACTTCCATTTGGATTTGATGTATAAGAGTAAAAACAAAATTGTAAATAAAAACGTAAATTATTGACCGTGAGAATTTTAGTTAGAATTTAAGAAATATAATAAATCCATATAAACATATTTTTGCACATAATAAAAATTATAGCATTTCAGAATGTTTCGCTTTTACTTAAGGGATGCTATTGCTGCTCTCATTGGCATTAGCTGATCGCCTTTGTTTGATATTCTGACGAATTTATTTTCATTGCTAACATTACTTTATTACAGATATTATTTATATTCTTTTACAGTATTTGGTTTATACAGGGCACAGGAATAGCCGCTGCTGTTATTCGTGTGCCCTCTTAGTCGTCACTTACAGCACACCGAGGTATGGGAATGTCTTATAGCATTTCTGAAGAGAAATTTAGAATTTGTTAATAATAGATATTTTTCACCAGATAAATATCGACATTATAAATAAATAATAATAAAAAATATCAATTAAATTTAATAAAATCCAAATTAGCTACTAACAAAATTTTTCTATTCTGTATACTACTAAATATAAAATTTAAACAATTTTTGACAGTTTACGTATATTGAACAATAATTTAAAGAGAATCAAGCCGCATACGTCATGATACATTTTGAAAATTTTACTATTTATACCCTCAATTTCTAAAAGCATTATACATATCTTAGGAAAACTATATGTTTATCATCCTGATCAATTGCAAAAGTTAAAACAGTACCTACTAGAAATATGAAATTCATTAATTTTTAGGTAATTTTCAATGAAATTTTTTCTTTAAATAATAATTCAATATTCCAGTTTGATTGCTCAAGTTATTTACACTAAAATTAACAGATACATTTCTAATTAAATGTAAATCAGGAATCTAAACCGATGTAAATTTTTTTCTTTTACTAGTCATGATTGTTCTACAATAAAGTTTTAGGTGTCCAAGAGGCTTCTTATATGAGAATATAAGGTGCTCTTCTGCAATGCTCAAGGCACCTAACGAGGGACATTATTTATTTCTGAAATTGGGTGAACAAAGAAACTATGAAAGTTACAGTTTTTATTTATCTATTTATAATTATTTTTTTAACTTAGTAATAATAAAATTAAAATATCGAAAATCAGTAACAAATCAGTGATCATGCAATTTTTTTATTTGAAAACATTTGTTATTATCATTGTTAGGAATCTGACGTGTAATAATGAAAGAAAAAAAATATTGTTTGGCTTAGTTAATATACTACATACATACATAAAATCTAATAAATGTATAATATTAAACATCGCGTCGCACGTGAAACTATGAAAATATTTACAATATGTAGGAGCATATCATGGAAAAACAGTTTGGATGCTTTCAATTACAGCGGCGAGTCGTGCTTCTGCAGCACTCGTTATCAGATAAATATAAATTATATTCCCGCGTAATGGCTGCTTTATAATGAATCGCCACACTTGAAGCCACCCAAGTTTCTATAGCTTTGACACCAGGCGATGATCGCGCACACAACACAAACTCATTCACACTCACATCCTCCACCAAGGTATAAACGCAGTTGTTCTACCAACGCTAACATAGTTGGCGCGCGTGCTGCGAACCACGCATCACACCATCTGGAAAAGCTGTCTCTATCAACCCTTATTACAACAGAATCAAAATATATACACAAATACAAATAAACGTAAATAAACTTAGACAAAATGAAGTGTAATTATGTTTCAATAATGATTGATTGGGGGCTGGGAGCCATAGGACTCAAATAGCGTAAGACCGTGTTATGTGGAATATATTTATAAGAGACCTATGTTCAACGGTGGACGACCGTTTGTTGAGATGATTATGGTGAATGATTGATCCGATATAGAATGAGAACACGAGTAGTTTTAAAATGTAATCTTATATGCAATATAGTATGTTATACTTATGTTGTGTAAATAAATAAGTGTATACCTCTTAATAAATCATACGATGGCACATTGGTGATAGAATAAATAATATCCGCAGTAATGTCTAACGTTGACAATTAGATAGCATAATGCTTAGACATTCAGTCATATCAAAATAGATAATCTCCTCGCTAGGTTAATTAAATCACTTGTCATAAGGATAAAAACTATTGCATGTTGTGCTCAGTTCGTCATGAATGTTGTCTTTATATAATACGTACCTACTGACATGCATTTGGATAAAATATATCAAAAGATCTACGTATACTTTGAGACTGTTTACAATTGCAAAGAATACATTTAAAACACTATCACTTGTAACAGAATAGAAATGTGTAATGAGAATTACAGGTGCCTTTTTTTACAGAATAATATAAAGGAGTCAGATTTAAACCGGTAAAGGTCACGAATATTTATTAATAAATGTGAAATAATATCTCATCGGCAACAGTGTATTATGAACATGCCACTTTATGCAAAAATATTGTTAAACTGCTACATGAACATCGTAGTTTATTAACTACATTAAGTAAATTATTGCTTTAAACAGTAAAGCTTGCCAGAATACTTCCTAATTACGGACATTTTTAATCCTTATAAGCATTTTTGACAGTCTGACTACCAGACTAGCCATAAAACCTCTTAAGGTAATTGAATTCCTTTTAGTTTAGATTTAAAACTATAATGACAGCAGTAAAAATGAATATAAAGTGTTAACAACTAAACAAACAGATAATTGCCGTATATAAGTCCTATTTAATAATAATTTTTCTTCGCGATATTTATTCAGAGTAAGTGTCGCTTTTTTTGTAAATCAAGTTATAGAAGTAATATAAAACCACAAATATTATGTTTACTTATAAAGTTATTGCATAATTAAATTTAACAAAATAAAGTAAAACTTCTTTTGTATTAAAATGCAATTTTTTGTACTTTACTGTGTAAAAACAAATTTATGAATATGCAACAAAGAATTAATGTTCCTGAATATGTAAGATACACGTTAATAATTATATTTCAATACGTTGCGTATTGTTAGTATCAATTCACAAAGAACTGTGTACATGAAAAAAACGTGTGTGTAAATGAACCGTGTAGTGGTTTATTTGCAAATATACAATGGTCTACACTACAGCAATTCAGTAAAATTCTACCCAAAATGTGTGACCTTGACGACGTTTAACAACCCGCCATTACATTGATGAACTGCCAAAAATTAATCTAAATGAAAACGGACGACTTGGCTTTCGGACACGTTAAAAATAGAAAAGCCCCTGGAGAAAACATAATTTCTAAGCTCGTTAAAAGTATAAAATATATCCTTGTTAACTTTAACAATGAACAAATACATTAACAAATGGCAAGTGGTTTAAAGATGACGAAAATATATTATTGCCTAGAATAACGTTAAAACTAAAAGAGATCGTTAGCAATATTATGATATAAAACTAGGCAAAGTATCTAATTCTCATATTTCTAAAAAACGGGTGCCACTCACCTACTCTGTGGGCGATAGTCCTGGAGGGTGGATGTTAAAATACATATCGTTTGACAGGTAAATAATGTAGTTTCAAACTTCCTCACAGAACACATGATATCATTTGAAATTTACCTTCCGATACCAAACAAAGACTTCGGAATTAACTATCCTTAAACGTGATGTTGTTATGATAGTACCAACTTTTGTGCACCACTCTAGCACCAACTATTGTGTAAGCTGTTTGATAGCTTCCTCAATAAAACACACATTTTTATATTAAGCACAATTTTAAAAATACCTCGCAAAGTAAGACTTCATGTCTCAGAAAAGATACACTTTCTTTTATCCTCTTTAAATAATTCGTACTAAAACAAGGCTCCGGGAAATATATCAATAGCCTGGAGGCCGGGCGAGTCAAGAGAATAAACCCTCTTAGCACTCTGCAGTTTATGCTGTCCTGTGCTTCACAACGTATAAAAACCTTACTCCCCCTCTCCTATAAAAAAAAAGAGAAGGTATTCGTATACGTGACCGGGATGGTTGTGACGTGCGAACCCTTGTTTAAAGAGGTACTCCTTTCTTTATAATCATAGAATATGAAGAACGGAAACGTACAACAATCTTTAATTTTTCACTCTGGCAACGAACAAAGAGAGCAAACCCTCAGCTGTACAGGAGAGTGCGATCGGCACAACGTTCACTGGACCCTGGCCCGCAGCCTATCAACACTCATTCTATGCAATCTTACTAAGATGCCTCTATAAGATCCATTCTCGTGACTTTCTTCCGAACGAATAGATAGACTGACTACCATGAAGGGGTATACCAATACTATTAAATGTCCGTCACTCCAGGCATTTCCTGCGATAAATATTTTAACATTTTATATCATTGTCGTGTCTAGCTAATTACATTCACAAATACACGTGCGCGCGACTCCGATCAATATCGCTCGGAGTTAAATCATAACGTAAGCAATAAATAATAATCCAGTCAAGTGTGAGTTATTGTAGTATGTGCAGTTTTAGATACGAGTTTATGTTTTCAAAATATTTATAAGACGTTTTTCATAACAACATGAAAATAAAGTTTAATAATTTGCTATTAAGTTTTGTAATTAATAGCAAAGGATAGTCGGTTATTACTCATTAACCCAATTTGGAGCGAAGTTCTATTAAACATTCCAATCAATATTACTTTTTAAAACGGCTCCGTCATAAATATAAATTCTTTTAAAAGACTGACATTTTCCAAAATATTCAATAAAATATCTTAAATTTTTTTTTTGTGTGCATATATTTTATAATTTTATTATAATACGAGGCGATAGAAACCAGCGAGACGTTCACCTCATATTAAGTGATACACGCTTGCCTGTGCACCGTAGTACTGATTAAAATGATAGCACCACATTGTGCTCGTCTCCTTGGAACATAAGATCTTAAATCTCCGTACCCCAGTAATTTTATTAGCTAACACGTCTTGCAAACTGGAACACAATAATGTCTACACACTACTGTTTGGTGTTCTTCGACAACAAAAACTTACTACCATTAGAGAAAAAGACACTCGAAATTTTAGTAAAACATTATAGCATTATTATTTATTATCCTTACGAAAGGATTATCTCTAACACTTAGAAAATTTTTAGTCTCGATTTTATTTCAAGTGACCCTTTGCCATCATATTCCTGAATATTGAACAATAAATAAATTACAGTTATAACATCATACAGATAAATACGCGGCAGTAATTATGTTTTTTTTTTATATAGGATACGGAAATGTTATCAACGCACTAATTACTGGATTACTGTTTCAGGTTATTAATATTAAACTAATTGTGAAATAATTTTCATTCTTTAATCAAATGTATTATCATCGCGAAATTATAAACTTAAAAAAAAATTTTTTTTTTTTTTTTTTATAACAACAGACCAATGTTAAATGATTATTTAATTGTTGGTTTCTAAATGTTTTCATTAATATTTTTTTATATTCATCAAAATTTTTAGTACATACACTTATAAAACAAAATACCATGTTAAGTTGGAACAATGACACCATTTAATTTTTAGAGTAGACTAAAAATTTATTTCTCTTATTACAAATATATTTTTTTGGTTACAATAATTTTCTCTCAACTGTCTAAAGTTTTTTTAGTTATAGCTCAACTTGTACACATAAAACACTTGAAAAAATGAATGAGTTAAAATATTGTTCTAAGATTCAGAAGTCATCTCCTCAATCCTTGCTCTAATAAACTCCATTCTCCTTTATGGCTTCAAGGCATAGACGATATAAGCAATAGACAAAGATGAATGCAATTGAATTTTGTAATGTGATGTTGGAGAATGCATGATTGTATACTATTTTAGATTATATAAAAAATAAATTTCTTGATCCTAAAGCAGCTGCATGTTGGCACCCAGCTCTAAATCATTTGTTAACAGAGGTTTCTTTTGGTTATTCCCTCCCCCCTCATCCTGAATTACTTAGGTAACCTGCCCAATTGCTGGTGTGATTGAAGTGAAGTTGCTCCTGGGACTCCCTTTTACATTGGCTATCAAAATTAAAAGCAGAGGACCGTGTTCTATAAAAGGAAATAATGAAGTATAGAATAAAGGAACTACAGTGCCATCACAAATTTCGTCAATGGAGAATGGGATCTCAAAGAAGAAAGATCAATGAAATATTTCTTAGTGACAACCACTAACTTATAACAGTACTACAGTCTACTATCATTATGGGAATTTTGGTTCTTTAAATATTTACAACCTTTCATCCATTTTATTAATACTGGATTGTAAAGTGTATTTTATTAAGTCCTTTAAAAGTTTTTGAATTGAACTAATACATAATTTTTATTATATATAGAACATAACAATGTTTTCAAGTAAATAGTTTAACACAGACATGTTAACAGCCAATGTTTCTAAAAAGCAATTCCCAGGATGGAGAAGAGCTCCATCACTCACTATAGAATATTTAATAAACTACTATGTTCTAGGTATATACTAACAGTTTTCTGTACCACAATATTTTCTTATAGACCACTCCTAAGCAGTTAAAGAATTTTATAAGAATTAAAGTCTACATGGATTCATTATTCACAATATTGTGAGATAATGGGCAATAGCTTAAATTTTATTTTACTAAACATAACATTTTAAATTTATCATAACCATTTGGAAACGTGGACAGGCACCAAGTGTTGACCAAATGAAGACCTGTGCTTCAACATAGATAATTTTTTAAGGTTATGCTATAATTCACATAGAAATTCTATTTAAATTAGAGGGTTACTAGGATTTATTTAAGACATTAACATTAATGTTAAGGACTGCCGGCCAATGGGGCAGTAAGGGGCAGCTGTGTATGGTTGATAGCCCCCCCATAAGTTGGATCAATGATTTTGTGAGTCGCAGGAAACCACTGGATGCAGGCAACACAGGACCGATCCAATGGGGGAGACCTATGCCCAGCAGTGGATGTCTATCAGCTGATGATTAATGATATTAAATATATGTATACACAAATGTTGATTTTTTATTAACTCCAAAAGTAGACCTTATTAATCATGGAAGTGATTATATTAAACAGAAAAGGCGAGGCAAACAGTAGATTTAGTAATAAGTGTTATATATGGTTGACTAGGAATTTTTTGCCATGCATTATTAAATATAACAGGTCTCCGTTGTTAGTCTGTTGAGGTAGAGCAACTCTTTTTGCCAAACCAAACAGCAGTGTGCTTACATTACTGTGTATCAATTTGAAGGGCATTGTAGCTAGTGAAATTACTGAGGTAACTAAACTTACACTTTGTCTCAGGAGAACAAACACAATGTGGTTTTGTGTATATCTTTCTAATTAGCACCATATTGATATCTGGGAGTCTTGTCATTTATTATCAAGCGAATGGCACATCAATTTCATTGCTACTTTATACATAACTATCATGTGTATTCGTAAGTATACAATAAAAGGTTTCAAGTCATAAACTGATTTAAACTAGGAAACTAATCTTTCAACAGATATTTTTACTGCGAATGATTTAAACAGGTATAGGAAGGAATCTTTGGTACAAGTTACAGATATAAAATAATTTATAATTAGATTTAAAAAAAATAATCCATTAATTATTTTTGTGTACATAATTTACGAAATTTTATAGCTATTACACAATCTACAGTAAACAAAGCCAAAATAAACAATTTTGTTAATTGCTGGATTGTATTATGAAACTTCTTAAAGTTTTTATACATGAGCAGAAGTGTAAGCAAATTTTTGAATGTAATGAATATGGATTACTAAATGTAATTCCTTACTATACATTTTAAAAAATCAGATTTAATAAACAAGGTTAAAATTTTTATTGCAAAATTTTCATGATTATCAACAAGTAATGATTTATAGTATCAAAATTATATAATCAGGTATTCTTTTTGTAATTGTGTTGTATTTTGTATAACATAATTTACAATAATGTAATTGTTATATTTTGATTTCTGGACATGGCTTTTCACTGGAAATAAAGCTATTTTTAAGTTAAAATACATTTCTGTTGTATACTTTACTGTTCATATATGCACCAATTAGTTAAAACAAGCTGAACCGTGAAAAACCACTTAGAATTTAAATATAACAACTTTACCGCATTTTCAGTTTATTTGACGTAAAAATAAAATTTGAAGAGTTATTTCAAAATTAACGTTATTTTAAATTTGTAGTACCACGTAAAATTTGCATGCATAAGAACTAAACAGTTAAAATTTACCGTCGTTTTCTTGAGTTTTGTCAGTTACAACAGAGCTTCCTGTTTGTGACATGCCCTTAGACAATTCGTCCATCTTGCGTGCCACTGCCACTGATTCGTTACATCAATCACACAACACTAATCACAAAATTATTCAATATTCTCTACACCATTCATCGAACCATTTCACCTTTACTTAAAATTCAGTGTTTTATAACTATAATCGATTTCTGCCATTTTAAGCGCATTTTCCAAATTTTCAATAACACAAGTAAACGAAGCGAGCAATCTAATCTCTAATCTATGAAGTAAAGTGTACAGATACAATTATACGACGGGCAGAAATACAGATATTCAATTTATTAACTTGACTATTTGTCTATGTCGTTTTTATTTTACGTAAATTAAAGTATAATACATAAATGATATGAATTTTTCGAAATAGGTCATTTTTCTTTAGCACTGATAATTGCAGTGTTGTCGCCTTATTTCTTGCACTTGCTAAAGTTTTTGAATTTCCTTAAATTATTATATAAGTTTATTACATATTATTTGAGCATTTATTGACTATTAACTTTTGAAATAGATTCATTTTACATCTTAAAAAATCAATATATTTTAAAAGTTTCTTTGATGATGTTCCGTGCCATTAACATTTTTAGATTTTATAGTTTCAACGAACTCGAATCCTTAGACAGGATCTGCAAGTTAATGAAGTAAATATTATTTTTTAAATTATCAATATTATTATTTTTTAAATAACGATCTGTAGGTTATATTTCTTAAATGTCATGTCGATGGTAATTTTTAATGTATTTGCTTGAGTTCGTATCCTAAAATATCTGAACCTTTTTATCTATCAAAAATTAATATACATTCATTTTTCACCCATTTATCTTTATTTTATATTCTTTTTAAAATGTTTTCTATAATCCCCAGTTAATAATTAGCTAAAAGCTTACAATTTATTACAGACTTCATTCTCTCTGACATTTAATTTTTTTTCTGTTTGACTATGGTTTTCTCTTTTATTCGTATTGTTATTGTGAATGTTTAATAATCGAAGTCAGTCTGAAAATATCTTCGTTAATAGATAAGATAATATAATAAATATGGAGATTATGTTTACATTGTGATAAAGCACTACACAATGGGATAAGTCAGTAGCAAATAATATTAAATTTTTATTTTCATTTCAATTCCACGATGGAACATTTCAGCTTGTCTCACATATTATATGAGCCAGATAAATATACTCCAGACACATTCGATTTATTAAAAGATGAAGAAGCAAGGGAATACTGGCTCAATACTTTTGAAAAACTTGTAGAAAAATATGTAAATTTCGCAATGTCTAATTCTGATGACCCTACAGTGGAAATAAGAGCTTTAAAATTTAAGACATGTTATGTGGAGGCAATAAAAGAACTTCGTATAAACCCTCTGTAAGTTAAATACTTAGACAAATTTTTTATATCACCAATGGGTAAAGAGTTGATCTCAATTTCTAATGATGTTAAGTAGAAGAAGCATAAGAAAGTGATATGCGCCCAGCTATTACAACATATGAAAGAGAGAGCATGTCTTACATATGTTGATTAATGGAATACCAATACTGTTGCGGTCACAGATTTACTATATGAGCATGGTAGAGACTGGCAGATTTGGACAACCCTACCTCCATTCAAACTCAACAATATGTAGCTTTGGAATCGAACCGAGGACATTCATTTTACAAACCATTCCAAAAAGGAGGCAGTGAAGTTACCTTTTTAGTTATCTACCATCGGAACTATAATCCAAAATATGTTATCTAGAATTCATAGTTCAAGCACCATTACAGCATCATCAATTTTAAGGCTCTTGAATTAAGAATTAATTAGTTTAATTTTTATTGTTAGCATCTATGGTACTGCTTTAGGCAGTTTTTTTATTCTTTTATTGCTCAAATTAATATAGCTTAATAATAAACATTAGTAACATTAATTTTTCCTTATCAAATTTGAAATAATTTATTTAATACAAGGAGGGATCAAAAACTAGTGAGAATGTGATAGAATATAATGACTATTGATAACTTAATAATTTATTTTTTTACTCTCGGAGTCTCTATACATACTGAGTCCAGCGCTTTTCCAAGGCTTCATTCCCTTTTAAAAAAAAAAGTTTTGTCTTGGTCTTGCAAAAAGCTCTCCACAGCATCCACTACCTCGTTATCGTTGTTACCTGTTTCCCCTTAAGTATTCTTTCAATTTGGGGAACAGATAAACATCACTAGGCGCCAGATCTGGTCAAATGCCGCGGGTGCGTGGGTGCGTTGTCGTGTTGAAACAGCACGCCCCTTCGAAGTTTGCCTCGTCTTTTCTTTTCGATGGCATTCCCCAACTTTGCAATTAAAGCTGCATAATATAGGCCTGTAATAGTGGGTCCACGCTCCAGGTAATCAATCGACAATATCCCTTCTGAGTCCCAAAATATTGCGGCCATAACCTTGCCAGCCGATGCCACGGCACGAGACTTCTTCGCGGTCGGTGATTATGGTCGTTTCCATTGCGAAGATTGCTGTTTTGTCTCGGGATCAAAATGATGGACCCATGTTTCGTCCATTGTTACGAAACGAGATAAAAAGTTTTCACAATCTTCTTGAAACTTGTCCAACAATATTTTTGAAATGTCAAGTCGATTTTGTTTCTGAGTGCCAGTTAACATTCTCGGTACCCGTCTTGCGGAGACTTTTCTCATATTCAAAGATTGTTTCAATATGGTTTGAATACTTCCATATGTAACGCCCGTTTCTTGAATTAAGTATCGGATAGTAACTCTTCGATCGCTCAATTATTTTTTTTTTCCCTTTCGCAACATTTTCTTGGGTGGCTGAAATCGATGGACGGCCGCAACGATGTTCGTCTTCCGTGCTCATTCTCCCTACTCGATATTGAGAAACCCACCTTGCGACAGTGGAATATGGCGGAGCAGACTCTCCTAATGTTGCCTATAAATCGCAATGAATCTTTTGCGTCGTTAACTTTTTAAACGGGTATTTAATAATGGCTCGCACTTAATTTTTCTCCATTTTCGAGAACACGTTCCGACACGAAGCATACAAAAAACTACATTCAGAGAAAAACAAAAGACAATCGAATTTTTTTTTCTTTATTAATATTACAAATATGTATCTGGCAGTATTTATTTTTTTTCTTACCAAGGAATATATATTTCGTTCTCACTACTTTTTGATCCCTCCTCGTAAGTATAATTTAACATTATAGTGACAGTCATTATGAAAATTATTACTATCACCTGCAAGAAAGCATTTTTAGTCATATTATGTGATTTGATAATATGTGCATGAACATTATGCCTGATTAAAATAATCATGTATTCCATGAAAATATTATATATTCTGTATTAGCTAGAATTCGTACCTAAATAATCAAATTACCAACTCGGTGATACTAAAGTGTTTAGTGTAAAGGTTTTCCTTTACACTGATTTGTATATTTAGAGTTAATTTTAGCAGTACCTACATTCTACAACTAACTTAAAAAAAAACATTTGCAGCACATTTGCTCTCTAGTTTCACACAAGGAGTTTAAGGGGTCCTGCAAAACAACTCACAGGCCCCAAGCCAACCTCACCTGTTTGTGGTGCACTCTACTAATCAACAAATGGTGCTCTGGCCGCTAACAACCCACATTGGGCCAGAATGATGGGAATTGGCTCAAATTCTCCCATATGAATCCCTATAGATGACAGCCTCTGGAGCCCAGCAGTACCAGATGTTATACTGACTGTGGACCAATCAATGTGGAGATCTTTGGGAGAGGAGGCCTATGTCCTGCAGTAGACTTCTATTGGTTGATGATGAGGGTTTACTTGATACATTATGAAGACTCCCTACCTTGATTATTTGAACCTAAAAAACTATTCATTAGTTATTATGATAATCAGGGATAAACAGTCCTTTTTATAACAGCATGAAGCTACTGAGTTGTCTGGAGCATCCATTGTCATCTTTAGGATGTTATTATCTCTAAGCAGCATTGCAATGTCCGCAATCAAAAAATGTGATATGATTTTATACATCTATGTTTATACATGCTAACTATTTCTTCATGACACCATATTGTTAAGGAAAAGTGTATCTACAGTTGCACAGTACATTGTTATGTTATACACTTTTAGATGTAATTGGCTTTATTTTTTTTGGCATGTGGAATTATTCAGCTTTCCATTCCTATTAAAAAAAAAACATATACACTATGTAATTTTATGGAAAATATAAAACTCGCACAAAATTGGATTTATTCTGCTACTATTCAATCCAATGTATATTACATACATGTATATTATAAAAATTTTAAATCCATGACTTAAGTATTTTTTATGTTTCCCTCTACATTAACTGTACTTTTTTTGTATAAAAAAAAACAATAAACCAAGTATATTATTATTTATAATTTTAGTGCACATGGCCAATTGACTATAAGACTGCTTCTTGACATCAATGAAACATGCCTTCGTTCTCAAGGCTTTTTTGACTTATGGAAACAACAAAAGAAATATGAAAATGATGAAGCACTTGCCAGTCTCAGTTCAAGATTAGCTGAAATTGATGCTCTCCCAAACGACCGATTACGATGGACAGAAATATGTCGAGGAGTGTTAGCTGGTACTAAAAATATAAATATATCCAGATTCTTTCGATAATTAATACACCTAGATAATAAATCTGGAATGTAAAGACAGCAAATCTGTAACAGAAACAGTTGTATGCATACATAAATATTTACTATATTCTAAATATAATAAAATAATGATAAATTATGCCTTACTCTATTAATTTTAAGCCATAATTGCTATTAATTGAAATCACAGTATTTACTGCAAAAAAAGAAATGACAATTTATAACAATTCTTGTATCTACATATATTTCTGGATTGTTTATCTAGTACTATTGTCGGTCGAAGTTATATGAAAATTTAAGGTAATTTTGTTTTTATATTGAATAATAACATAATTATCTAATAGGTAATATGTTTGACTGGGGTGCACAGGCAGTCACTGATATTCTGAATGGTGGACTTTATGATGCCCTACAGAAGATTCAAAAAAGGCCATGGTTGTATGATGGTTTAGAAAAATGGCTCGAAAAGTTGGAGGTAAGAAGAGCGTACGAAAATCATAGTTATATTTTACTATAATGTCTTTGACTACACATATATTTGTATTTTACTAGTATGTCTTTTACTAAACATGTATCATACTTTTTCACAGAGGACGGTATACCATTGTGCTGCTGTTTTTGTAGACAACAGTGGTGTTGATGTAGTTTTAGGTATTTTGCCATTTATAAGAGCATTGTTAATGAGAGGTACATCTATAATTCTGTGTGCAAATGAGTGGCCAGCACTGAATGATATTACCAATGTAGAATTGGAAGAGGTTCTTCAACATGCTTCTCTTATTTGTCCTGTATTATCATCTGCTGTAGCAACTGGAGATTTAATAGTGAGATCCAGTGGACAAAGGAGTCCATGTCTGGATCTTAGAACAATTAGTGTAGGTAAGCAGTAAATGTTGTATTTTTTTTATTGGTTTCTGGAAGCAACGGGATGCAGGCAGTATAGGATTGATTGATGTGGAGATCTTTGGTGCAGGCCTATGTCCAGCAGTGGACA
The DNA here is from genome assembly GCA_029030555.1 of Ornithoptera alexandrae. Lineage (NCBI taxonomy): Eukaryota > Metazoa > Arthropoda > Insecta > Lepidoptera > Papilionidae > Ornithoptera > Ornithoptera alexandrae. Next base: position 5,277,826 of record JARDVY010000023.1, on the reverse strand, counting down.
TCTGTAGACTGATGTTGGTTACATGTACAACTTATTGTAAAATTAAATTACAATATTGTACCAAAATAGTGAATAACTGATCTTGACTTGTGAAGGCACTGAGTCCAAGCAGTAAGTGTACTGTTTTCACACTTTTATGTAGATGTTATGTTAAAGAATAACATATGGTATAAAATTAGAAAATAAATTTAAATAACAATTATATAATTTTTGTGTTAGTATTTGGATCAATTATTTACAAACCGAAAAACTTTAGAGCTTGAAAACAATAATATATAATCAATAAGAAGCTCACTTATGTAGTTAGAACTAAGATAAAATTAAATTGTATTGGTTAAATTTATATAGTGTGCAATGATTAACTTTTCAGGCTTATGCACTGAAATGAAAACTCGTGGAGTAGACCTAATAGTATTGGAAGGTATGGGCCGAGCTCTCCATACTAATTTTAATGCACGCCTTGCTGTAGATTCACTAAAACTGGCTGTTGTGAAGAATGCTTGGATGGCACAACGTCTTGGTGGGCCACTTTTCTCAGTTATCTTTATATATGAAGATAAACCAACTGAAACCTAACAATGTGTGTGAAGAACTACACATCTAAATATTGAATTTGGTATACAATATTCTGTGTTTATCGTCCAAAAAATCTTGTAAATTTGAAATTGTTTAGTTTTTCGTAAATTCCTAATGAACTAATCTGCACCAATGTGTGGATGTCATGCGTCATCTTACGGAATATATTGCGTGTTACCCTGAACATCTTTTCATTTTGTAACCTACCTTATAATTAAAAAAAAATAATTGTGTAATGAAGTAAGAACTTTTAAATTTTGTTGCACATGTACAACTTCATCAGAGTTCAACTAGTAAATAAAACAATTTAGATGCTATGGTTTATTTAAATAAAAAATTACCTACAGCACATCATCTCATTACAACCTCTGTAATCAACAATTCATACAAATTCATGAGATGCAGAGGTGTGGTGACTGTTTACAAATTCTTGATGTTTACTGTACAATAAATTGTGGAAATGTACATATGTTATAAAAAAGGCCACCTAAATACTAAATCATAACTGTTAAGGAATTATTAATAACATACCCCATTTTGCTAGATCATTGTAAGGAGAGCTCTAAACTTCATGCCACATTTAGAATGGCTTTGGACCTGGGCTTCAAAATGACAATAATATTTCATTATTTTATCTTATGATTAAGATCGGTTGAGCCAAGCGATCATTTTAAACAATATGTAAGCAATACCAATAGCATATGCTATTTTCTCTTTCTGTTGGCGTTGCAGCTGTTCTGCTTCAATGGACATTACACGTCGATTCAATTTCACGATCTGTCTCCGCAAATGTACAAGTTCTTCAGCTGTAGAGAGCCCTTCGCCATTACCCATGGGGGGTGTGGGATCTCTGAGAAAAATTATAGAATATTAGAAATGAAATTTGTCATCTTTTAAACCAATTCAATCAATAAAAGTTTTTGTACCTTAAAACAAGTCGAGACTCGGTCATAGTAGACTCATTGAAGTTATCACACCTGGGTGTAACAGCACGCGCACCATCTCCTTGGGACCGTATTATCCGCGCTTGTCTTGGTGGTGAGTTAGGTGTGTCACCAAGAAAATCATCTGCTGAGGGGAAATAATGCTGGTCGAGGGTAATTACACGAGGAGGAGTGTTAACACGTATCATGCCAGGGTCAGTTGGAAGCACAGCATTATCAAGTTGGATTTCCCTAGGGGGTGCCTTTGTACCTGGAAATATATGTATATATATTTTATATTTTTCATGATGTTTTGCATTTTGATGTGCCTAATTATTTCTTTAGTTCTTCAATGTTTCAAATAACATATTCATCTATAATGGGCTAAGACTTGATCTCAACTTCATTTGATGTAAGATAACAATATAGCAGGTATTAAAGTGTGTAACTCCAGAATACTCAGGCTCTCACAAGTAGACAACAAGAAAATTAGTTTTGTTATGATAGTAGATTTACAGTATACATAACCACCAACATAATACAAGGCAAGCAGTATGCCACTGCACTTTAGTTAACTTACAGAGAACTTTTTGTTTGGTACATCATAAGATTTATTGTCCAAAAACTTCAGCTCAAATATGTGGGAAGTTTTACAAAATATGTAGAAATTGTTACACTTAAAATGAAATATACAAAAGAAGAAAAATTTCGTTATTATTTGCTCACTATTGAATACCTGGATACATATTTTATAAGATGTTGCTTGCATACTATTTACAGGTTAAAATAATTTTGAATACAGATTTATGTCATTAAAATTTAGTAACTCATGATAGTTATCTGCCTATAGTAGTCCACTGCTGTTCCATTATAACAAAAAATAATTTTTCATGGATATTGTTCATATTTATTACCTATGTGTTGATCCTGCCCAACAACTAGTATCCTCTCTGGTACTTTCATATCAAATTTTTCATTCGCGTAATCCCAACCACTTACTAACCCATTAGGTGTATTTTCGTCATCAGCTATATCGCCTGTAGCCTTGAAAATAAAATAATAACCTAAGCTTTAAAAGAATAAACATTCAGGGTTATTAAAGAGAGGGTGTATTTTAATAAAAAAAATAAACAGTGTTTTATAAAGTTCCAGGGATCTGATATACGCCTATATGATATTTGGGAATTATATCATTTCTTATTAAGATCAAATGTTACCTACCTTGATTCGTTGTGGCACAGTCATGTTATGGCTTATGAGCCGCGCGTAAGCTTCATCTGATGTAAACTGCATCATTGGTTACCTTAAAATGGTATTATTTGTGTATTAGCTATTTATTGGAATTATGTTATAATTGAAGGAAATCATTATTTAAAAAATATGATAGTATAAAGTATGGCATATAAGAAATTTACGTCACTTTTGTACACAAGACATCTAATTTCTTACTAGAATAAAAATGGATAATTAACATTTTAATTTAATTTAAAATGCCCGTACTCACAAAATGGTCTGACTTTTATTTAAGTTTATTCCATTTGTAATAAATTATTAATATTGCTTGAAGTTCAAGTTACAATTGACAGAAACAAATTGATATTTGATAGATGTGACGGTAGTAGGTTACCATAAATGCCACTCTGCGATAGGTTCCGGGAAAATTAGATATTTTAAAGTATACCTTGTTAATGCTCTAACACCTATGAAATAAGTGTAAAACTTGCAAAAATTAATTGATCATGTAACATACATATGAGTAAAACAGAAAAACACAGTAGAGTATATATATGAAAGCAAACTTATATGAAATCTATTAGTATTTTATTTGATATCCAAACCAAATCAAAAACACACAATATGTAGTAATTTAAAGTAATTCGTCGGAGAACAAAAATACCTAAATTTATTAAAATTTTATTCATAGGTATTAAAACGCGCTGATAATGTTTCAGTAGCAGTATACAGCTCATTAAATAATATTCCAATTGCCTACTTTCTTTTTTTTCTAAAATTACAAATAATAAATAAAATTCAATAATCAGAAATACAATTGACTAAAGTAAATAACTAATCTCAAACTATTACTAGTTTTCACTTTATAAATAATGTTATCAGTTTATCAATAAGGTATTTTTAAGAAGTTTATTTTCTTATTTCACTGCTCTCACTCACTGTTATAAATAAGTAAAATAAAAAAGTCCATGCTTTGTGAATATTGTAATTATTGCAGGTAACTTAAATTTATTATTCTACTACAAAAAAATTCGGGCTTATTTCTGAATTTCGTGTCAGAAGTTTCGTGTTCTTCTGTCATTGGCGGTTAGAGTATTGTGATAGTAATGGGTTTATTTCATATTAAATTAATGTTTAATTGAAAAGTATTTAATATAAATTCAAAAGCATGAATATAACATTTAACATATAGATTTTCTAGTACTCAAATTAGACATTGTAATTCATTGACTTTTTTTTGGTGGTAAACAATGAAAATCACCGGTTATAACATTTGTATAGTAATTTTAACCCACATTCTTGTTTTTGTATCCACGAATTCCGATGCACCGAAACGAGATGATAAGAAACCAAAAGGCGTAACAACTTTTGTAACAGCTAAATGGGAGGCAACTCCGATAGTTTTAGAACTCGCTGAATATCTTTCAGGCGAGAGCTCTGATCTTTTTTGGTCTTTTGTTGATGGAGTCAATTCTTTGAAAACACCTTTAGAGAGTTTAGGTAAGTATTTCTAACACAATACAATATTTATCTATGGATCGCAGAAGTAAATATTTTTTTTATTTAATTATGTGACGAGACGAACGAAACGTAACCTGATGGTAACGTAAAGGCGTATCGCCTGCCTATAAAAATGTGGCATTATTTAGGATAATATATATAGAACCACATTGCGCGCGTCGCCCAAGACATGTTAAGTCTTGTTACCCCTGTAATTACACTACAGTTACAGTGCTCTTAACTCGGAACACAGTAATGTTTGTATACTACTATTTGGCGTCAGAAATAGGCGCTGCAGTGGTACCTTCCCCATGTTGTCTAATAAAAGAGACCCACCACCAGTAAAGCAGTATTTAAGATGATTTGGATTTTAGATAATGTCTGTAAAATGTAATTTATTATTAAGTTCACATTTTGTTTTGTATTTGAAGTTGCAATCTACCATTACGATCTCATCTTAATAGAGCAGGGGAGCCAGGAATTTCCAAAGGCACTTACTATGCAAAAATGTAATACATACATTTAAAGTAAATTCACATTTTCAGAGACAGAAAAAGAAATTTATGATGCTTGTATTGGTATTGCTAGTACATTATTAGCACCTGCACAGTTGCGGATGGCTAAACTAGCACTATCTATGCATTTGACTTCACCAGCTGTTCGTATGTTTGATGAAATTGCAACACAAAATGGAGCAAAAGAAATGCAGTGCGAGGTCTACATAGATATTGCATTAAGAAAAATTTGTGACATAGATGCATTAAATGATATTCTTAAAGCATATAAGCAATATGATCTGGTAAAGTCCCATTTTGAATTCATTTAAAATAAAGTTGTTATATGTTTTAAATATTATTGGGAATAAAATTTATTTCTTATCTTTTTAGGAAGAACATAAGTTGGAGACATATTTATTGGATCATACCTATCCTAGCAGTGATAATAAAACTCTTACAGTTATTTTGTATGGAGAACTTGGAACTGTGGAATTCACTAAGAAACATAAAGTACTTGCTAAATATGCAGACATGGGTGTAATTAATTATATAGTAAGGTGGAATGTCAAGGTATGATCTTTAAGATTGTAAATTAAATTTTAATTTGATTAGTACTGATGTGTATATTTATGAATATGATTTTGTTATGAAATGTGTCTGTTGCACAAGCTTAATAAATATTCTTGAAAGTTAATATTTTCTTTGTTACTCATTAATGAACTATAAAATGATTGTGCAGCACCGTGGTAGACCCAAATTACGTCTTTCTGGCTATGGAGTAGAATTACAGCTCAAAAGTACAGAATATAAAAGTCAGGATGATACTACACCTAAAGAGGCTGATGTTGGAGATGCTGCAGAACCAAATGTAGAAGAAGATGAAAATGATCCACAAAATCAAATAGATGGCTTTAATTTTGGAAGACTAAAGTAAGCTAACTGTGTTTAGAAGTTATATATTTATGTGTTCAGTCTAGATTTTATCATAAAAATATTATGTACCCAGTACACAGCTATCTTTTAATATTGTGTTTAATATTTTCTTTTTTTTTCTATTGACTGGAAGAGACAGTTTTCGGAAAAAAACACTGCTGGAAATTATACTATTCAATGTTTAAACATTTTTAATCAATGATGTAATTGGCTTTAAGAAGCACTACATATCATACATATTATATGATTTATATTAAATAAAAATATGATTTGTGTTCTCACAATGGCTTGTCACATGAAGAAGTATATATTTATGAAATATTAAAGTTTTTAGGCACTATTCTCAAAATTGGTTTAGACTATACAGTTTTTATTTTAATGGTTTCTTTAATTGTATAGGAATTTATTCCCTGCTCTTCGCACACCGTTAGAGCATTTCCGTCGACACTTATCTGAGTCCAGTGAAGAACTTGCACCACTTAAGGTATGGCAAATGCAAGCTTTGAGTATGCAGGCTGCTGCAGCTGTAATGGATGCACATGATGCTGGGGGTGATGAGGCCCTCAAAGTGCTCACTTCGATTGCGCAAAACTTTCCAATGCAGGTAATATTTTAAAAGTTGATTATAATTGATTAATTGAACTATCTGCCACGCAGGTTCTAACTAGATTAGGTTGTGATAAAAGATTATATTAAATAAAATCTTCAAATACTCTTAAAAGACACACCTAAAGTAATGTTTAAAAGTTTGAGTCTAAACCAAATCCAAACAAATGAATATATATACTTTGGTCACCCCTTCAATTTCAGAGTATTATGGTAATTCTTTACAAAAAAAATTTATTATAATTCATTTTGTTAAATCCTCATTTAAAATTTATGTTTAATTGCAGACAAAGTCCTTAATTCACGTGAATGTACCCCGTTCATTCCGTGATGAGGTTCTGTATAACCAAGATATATGGGCGTCATCTTTAGGGCTGCGACCAGCAGAACCTTTGCTCTTGGTCTCTGGTGCGCAGTATGACGCTGAAGAGGTGGACATCATGGCGCTGCTTGCTGCTATCAGAGAAGACATTGGACCTATGAATACTCTACATGCTCTTGGTTAGTACATGATAAAAGTTAATAATTCAGTATATAAATACTCATAGCATTGTGCTCTCGTTAGGTCTTTGTTTCCAGAGACTGTTTAGGTAAGTACCACCGCAACACCTATTTTGAAATTACTGAGGTAACAAGACTCAACATCTTGTCTCAAGGTGACAATTACAATGTGATGCTCTGTTCCATCTAAATAGCGCTGCGTTGTTATGTCCAGGCGTATATCACTTTACGTTTGGTGAACGTCTCGCCAATCTCGTCGTTTTGATAAATAAATAAAAAAAATAATATCATTAATATTTTTTTTGATATTGTGATATTATTATTCATAACTCATTTATGATAAATTGTTTCAGGTTTATCAAAAAACCTTATTAACAAATTAATGTCCCTTGAATTGGGCGAAGCCTACTCTTGGGACGAGTATGGACTCGACATACGTGATACGTCAATCACATGGCTCAATGATTTAGAGAACGATGATCGATACCGCCGGTGGCCATCTTCTTACATGGAATTGTTAAGACCTACATACCCTGGAATGCTGAGAAATCTCAAAAGAAACATTTATAACTATGTAGGTATAATGCTGATTTATTAGCAAAGGTACCTGATATGTCAAGACTTTCAGTATACTATTTACAATTAGGTATTTTATTGAAAAAATACATTGTAATTCATGGAATTGTGCAAAGTTACATTGTTTTATTTATTTAATTACAACTTAATTAAAAAAGTTGTTATTGGATGTGTTAGACTTAATCCTTTGGAATTTGTGTACATAGAGATTAAGTCAAGTAGAAGAATTATTATACCATATCATATAAGTGTAAACTTTGAGGACTGTTGCCCTAGATAATTCGAAGTGAAAAAGATGCTTGATGAAACCATGTTTTATAGGGCTGCAGAGCTTGAAACTTCACTATCAATAGATTGTCACTAGATCTTTTAAACATAAAATAATTTAACATTAAAACATACAATAATTTAAAGTACATTATTATTCTTCTTTAGGTGATAGTCGTTGATCCAACATCAATGGCATCGGGCCCACCATTAAAACTTGGCGAAACTCTATTAAAGCATACTACGCCAGTACGCGTGGGATTGGTGTTGGCACCTGGCAACGACAAGGTGGTTTCAGCAGCTGTTCGCTCTGCCTTTAACTATATAGCTCAAGATAAGAACTCTAACAAGGAAGCATTTTATTTCTTAACACAGGTACCTTAAACTTTTTATTTGCTTATCATCAATGCCCTGTCCTTCTGTCCTGTTATCTGAGATTGATTTAAGGTGTAAGAAGTAGGTTTCTGAAAATGTATTATTATTTTTGGTTTAAAGTGTTAACCAAAAATAGTAATAATTACAAAAATGAAATGTTTCAGCTGATACACACTTCTGATGTAGATTTTATTACACTAGAACATTTGAAGAAGCAATTAAAAAAATTTGTAAGCTCCAATACAAATGTCGATGAGATTTTATCTGAGGATTCTGAATACAACTTTGGTCACCAACTGGCTGAAGAATTTATTACTAAAATTGCAATAAATAAATATCCACTGGTAAGTCTTAACATAAAAAACGTAATTATTGAAGCAGTTCTTTTGATACTTATTATTATTTTTAGTGTACACTTCAAATGATACATAATATTTTACTTACCATTAATGACACAAGTTACAAATTTAACTGATAAAATAATATTTATGTTAAATTTCCATTTCAGGTTCTAATTAACGGCGTACCATTATGGGATGAGGGTCCAGGAACCACGTCGACAATGTCCTCTGTGGAGCTTCTTGAGGAGGCTCTTGTAAATGCTTTGGCTCGACACACAGCACGTTTGCAACGCGCTGTTTTCCGTTCGGAGCTTGCCGATAGTGATGATGCTGTGGATCATCTCATGAAACAATCCCATATTATGTCAAGGTGATTTGATTTGTCTTAGCATAATAAATTGTCGTGTACCATAAGCTTTATGTGTGTTACATATAAATTTTAGATTCCTATATTAAATCATATCATTGATACGGAAATATTGATTAAATTATAATTTTTTATTTAAAGGTTAAATCGTCGAATTTTGGCATCGGAGCCTGCGCAATATTTAGATTTATCAGGCGCACCTTCTTCTCCTGAACTGTTTAGTGAAGAAAAACTTCATCGTTTGCAACATTTGTCCGGTATAATTTTTCGAATTTTTATGTACCTTATACATTTATATATGTTTTTAGTATTACATATTTGTATTATCGGAATTGTTATTAATTATTTTATTGTTTTTTTTTTCCTATTTAACAGGTCGCGATGCATTAGCCACTGCATTACCGATTTTAAAATATTTCTTAAAGACTGGGAAATCTGAGAGGACAACACAAACAGTCTGGGTGATCGGAGACCTGAACGTAAAAGAGTCTAGAGAACTTCTAAGGAATGCATTAACATTTTTGGTAAAAAAATAGTTTAGTAAAAATTTATTATGCTTTCATCTTTTTTTATCGCCAATGGCTAACAACACTGTATTTAGCTCTTGTATCGAACTAGTGACTATTGTATTATCAGACAAAAAAATTAGCCGCTGCGCTAAGTAGACAGTTAAACCTCTTTCAATATAACAATAATTTATAATTGTTTTTAATTACCATTTACTATAACGAATGTTATGTATTTTTATTACTTTTGTTAGAGGGAGTCTGGCGGTGTTCGTGTTGCTTTCATCCCGAACGTTGATGGCAGGTCGGTGGATCAGTCTCTTAACAAGGTGGTGCTGTCAGCACTTGCTGCCTTAGAACCTTCGCAGGCTACCAAGTATGTGATGCAACTTCTGGAGGATGAAGGCTGTCATGAGCGGCAAGACTGCGAAATAATGGTATTTTGGTTGACATTAATTCACAGAAAAATGTGTACCGAAAGTAAAAATGATATTCTTTTTCTTAAAGTGCCTCTTCAACTAGTGAAAATTATATAATTATCAGATAGTATTTCTCTCTTTATCAAATGCAACAATGTCACTCTAATACTCAAAAACTGATGGCGTTTAAAGTATCGGTGTAGGTCAGCAACCAATTTTTTTAATTACTTAAAATTTACTTTAGACATAGATATTTTTTTGCCATGTTATAACGGTGTAAACTATAGAACAATAAAAACGTAATTTTCGTTAAATTTTAGCCGGAGCTGATTCCGCAGTTAAACAAGCAGGAGTGGGTGTTGAAGGCGGCGCGTGTGCTGTGCGCGCGCGGTATGAAGCTGCGCGCGAGTGCCCGCGCTGTTGTGCACAACGCACGCCTTATTGGACTTTTTGCGGATGCTGACGGATTTTCACTAGATGACTTTTTGTTGTTAGACAGGTTGGACTGATTCTTTTGATATATGTTTCATAATATAAAAAATGAGCATAAGACTTAGGAGTAAAGATAATTTTAAAAATAATTTTCTTTTCAGATTTAGTAATCAAGTTTACGGCGACAAAATTGCAGAGGTACTTCTAAAGAAAAAAATGATTAAAAATGATGTCTTTGACGACGATGTTTTAGGTTTGTTGTCTTTTGTATCAAATTTTATGAGTTAAATACGTCGCCACCATTTATTGTTATAATTCAACTTATATTAAATAAAGAAGTTAATAAAAGAAACTAAATAGATAAACCATATATGAGCAGGGAATTTTATTCAATTTGGTGTCATGATGATGGTATGGGTTCATGCAATTATATCAATATTTACAGGTGAAGTTAGGTATAATAGCGACTTAAATAATTATTCTTTGGGTTTTTACCCAAAGAATAATACCAACATATAAATTTTCTATATAAACTGTTATGAAAAAAAGATAATTTTGTCCAGATGATGACCCTCCCGTGCTATCATCAGACGATTACTTAAAGGTGATATCAGTACTTGCGGCGCGCAGTTCAAGGGGAAGGACTCCACTTCCTGTTGGTCTCCGTACAGAGCATTCTCTTGTTGAGCTGCTCCCTTTGTTCGTCGATGAAGCAGCAGTTGAGGTAATTTCAATCAATGCTTTTCAGAGTAATGTGTTATTAGACCATAAGAAAAAGAAAAAATAAAACATTTTTAGGGTTTCTTAATGTAATTATGAAATATGAAGATGTTTAATGTACTGATGTTAGGCGATAGTAGATAAAATTAATTCTTTCTCAGGTGGTTGCAGTTCTGGATCCGGCGTCGACTGCAGCGCAACGTCTTGCGCCGTTGCTCTTAGTGCTGCGACGAGTTGTTAACTGTCGCCTGAAGCTATTCTTAAATCCACAGGATAAAAATTCGGATATGCCCCTAAAAAGGTTAATATTTAATTGTTTAAAATAATTTATTATATTTTCTTATTTAAAAATTCCCTAAAAGAAGTAGCTTTAATTAATAAACTTTAGTTTTGTATATTGTATATTGTATCTAAATACAAGAACAATTATGTATTATTATATTTTCTGTTACAGTTTCTATCGTTATGTATTGGAACCGGAACTGCAGTTCAATGCAAAAGGTGCCGCTAGTGGCGGTGCTCTGGCGCGTTTCTCGCGTTTGCCTCACGCGCCGTTGCTGTCGCTAGAGCTGCGCACTCCACCGAACTGGCTCGTTGAGTGCGTGCGCTCAGTGTATGACCTGGATAATATACGACTTGCGGACGTCGATTCATTAGTACACAGGTAATTTTTTTGCTATTTTCTTGGTAAATTGTACGAGCATGTATGCATTTATGACATTGGCATCATAACACTAGCTCTCCACTTAAAGTTTAATAATAAGTGGGTAAATCTATAAGTAAAACACTTCATACATTTATCGTTGTACACAAAATTTTATTTTCAGTGAATTTGAACTCGAATACCTATTACTGGAAGGACATGCGTGGGACACTACATTAGGCACACCGCCTCGCGGGCTGCAGTTGATCTTGGGCAACCGCGATGAACCTGAGCTCATGGATACCATTGTGATGGCGAACCTTGGCTATTTTCAACTTAAAGCAAATCCAGGAGCGTGGACTTTGCGGTTACGACCTGGGCGATCTGAAGATATTTATGAGATTGTCGGGTATGTGGGCTTTATATTGATCTATTGGCTTGATATTGACCTTTGGGCTTTCATGTAATAATTTTTAATAGGTATTTAATTTAAACAACGTAACCACGGGCTCAGTAGCCATCATCAGTGCTTGCATAATACTTGCATATTTTCGATATTTATTGAGCTTTAGTTTCTAATAAAATAAAAAACATGTAAGAAAATCAATTTTGAAGGATATGAGAGTTCAGCCAACGCACTATAGGTTAGAGTGGTGGATGTTGTTATGTAGATTATGTTATGTAAAGAACTGGCAAACAGAGAAACATGTAATGAATGTGGATGTCTAAAAGACTAAAACAATTAATAATAGTTTAGGTTCTTAATCATACTTTTCTTAACTTATTGTTGTGTTTTATCTTCTGTAAAGAGTTATAGGGTAGAAATAATTTTTAACACTATTGGCAGACATGAAAACACCGAGACGACGGCCGGAAGCGAAGATATCCAGGTGTTGATGGGTTCATTCAGAAGTAACGTGATCAAGCTGCGCGTCAGCAAGCGCCCTGACAAGCAGCACCTTGATTTGCTAGCTGATAATGATGAAGTCAATACTGGCGGCATTTGGAACTCCATTGCAAGGTATCAGACATTGCTGTATTAAAAATAATTTATATAATTGATTATGGCTGTTATAATTTTATTTACAGTAGTAACCAGATATTGTTTAATTTTTTTTTGTTCAATTAGTAGTGGCAAACCCTTAACGTAATAGTATATGATAAGGACTGGAATTGCCTTCGTGGCGCAACGGCTAAACGCTTCTGTTGTAACACGGAAATCTTATTCTGGAAGCAACATGTGGACTTCGATAGTTACGTTAGAGTTTTCCAAGCCTGTGTGACCAGCTACCACCATCATATGCTATTACAATAAAAGCGATGCTGTGTTATCAACATGTGAATGATAAAGTATTTTCACTAGTGTCATTCACCACCTATGCTCTCATTATTACTTAACACCCTAATGTTATCCATTAGAGAATAAAAGGTAGATAGACATTTTACATTTTGTCACACATTATAACCTGCTCACGTTATACAGTTCATTTGGCGGAGGCGAGGAGCAGGAAGTGCAAGATGAGACCATAAATGTATTCTCCGTGGCGTCCGGGCACCTGTACGAAAGATTTTTGCGGATAATGATGTTGTCTGTGCTTAAACATACCAAATCGCCGGTGAAGTTTTGGTTCCTCAAAAACTATCTCAGTCCGTCACTAAAGGTAAGCTTTCTTGATATAATTTTTTTAACTACATTTAGTTAACACAATTTCAAAGGGTTAAGTGACAATTGAACAGTGGGTGATCGTGGGTGTCGTACGTTTACAGCCAGAACATAGTAAGGCGGTTATGACAGCAGGTTTACAATATGAGAGTAGTGTAGCTAGCCAAGCGAATTCGGAATAACTGTTCCACAAACCAAACACTCCAATAAATTGTCCAGAATCGACTTAGACATGTCTATGCTTGTGAATGGTCAACAGTCAGGGTCAGTCAGCAGTGTGTCAATTTTAAGAACCGCTGCATAGTTAAAGGCAGTTTCGCTTACCATCAGGTGATTGTTCAACTCTCGTCACTTCCTTTGTTAAAAATAACATAATATGCTATAGTTTGCGTGTCCTCTGTAAGGCTATTCAGTTGATTCCAGTTTTGTTTCTGCATGTAATAATTAATTGTGTTTATTTAAAGGATATACTGCCATACATGGCGCAAGAGTACGGTTTTCAATACGAATTAGTACAATACCAGTGGCCTCGCTGGTTGCAACGGCAACGCGACAGGCAGCGCACCATCTGGGGTTACAAGATTCTATTTCTCGACGTTTTATTCCCTCTGCATGTGAAAAAGATTATATTTGTTGACGCTGATCAGGTAAATACGTTACCGTCGTTATCTTCAAATTTCCTTAGTTAAGTCAATCCATCCATAGCTATTAGTTCTTTTTTTTTCAACTACAGTGGACAAAAATTTAATTTTGTTTAAGTAATAATATGGCCAAGGATGATGAAGCATATTCGCTCAGAATATTTTAGCAGTCGGTACACAACAACGCTGTTATATCAACAGATGTAGTATACATGGTAAAAAGCCAGGCAGGCTCGAAAATACTTTACCATCAATCAAACTTCAAAGCATATTACCTCGTAATCAAATCAGGGACATCAGAGATACTAGGCTAGGCAAACGTTTGGCTACTTTGCCATGGAGAGAGTATTTCTGATTATAACTATCTGAAACCAGCTCGCGTTGTATTGGCTAGTTTAAATAAATTTACGCGATAGAGGTTAGTTACTAAAAACATGATGTCACTTGTCTTTTGCCCTTTTTTCCACTTTAAGGTTCAGGTAATTTTAAAATACTTCGTAATATTTTTGAAAATGTGCTTTTTCAGATTGTAAGGGCAGATTTGAAAGAGCTGGTGGAATTGGATTTGGGTGGAGCGCCATACGGATATACACCCTTTTGTGACAGCAGAAAGGAAATGGAAGGCTTTAGGTAAGTATTGCATATTTATTATAAGGAAATTAAATTAAATTTGAATCGATGGTGGCATTCTTTTCTTTACAATGTTTTTTTTTAAATGTTAAAACATGTCTGATATAAATTTATATACAAAGTTTACTTAAGTATAAATTTAATGAATATTCATTATACATTGATTTATAAGAAATTTATTTATTTTTTTAATATGAAATATTTATCATAGAAGTCTTTGTAGGTATTATTCGCACACAATGTATGTGCAGTGGTGGTACACAAAAATGTAGCTTTTTCTTATTATTTCTATAAAAAAATGTGAATTCTATTTAAAACAGGTTCTGGAAGCAGGGCTACTGGCGCAATCATTTGCAGGGCCGCAGCTATCACATCAGTGCGCTATACGTGGTTGATCTTAAGCGTTTCCGGCGGATAGCTGCCGGCGACCGCTTGCGAGGGCAGTACCAGGCGCTCAGCCAGGACCCCAACAGTCTCTCTAACTTGGGTTGAGTATCATTTAACATCAGATGAACGTCCCACTTCGTGTCGCTTTTTTGAATTCAAATAAATAAATAAGGACGATTATCCACCAATTAAATAAAATTGTATATTTAAGCTGCGATATTAATAATTTGAATTCAGAATAAAATATAACAAAAGAGATTATACTCCTAAGTTCAGTCAACAGTCAGGCCGGCATCAATGGTACAGTGGCTGTTTCCTAGTAACATAGAAGTCCCCGATACGATCTCCAAGCCACATGTTATAAAAGCACACTTCACCGTCTACCTCATTTTTACTTAATACTACATAATATTGAAGTTAAGTGCTAGCCCATCATAGATAGAAAACTCTTCCGTACAAACTCAAAATCATTAAAATTAATTACGTGTATACAGTTATTGTGGATATTTATTTAATATATTTCTTTCCAGATCAAGATTTACCAAACAACATGATACATCAAGTTGCAATAAAGTCTCTACCACAAGAATGGCTCTGGTGCGAGACTTGGTGTGATGACGGTTCAAAGAAATATGCGAAAACTATTGATTTAGTGAGATATTGTTTCTATGTACTGTTTAATATTAACAATGAAAAATATTCTTGATATCTTTTATAATTCTTTTAGAAGAAATGAAAGATACAGATCAATGTTTGGTTTAGTAGTTTACACTATCTTTTCACTTATATTTTGTAATAAATGTTACATAAGGCGATAGTTGAATGATGATTATGGTGTATGTTATCAGTGCAACAACCCAATGACGAAGGAAGCCAAGTTATCAGCGGCGATGCGCATCGTGCCCGAGTGGCGGGAATACGACGCGGAGGTGAGAGCACTGCAGGCGGGCGTGCGCCGCGGTCTGTACCAGGCTACTGACCAAGAGCAGGACGATGTTCATAGTATATCGACCTCTCAAGCAGGTATTTATACGATGATTCAAAGCCGTAATTGCTGTTTGAAAATGTGGTACGTGCTATACAACCCGAGGAAGCATGGATTCGATCCTCGGTTTGTGTCCTTCCAAGTAAAAATCTTGTGAGGATACATTAATTTTTCAATAACAGGAGGCGATAAAGTCATTTCCCACTGCTGTTTAACGACAGAAATAGTTTCAGTGTAGATAGGTATTTTGGATACAAGTAGAATGCATGCTGTTGTATATGTCACATCTAGACAAATTGATGTTAGAGACCTGTATAATATACACAATGTATACGCCAATAAAATATCTTTGTTTTTTCCAGGTAAAGAGCATGAGCACATAGAGTTATGATTAATTAAAAAAAATTGAACTTTTTCATTTAATTATAACAATTTTTGTTAAAGGTTGTAAGTGAGTATGTGTGGAAGGGATGTTTGTGTTTTATAATTTAGATGTATGAAAACTGCAACAAATTATTATGAAAGCTCGAAAATTCCCTTCCGTTAAAACCAGTTTATGTCTTGATTTCTCGCTATTCTAAGTACTTGATGCCATTTTCTAGAAAAAAAAAACATTATAATAAGTGATGTGATTTTTAGATTATTAAGCACTGATTTTTTTTATGTTCATTGAAGTTTATTTTTGTATATTTCATTCCAACCTTTATTTTAGGATTTGCTCATAATTATTTTGAATACTGTTTAAAAAAAGGTTTTTGAATTATTTCATATCAAAAGAAGGTATATAATTGTAAAAACATCTTAACCCGTGTGTACATAATTTATGTAGTTCTATTATCACATCTTCGAATTAAACCTCACCGATTTGCAGGAAATAAAATATATTTGTCCAAACTATGTATTTAATTTTTCAAACCTACAAATCTACGACGAAAACACACTATTTTACATTTTTGAAACTTAAAGTAATACAGATAAATAGTATAATACTATTGTTTTATAAGTACTGAGTTATGTACAATTGGTGTCGCACTAATTGAACATATTTTTTATTATTTTTTTATCTACAATGGGCTAACACGACCTCAATTTCAAATGGTGTTAAGTAACAATAAGGCCGTAGACGGCGAAGCGTGCGCGCCCAAATACTTTCTTCTACGTTTTCGGCCAGAACACCGCAGTACGAAAGATTTGCAATATGAGGGTTACTAGCAGGCCAGATTCGAAAAAATCCTACCAGTATCCAAACTTCATATGTGAACCCGGAATCGAACCACTCTATGTTACAAAGCGAGCGCCTAACCACGGAGACTGTTAAATGCCGCCGTATCAGTTAACATGTTAATGTTGATTATAGTACACTTATATAGATGAAATTGAAGAAACATACAATATGTACATGAAGCATACGATAAGGAAGGTCTAGTTTCTGGAACTATCTCTACAATATAAGTAACCTCTACGCTACAACACATTATTGTCAAGATATTACATGTTCTATAGTAACAAGAAGTATTGGCATCCGCAAACGACACATAACCTTTACACGACGAGAACATCAGCGGTAAGTACTAAAATTGTCTTTGGTGGTATATTGAAACAGTCATATACTTATAAACTAAATAGTAAAATATTGATTATAGTTTCATGAGGCTAAAATATTAATAAAATGACTAGGGTTTATCTTATTAATCATTCTTTGGTTAAAATTATCGCTGATTCTATTTGCTCTGGTTAATTTAGTGTTTATTTATAGACGTATTGGGGGATGCAATAACTAATGGTTTGTTTACTATATAAAAGGAACATTTGACAGTACAAGTTAATTCTATGATATTTATTGAACTTTATTCCAAAGGTTCAGATGATACTAGTAAATAATTTGGAATGTTTTAGTTACTTTAGGTAATACGCGATTTTTAAGTGTCTTTCATATATAAAACTTTACAAATCTCTTATGTACTTAGGATTATTTCAAAATATGCAATCACACACAAAAAATAAACTGATTTTATGTCTTTTTTTGTGACAGACCCTAATTTCACTAACATGAAGGTAATCCAAAGTGTGTGATAGAGACAATTATAAAATAGATGGATCATTACTTGTTGAGTTTAAAGTATAGGGTGGCGCAAAAATAACCTTATATAAAGTACCTTATTACCTGTGTTATAAGGTACTTTTTATAAAGTTATTTTTGCGCCACCCTATATTTGTTTTTATCTTTTAGGTCACAATTAAGTATTACAAATCTTGTGACACTATGTTATTTTTTTAATGAAATCTGTTTCTCTCTATTTTTAACTATAAATTATAACACTAATGAATGTATTTTAAACATGTCCCTAAATATACGGTATTAATTCTTTTTTTTTTGGAGATTATTTTCTGAGATTGAAAGTAAGTTATTTATTGTAGTGTAACGCATTTGTAACTCAGATGCAATAGTGCTCCTCCGTGGTTACGCGGCACAGTTGGCAATCGACGCGGCAACACCAGTGGTAACGGCAGCGACATCGTTCGAGGCGGCTTGAGCGCACAGCGCGGCGGCCCCGCCCGCAACACAGCCGCGCGCACCCACCCGCGTTTGCGCCCAAACTGGCGTTGCATTTCCTGAAAGCAGAATTAAACATTATATTTAGTAGTAGTGACAATAACTACACACGACATTTATATTAAATACAGGATAACAATTGCCTTACCTGCCGTGTGTGCCTAGTGAGCCAGCGGCCGGTTCCGGTTCACAGTAATCAGGGCTTGGGGTGACGTATCGGAGTCTCGGCCGCGGGCGAGCTCGCCTGCGGGCATGCGCCTTGAGCGGGCCGGCGCGCGCCGCTTCGCTCGCTAACGTGCTCGCAACACGCGTGATCGCTGGCAACGCGCGCCAACATGTGCGGACAGAGCACGAGCCCGATACGCCGTGACAAGTGCACTTAGTCCGCATGCTGCTTGATACCACCTGAAGGAAATATATGTTAGAAAACTTATGTTTCTTATATTGAAAAAAATTATGTTCAATAATTTTTCGAACTCACCTTCCTCCCGAAGCGTACGTTCATCAGATTGGCTGTGGCAATGAGCGGACGCAATGTGTCGAGGCGCGTACGCAGGTCCACTTGAGGATCGAAGCGCGGATCGTCTGCGGCCATGCGGTACTCGATATTGCGGTGTCGCGACCCTCTGTCCTCGTAAGCGTACCTAACCAAATGTTACTTAAATATTATCTTTGTTATTAATCAAGTCAATATCATCATCATATCATATTAATATCAACTTTTTAATCAAGAACAATTTCATTATTTTATTTTAAAGCAATTAATCAAGGAGACGCGTCCTCACTTAGTTGTCATTAAACAGTGAGGTGCCTGTTAAAATACTTTGACGGGTGAATTTAAGTTAAGCTTTATTTCATACTACATAAGTAAAACATCAATGATAAAAAAATATTTTATTATTCTTAAACCATTGTTTATTATTTGTACCTTGTTCTAAACCGTTTCCTTGTCGGTCTGCCGCGTCGTGGAGATCTAGGAAGTCGTTTTCGACCACGACGACCCTTTCTGGGTCTTTGTGCGGCGGAAACATTGGCCGGCGCTGGTTGATCATCTACTAGTATCACGACAGGCGGCATAGTCGTTTCAATCGTTGTAGTTGTTTTAACAGTTGTGGTGGTTTCAATTTCAATAATATTCTCAATCTTTCCATCTCTTACATCGATTTCATGTCCATCGAGAAATTGTTTGGCAAACCTATAATTAAGATTAGTTTGAATATTTACATAAATTTTTGAAAAAGTCTTAAATAAGAATTTTAAAGTTTTAGGTTTTCATATTGCTGTTTTTGATCCACTTTCCATTAGTCGTATGTACTAAGAAGGGTCAAGATAACTTAAGAAGCTATAAACATAACGTATAGCGATACCTTTCGGCCCACTGGAAGTTATCGCCGCAGCCGCCCCATTTAAAATGTGTATGCGGTTCTGTTGATGTTGCATGTCTTGGTGGGCGGGGTGGGGCGCGAGGCGGCGCGGCGCAAGAGCAGGCTGCAAGGGCACCCGCTGCGCAGGCGCGTGCGACAGACCAAGATAACGCCGCCGCCGACATTGCATACACGTACGCTTGCTCCCGAGTCCCTGTGTGCAACCAGATTTACAAAAAAGTTAAGTAAGATCTCAACATAAAATATAACATTATATAATATATAAAATTATCAAAAACAACAACAAAAAAGACAATAAGGCATAAATGTGATTTATGAAAATTTACTTTTTAAAATTCTGCCACAGAGAGGTTGTTTACTGATGGGTGGTCTATGCTGCTGGAGACCGTCTAGGTAGGTACCACTATAGCGCTTATTTCACCCGCCAAACAGTAGTGTGTAAACATTACGGTATTCCGGTTTGAAGGGCGTTTTAGTAAAATTACTTGGATGACGAGACTTAACATCTTGTGTCTCAGGGCGATGAACGCAATATGGTAGTGTATACTATCCTAATCAGAGCCACTTTGTTATGGATAAGCGTATCACTTACCATCAGGTGAACGTCTTGCTCGTTTCGTCGTCACGTCCATTAAAAACAAGGTAATATTTATCCTGTTTGTGGGTTTTGCTTAATTTGTTTTTTTTTTTGCGTTTCGTGGTTTTATCAACTGCAGTATTCTATCATTTAATTTTGTAAATTTAAACTATTAATTTAAAGAATATGATTTCAATTCTAGAGAAACGTGAAAATAAATACTACAAACCGTAAAAATATTTACATCGAAATGTATGAACATAACAAATTAATGATATTAGTTATATTGTCTTACTCTTACGAATTGTTCATTGGTTAACCCAACTTCATTATCACATGTAAGTAAATTTAATTCACATGTCAAGGTATCAAAAACCACAAAGGTTGTATTCGACTCGTGTTAACATAAGCCGGCCGGCTTTGAGCTTAGTTTATTAACAAAGCGGCTTTTGTATCCTTTGATATGTCGGTTTATTAATATAATACATATGTTAATTAAAATTTCGAATTTACCTTAACTCGTCTCGTGAAATGTGTGGTGGATTACCGTTATATTACTGATGGTATAAAAAATATAAAAATACATTATATGTTACAAAAATTAAAGATGTAATTTTTGGGAGCTTTTATGTAATCAAGGACCATAAGTACCATGCATTTTACCATTAATATTATGATTAGAGAAATGTGGGATTCATAAGTTGATTATAATGAGGAGAATACTATTTTAAATACGGTTTATGTAAGATAGAACTGAATGTGAAAGAACTTTGTAATACTGGCAAACTAACTTAAAGTATTTTTGTATTTATGTCTGTTAGGAAGCCATTTAATTTAAAAACAGTAGCAAAAATAGACAAAAATATAATAATGTTTTGCTAAATCATTTTTCCTTTCACATTACATCTAATTATTGTACATTTAAGAAATCAAATCTATTAAACAATTATAACAGCCGCTAAAATTTTGTCATTGAAATTTCCATAATGTTAAGTCTATTCTTAAATTTAGATCGAAAATTCCAGTGAACTCTTACGGTGTATTATTGATCGCAATCCTTTAGCTGTAATTACAAGCAATCTGATAGTGCAATCTCGATAGAGGCCACTCGAAGGGCCTCTGTCCACACAGACTACGGTGGTCAGGCTTATCGCGCAGGCATCAGGGGCGAGGAGCACGCGCGTGAACGCTCCGCTTAAGGTTATCATTAAGGCCCCCTCTTAAGCGCCCCTGCTCCGCCTGTTTGATTCATGCGTGTAATTAAATCTTTTGTCAGCCGCTGCGACAACCCTTCGCGATTTTAGTGACGTCAAAATCTTTTTATTTAACTGATGTAAGATATCGTACACTGAATAAACGCCGCTGCCCCAAACGGAATGTGTTGATTGATAGATCCGAAATATAAACGACGTTCATCGCTGTACATGAAGGAAGATTTAATGTATTTTACTTTGTCGTTTTATTTTACGCCCCTTTTATTTGTTTAATCCATAACCAATGTTAATGTTAAATCAAAGGTTAATTAAAATATCATCATCATCATCATTATCATCAGCTTTTAGTAATCCACTGCTGGATACCTTTCTCAATTATATACACAATCCCTAAAAATATATATGCATCAAACAGGATCTCCTTGCAGTATCTAATTTTTTTAAAAGTTAATACAATATTACCCCTGTAGGAGAGCCTCAGTTTTCTAGGTTTCTTTAGTATCTTATGTATTAAGTCGTTGAAATTCTAATTGTACAATGTTTCTGGTAAATTGTAAAGATTAATTGGAAAAAATGATTCCAAATGCATTTTAAGGCATCTTCACCATCAGCCGATAGACGTCCACTGCTGGACATAGGTCTCTCCCAAAGATCTCCACCATTAAGGCATATCATATATTAAATTCTCATTTTTATTGAAAGCCATCAAAAAATTACCCAATGTCTAATTTTTATTTAAAATTGCTAACTACATGTAAGAATATTTAGTATACTTTAATATAAATATTAACCGGAGCATTCAGCAGCCGACAACAATACGCTGATATGATGACGGTGACAATGAGTAATGTTTATGTTGTTAAAAATATCTTATTATTATGTAATCATTAATAGTGGTGAAATTTGTACATTTGAAGAACTATATACAGTTGTGGGAGTTTATTATCGCAACAAAAAAATTTACATTAAACTTTGTATTCTTTAGTTTACTGAGTACTTATTTTTTTAAAACACTAATTTATATAACAGGCCGTGAACCCGGGTCCAAAGGGTTAGTAACAGATGAGCTGTAAGAGTCAAAATGACTATAGAGCGCTCAACATCATTAGAGAATAGCGACTAATTTACTTCAAGTAATCAGTTCACTTTGTTAAAATATTATCTTCGGATAAACTTAAAAACATGTAGATTTCGATGAAATTCGAATACATGTTCTCTGTCATGGGTAAAATAGGATTATTTAAGAGGTGTCGATATTTATTTAAACGATCTACATTTACGAAGTTCTAACGTGAACTGATTTTATTACTAAAAACCCGTATATGCTTGTACTCGTACTTCGAAGAGGAGAGCTGATAATAGAGATGTTATTATTCTTGATTATTGCAGCTTTATTATATGAAAGTATATAATTTATTACATCAGACAGAAAGTAAATAGTGAAGGAAGGGAAATTTACGCGAAGTATTTCAACGCAAGAATTACTGAGACGACTAATTAGAAAGTACAAAAACGAAAATTTTATCTTGTGTTCATTAGCTCACTGCAGACGTCTTTTGCTAAAAGAAACTTTTAATTAAAATGTATCAAGCTTGAAGTACCCGAAGAATCCTGACAGTTTTTTTGCTTTAGACATTTCGTGTCGATTAATTTTTTAAAGTAAATAAAAATGGCGGGGTATAGCAACTGTGACCAGTGTCGTAACAATAGGTCTTATTTCTAGCTCGTAGGCGACATCCGGCTGTCCACTGGGACTGCCAACTCACAATGTCGCGAACCGAGCTGAAACTAGAAAAACGTTGTCGGTTGCTTTCTTTTTTGTATCTCATTTTCACGTCGTTGTTTTTCTTTGTCTGCAGTTATACGATACAGCACAAAATATGCTCTGTTCCTTTATTCGCAAACGTAATACTAATGTAACGGTCGGAAGTCGTAGTAGCGCTATGTAACCGTAATGAATAAAAAATGTAATGTATACATAAACCTAAATATTGGTGTAAAAAAATAATAAAACATTTTTAACGTGCGTAAATTAATAAAAATATTCATTATAAAGCAACAATTGGTTCTCTGATTTGGTTTAATTTTTTTAAAAATTTTGATGAAAAGTTGCTACAAAATCACTGAACTTAAGTTTATTTGGTTTTTAAAAACCTTACTACGGAATGAATGTTGTTTTTTATTCAAGATGCATTTAGTATGATTATGGCTTCTGTTTCATATCAAATTTAGCGTAACATAAATATATGATTTTTATAAAAAAATTCTAAATCCAGCATGTGTACAAATAAACAACGTCGGTATGTGACAGTTAATATTGTAAAATCCCATATGTAAATATTCATATATTATAAACTGTCCTCTTCATTTCTACAGCTGAAATCGGATCCTTCTAATATAAGAAGAAACTACAGGTCCTTTATCAACATGTCCACAAAATTTTTTTTTTTTTGTAAATATGTCGGTTTCTTTATGATGTGCTTTTCATTGGAAGCTCAAGATCCGCGGGGTTATATCTCCGCCTCTTGGAGACGTACGACCGTCTTATAAGCTGAGCTATCTTAGCTTCCCATTCTCTATACCTCTACAAGTAGAAATATTCATATCAGTAATTGATAATATTAATATGAAGTAATTTTTAAATTGGATGTCAAATTTATTACATTGTAAGCTATTATTGATAACTTATATCTTACGTAAGATATGTGTCCTGATGGTTATTATATGAACGGCTAGTTACATCGCTGCGACCGTTGCCAAGTAAAAGCTTCGTGCTCCATTCCTATTAGGAAATGATAGTGTGATTTATGATCACAATAGACTTGTGATATTGTCGCAATACACGTTTAGGTACTCTTTGTTAGAACAATATACGAACGATCACATTTACGTCCATTTATAAACACTCATTATTACATTTTTTACCGAAAGGATTGCGACCTATATGTCTATTTAATCATATACCTTTTAGAGATAAGCATAAGTACAATAAGTATAAAATTTATTTATGTACAACTGGAACTATGAAGCTATGGCGGTGATGAACTATTAATATCCGCTTAGGTATATTTGTCCGACGACTTTTAAGTTTATGTTATGTTGTCTAAAAATAGGCCTATGTCTAGCAGTGGACGTCTCTCGGCTGATGATGATTAATTTAATCGACCACGTCATAGAGATTATTTTAGTTTATGGTAATTATTTTATCTTTAAGATGGATAAAAATAAAGCAAACACTAACAAGAAATACAGTTGTTGGAACGATAATTCGTATAGTTTATAATAAAAAGAACTAAATGGCCTAAAAATATTTAAAAACAACATTTTATAAAATGTACGGTGGTTTTCTAAAATATTTAAAAATGCTCGATACTCTGCCGGGTGGGGATGACACGGAGTATTTCTTTTATTTATAGGTATTTCCTTTAGTATGTTTATTTCATTTGTTTTTTTGTTTTAATTTTGTGTAAGTTCATGTAAATAGGTTTATCTAGTATTAAACAAACAAACTGTAATTCTATACATTTAGATATATATATTACAAAAACGGTATTTTTCAGAAAACTTAATAAGTTTAAGAAAATGTCTTACATTTACGCACATTAACGTTATAGTTAAACAATGTGTTATTTATAAATTTTGAATAAATTAACGTGAATTTTATAACAGATTGCGATACTAAGAAATAAATGAGAGTGTAATTAGAGTGATTGATAAATCAGAATTTTTAAGTTAGTCCATTATAAAATACTGTTACATTGGTCGATATCTTTCTGTGTTGTTGATGGAAGTGTAGTATGATTAACATTTAACCATGCAAAACAAAGGGCTTTTTTTTTTCAAATTAATTACCCGTACAATGATAAATCAAGCGCTATATGAAGATGTGGGGGACATGGTGCGTATCGGGCGACTGGGTCGAACGGATCGTTGAAAAGCCAACGTCGTCACGCTGCCGGCGTCCGCACAAAAACTCCGCGGCATTTACCTCCGATAATAAAGTTACCGGAAGATAAAGGGGACACGTAATAACTCTTTTTCAATCGGTCAATAGAACTGTGTCGCCTAGATATGACTTTATAAATAAGTAATGAATGGTTTAATTATTATTAAAATTTAACTTTTAGTTTTTTATTTTATTCGAAGAAGCGACGAGACGACCGAGACGTTTTTCGCCTGATGGTAAGCGACACGCGTGGCCATAACAACGTGGTGCCAGTAAGATGTTAAACACGGTGCCATATTGTGATCGTCGCCTAGAGACGTAAGATTAACATCTTTCGAGGAAAGATTGAAAACAAGTAAATCAAAATTACTAGGGGAACTATAAATATAACTGTCTAATATACTGTTAAAAATATAAATTAATAATTCTCTTTCTGAAATTGTCTCTCCATTGCAGGACAGGTTGACCAAAGATTGCCCTTTTTTTTATTTGACAAAGCGACGAGACGAGCGAGATGGTTTACTGACGGTAAGTAATACGCCTGTCCATAATAACCTGGTTCTCGTTAGGATGGTGTATACAGCGCCACATCGTTCTTTAAGACATAATATATTGTTTTATAAACACAATAATTTCATTACGTACAATGCTCTTTCAAACCAGAACACAGTAATGTTTGGACCCTTTTGTTTACGGCAGAAGTAGGAGTTGCAATGGTAATTATATAGACAATCTCTGGCAACAGACTCTTACCACTAGTATAGTAAACGTAGAATAAGAAAAAATTGTCTACTCAGCGCAAGAGGCATCCAACATAGGATTGGTTATTAGAGGTATGAATATTGGTAGAACAGTAGCCAGAATGTGGATGTTAGTAATAGGCCAGGCATAATGTACCAGAAGAACGAAAAAATAATACTCCACAAACATATTCAACATATAACTAGCTATTCCCCGTTGGTTTTGCCGGCCGTAATACCGCTAACTCCCTTTGGGGAAAAAATGTTGTAATATCCATTCTTAATTTACCTCTAAACGGCAGTAGCAATATCTCTACCAAATATTGAGTGTTTACGTCCAATCGTTTCGGAGATCTCGTAATGAGGCAATGAATCTCTGGATATCTCATACATATATAGATGTAGTCACAGTTTTGTATCTTTGTGTATTATTTACATTATTGTCTGTTCACATGGGTATTATGTACATTTTATTTATATTACAAATGTTTGTGACAAGTGTCCTCATAATTTCGATGTTTTCCCAGGGTTGACTGACTCTAACGGTCCCTTCGGATCTGACGGAAGATATTCAACCGATGATACGTTTGTGGGTCGATGTGAGGTTTAATGTTTTATTACGTGTACCTGTTATCTGTGTACCTTTGTCTGTTTCGGTGTTACTCGACCGATGATACGCAAAGTATATCTATAAGATCTGAAGCGGCCTAAGCGAATATGTCTGCCCTGTGTACCATGTAAGGCAAGGTAAAGCCTTGGGGTCTAGATTCGTGTAAACTATTTAGACATATTTCAAAAAAACTAACGGAAGTCACCCGAAACCCCAGAGCCGGCAACTACATAGCACAAAGAACAAGGCTCGCCATCTAGCACAGCAATGACCAGTTTACTGGCCCCTCTGCCGGACGGAGATGATCAGCGGCTTTTCCTTTATTGTTAACAGGAAATATTAATTCGATTATAATAATGGATAGTCAAATCTAGTGTACGATATTTGTTTTATCTCTTTGTTAAATTGAAGTGATAAATTGTTTAGTTACTATGTAATTCACCGGTTACCTTATTCACCGGCTGAAATAAAAGGACTTGGTAATTCTTACATCGTCTTATCTTTCTTCCCTGTCGGCGGTACTATCTAATCTTGATTGCACGCTTCGTTGAAATAAGTTTAATTAAACGAATTTATTGAAAATTATAAGATAATTGAATTAATTTAATTGCTGGCAGTGGAATGTAAAAATTGTCTGTAGTTGTAGATTTTGTACTTTAGATTTGTAAATAGACTTATTATTCAGGGCGGTACAGTATAATGCAGTATAAATATTAGTATGTACTTAAGTATCACAAACCATCAGGAGAATATCCTACTTAACTTATTTTTTTTATCCAACGAAGCGATGAGACGAGCGGAGCTTTCAGATGATGATAAGTGACACGTCTGTCCATAACAACGTGGCGCTGCTTAGAATTCTATAAGCATTACAACACTATGCTCGTCGCCTTGAGACAACTTGATAAGTCTCGTTACACCATTAATTTCAGTAGTTACAACAGTCTTCAAACCGTAACACAGTGTTATTGCACACTACTGTTTTCATTTATAATAACTTACAAAAAATTATGACTAAATTATTTACAGTTTAAGCTGCATTTCATACCTGTGAGAAGATCAGGCGTGAATCTTGGCGCCAGTTCGATGGAGGAGCAGTTCCATCGTTCTCCAGCGTGTGCGCTGAGGCAGGTGGACCTGGCGATACGCGCGGCGGCCACCACGTGGGGCATGGCTCCTGGCTGCCGACGACATACCCGCGCCTGCGCACTCCATAGCGCTCCGTCCCGTCGTGCTTCTGAACAATCGTTCTCTGTCCAGTTGCCGTCGTTCTCGTGAAGAGCCCTGGAGTTATATTGTAAATATTGTACCTAACATCAAAAAATTAAGTTATTAGAATGAGATTAGGAACGATAAAAGCGATAAATGATTCACATATATATTTCTTATTTAACTAATTTTCGTTTTTTGTTTTTTTTTAACAACAATTTTTTTCCGTTATGTTATATTTCAATTACTTAAAAAAATAAAAAGCACGTGTAATTACATTAAATTTCTCGCTAAATTGCTGAGCAGTTAGAAATATCCACTCACTGCTGCATATAAGTCTTTGTAATACGTTCAGTAGTCCGTAGGTTATAATGGTCCACTGATTTAAATTACAGAAATACTGTCTTCTGTACCTCTTTTCACTCTGATGCATTTTAATTTACTATAATTGATATTATATCTACAATATTACTAAAATGATTAAATGTTTTTTGATATCAGAATGTTGAATTTTATAAAAATAGTGTACGTTTTAAGTAAACATTACATTGTTATGGGAATGCATATGAATTACTATCGTCATACGCGTCGTCGCTTCGACGAATAAAAGAAAATTTTTTTACTATTTGAAATTTTGTTACATATATTTGTAGAATATATTAACTTCGATTACTTATAACGTAAATAAAACACTATATATATATGTGAAACTTTTTAATAATTTTTGCTTTTTTACACTCCTACATTTAAATGTAATAAACGATACTACAACAAAAGAAGACCTTTAAAAAAACATGTAATAAGTAACCAAATTGTTTAGATGCATTATTCAACTAAATATTTAATATATTTCAATTGTAACTAATGATAATGTACTAATCATTTGAAGTCTTTCTTTTCTTTATCCATACTACACGAAGCTTGGAACGCTTGCTGTCGATGATCAGGTTCTCGTCTGCCGCGTTGGAAAGTTTCACACATTTCAAATAAGTAATTAGGTAGAAAGTCAGCAGCTTCACCTTCCCTACGTCGGAGCAAACTATAAGCCTCACGCAAGGTAGGCTTCGGCGTCAGCCGCATTTCAAGCTCCACTGCGGAAGGAAAATGTGCAGCTAATGAATAAATGATTTCTAAATCAGACGGCGGCGGTGTCAGATGTTTATAATTTGTTACTTTATGTAAAAAGTATTCGGACATACTCATCCGTGATTTCTCTTCGTCATACTTGCCAAGTTTCATGTCATAAAGAATTAATTTCTGTCTGTCAGGACCCCAATATTCCTGTTCGAAAGCAACGTAAAAACTTTCGACATCACTGAATTCGTGTCTGAAACAACGAGCCCACATCAAAGGTATTCCATCAAGGCATGATATTATAAAAGGTAATTGTTTGTCAGTAGCAATGTTTAATTCAGTGATGTAATATTTAACATTTTCTAAGAAATCCATCGGATGGACTTCTGCACTGTCATCGAAATGTGGACGTTTTCTTAAAGAAGCTAGTATCCAGTCGTTAATGTTATCCGTAGATATTTGCAGAACTTGTTTACTGTTATTGCAGTTACTCGTCTCGTCGTCTATTTCTAGTATTTTTGTATGTTCATCACGACGAGTGTTTGTAATTTTTTCGTTTTCTTCATCTGCTTTTCCTAAATTCGGCAACGACATGTGACTGCGAAGTCGAGATGATGGCATGTTCTGATAAACATCCTCCTGACTTTGAGAAAATCGTACACCAAAGCCTAACGTTGTAGGTTTGTAAATTGAACTGCTGTAGAACGGACCCTCTACGTTTCTTGTGCACTCATCTTTATCCTTATTTTTAAGAGCTGCAGTTGATATCTTATCAACCATCTCAGATAGATTTGTTACTGACGTCTTAATTTGCCTCAAATCGACGAATAAGCTCATCTTTGGCTTTCTAATACGAGTATATTAAAGTGCGAGACCATCACTATTGCTTAATAATGAAGAACTGTAACAATTATTGGTACCGTATAATATTTTATAACTAAAGTTAATTATAACTTGAAAGTGTAAGTAAAAATTTAATATAAAATAGACTGCAAATAAACAAATCTGTGCTGATATTGAGACAAATTACATGTTTATTCAAAAATAAAGATACTGTATGTGCGTAACGAATTGGTAAAAACAAAGAAAGCTTACGTGCGGCAACGGCGGGCTGGTAAATGGTACTACCCGCTCCCACCGCTTCACCAAGGGATGCCGTGCTCGTGCCGCACTCGATGCTTTTTACAAGCCAACATTACGACAACTGGGTTACAGTATACGGAATACTTAATTTCATTGAATTTTACTCGACAAGGATACACGCCAGCGGTTAGGCCATCTTCATTGAGACTCATTTCAAAGAAAAAAATATTGAAAAAAGAAATCTTTTTTTTTAATAAACTTACGTAGAAAAATTTCCAAAAATTGAAAAATCTCGTCGACGATATGTAAGTTCCATTTTTGATATGACGTTTCTTTAAAACATACCGTCTTTTTTTATTGCAACGCAAACGAATGTAAGCGGATAAAGTTCGTTATCCAACCCTAAAGCTCGTTATTAATAAAATCTTTGTACATCGAATAGTTGCAGAATTTATATAAAATATCTATACTATAGGAATATATAATTATTTAAATTAATAATTTTGTACAAATGAATTATAATAAATTTTTAATACTATTATGTATTTAGAAGTTCATCAATATAACGTTTATATTTCCTGCATTGTACTATAACATATCTTTTGATGACTATTCATTTATAGATACCATTGAATAAACATTGAAATGACTACTACAAAAAGTGTCTGTTAAAACGCAATTGAACCATTTGAGTTACGATTTATATATTATTATTGCTTTCTCAATGCAAAATTATGTTATTTACATAAAAGAAAAAAGTAAGATCAACGCTTTTTAAGTCAGTGTGAAAGTTTTAGTTAACAGCCGCATATATAAGCGCATAAATTTGAATATGATATTGTAACTTTGTTAATAATTACATCGTTTCGCATGGAAAACCGATATTCTTGTCTAAATGCCAGTAGGGGGATGGAGGGGAGCGCGCACGCGACGGCGGACGTCACGAGACGAGTGACGCGCCCGCTGCCGTTGCATGCGCTCCAACGATGTACACTTTATAAGCTCAATCTACACTTCATACCGAGATTTTTTTTTCATCCTAGATAACTGTTTACAAACTTCGAAACTGAACTTTTTATTTTTTCAGTACAAACTTTAATACAGTGTAATACTCAACAGTAATGCGTACACAAAAAATTTTATCAATCTATTGAATTTTGTTTTCTAAAGTACGAAGTTGAGACGAGCGAAAGGTTCATCTGATGGTAAATACCTACCTACCGTATAGGTAACTACCACCGCAGCTCCTATTTCTAACGCCAATCAGTGTGTAGTGAATTAGCGTGGTAACGATATTTAACATCTACATCACAAGGCGGCGAGCACTATGTGGTGCTGAGTATATCAACCTAACGAGTACCATATCGTTATAAGCAGGCATATTACTAATCCTCAGTTGAATGTCTGGCTGTCTCACTGCTTCATTGAATAAAAAAAATCGCAATCTTAGGTCAACCTCTTGCAACGTAGAGACACTTTAAGAATAAAAATTACTAATTTATATTTTTAATGGATATTTGTGTTTATAGTTCTCATTACGTTTCCTATTAAGCGTACGTCGTAGTAAATGGACGCCGTAGACGTTGTTGAGCAGTTATGTCGCGGACCCGCACGCGGTGGCACGGTGCTACGAGCACAAAGCTTCCGTAGCCGTGTCCTCCATTATGGATAATTCATGTGGAATGCGATTGTTCCGTTGTCGTGCCCGATGCCGGGGACATTATCGTATTCGTCACGGTGCGCACGTGTACGTACAATGTAATAAAATAATTCCCGTATCAAATTTTACGCGCCTATCTCGATCTAGGAGACAAAGAGCATCGCCGAGGGGCGTTCGGTATCGCATTGTCATAACTGGTCGCGCTTCATAAAAGACCACCGAGCTTCCCGGCGCACAGCTTTGTGTTGTGAAATACGGAGATAATTAAAAAAAATGGGTTACCATTACTATTATTGTTAATATAATTTAACCATAACATACGAGTATTTTAACGTTCGTTTCTAAATATTTTCGTTGCAAACGTAGCTAAAGTAAAACGTACTCATTTATGTTTATGAAATAAAATTGTGTATATAAGGTACACATTATACTTAAAACAAATATAGAGTTTTATTTCTTTTATTTATTCTCTATTGAAAACCTTATTTTATTTTATGTAGAAATGCCAATAGCTGAAAACCTCATAGACGTTTACAAATATATTTTACAAAAATAAAACTATTTATCTAAATGCTAAACGTACAAAGTACGAGTATTTATCATTGAGTTATAAACAATTATTATTCAATTATGAAAGATAACTAATTGCTGAAAAGTGTAAATGTATTGAAGAAATGTATAAACACAAAAAATAGGAGAATGAAAAACAGATACTTTTTTGATTTAAAAATAAAAACGAATATAAGAGTCCTTCATTTCAAGGAAGGGGGGTCATACTTGAGTGTGATGAGATTTAAAAGTAGACTATTTAAATAAAGAAAACTAATAGAGGAACATTGATAAAATATACCATTTTCGGAAAGAGATTAAGTATTTGTTTTCTGAAAAATAGTAAAACCATTACTGACTCTTTTTTAGATGTTGTTGGTTGACGAATGATTATTGAGAGATACAAAAGGTAGATATTCTGAAAGATTTAAGTAAAACAATATAATTTTAAACAGAAAATTAGATATATTTACCAAATAATTTTATTAGAGGTGGATTAAAGAAATCTGAGAGAAAAATCTAACAAAAGTTTGTTGTTACACCAAACAAGAAAATTCTCAGTGAATATGAAAGAAAAATTTTTGTTTTATTATATATACTTATATTATAATTAAACGTTAACTATCTCGTTTCAGTAATGACAATGTTTTACATTGAATTTCATTTCCTTAAAAAAAAGTTCGATATGTAAAACCGATACTAATGTGCAAAAACATAACAGAGAGCGAAACAGCTGCAGCAAAACAATGGCTCGTCACTGATTTCACTTTAATGATGATTAAACGAGGAATGATAGTGGCAGTGACACGCGGGGCCACCCCACGGGGGAGTTCTGAAAGAAAACTCTACCAAAATTTAACTTTAAAGTTAAAGATAATTTTCCCGTGTTTTATGGTCATAATGATCAGCTGAAACTTTTTTGTGTATAAATATGGTAATATATAAGGTATGAAATTAGTGTAAACATCATTCGTAATTACGACATCATGGGCTAAACTTTCTTTTTATTATAAAATCTAATTTGTAACAATAAAAATGAGCAATCGTCTTCTTGACTCATGACTTAGACAAATCGCCCTTGTATTGAACAATTTGTTGAGTAATCCTTACATTTATTTCAATTATACTAACTTCCTACTTGTCGTGCCTTTACCTACATTTAAAACGTAATGGCTTTCCAGACGCGTGATTTGAATATTCATGGAGAATTTATACTTAGGTAGCAATAAAATTTGTCATTTCCTTCATTTACTGAGAAACATTTAACAGCGGGCTTAATTAAGTTTTATTTATTAAATTGCTATAAAAAGTTTAAATGTTATTTTATTTATTTTTAAACAAAAAAATATTATTATTTATTTTACATATAAATACATGTTTATAATTAATAAAAGTTTCATGACACTAAAAATATTTCCTATATATGAAATCAATGAAATAAGTTTTAAAAACAAATTTAAGTATTTGTAATGTATTTAAATAACTTGCATATAATCCAAAATTCTTTTTTACACGTTTATATTTTGCAATATAAACAAAAAAAAAATTTATTATTTGTGTATAACACTACACAGTTATTACTTTCTACATAAAAATTCAAATAATACAACCTTGGTGACGACATTTTCTTCCAGGTAAAAATATTTCCAAAACATAAAAACAAGACTTTTATTAGAAAGTAATGTTTTATATGTTTTTACAAGCAACAGAGTAAAGTGATACCGTGTGGAAGCTCAATTACTCTAACGAACCTTTATTAATCAATGGTTCATTGCAGAAGCTGGAATCGATTGGAGTAAATGTCGGTAGTTGATCTTGATTAATATTCGTCATTATGTAAGTACGGGTAAGTGCCTGTGTCGAATGGTTCATTATTAGTGTATCATTGTTCGCACGCTCAATGGGGCACGGCGAGCGGCCGCCACCCGCCGGTTTCACTCCCTTGCCGCTGATTGTAACAAATGGAGATTTCTTCGGATAATATACCTAATTGGCTTGCACGAAGTTAAGACTCCACAATAATAACATGGGGGTTCTACGACGAATTGCTATTTTATTTCTTAATGTGCATTTAGTAATAATTTACTGATGGTCAGACCAGTAGTCGTAGAAGGCGACTAAAAGGGTCTTCGGGTTCGCAAGCCCTTGAGCATTTGGCCCCTTTCAACTCCATAAGCTGGTCTTAGGACAACAGCAAATGCAAGATGGTCTAGTAATTTTCTTAGTACAACTAGACTATTAAGGATGGCTTTACTCTTCTTAAGGATGTGTATAATCAGAGTGAAGACCCCTGCGTCCCGTAGGTGATCCCAAAGCCACTCCTAACGCACTTAAGAAGACCACCGAAGATGTTTTATGAGGTAAAAATCTCCCATAACCCTAACGTCCATGTGCACGTATCTTTAAAGGGTTTCACCGTAGATATAAAAAATGCCGTCTAAGTTGATACCACCACCACTCCTATTTCTGTCACTACACAGTGTATGCAAAACGCCACAGAATACTTGTTGCGGTTTGAAGGACGTTGTACCAAGTGAAAACACCGGGGTACCGATACTTCGACATTATATGTCACAAGCTAACATAAAATTTTTGGAAATTTTTAAATACAAACGCAGGCTAATAACAACCGTATACAACGAAACGTTACATTTTCCCGACATTTGCAAAAAGTAGTCGCTTTATGATTTTTCTACGTTGATCCTGAAGGTCAAAATTTTCAGAAAATAGTTCCTGGCGGCCATTGGAAGTAATGGTTTAGAAATAAAAAGGAGTGAACGGGGCTTAAATAGTTGAAACAAATAGCTTAAGACCGGAATAGTTATCTTATTTTCGGCGCCAAAATCCAGTTTGAGGCGCGTCGTTCTGATTCAAATATATAATTTATCATAAAAATTAATAATTTACTTTATTTTTACCAGAAAATTGCAATTACACACGGTAGAGATTCTGCCAATGTCAGCAAAATATACAAATTATTAAATCACCACTTCAATATTACTTAATAGTTTTCCAGTGTTAAATTTTTCATCATCATCATCTATCGATAGACGTCCACGGCTGGACATAGGCCTCCCTCAAAGATTCCCACATCGCTCGGTCCTGCGTTGCTCGCATCCAGCAAAACGTAAAATTTTTAAAACAGCTATATTTCTATTATAGCTACGTTAAGTCCTTTTGATTTACGTAGCCTTAATATATTGCAAGATGCTCACAGCTGTATCCATCGCGCGTTTTTATTTATAATGTTGGAAGCATGGTTGGCTTCGAGTTTGATGCATTTCCAGACATTAGCTATAACTAACACCTACTTTATTTAACACAGGACTGTTATTATATATGGATATCTTATTTACAGATGAATTTCAATAATTTGCATAAACAGTTATCATGTAACACAATTTGAAAGATATTCATTTTGACATTTCTAGTTACAAAATAAATGCGATGATTTTTTAGTTTATTGTGTAAAGCTTTTGAGTTAATTGTATCGATTTTGATTCTAATACATGGGGAGGGAACCATAAAAATTCGCTGAGCTTGTTTGGGAACATGTATATTGGATTTGTGGTAATATACATAGCCACCCCGTGCGGAAATGAGGAAGTAGCAGGCCGCAGGTACCCGAGTACAAATAACCGTCAGAGGGAAAAGGTCGAGCGAGTACGTGCCTTATCTTTTTAAATACTATGTTATGTTAACATTTCGAGTCGAAAAATAATTGAATATAAAAATATTTGCAAGTCTTATGGTAGCAACTAGACGTTATTAAAAGTACATGATTGTTTAACACAGTTAATATAAGATATTATTTACTGATGTTGGATATTTTATCTATATTATAGTTTTAGATTTGAGCAAGAACAAAATATGCTGCTAATCTATCAAATTTTTTTTTACATATTTACTTTACAAGAAAGACTTTTGTTTACGTTATTGTACTTTGAAACAAAACTTTTTTTTTATGACTTTTGAATATTTCATCACTATCATTCTTTAAATCCTCAAATCTTTACATTAAAATGTTAAGATTTCTATTTTAATTAAGGAAGTCAATATTAATAATATACTTTATTACAATGTAATAATGTATAAAAAAAATTATTTCAGTCACTGGTAAACGTAATATTTTTAGACAAATATTTTAGTATTTTTACAGAAAAAAAACTTATTCACTACTACTACGATTGTAAGTCAACGGAACCACTTACGAAAGTGTTTACCAAAACCTTAATAATAAACTGGAGCTTGAGCTTAGTCATCGGTAACGTGCGATGAATGTAAAGGGCTTCAAAGGGGTAACATAACGGAGGCCCGTAGCTTGCAGAAATATACGTTAAGATTGAGTGTAACACATACGTATACATCGATCGTTTACTATAAATAGTTCATTGTTTCGCTTTGCTGGCTTACCGACCTACGAGCGGCTTTGCAATTAATCTTAGCGGCTAATGTACTACGTAGTTTATACTTCAGTGTTACGAATGCTTTTTTTTATATAGGAGTGGGAGTTACAGCCAATAAGTGCAACAAGGCGCGTTCGCTCGATTCATTTGATCTGACACAAATTTATCCGCGCCTCGGAGCCCTTTATTTACGCCGCCGACAGCGACGTTCACTTTGTCCTGACAAATTCATAAATTACCGACATCCTCACACGAGTTCACATTTAGTCATCTATCGATAGATGTTTATTTGTGAAAGGGTATTTAGTTTCCTTTCGAGCGTTTTTGAAAATTTTTTCTACTTATAGTTAGAAAATAAAAAACTACTATCATCATTATCATCTTCGACTTCCACAACGCAAATACGTTTATTAACAATAATTTTATTTTGTTAAAATATAATAAAGCAGTATCATTATCATCTGAACCGATGAACTACTGTTGCGCATAGGTTCCATAGGACTGAAGAGTATTTAGACATAATTTCTTATTCATTAAGATTATAGAATATTTTAGCTTCTGCAGGGACAGAAAACTTTTTTTCCTTCACCTTTCATTAAAAAAAATACTTTCTGTTGTAAGAAATATTACAATGTTTGTTAACATTTCTCAGTTTTAATTTAATGAAAAAAAAATGATTGAGTTATGGTTACAATTTTCTATTTAATATAAAATTAAATGATTTTAAAAGTATTTCTTAAATAAACGCAATACAAATATTCCATAGAGACCATTGCTCTCATAATAAAGCTGTTTGAACAAGTTTCGTAGAGGAACGTAAAATAGGATGCCCACCGTAACTATCATGCTCTTTGAATGTACTGCTTAGAACGGACTCCAAACAATGCTACTAAGCCAAGTAAAAAGCTACGAATGCATTGAAGCTCACAGAAGCCACCATTCATGAAGAAGTCATGAAGAGATTTCTTTTACTTCCAGCAGCGAGGTCAGTAAAGAAGTATTTCAATTATTTATTATTATGCGTTTGTAATAAAAATTGTAAATGATTTTAACTATTGTAAATGTTATTTTAAGATTTTATTTATTTTTCTATTAAGAGGCAATACTTATATGCTCATTCCTGTTCACATATTTAGACATTGAGAGCATAGTCAAACATGTATGTTACTGTGTCAAAATCTTATCTTTAAAATGTAATGTTTTCTTCAGTATACTGAGCACACTTTCATTGATAACTTGAGTGCACTTTATGAATAGCGTAACGACCTACACTACAATATACACATCACAATAAAAAGCGAATGTCCCTCACGAAATGAATGAAACTGGAATAAAGAAATCGACGTTCTATTTCTTCTTTACAGAAACATTCAAGTATAAATATGCAACTTTTTCTAATGCACTTGCCGCAATCCTTTAGTATAATTAAATAAGGAAAAATCGTGTCTTTCATAAATAATATCTCACCATTAAAAAAAAATTGTGCAAAACAATTTCTTGCACAGTTTGCACCAATCTACTCTTGAATGAGAAATATAAAACCATGAGAATTGTGAGTTAGTGTTCAAGCATTGTAATAAACTTGTTAAAGTGGGTCGTATTTCACCTTCACCAGCAGGCATATCGCAAGTGCTTACTGTACCGTCGGAGTTTAATAAAAATCACCGTCGTAAAAACTAAGATCGTAGCCATATAAAAATACCTAAGAAAGCATTAAATGCCGTCCCCTAATAATAGGTCCCGCCAGATGCACGGGACGGCCGCCTGGAAAAGTCACTGTGGGAACTCGAGCGAGGGAAATTATTTTTTTCGGTCTGCCACACACGGCCCCGCTAACTCGGCAAAAACTGAGATCGCTCAGAGCTCCCGCGAGAATAACACGGCGACAGTTTACTTCAATCTCAAGAGGCAGAAAATTCTTTATTATAAGAATATTACTAAGGAGAAACGTCCAAAGGAAATCCTTTCTTTTTCATACAATGGTTGTAGAACCTGTTTCATTTATCCTTACATAAAGGAAAGAATGTTCGGGTCGTTAAATTGGATACCAGTTATATAAATATATATACTTGTGGTGTCTGAGTAAGCTTTATGGAAAGCTTATTAGAAAAGTTATCATACATGACTACATGAGCATTTAAAATGTTATTTGTTAAAACAGAACTAGTTGTTTACTAAAACGAAATAAGCGTTATTTTTATAGAAAAACGTTTAATTATCCAGGTTAATAATTTTTATTAGGTGCTTATATATAAAATTAGCGTTTTGTCGTACTTACCAATTTGATCTGAAATATCTCCTCTTTGGTTAAGAATTCCAAATACAAATTTATAAATTCATTTAGCTGGTACATTTGAGTTTTGAAAACAGACATTAATTTGTTTTTTCCTCGTAATTTTTTTTTGGCGTCGCACACGCACAATGGAAAACTTGAAATATCGGTATATTTACGAGTACAAGTTCTACAGTGGCACCAGTCCTGCAGAAACAGCTCGAAGGATTAATGATGTGTACGGTGCTGGTGTCGTAAAAGAAAGCACGGTACGTTTTTGGTTTCAACGTTTTCGTTCTGGAAATTTTCACCTTCAGAACCAACCCTGTGGACGTCCGGAGATCAAAGTGGAATATGAAGAATTAAAGGCTATTGTGGAAACGGATCCATCACAAAGCACTTCAGAGATAGCTGCAGGCTTCGGGGTTAATGACAAAACTGTATAAATTCACTTGAAGCAAATTGAGAAAGTAAAAAAACTTGAACGATGGGTACCTCATGAATTAAGTGAATCGAACTTGCAAACACCGTCGACTGCTGCGTTACTTTGCTCAACCGACACAATAATGAAGGGATTTTAAATAGAATCATTACTTGTAATGAAAAATAGATACTGTACGATAATCGGAAGCGCTCGTCGTAATGGTTTAACCCTGGAGACCCAGCCAAATCCTGCCCTGAACGAAAATCGACTTAGAAAAAGTTACTTGTGCGTGTTTGGTGGACTAGCGCCGGTGTCGTTCTCTACAGCCTTCTAAAATCTGGCCAAACGATTACCGCAGATATCTATTATCAGCAACTGCAAACCATGAAGGAAGAAGTAGCTGTTAAACAATCGAGATTGGTCGATCGCTCTAGGTCACTTCTGCTTCCGCTCTAGGCACAACAAACAACCACTAAGTTAAATAAGCTACAATTGGAATGTCAACGACATCCATCGTACTCCCCGGACCTTGCCCAACAGTATACTATTTTTTCCGGAATTTGGACAACTTCTTACAAGGAAAAAAATTCAACTCCGATGCGGCAGTCCAAACCGCGTACAGAGTTTATTGATTCTCTCCCCCATGGTTTTTTTAATAAAGGGATCAATGAACTACCTATGAGATGGCAAAAGTGCATAGATAACAACGGTGCATACTTTGATTAATTAAATATATTTAATAAAAAAAAATTTACTTTATATTCCTCTCGTACAAAACGCCAATTTCATATGTAAGGACCTAATATTAGAAAACCTGCATCCGTGACGATCTAAAACAAGAAAATTGGCACCGCACTAACGGGTTCCCATCTTGTCGTGGCGGAGGGGTTTAGTAACCGCGGCGGGGTCGCCTACGGTGAAGCGAAAAGGAACCCACCCGGCCGACCCGCGGTGAAGGGCTGACCCGTGTTGGCCGCTCCAGATTAGAGCACCAGTTGGATAACTGGAGCTAACCGGAGCAGCCAGGGGCTGCAGGGGCGGCTTTATGCTGCCCTTTGCGGCCAGGCTGCACAGGCGGTTTCATACTACCCTTGCAGCCGAGGTGGAGTCGCGGAGGGAGTACCCTCTGCGACTAACAACGGGTGGCGGCTGGCCCAACATCGGATCCGCTGCAGATAGCCGGGAGAGTTTTCTTTCTTGGCTCTCATGGCTTCCAGGCGACGGGTTCGAGAGAATCCGTTGCCCGCGTGATAGCAAGAGGCCGAGGAGGGGGCGCGCTGTATGATCCGGCGTGCCCCTGCGGAGGTGGAAAGGGAGGGTTTATTACTCCCTCCCAAGGTGGGGCTACGAAAACGGCTAGCGCCGGCAGGGTCGACGATGGTACGAAAGCGTTCCTGTGACCCCGCCTCTAGCGATGGGTTGGAACATCGTCAAGGTTTTAGTCGGTGTAAGTCCGACATAACCCATCCTTGCCCCCGCGAGGACGGGTATGCGCAGACATTTCCTCCACGTTAAACAAAAAAAAAGGAAGTTGGCAGTAAGTCGAAAATAAAACAGTACCTATAGCAATTATATCGTTATAGTTAGGTATGAATAAAATAAATAAAAAAAAACTGATATCTTATAAGTAGAGAAGTTGAATGCAAAAGAGGGATCAGCATGACATATAGGCATATTAGTGATATTTAAGTAGGTAACCAGTTAACTTAATGGGTTATATTGAATACAGATTATTTTTAAAAGAAAATATCTTACGATTCAGATTAAAAAAAGAACGAAAAAAGTTTATCTTATGTGCACGTTATAACATTAACAATTATGAAGTACCCACTAACCGGAACAAAGTCCAGCGAACCATACGGCATCCCACTTTGTAATTTAGTAACCGACTGTGAATAAATCATCTGCTCTTTTTGTCCAATATCAATATTTTTTATTACGTTTACGTCTTTGCTAAAGGAAAATGAGATTACACATATTATAAATATAAGTATACATAAACTGTATTTGTGTAAGTCATACTACATATTAGTGTTTTAAACTTCATTTTCAATTTAGTTATCTGCGGTATACAGAAGATCGCTGTTATATAACATTACATTTCCTTGCACGTTTGTAAAAAATATTTAAAAATCATGTACTATAACATATGAAAGTTACTGCTTCTGTGACCATATGAAATATTCCATAATAATAAATAAATAAAATTAATGTATGTGTTTTATATAAACACATCAATGAGGAATTTATGTGAATAGTAACCGTTGCCGGGCCGCTTTGCTGGCCGTTATATAAAATTAGATTTGAAATTTGTTTAAAATATTCCTTGAGAGCAACCGCATTCGCAAATATCTTACTATGGCAACCATTATGATAACAACCGCATAAATAATACAAAATGAAAATATTTGTATAATCTAATTACTCTATGAAATTCAAAAAATAATTAGCCAATACTTGCAACTCATTTCGCGTCGAATAGTTATGTTTCCTATCTTCACTAGTTTTCATGTGATTGGGCGAATAAAGGAAACATATTTTTATTATGTACATAGATTTAAGGAGTAATAGTACCAAAAAATTATTTAATTTTTGTCCTTGTGTCGTTTTGTTCAGCCGATAATCCGATAGAATTTTCACTGGCAATTAGTTGATGATATAAACATTACGTAGGTCACTTTTATCTTAATAAATATTTTAAATCCTACTTAATAATTAATTTTATTGGCATGTTTTTGAATTTTTGATGAACATTCATATTTCCATTGACGTCAAAACTAATATTATGGAAAAAATATACATGTTGGCTGTATGGTGTTTGATTTTTGCTTATTTCGTTTGAGACTAATTAAACAATATAATAACCACTAAATATATATTAGCTCTATGGCAACCTCTACCATGATTAACCAATTTTATATATATATATATATTGAACTAATTATAAAATTATTGTAATAATAGTTTGGGTATCGAGGTGCTGTAACGTTTATGTTTTCAAATACTATATACACATTTGGGGGTAACCGCGGGAGCGAATAATTGTGGGATGCAGCGAACAACGCAACTCATTAGTGCAAGGTTCAATAACGGAGTGCCGATGGATGGGGCCTCGTATCGCGGAGCTTTGGATTTTGAATGTTAATTGGTCTTTGTCGCGATTATAGTACGTCAATATACATTGAAATGTATTTTTCG
Source organism: Ornithoptera alexandrae (assembly GCA_029030555.1). NCBI lineage: Eukaryota > Metazoa > Arthropoda > Insecta > Lepidoptera > Papilionidae > Ornithoptera > Ornithoptera alexandrae. The sequence goes on along the minus strand of JARDVY010000023.1, from coordinate 5,235,204 downwards.
TAAAGTAATAAAAGCAACATTTGTTTCATGAGGTTTTCAAATATGTGCACACAAACAGTTTTGTATCGCTTAGTGAAAATAATAATGTTAAGGAAAAGTGCATCTCTTTTTTAACAGAATCGCAAGATAATCAGAACTTTAAGCTTACTAAAACCCAAATGAAATAACTTCAGGCATTTTAAAACCGCAGACGCTTAGTTGTAGGTAGATTTTACCGTTGCTATAAAATCGAAATAGTGGCAGCAGGTGTTGTCGTTCCGCTTTACATAATCTTTTATTAATGTCTGCTTGTAGACCACTCCGTTTGGTAAAAAATGTAATCTTATAAAATGCAAACTCGGCATTTTTAAATAAACGTTTATATTTTAATAATTATATTTAATAAGAAAGTATCTTAATAAATAAAATTTTATTCACTCCTAATTGAATTAGTAATAAATAATTAAATAAATAGTAAGCTATAGGAGTAAAAGGTCTTAATTAAATCAAGTATTATATACATTCGTGTAAATAGCTAGTGTAGTAATTATTAGCGATGTCACGTTGATTTATAAAGTATTTTGTAGGTAAGTATAGACATTATTCTTTTATTTTCTAATTAAACTCATCGATTTTTGCAATATTTTCTTTTAAATTTAAAAAAAATTAAGCTTTGTCGTTTGAGAAAAAGAAAAAGAAACGCTTCGAACGTTTGTAAAATTTGTTAGTCTATAATGATTATAAAATGATTTTATAACTTGAACACACGCAAATGTATATGTACATATATTATAACTTATTGTTTGCATACAAATAGAGGCACTATTATCTAAGACGATTGTAAATACACAATTTATTAAAAGCAATAAAAAATCTCTTTCTTCTCCGTTTCCTTATAAATAAAAAAAAAATACTTTTAATAATTATTTTAATGGTATAATTTAAAGCTCGAACTATATTAATAAAAATTAATTTCTTGTACTCTGTATTATTGAAATAAAAAGATGATTTGTATCGTTTTCCCTACTTTTGCGTGTCGTTTGTGGTAAATAAAAAATATTAATAAAATATTACTTACAACCATCGAATCGCTTCAGCCGATCTTGGTAAAAACACAAAAAATAAAACCGTAATCACAAAAAAACAACGCATCACAGAAAATGTTTAGAGAAAATCGGTCACTAATTAATAAAAAATGGTTATCACAAGTTGAAGCGCGCGTGATTTTGGCGGGAAAATAATGAGTCTTCGCACAGAACGTAACGGTTGTGTCGTCTGTCGTGCAGCAGACGTCCGAGACAGGATCCAAATGGCACCCATGCAATGCACGCCTGCGAATGCGAACGCCGCCCGCCGCTGCTCGCCAGTGGTCAGAAAGACGTGCCGCCCGCCACTAACTCAGCGTCAAAGATTATGAAAATCATTTTCCGAAACATTAATGTTAAATTACTTTACTGTTTAAAATTTTAAGATAGCATACTATATTTAAATGGCAGTCACAATAGTAGTATACGGTTGATGCACAATCACAAGTTGAACAATATGTAATACAACAGCTAGGATTTATCTCGGAGCTTCTTTTTTAAATTTTGTACAGCTATTGCATAGGTCATAGAATAACAGTGTATATGAATAATTTGGGTCTTGAAAAAGTAATAAACCCTGTTAATTATTTTTTCCCTGCCTTGATAAATTTTATGTTATTCTAAAATAACAAGATTTATCAAGGTATGAATGAAACATATAAACAAAAATCATGTTTGACACTCCTTTAAAGTGCTGTAGCAGCCAACCTGCTATGAAATATGAAGTAATTTTTTTTTACCATGTATTTAATGTAGCACCTCTTCATTCTTTAAAGAGAGAACAATATTTTGTCAGCAAAATATTTTTATATAACATCTGCGGACAGTTGATCACCATAATAACTTGAGATTTTTAGAATCTAAAAATTACTTTTAGATTAATTTAGCAATTGAAATACGCCTATTGATTAGCATACCCTTTTTTTAAGAATCTCAACACCGACCATCATTTAGTGATTCTCGAAACCGGATCATCAGCCCCATCTTAAAATTACACTTTATTTATACCATTAATAAAAAAGAAATCTTTATATAATAGCCTCCCAGATATGTTAAAAGTGAGGGTATAAAAATGTCGCTTAGCTCTGAACGAAACGTGTAAGGTAGAGCGGGCGGGCGGACACGCTCCCCACGCGAGCGGTACAACCCACTTATCAATTCAGTCGAGTGGGCATTCGTTCATTGTGAAGCATTGTGCCTATTATGCGCGGATTCGGTGCTTATTTACCCGTTCACATGCCACTAGAGCAACCGTGAACGCAATTAAACCCTTGAATAATATTTTCGGTAATACAATCATCTCCTTATAACGACCATCCACTTCAAATAATTCATGTTACTTGACTTCCTAACAAGTTTGAATCGTAGAAGTATTCGAACTTATTTTTTTAAGAACGATTCCTTATATTTACTCCAATATTACACATTTGATAAAATCAAATTTTACGAATTGCCCTCGTCATTGCGAATGTTTAACAGCAGCTATGGACACGGGAAGATTAATGTAGGGATAATAAATAGTTAAAAAAAATTATAATGTAAAATTTAGCTTTATTAAATATTAGCAAATAATATATTGCTGTATTATTTTTTTGTAAAAGTTTGTTGCCTAATGTTTACATGTATCATAAGAATTTTTTTATACTTCGTATCATTTTAACTCTACAAACAAAAATTTGCATCGAAAGGCAAAACACAAATAGATCATTACTTTTTCGAACTAACAGAAATATTCTGTTCTTTTTTATGCCCGTATTTTATAAATATAATTACTATATTTAATGAATATTTCACAGCTCTCTGGCTCTACCTCTTAGTTTTTAAAGGATATGATAAAATCTAGATACTAGGTAGTGAGGTGAGTTGACAACCCTACCACTATCAAACAACCACAGTAAGAGGCTTACTATTGCTCCCCAGAGGGAGTAAGAGTATGAGACATATACAAAATTTTAAACTAAACGTGTTAAAAAAAATGTGCATACAAACATACAGCCTGTTTACATACTTCCTGAACTTATATTAAATTTTATTAAACAAAATATATTTCACGATTTACCTGGTGATACATCTGCTCATAACAATTTGGCGTTAGGACGATATACACTGTACCATTTTGTGCTCGCCTTATGGTGTTAAATCTCCTTACCCTAGTACTTTCACTAACTACAACATTCTCCAAACGGGTAAAGTACACAAAGTTATTTTTCCCGAACGCGGCAGAGGCATATCAGGTAATAAGGAAGATCCGGCCAACTGGGCAGTTAACCCAGATATTCACTGGCCACGATGGATTCTCCCAATACTTGAACCGTTTCAAGTGTCGGGAGACACTGTCGTGCAAATGTGATGACGCCTTGGAGGAAACGCTCATTTGCTGACGGAGTGACCTATACATGCTTGAGGTGACATTGTGCAGGAAACGGGCTTAAAAATAGACACATCCAGTCTATCTGAGATAGTAAAAAAATAAATTAGAAGTTCATAAATTATTGCTTAAATATATGTAAGATAACAAACAATAGAATTAAGGATAAGTAAATATTACTTTATACATATGGACATAATAATATTCTGTGTATTTTTGTGAATATTAGATAATAAGATAGCAAAGTATAGACAATGAAAAAAATTTAAAAAAATAAATAGAAATAATGTTAGAAAAAATATAACTAAATTACTAGTGAATATGTTGTAAGTAAATGTTATAAATAATAGGATAAGGTAAAGTCCTGAATAATAATAAGGGAAAATTACGCTACGGGAAAGAATGCTTTTTACCGTATCCGACAAGTCTTACAGCAAAGTAAAATGCATTCGTTTATTTAATTTATATTAAATATTATAAAAAACGATTAATATCCCATGTAATTTATCACTCAAAAATGTTAACAAGAAACACATGAAAATACATAACAAATTAACAATTTTATTTGTATTTTATTAAAAAAATTTTTACAATTTGTAAAAAGTTTTATATTTGTTACAATATTGTATATGTATTTTTATTCCAATCGCACATATGATCAGTATTCGTTTAAAATAAATATTATTACACACAAAATAATAAATTATCGGATTAAAATACATAATTTTTTAATAAACAAGTAGAGACTAATCTTATTTATAATACATAACGTAGAGAAATTTATATTATTATTATTATATTATTTATAATAACTTTTTAAAGTTAACATTTAACTTCTAATATTTAAATATTAAGTTAAAAGCAAAATAATTGTTTAATAAAAAACTATTCATCTTTCATTTGAGGTGCAAATTTAGAAACCGTGCTTTACTAATGTCCTTTATAAAATTCACGCCCTTTTATGATGCCTTGCGGTCAACGGCACGCTTTATGCACACTAGGTAACATCAAGCCAAATGGGACAAGTCATCCAACTCCGGTGGCGGCATTGACGGCTGACCCCCGCGCACGAATACTGGCTTCGCCATCACTGACACGGGAGCCTATTATAACAGAGCACTTTATTACATTTTTAATTTTTGAAATAATTTTACATTTGTGACAATAAGCAGAGAAGCGTTTTCACCATGAATCCACTGTATCTGCTTATCGTAAGTAGGCAGCTGGAACACAGCAATGCCGTTATGGCGGCAAATTTAAAATACGTGTAGCAAAGCCAAGCGATTTAAAAAAAAACCCTACCATTAACCATATCCCACCAGTGATACCAGACTATTGTACCTCATAATGTTACATATAATTTTTCTAATTTTAACTGAACTAAGATACACAATAGTTCTTGTGATAGTATCTTCGGTCTCAGGAGTTAAGAGAGCTATTTATTAGTTATTATTTATCAGCAAAACACTTACATATTGTGCTTTGTATGTGTTCATGATGTCATACTTCGATTATGGATGAAATTTTACTAAGGATTTTTTTTTATTTTAAAAATTTAAGTTTGGTGCTTTGTTCAACAGATAATTAAATCACTCTATTTAGAGTTCAGTGTTAAGTTGAGACCGGTTTGCTTATGCCGCTATTGCCATAGTCTTAAACCCTTAACGATCGGGCGCATATTTCTAAGTACAAAAATCTGGATATTTAAAAAATTAAGACGGATAATTATTTCCCTTGCGAAAAAAAGTTAACAATTAATATCGCGTTATTAGATTTCATGAAAACTTTTAGTTTTCTACTTTACTTAAATTTTTAGAAGTTTAGTAGTACATGTTATATTAACAATTACTTCCATTGATAGGAGTTAGATACTATGGGTGCACTGACAATCGTAGAAAATATAATACCGAACCTAACTGATATTTATGACATCGTCTTAATTTTACTTTATAACTTTCAAAGATTTAATGTCTACTGTATAAATAGCAATAACAGTTGGATTGAGAAAAGAAAATATGCTCTGTTTTAACCAGTTCGCACGGTATTCGGTTGTCGAGTTCTAAGACAGCATAAATGAGTATCTTCAATGTGAAAAACAATAATCTGACCTGGCTATGTGACGGTTGCACGACGGAACCGGACACCTGCTGCGGTTGTACGCCAACCACGACAAGCTTTTGTGGTGCGCTCCCACCACCACCGCCAGCCGCAGGACCGCTGGTCACCACCACCGACTACACAAACCATGCACTAATTACTACCACTGACACGTCACTCGTAACATTACACAATATACACAAATAAAGCTTCTCTTTGGTACTAATTGGAGATTTTTATAATTTTTGTGCTAGGTGAGTAAATTATTATTTTGATATATTGAATGATTTTTATATAAAATGTGAGTTACATTATGTTTAAGATCTCATTTTAAATTGTTTTTATGTAAAATGGGCTTGCATTTGACCTCCCATATAATGTTAAATGACAGTGACAGTGAGGACGTAAATGGTGCTAGCATGTTCTTATACCTTGACAACTTTAAGGTTATATCCCTTTTATAAAAATTTTTTGAGGTTGCTGCATTTTACTATAACTTATTTTCATTTAGCATTTTGCTAATTATTTCGTAAGAATTAAAGAAACAAATCCATTTCTCCTTTATTCTGAATCCTCTTTTTTTCGCTTTGTTCAACTCCCAACAATTATTAAAACATTCGTAAAACTTTTTTGAAAGATGAGTAAAATCAATTGTATAGTTTTAAATATTCAAAATTATTTACGTCACCTCTCCAATATTAAAATGGCACAGAGGAATACTGAGCAGCTATATTTTAACTGTCTCCGTAGCACTGCAACTAACAATTTGCGAACTAACTTGCACGTCTCTGATTGGATGCCGAGGAAAAACGTTGTGGGGTTTAGATAATCGTAGGGTTTTTCGAACCCGCCTGCTATTCTGATATTGTTAATCTACCACCATATCAGAATTATTTTGTTTGGGTTATCAATATATGAGTAGGCTTCAGTATAACCCCATTCATTTAATACTATGTGAAATTGAGGTCAAGTGTTAACTCATTATAGACTAAAGAGTAATCACCTAGCAGCAAAAACGTTAATACTAAAAAACTAAAATAGCGTTAATTTTAATTGGTAATATATCATGCAAATATTACCTGTACATTTTGACTTCGGACAATAGTAGGTTGAGAGCTGTGTACTATATGACCCGCGCCTGATGACTGTACCTATAATAATATTTACATATTTTTATGAAATCGGTGGGTGGTAACGGTTTTTTCGTACCCGCCTAGCTGTAACTTTACAACCCTTATATTAAAAGTCCGAGGGTATGACATCATTGCCGTTTCGGCTGTTGACATGTAAGTATTAATATTCTGATCAAACATGCTTTGCCAACCTTAGCCTCAATGTCACTTAACGCCATGAAAAATTGAGGCCATTGTAGATAAAAAGAAAACTGAAGATCACAGATGAGACTATTTAAAACATAAACAATTAAGTCAAATATAATGTGAATTAATTGTTTATGTTTTAATTACTAAATCAAGTACTATTAGACGATTTTGAAATTTTAACATCCTCATCTTGTACATAATACGGCGGTGTTGCTCAAACCAAAAAAAAGTACTTCTAACAGTAGCACACGTGTACGAACTCAAATACTTCAATATTATTGTATGATTACTGGTAAGAAGTTTACCTGCGAAGGCTTTTGTTGCGACACAATAACAAACTTTTGCGGGGGAGGTGTGGAGGGTGCGGGCGAGTGCGGCGTTGCGCCCGCGGTGATTACTACGTTTCGATTCGCCACTGCCTCTGCGTTCATAACATTTCATTCATAAACAAAGTGGATTTTTAAATTAAATTTAAACTAGATTTAACGTTGAAACTTGTATGTATGACTTTGTAATATATAGAATATTTGTGAAAAATAGTAAATTCATCTGTTTTAGTAAGCTTGAGAAAACATTTTTTTATACCTTAATGTTGATTAAAAACCCTTATTAGTATTTTCCAATGTATCGCACAATGTATTTATACTTTACGACAGACCCTTATGTCGCTGTCAAGACTTTCCAGCGTGTCGTGGACATTTAATAAAGTTTTATGTAGATGAAATTATAGTCTTTTTTAATAAACATTGTTATTAAATAAGTATTATATAGACGATAGATCAGTGGACGTCATTAACAACGCTTTCTATGTGAAGCGACGATTCGCACAGTGAGTATAGAATTAGACTGGCTGAGGATAGGACTCATTGGCGACCATTTGGAGGTGATGATGATAGTAACTAAATTTAAATGAGTTTTTTTTTATTTAACGAAACGTGCCAGATGTTCACCTGATAGGCTTGTGGGGAGTTAGAATAATACACATTGCACCAGTGTGCACGTTGCCTTGAGACATATGTTAAGTATTGTTACCTTAGTAATTTCACTAGCTCTAGTGCCCTTCAAACGATAATACAGTAATGTTTGCACTCTACTGTTTGTTAGCAGAAATGCCTACCTAGACGGTCTCCGGCAACTGAGACCTACCACCAATAATATATTTACAGTCAAGGTATGGTAAGTTAAATACGGACCCCTAAGATCTACCGCCGACGCAGCATCGTTCGTCGTTGAACGCAAATTATGTCACTTGCGTGAATCGAGGAAAAATTGCCGATACAGCATTTCCTGTTGCTGTTCGTCTACAGCACCATTTACGTCAATGGGTGCAGATCGCTGATTTAGCATAATTTATTGTATTTATTAATTAGACAAAGGGAGTCATTCCTATTTCCAACTTCGAATAGGTCTCACTTAAATTGTAATTTAGATATTAATAAATTATTTATAACATAAAATTTTGGTCTTTTCAATCTTTCTATTGCCAGTTACGTAATGGGTATATATTGAAATCATTCACTATATATTTTTATGAGTCATTGTTCATTGTTGAAATAGTAAACATATGATGTGACTGATTGATACCAGGGGGTTTGGATGGTGTTGGGGTCGGCAGCGACGGGTGTGCGGGCGCGGTCTGCGGGACAAGCGGCGGCGTGCACGACACAACTGCCACAGCGCCGCCGCCGCCACCGCTGCCAGCGGGTGATGCGCGCAGCTTGCTTACAATCTGCTGCAAGCTCGGTCCCAGGTAACCATAATCACGTCTGGAAATTATTTAAATATTTTAAATGTTTAACCTGATAAGCAAAACTAGGAAGGTTTTATAAGTTTAATTTTGTGAACTCAAAATTTCTGTATTGAATTTGATTTGTACAATATATTTAATCGTCAAGCATTTATAGACAAACTGAGTTTAAGTTAAGGTGGTTAGGTTATGCTTTTGCGATCCTATTTACGATTACATACAAATACTGAGGGTTCATATTGAAAAGAGCAATTCATTTCCAAACATTGTCAGCTTTCAAATAATGTTCTTAACATTAATATCATATAATTATTAAATTAATATAATTTTTGTTTTGTATTTCTGCCTCTAAATAACCTAGTGCAAATACAAAGGAATTCCAGTAAGTGTATATCATTTTAATATCTGCTAACACTTACTATCAGATGAACATCTTGTAGCTTCGTAGCGTAAAAGTTATGGTACTAAAACACTATCACCATTGGCACAAGTATCTTAATTTTTTTGTATACGAAAGTAATTTATGATTCTAAATCAATTATTTATAAGACTTTATAAAAGAACATTTTACTTGTATTCATCAGGCACATCAGGAGGCTGACGCAGCTGACGTACGACAGGCGCTAGGACTTTAAGGAGCTGATGCTTAAGGTTACTAGCAGCAAGTCTATCTGCACCGCCTAGACCACTTAGTGCGCCTTCGACACGCTCTCCCAGCCATCTCACACGCGGGAGTATGAATACCTATAACAATACACACAATACTATATTTTTTTGTATAAAAAATATATTTCCTTATCAAAACTATTCATAAAAAACTGTGTAATATAGAAAAGTTATAATATAATTTAAACACTGAATGTTACTCTCTTTTTTTCAAAATTTTTGCTCAAATTCTTTGCTATAACTAAATAACTGTCTCTGTGATATAGTGGTTAAAGACTTGCCTAACAAAACAGAGTTGTCTAGTTATTTTCTGTGGTCAAATATGGTTGAATTTGGTTGGTGCGTCTTTTCACATTCTCTTTCTTAGCTACCTCATATCATTAATGTGCATCATTGCTGTATACCAGCTGTGCAAGTCTGTCAATACTATGTGAAATTGCGATATTAGTATGTAGTAGACAAAAGAAATAAATACTTACTTTAACAACTTCAGGTCCAAGCTCTGCTAAACCTTGAACAGCTCCATAAAGAGAGGCTAATGCTGTTTTTTCAGACTCTTTCATGGTAGTAACCATAGATGGTCCATTGCCCGTTTCGTTATTAGTTTGTGAGGGACATTGTAATGCTTTAGCAAACAGTCTAAAAAATTGAAAAAATACCGTACATACATAATACGAACTTTAAAAAATCAATGCCTTATGTATAAAATACCTTGTAACTCTTGTTTGTAAATTATTAGTAGATGTATTAAAAGTTTTGCATATTTGCGACATAAGCCGTGCAGCAAAATCGCGTAATGCCCAATGGTTATCCATTTCCGGTCGCAAACACAGCTGTCTTGATACAATGCATGTTGAAACCGAGGGAATTAATTCATGCAACTAAAAAAAAATTACACCATATTTTTCATGCTTAACAAAATCTAGTAATTCAAAAAATACCTTTTTTTTTTTTTTACTTTAATCTAAACATTACAGTCAATAGTTTATTGTCATAGCTTTATTTTGTGTGAAGTATTTGAACTATAATTAAAATTTGATACCAACATTTTACAAGTAATATTTTATAAATTCTCTTTCTATCCTATGTTCATAGAGTAAGCTAAATGTAAAGTTTTTGTATGAAATGAATACTTACATATTTTTCTAGATATAAGGATTGGTTGTCTAGAAGTGCTTTTACCATTCTCATTAAGTAGATGAGAAGCGCTAAATTATTTTGTACCACATTTACTTTAACCCCCTCTGAAATAAAAGTACACATCCTTGGCAACATCTCATGTAGACCAGGATCACAAGCTAATGATTGCAGTGCTTCCTGTAAAATAAACAAATTATGTAATATTTGCATTTAACCAAATAAAATATTTATTATTATAACAGTTTCTATAGATAACACTTAAAAACACTTACTGCCCGTCGACCTTCATCACTACCAACACAAGCTTCTGTAATTTCTTTGTAATAAAGTTGTTGTTCCACACTTAATTCATGTGTTGCCAACTGTTTTACATGTACAGATTCAGAAGCTTTCAAACGAGCTGCTTTACCACATACAGGTTTTCCTAAATTTGAAGTACAAAATAATTAAACATGAATAAAAATCATGATGACTTATCAATATCTTCTATGAGGTACCAAAATCTTCATAACAACTCCTGTTTAATAGTTGTAACATCTCTTTTACATCACAAACACAATATAATATATACTGGTTATATTTTATTGTCATTGTGATTCCTTTTTTATTATTGGAATGAGTCAAACAAATTGAATATTGAAAACATATATATATGTTATTAAAAAAGTATAATACTTATATGGCAACAGGTGCAGAAACACTTAATTCATCTTTTAATTACTGATTAAAAACATTGTTATTAAAAAATTAAAACATTTGTCATACCTAGAAGCCGATTTAATAAATTTCTAATTTAACATATATTTGGGATCTAATAATTTTTCAAACAATGTAGATGCTTTTAGCTTGCACATGCATCTAAAATAACTTTTATAGAAATTTTGATTTCCCTATAATCTTTCCAGTTTTATGTTTGCAAAAAAAGTACCCGTGTTCCTTTACCAAGGCCCATATATAAAAGTACAACTAAATTGGTACAATACTTTGGTAATGAGGATATCCAGGCAAACTAACTTTCTTGAATGAACAACTAAATTATAAAAAAACATATATGCTAAATATAATGACAAATGTATCTTAATATTATAATTATCATTACCAGCAGAGTCTTTATTATTAGGTTTACTCAATTTTGTTATAGGATCAACAGATTCAAGCTTTTGGGCTTCCTTAGATAATGGCGGAGGATTTTCAGGTACTGCTGGTTGAACACCATCAACACTTAACCAATGGGCTCTAACTGAAACATCCAAAGGAATTTTTGGGGGTGGTGCAGACAGTATTTCTGATAAATCAATTTCTTTTTCCTCCACAAAATGAAGCTCTCTCCCACCACCAGATGCAAATCGAAAAGGTAAAAAATCTGGTTGTATGAATCCATATTGACACTAAAACAGTTAAAAATAAAGTTATCAATGAACAACATTCAATCTAATCATAGTAATTTTTCCATTTATATATGATAAACTAACAAGGTAAATATTACAGAGATTATTTGTATTAAAAATAGTGAATAAAACAAAAAAAAATTAAATAAGAGAGCACTACTAAATTGCACGTCACTTAATGCTCTTAGTCTGCAGAACTTCACATAAGACATATGTTATCCATATTACAAGACAATAATTTATTTATTATTACAAGATTAGTTTATGTATTCAAATGTTGGTATTAGTAATATATTATACATAACTTACTTCAATGTTTTTAATTTTAAGAGCGTGATCAATATCGTTGATGGACAATTTCTGTCGCTTTGAATGATGCATGAACTTCATAGCATCTTGAACAACAATTTTAAGTCGGTAGGAAACATCATCTGCTATTTCTTTTGCAGCATCGTCACCAAGATTTGCGGTCCCTACACTTTCAGCTATAACTTTGATCGAGTCCACAGTTAGGGTAGATCCGTAAGCTGCTTCAGAATCACCCATTTTTGCTATAAGGTAAAAATAGTTACATCAAGATTTATAATTTATTTAAAGTCAAAATATTTATTAATCGTTTCAACAAAACAGAGCACATCAAAGCATTTAGTTTATTCTCTATACATTGTATACAATTACATAGAGAAAGCACAGGTACATAATAATACAATAAAGAAACAGATAACAAATAAAACAAAGGCAACTGTAGAAGTTTTTAATGTTATTATTCTTAAAACATTCGGCGTTATATTATAATTAATAAATTAATTTAAAAAATTCAGAAACAGCATCGATATTCTTCTTGATTTAAGTAGGACAGCATTGTTATTCATTTTATTCATATGATAGAAATACTTGATTCGATTCGATTTTAAAACTTTGACCTTTAAATATTTTTAACATTCTCATAATAAGAAATGAATTAGTACTGTTCTTGTACATTGGATATAGTACTATACGTAAATATGGTCGTATATAATCGTTTTGATCACTGTATCAATTATTTATTGTTTAAAATTCCTATCCCTGAAAAAAATATTTTAAGAAAAAATTATAAATATTTTGAACAGTATTATCTATTTTTTAATGTAATGACAATATTATTATTAACTATAAAATATTCTATTATTTATGAATTATTATTGGATAATTAACTGGCAATTACAGTTAAAGATTAACGCTGTTAACGCTTCTTGCTAGTTCGCTTTTCTCTATGCTATTCTCATAGAATAATGACGAAGTCGAAGTTTGTTATAATTTGTCATTTCTTTATCCATGCTTTGAATTTGCTTTAAAAAGACGTTTGTTAGAATAAATTACGTTGTAGCAAGTTCGTGAAAATGTATAGAAACAAGAAGGATATTGATAAACACGTGGAAACTTTAACATCTAAATTGTCACTGAAGGAGGTAAGTAGAAAATATTACATATCTAACTTAAATTTTAAAAATTATTGTTCACAATAATTATTTTTTATGATTTCAGTTTAAAACTCGTGCATATTCTGTAGCTCGTTTGTACTTTGAAGTAGGGGACTTCCTAAGTTGTGTAAAATACGTCGAACTGTATCTTAGTTCCAAAGATAAAAATCCCGCCGCACATAAACTACTCGGACAAGCATTCCAAAAATTAGGACAAAAAGAAAAAGCACTTGAACAATACAAAACTTCTCTTGAAATAGATCCTACACAGACAAATACTATCCTAGACAGTAAGTACTTCTATTCTTTATATCTCTTTCTACGTACTTTTTAACAGCGGTCGTTAGTTTTATTATTATTTTTAAATAATTATAGGCTTTGGATATTATGAACTCGGAAAACAAAAATTAGGGGAAAAAATAGTTGGTAATATTATGAAACAAATTGAATTTTCTTGTGCAAATCATATGAGAAGTTTTATAACCTATAACATACACATAAGTCAGTCTTGATTTTAACACTAGTTATTATTGAAATCGTAATATTCATAGTACATTTAACTTAGCTTATTAAAAGTAATGTTTAAATGTTTCACATTCTTTTTATAACTCCACATTAACATAAGAATCTTTAAATAGTTATATTAACTGTGCCAATACTTACAAAGATGTAGAACAGTTGACTCTGTACTTTTGTAACTTATTGTAACAACATACATTATATATTTTTTATTTTATAACTGTTTTATTTTTAGTCTGTGAGCTGCTTACTGATGATGAAGTTACAATTGATCCTGGACGTGTAAGGTATTGGTGTGAAAAAGCAGAAACAATTTTCCCTAGACATCCTGTAACCTTTAGACTTAGAGAGAAACTTTTAAAATCTGCTAATTCTGATCCAGAAGCTCTTGTCAAATTGCTTAATGCTGAACTGGAAGCAAGACCAAAGGATGTAGTACTTCATGTTCGTTTGCTGAAGCATTATCTCAGTACAAATCAAATTAAAGAGGCATTTGAACATAGTTGTAATATAGAATTTGACAGAAAACTTTTTTCACAAAACTTTGATTGGTATGATGTAGTTTCATTGGTTCTGAAACACAACACTCATAATTGTAAAGATTGGCTTTATCAATTACTTTTGTTAACTGTAAAAGAAAGACTCTGCCATTTAAGCCTTGCTGAAGTACCCAGTGGATCTTCAAAAAGCTTGATTGAATCTAATGACCTCTTATTTGCTTATGATCAGGCAATAGAAAATATAGTGCATATTGGTGCCCCACTTGGCTTTGCTGAATTTTATTCCTGTCTCTTGCAACATCACAAGGGGCAGTTAGCATTTCACACAGCAACTTTTTTGCTTAAAAAGGCAAAGAAAGATCAAATATGTTGGCGAGAAAGTGTTAAATTAGCAGACCCTTTAATGCTAATTGCTTGGCATGTTTCTCCAATTGATACTAGAGCTAACTGGCTTTTACATTTTCCTGACAAACAAAAAGAAGCAGTACAACGTTGGTTTATTGAAGGTAGCTACAGATGTTCCCAATCTGGTCATTATTTACTTTCAAATTACCAAGGTAAAAATCAAATGTTTATAGACCATCTTTCACAATATTGTTTGGGTTCTGAATGGAAAGACAAATTATTTGAAAAAATTTATTCAAATCATGAACATCAAGAAATTACTAAGACTTACTTAGCATCTAATTCATTTAATGTTCCTGTATTGAGGTTACCACGTAGAAGTGAAGTACAAGTTTATGATGAAGATGCTCAAAGAGAATATCCAAATTCACTACATCATTTAGTTTGGATTATATTGAACTACAAAGATTACTCAGATTTTAAATGTACTTTGTTTAATATGTTATTACCAACAGTCACAAATTGTGGACCAGAAGGACTAAATAAACTGGACATTCAGGCCTTTATGTATTGTGCGGCAATGACTGCTGCTAAACAAAAAAGAAACTTTCAATCATGTGCTGTCACAGATAAACCACTAATTATTCCAGCTAATATAACTGATCTACTCTGTACTTTAACACAAATAAAATGGTGGGACTGTGCTTATAAATTTTGCCAAAATGACTTTGGTACTGAATTAACAGACATCCGAGCAACAGTAAGTTCTGGCATTGAAGCTGTAAGGTGCATAGACAATCATGGTCTAGATCCAGAGCTTCTATGTCTACTGGGTCGCATTTTTAGTAAACAAGCTAAAAATACAACAGTAGAAGATGAGAGCAGTAAACTAGAAATGAGGGCATTTCTTTATTATTCAGCAGCTATACCACTTTTGACACGAATAAAGAATAAAAGTTTTCTTAAGACACCTGAAAAAAGAATGTTTGATTACACACATACGGATCTTAGCTCCAAAGAACTCAATTCATTAATTGAAGAAAGTAAGCTTTATGTGGCTCTAATTTCTCTTCGGGATAGTGAGTACGAAAAAGTTGTGGAATTACTTTCTGATATTAAAACTCCTAAAGCATATTATTATCTTGCTCAAACATACAAAGGAGTTGCATTGGATGAAAAGTCTTCTTCAAAAGATTCAGCTTCTGATTCAAAACGTTATTCATTATTAAACAAATCAAAGCATTTTGCCCATAAAGCTCTGGAAAAAATAAAGGAATCTGAGGCTTATGGAGGAAGTTCATTATGTTCTGAAACACAAGAATTAATTGAAGAGATAGAAACCTATATAAATAAACTGGATCTAGATTTTTCTTGCGTCGATAATAACATTGAAGGGAAATATTCTTCTGATGAAAATGTTTCATTAATTGGCACGGAACAATTTCCTTTACGATCTAATTATCATTTTCGCAACATTAGTTCTACTCCTAAACACCAATCACAAGCCAATGTTACATATTATCGAAGTGCAATTGATTCACAATTAATAGAAAATAACAGATTGGATCATCAATATTTGGAAAGAATTGAAAAGCAGATCAAAAACTTACAAAAAAAAGATGCAATGGTTAATGAATTCATTGAGCAAACGAGGACTTGGTTAAAAGAAAATGATAAAAAGAGAAATGAAATCATAAACACTATTAATTCCAACACAGAAATGATCACTGGACAATTTAAAAATCTTAACATGTCACTAGATCAAATAAAAGGTCAAATACATGAAAACAAGAATGAATCTAAAGATGTTGTTGACTTGAAAAAACAAATTGCAGAATTAAAAAAAGAGGTTATAAAGTTAAAGAAAAACACTTCAGACCAGACCATTGATGAGAGTGATTTTTATAATTTGGATGAAAACTATAGAACAAGTGATAGTAGTTCAACATTTACTCCACATATGGCTTTTACTCCATCTCAAGTAATGCCTCCCTTTACTCAACGTCTAGTACCATCATTCCCAATTGCATCTAATCCATATCAATTATATGGACCTAATTTATATAGCCTTTACAGCCAGTATTCCCAATTCGCTCAACCACAATCAATTCCAGGAGCACCTATTTTTGATCCTACTAGAGGTCAAATGAATTTTCCTAATGTGTATCAAACCCCCGACCAAATGTATCTTGACGTGGCTCACCTCATTCCGCCTAGTATGTCTGCTACTTCCGCGCCACCAGTATCTACTGTACCCGTAGTAGTTCCTACAATGCCTGTTATGTCAACAACAACTATGGTTACTTCTGGTTCATCAGCATCTTTACCAATCACCACAGCTGCTGTTTTAAAACCTGCACCCATGACAGATGTTAAAGAGCTGTCACGGTCGCTTCCTGTAAACGTAGTAATAACCTCTTCTGATCCCTTGCCAACTTGTACAGCTGTGCCCATGCCTATTTTAAGCGTGACAATACCTCCTCAACACATTAAAGCAAGTCCACATAATTATCAAATACCAATGCCTAGTACTAACGAAAGTAAAATTGTAACTCCTCCTAAGTTTAGTTTTATTCAAGCAGGAAATACACAAACAACAACTACAAATGCATCATCCATTTGGAACTCAACAATTTTTACAGGTTCACAACCTGCCAGTCTTTTCAATAACTCTATGAATCTTGATAAGAATGTTAGTGTGGTAGTGTCATCACCAAATGCTACTATCAACAAATCAAGAACATTATCAGAAAAAAGTAATACCTCGGTTGAGAATTACGATCCTTGCCCTGATTTTAAACCAATTATTCCTTTACCTGCTGAAGTAAAAGTTACAACTGGAGAAGAAGATGAAGTCATTATATTTACTGCTAGAGCTAAATTATTCAGATTTGTTGATAAACAGTGGAAAGAAAGAGGTCTTGGTGAAATGAAATTGCTCCAACATAAAAAATCAGGTAAAGTCAGAGTGCTGATGAGGCGAGAACAGATACATAAGGTATGTGCTAATCATATTATTCTACCCGAAATGGAAATTAAACCTATGAAGAATGAAACAAAAGCTTACTTTTGGGTAGCTAACGATTTCGCTGAAGAAACTGTGATTCTCGAAAAATTTTGTATACGATTTAAAACTGCAGAGGTAGCGAAAAAGTTCTATGATGCGTTTGAAAAGGCTCGTCAAGAGGCTTCGATTTCATCTAGTGAAAACGCGAATCTAAAGCAAGATGAAAAAATAGACAAAAAAGAAACTAAGGTTTCTGCTTACGACCAAAATAAAACTGTCATTGGAGGTTTTTCATTTACAAATACACCATCATTCAAAACTATTAATGATACGAAAAAAAGTGACAAGTCTATTACACCAGAAGTAGCTAAAAATAAAGTTAATGTATTTAGTAATTTATCATTTAAAACCAATAGCGAAACTAAATTTTCCAATTTGTTTGATGTGACCACCAAACAAGCTGATGCTGTTCCTTTCTCAGAACAACAATCTGAAAAAAATAATACTAATAGTCTAAATACATCTGATGTTGTGGAGGAATATGAACCAACAGTTGACTTTAAACCTGTGGTACCATTACCAGCTTTAATTGATCAGAAAACAGGTGAAGAAGATGAGATTATTTTATTTGAACACCGTGCAAAATTATTAAGATATGATGCTTCTACCAAAGAATGGAAAGAAAGAGGCCTTGGAAATATGAAGTTGCTAATGCATAAAGACAACGATAAAATTCGACTCTTAATGAGAAGAGAGCAAATTATGAAAGTCTGTTGTAATCATGCTATTAATAGAGAAATGATTTTCCAAAAAATGCCCAACATGGATAAAGCAGTGACATGGTGCGCTAAAGATTTTTCCGATGGCGAATTAATAGCAGAAACTTTTTGTTTACGTTTTAAAACGGTGCAAATATGTGATGAGTTTGTTGAAGCAGTAAAAGTAGCACAATCTAAAATTAAAAATAGTTTAAACGAGACTAAGGATGAACAAAAGGCGGTTAAACAAAATAACGAAGATAGTATTGCTGAGAAATCCAACAATAAATTTGTTCCCTGTTCTTGTGAAAATTGTCTTGCTAATAGTTTAGGAAGTAACATTAAACTTCCTTGCTGTCAGGTAATTAAACCTCAAGTTGAACCATTGTCTAATTGGGGAGATAAATTTAAAACTAAACCAGGTAGCTGGGAGTGCAAAGTTTGTTACATTCTAAATGATTCAAATGCTGAAATTTGTTGTGCCTGTAATAACGCCAAATCACCGAATCTGTCAACAGCTGATACAAAATCTAATTCTAAAAAACAAGATTTATTTAATTTTGTAATGCCTGTTAAATCAAGCAGTGGTGTAAACAGTTGGGGAGATAAATTTAAACCTAAAGATGGAACCTGGGAATGTAATCAATGTTTAGTGAGAAACGAAGGGGATGTGTCTCAATGTAGCGCATGTAACTCTCCTAAAGATCCTACCACTTTAACAAAAGAATCAAATCCTGTTCCTGTAAATAACGCTCCAAAATTTACTTTTGGCATACCCCATAACGTGACTAAAGAGCAAAATTTAAAGAGTGAACCACAATTAATGTTTAATACTACAAACTCACAAAAATTCACATTTGGTATTCCTACAACTAAACCAACCACAGTAATTTCCTTTGGTGAACAAAAGAATTCTAGCTATTTTGATGTATCTAAATCTATAGAGAACAAAGAAGTACCACTTAATTATTCTATAAAAAATAATACGGGTATACCTGCAGCTCACAAAACCAATATTTTTCATCCATCTCAGCCAAATATTTCGAAAAATTTCTTTACTTTTAATTCTGCACAAAATGAATGGCAAAGTAAGGAGAATTTTGAAAATAATGCAGCAGATTTAGATCAAGCACAACTTCCCAGTAGTCCATTCAGCACATTAAAGGAAATAGTAAGTGTCAAAACAACTTATTTTATTTTCATTAAAAAAATATCACATCACTTCAATTTCATTTCTTTTCTAGGTTGGTGACATTAACAGTGAAGAAGATAATGAAAGTTTGATTTTTGGACAGAAGGCAAACCTGTACAAGTTTATTTCAAATAAATGGGAAAAACAAGCAGTGGGCATCCTAAAAATTTTAAAACACAATGAAAATCATATATTAAGGTAAAGCGTTATTTTTTTTTTTTTTTTAAAAAAATATTCTGTGTGAAAAGATAGAATTAAACATTGTGTAATTATATATATTTACAGAATTGTAATGCGCCAAGATCAAGATTCCACCATTTGTCTTAATTATTATTTAACACCTGAAACTAAGTATAAATATAAAGATGACAAAAGCTGGCAAATATCTATCAATGATTGTAGTGAAAAAGAGCCGCGCTTAGAACATTTTTGTCTTAAATTTCCGAATACAGAATATGCATTGAAATTTAAGAAAGCTGTTGACAGTGCTTATAATTCACAAAGGGCTAAAGTAGAACTTGAGAATGACGAGGTGATTTTTGTAGGCGAAATATTAGCTTCCCTTGAAGAAAAACAAAAAGCAATTGAACTAAAATTGCCAGAAAACTTTTACACATATAAGAATAAGCCACCATGCCAAGGATGTCGAGGTTGTAATGATGATGGCGATGTGGATGAATCAATCAATACTGCTGTTTCGTTAGTTAATTCAAAATCTACAACCGAATCATCAGAAACTCAATTTTCTACTCCAGCAAAATCTCAAAATGTACAAAGTCCAACTAATTCTTTATATGGCACACCTGGCAACTTCAATGATACTGTCAATGTGTCTATTTTCCGCACTCCTTCAGGATCCACTGTATCCAATACCTCACTTTTAGTAACCAATAATAATAATACAACTGATACTTTTGTTAAAGAGAACAAAACTGAAAAACGTGATGTCTTTACTGACTTTACCAAACAGAAGTTAACATTCGGTGCTTCAAACGCTCAATCAAATATTTTTAGTATCCAGCCATCATCAATTACAAAAAAATCTATTTTAGCCCCTCCTAAATTTGATGCATTGAATTCAAGTCAAACGAAGGAAGTTAAAACGAAAACAGATGACAGTAAATCAACATTTGGAGGTGCTGCTGGCACATCTAATAATAAATCCCTATTTCAGTTGCCAAATGTTAAAGATTCAACACAAGGTTCCGAAATTAAATCATTATTTGGCGATGATCAGAGGCCAGTGAACTTATTTAGTGAAAATACTCATGGGAGTATATTTGGTCCATCTGCTTTAAAAGTTGATGAAAAAAATGTTGGAGATTTCTCTTCTTTTCCAATTCAAGGTGGTAGTGTTAATAATAATATTTTTGGAACACTACCTAAAGAAACTGTTGCATCAAGTTCAAAAGCTAATGTCAATAATTATCAAACAGATGCTACTACAAAACCTATTTCAAAACAAAGTGCTGAATTGAAAGAAAATAAAGAGAATGAACTTACTAATTTAGCACCGGTATTAAAAATAGACAATGCACTGTCATTTGCAGCATTATCGACTAGTGGTTCTGGATTTAATGTCCAAAGTAAGATCAAGTAATATAATATAATAAAAATATAGTAATAACGTATAAATAAACATGTAACTATTACTTCAACAGAGAAAGCTGATTTCAAATGGGAAGGAGCTGGGCAGCAACTATTTACTGGAAAAAGCAATAATAACAATGATCAAACACAGGATATTACCGCGAATAACGAGAATGAATCTAAAGAAAATGATGGAGAATATGATCCACACTATGAACCTATTGTTCCACTGCCAGATAAAATTGTTGTTACGACTGGAGAAGAAGATGAAGTATGATTGTTTTAAAATAAAAAACTTCATACAATTATTTTAATAGTAATATACGTTAATGATTCAATATAACGTGTTATTTTGTTTAGGAAAAGTTATTTGGTGAACGTTGTAAGCTATTCAGATACGACGATAAGTCAAGGGAATGGAAGGAGCGTGGCATTGGAGAAATCAAGATTTTGTTTCATCCCAAGCGCGTGACCTATCGCCTCTTACTTCGGCGGGAATTGGTAACTTACACTTCATATAATTTGAGTTATATACAGTATGTAAACATTGGTAAAATTAACTATTTCTTTTGAACAAACAATATCTCAAGAAAAAATATGTACTGCTTCAAATTGAAAGCTTTATATCTTGCTAGTCAAAAAAGAATTTTCAATAATGTATTTAAATTTAAATTTGATAATACGCATTTTAAATGCAATATACAGTTTATATTATATTCCAGTTTTTTACATTGTTTATTAATTTTATTTTAAACAGGTGCACAAGGCTGTACTTAACATGTTGCTGTTCCCTGATTTGGAATTATTACCTATGAAAAATTCAGATAGAGCATGGACATGGGCAGGAATCAACTATGCTGAAAATGTTGCGGGTGAGCAAGAAACACTTGCCGTGCGGTTCAAATCTATCAACCTCGCTACGAATTTTCGTGACAAGGTGGTTGAATGTGTTAGAGTAAGTAATTATTATTGATGTCATAAGCGTGTAGTTTACGAACATTGTATTTTTTTATTAAATTTTTCTTAAAATATGCATCCTAATGTACACGTAAAAATTGTTATTTTTTTTAAGAAATTACAAGCTGCTGCTGCGGAGGAAATAAGAAAGGCAAAAGAAATTAGTGAAAAACAAAGTGGGAGTGTTGCACCACTAAGACTGCCGAAACATTTGGAAAGTAGCTCACGGATAAACTTGGCTATTAAGAATGTGGAAGAACCTGTTAAGAAAAATAAACCTAAAGAAGACAATGATAGTGTTGGCCACGGGGAAATCAATGATGAAACTATTGCAGAAATTAAACAAGTCCACTTTGAAGAGACTGAAGAAGATGACATTAGAGAAGATGACGAATATGACGATAATCTTTATCAGGATGAAGAATACAATGAAGTGAGTTAATTATTTGCAACATTAAAACCATATTGAGTATATTCAATCTCACAGTTACAGTTTGTCTTAGACAATGTTGTTATTATAAATATTCGTATATTATAATAAACCTGAAAGGTTTTTAGTTAAGACTTATCTAATTAATGGAAATACGCAAGATGAGAAAACTACTTTAAATCTCTTGTGATGTTGATGTTAATTAGATTTGATTACATATTATTTACTAATTGATAAATTTTTTCAATATGATAGTTTAAAAAATTGCGTTTACAATTCAGGAAGAAGAAGAAGAAGAAGAAGAAGAAGAAGCTGGAGTGTATTTCTCATGTGAAGGTGAAGCTATTGTACAACAGGGTAGTGAAAGGTCAACATGTACGCATGCTCACATACAAGTAGTATTTGATCAAGACATCTACTCGCCTAAGATTACCGTCACAGATTCAAATACGGGCAAGGTGCTCGCCGACACACTTATTTACACCAACACCGAATTTCAGGTAATTAACATTAGTATGGTGATATGTAAAAGAAGACAATAGCTGCCTCTATTCATTCGTTAATTAGATTGGTATTGGGATAGGAAAAGTTTAATTTCTTT
The DNA here is from genome assembly GCA_029030555.1 of Ornithoptera alexandrae. Lineage (NCBI taxonomy): Eukaryota > Metazoa > Arthropoda > Insecta > Lepidoptera > Papilionidae > Ornithoptera > Ornithoptera alexandrae. Next base: position 5,212,053 of record JARDVY010000023.1, on the reverse strand, counting down.
GATATTCAATATATTATTAAATTATGAATCATTGGCTTTAATAATAAAATTGAAGTCGGTGTTTATTTTTTCCTAGGAGTCTTCCACAATTTAACAAATTTTTATGTGGTTCACAATGTAGAAAACACTAACAAACATATTAAACATTTGTTTTACATTATATATTTAAGTCCAATATAGACTCATAAAGCTATTCAGTGCAAAATAAATATCTATACATTTCTACCATCTAGATTTCTGAAGATTCCTGTACATGGTCAGGAGCTGACTACGACTCTGTGAATAAAACTGTAACAATCAATTTCCCAGATAGTAAAACAGCTATATACTTTTATGACAGCTGCGAGGTAAGATGCTTGTTTAAAAATTTATTCAGGTTAATCGATCTTAACTAGAGACGAATGACTATTTTATCTACATTGGGTACATGACCTTAAATGTTAAAGCAGTAGATTGTTATTGTAGCCAGAGGTACATGCGAAAAATCTTCTTATCATATGGCCTCCAGTATATAGCTAAAACAAACAATGGACATCCATGTTAACAGGCCAGCGGCCTACACTTTGCATCACAAAAGCATATACCCATTAGCTTATAATTAGAAAATTCCTTTCATTAGAAAATATGTAATTAAATATGTTACCAATTGTAAACAGCGTGCGACTTTAATGCCTAAAAATTATTGAAATAATGAGTATTAATAAAATTACAATTTGTAACGTGGTTGATGTTAAATAAACAAAAAAAAATATATTTATATTAGGCTAATCAAAATATGCAAGTAATTTTTAATGCATTATATTATATATTTGGTTAATAAATTCATATTTGGTAAAATTTATCTCTACTTACAGACAAGTAAAACTGCCATGTGTTCATCAATGGATCCAGACTCCTAAAAATGGCAGTCCCCAGCAATTTAGACATCAAAATAGATATAAGTAAAAAAAAAATTCAAAATATTTCAAATAAATAATTCTTTCTTGTAAATACTTCATTGCAACAGCATACAGCCTAGAGTTGTTAGTCATATTTTAGTTTCAGTTATATTCTGTTTAAATTTAAAATGGATTGGAATGTCTAAAACATAATAACTAACGTATACCTAATTTATTGCACTGAAGTATACATTAGATATTGTTTGCTGTTAAAAAAAAACTTTATTCTTTCCTCGTGCTATAGAAGGACAGTGGTACTCGAACTTTTTTCTTGCCGGCTAGAAATAAACGTGTTGGTTGTAGTGTTGTTTCCCGCGAAAAGATTGAGTAGTGACTATAAGTATTCGCGATTATATCAAATTATATTAAATAACTGTAAATGAATTCGTTGTGTATATTAATTGGTAATGTTTATAATTGCCTCGAAATTCAAAATTGTTTAATATAACACCAAAGGTGGCAAATTGTATAAGCCCGGCGAGTTTCAGTTTGAGTATAACTGCTCTAGAGATAACTTAAAATCCGATAACGCGACCTAAAATTATTGAATAATGTAAAAATACCTAAAAAGCCAAAGCGTTAGTTCTCGTCGTTTTTATCCGAAATTGTAATGCTGTTTTATTTATTTTTGGAGTTGACAGTAGTTATGGTAAGGAACAAGTTTTGTATTTGTAGATTTTTTTAGTTCGTTGTTTATTGAGTTTCATTTACTAGCAAGTTAATTTGAGCAGTAACATTTTGATTTACTATTATAATTTGAATAAAGGATTTACTTTTTTTTCTTAATAAAGTGTTAAATTTATGTAATTCATCAGGTTTGATGAAAGTAACTCCAGAAATTTTTCATCGACGGAGGAAGTATTCTCAGTACTTCTGTCAATTTGTAGACAACAATATCTTCCTTTTCATAGCTTATATCTTCAGTTTTTTCATATTACTTTAAGTTTTAAGTGTACATTTTAAATCTTATTACATTACTATTAAAAACACTTCCTTCATTAGAAATGAGAAAGGGATCGTTTTGCTTCTGTAAATTAATTGTTCTTTAAATTTGTATAACCTTGCTTGTCAAGAAAATTAGAGTATATCCATTCCTCATTTAAGTTTGTCTGACATACTAAGTTATTTTTTTAAATATTCAATAAACGATACAAGTAAACGCGAGTTTTGATAATGATTCCTTAAATTTACACGAAAATATCACTTAAAGTATTGCTCATTTTATGATTTCAACCGCTTTGCAGCCACCATGATTACGGAAGGCACTAAGGTGACAGATATTCCAACGTCATTATGGACAACAATGCACTTCATCGTGCTTCAAACAACATGTAAAGTCTCGTTTCCCCTACAATTTTATTAGCTACAAGATTCTTCAACTGGGAACTTTGAATTATATTTGCATACCAAGTACATACTATCGTTTGGCAGCAGAAATTGGCGCTTTGATAGCACTTACCTAAACGCTTTCCGGTGATAAAGACCTACAACTAGTTAAACTTTACTTATTGTGAAAAATCACTCCTCGATATATAATTTTTTATACTGAAAACATATTTCTAACGATATTTTCGTTTAAAACTTTGAAAACCAATGATAAGAATTTATAACTATAAAATTTTAATAGTAATTATAATATATAAATTTATCAGTCTAATTAGTCACTACCATCAAAACAATCTTGAGCAGCAGGTAACATTATCTGGGTATTATAGAAACTTTTTTAAAAGAGACACTAAAATGATGTCTATTCTGTATAGAAAATAAAAATATAATTCTTTATTAATTATAAAATTTAAGTGTTACATGACATTGATTTACAATGTTTGTTCCTTCCGTGCTTTGTTGTATCACTAATAATTTATTATTTCTCCATAATCGTAACATTTATTTTAGTGAGTTATCATAGGAATTTGTGAAATAAATTCTTCTATATGCCTTTTTAAAACGTTCATATATTTTACAGTTATAACGGTTTATGCTATATTATTTACCTTAATACGCTGTGATATTGAGTCAGAAGAACGCCCTCATGTAGAAGTTAGGGCGGTGTTTATAAATTGTGAGCTGAGCGTAAGTAGTGACAAAAATTGTTGCGTAATTTAAACATATAGGGGTAGTTTTTAATATTTAAAATTATATTATTTGACAGTCATTAGTTTTATTATAAATTCTGTTTTGCCTTTTCCTTATCTCTACTTTTTTATTTTCTCAATATAAAATCATAGTATTAATTATTCAAGCGAAACAAATATCATCTCCGTTTATATTTCCTAAAGACTCTTTTTATTTAATCATTTATTTATTATGGGCTTAGGGCTTAGTTTTATGAGACACATTTTGTAAACTTTATCAAACCATCGTTCTTTGTTAGCAGCCTTAATACACTTGACATGGTTAATTATCGTACTATTGGTTTTGTATTCGATATTTTTCATTTAAAATATTCATATGAATTATTTTTATAAATAATACGAAAAGAATGTAATTATTTTAGACTATGTACTATTCCGATACTTATATATGAATATTCTATTAATATACTATGTGGTGTGTATATATATGAATGATGTATATTTACACAGGACAAAAGGGCATTGGATGATAGCGAAAATGCTAGATTTGAACGAGAAGAATTATTTAAACATAACAATTTACGAAACTGTAAAAAGAAATTGGCCTTGACTGTAAAAATGACTAGCGAACCAGATGTTAGTATGACTTATTGGGTATTAAAGATTTTTTTTTTTGATTAGGTTGATGGCTTCTAATTAAGGATTAATTAAGAAGGCGATTAAGGAAGGAATAATTTCAGGGAAAATGTTGATTTATGTGTGACAGTTTCCAGTGTACTGTGATCGTCAACTTGCATACCAAGCGTAACAAATACAGCAATGGTCCCCATTTGTAAGCGCTTGAGTTCAGCAGAAGACATCAATTAGCTGAAAAATTTTTTTTTAAGGGAAGACTCATTAAAAATCACTTTTTCAGCCAATTTACTCTCCTGAAACATCCAAGTATCTTATTACGACTATGAACAGGTTTTCTCATTACTGAACTAGTTATTTGCAGAGAATACTCGAAATTTATGTATTACATAAAGTTGATTACAATTGCTCATCTCAAGTAATTTTATTGAATGGATTAATAAATCTCGTTTTATAGAAAAGCTCTGGCGATGAATATATTCCAATTGAACATGTATTCGATGGATCAAAAAAAAAAAAAGTTCGTCTACTTGATCCATTCGTTTTGCGACTGCGTCGTGAGGAACCACTTCAAGCATATAAAATTCGTAGAATTGACGTAAGGCGTTTTACTCCATATGTTGTTTAATTCTTGTTAGTTGTCAATTAATACTTATTAGACAAGTTATTTTATAGAGTATATTTTACTTTAAGAACATTTCCTTGGTGTTAAGGTAAAATTTAACGAAGTTTCAACTGTTAAGAATTCCATACAGTTTCGTCGATGCGCTTTAGATATCAAAATATATTTGAAAATAGCAGATGAGATTATCAGTCTTTAGTTTTTGTAGCTGTTGAAATTATTCAGTAGCACCTAAATCAATGGAATAGTTCTTTGAGGATATTAAAGGTGGTAGTTAAATTTTATAGATATTACGAACACGTTTACTCTATAATTTAAAGTATTTGAAGCTAATAAGCGAAGAAATAAAGAAGAAATTTAGACTAATCAGTTACTTTTCTGTAAATTACTAATCAGACTGAAAAGTTTGAGATTACTACTATTAATTTGTTATTTCAGACAGTAAGCGGTATATTATCTGATACGACTGACCAGATATTTTGGCAAAAAAGTAAAAATGTACGTAAATAAAATAGCACACAATTCCTCTCCTCTTTGCATAAAGTTGCAATAATTAATTTTAAAAAAATAAAACAAATTGAATTTTTGTTACAGACTCGATCCCAACACGATTCACAGGCACTGCCAAAAAAGGCTGAAGGTTATAAATTCTTAACCGTTTTAATAAATGTAAAAAATGAGATATTGTATTTTTCATTCTACGAAGTTTATCTGATGTCTAAATGTTTATCCGGTAGTAGGTGATGCGCCCGTCCAAAACAATGTTATGCTAGTTAGAATAATATTTTTTTTATTATACGAAGTGATGAGACAAGCGGGACTTTCACCTCATGGTAAATAACACGTGCGCCCATAACAACGTGGCACTAGTTAGGGTGACATACTCTGCACCACATTATGCACGTCACCTTGAAACATGATGTGTAAAAAAACTATCTCCGGGCCGCGGACAATCTTCTTATCTCATAATAAATCGGTTGCATTTAAACTTCAGTCACTGCAGTCTTGATTATCCTCAGAGAATACCTCGATTTTTATTTTAGGTTCCATATTATCATCATTATGAAACTGTTCGTTTGATACGTCTTCATTACTTGTGTCATTACAAAGTGGATTTGAAAGCATTTCTTCTGCTTCGATTATAACTGCAAATATTTTTTTCTTCACTTGCGTTTGCATCCAGAGGGGCATCATTTTTGTACTTTTTAAAATGCAATTGAAAAATGATTCTAACGCATCGGTGTCTCGTGGAATTTCATTTATTTTATCTATACAATGTCTTTTATTAGGGCTCATCGGTTTTAAATCTTCTGTGCAATCCGGCATTACAAAACTTTGTTCAGAACTTTTTGGACTGGAATCGGGCATTAAATTATCTATTTCTATATTTTCCGTAATTCTGTATTTCATGTGCGGTTCGAGAAATTGCATTGCCTTAGCATACTTCCATGTAGTTATCTGCGCAGGGAGAAGTTTGTTCTTGCCGAGCTTCGCTCGCTTGAGTGCATCTCGATGGTTGTCCCGAAGTTTTTTCCACTCTATTTTGGCAACTTGAACTGAAAATGATAAAATATTATAATTTTTCCGAAATTATTACTACTACCATCCATGTAAACCGCTTATTTTGTGTTTAGGTCGTTATATCATCATAATATTTGTAACATCTCTGCTTCGGTGTTTACTGTAATTTTGAAAACAAATATTGAATAAGTATACAACGTTATATTTAATTTATTTGAAAAGGTAAATGACATATCATAATTTGGTGGTAATTTTGAAAAATGCATGTATAAGGAAATACCTGCATTTGAGTTTGTTGGTATAGATAAAAACTTGGATAGAGAAATTCCTGTTAAATAAATAGAAAAATATAACTAAGATGCTTTCTCCAATAATTCAAATTCTAGTTTATGACTTCTGAGCGTGGCACTTCTTAATAATATGTCCTGCAAATATTTAACCTTCACTTACTGTTTGGAATAGACTCGCTGTTGTAATGTTCTACAACGCGTCGCCATGCCTTATCCTTCACTTGCATCTCACGATAATCGGGGTGTGAAGGATTCCATAGGCACGGATGTAAGCGAACACCTTCTATAAAACTTTCCATGTTTGTGCTAAATTATTTATACTCGCTTACAATGATTGCCCGCTTGAAACAGTACCGAGGGGTGACCGGCCTCGCATAGCCTCGCTTTGCCTCGCGCGTGTTCGTTTGTTTCCCCCACTTCGTTCTCTCGCGTACGCCGTGGTGAGATGCTCCGTTCTTGAACCGGTTTTATTAAACTTTTAAAAATAATCCTGTCACAATACAAATCATAACGTTTGGGAGACTTACTAGGTGCTCCACTATTACTTGTACTGCGATGCATAAATTAAATTTTTTTGGATTTATCATTCCCAAACGATAACAAGCCTCCTTTTATACAGAGTTATTATTTTTCACTAACTAATAATAGTGTTTTGCCAATGTCTTCATTTCATCAACGTTAACATCATCTCAATTGTCAGACGTCCTTTGCTGGACTTAGATATGTTATATATTCCACGTTGCACACTCTTGCATCTCTCATGGTGGTGAAACGTTACAAAAGTTCCACTTAGCGCAAGCACAGGACAAGTAACAATAAGTGGAGTTATGTTAAAACATTTTCTATGAGGAAATATATCTACATGCTAATTTTTATGGTGCTCGGTAAAAACTTCATTGGTTAACCGGAACAAACAGACAAACAATAAATTTTAAATTATCTTTACGACATTCGTATTATATTATAGATTAAAATGTGTTATTTTAATATTACAAAGAAATACCAATTCTTTGTATTTAGCTCATTTACAGTGAAAAACACTCTCGAATTTACGTATTTCATTTACTATTTTAGAATATGCATCTTTGACTAAACTAGAAAAACGACAAAAGGAAACCGCGAATCAAGTGTACAAAACAGACTACAACTCTGTTTGGGAAAATTATGATAAAAATCAACTCCTAGTTCAAAATAGAGAAGTTCGCAATATTTTCAATAAAAAACACGGTCAAGACGAAAAGAATAAAAGAGAAGACCTGGAAGTTCGTGATAAAGAAAAACGTATCGATAATTACGACATACCAATACTTGACGACCAAAAATATAGTTATCTTGAAAGATACAATGCCAATAACAGATATGGACTTGGACTTTACAATCCTTACAGAATGGAAACCTCCCAAAATCATGGAATTGTTTCGAAGGACAATTATTTTGAATTAGATGACGAAACAACAACAAAATATTTAAATTCGAAGGATCCTGTAAAACACTACGCTGTGTATGAAATTGGTAACCCTGATCTATGGTACACAGTTCACATACAATTGTACGAAAAATTGACTACACCAGAAGGTAAAACTGTTTGGAATGATATCACGAAAGAGGAAGTAGCTAGGTAGGTTTTCTGATGTGTCTAAATATCTTTTTCCATTGCCAGTGTAACGTTTTAAGGCAAAAAAAAACTTATTTAAGTTTTATATAATCAAATATGTAAGTTGTGATGTTGAGTAACTTTGATTACAACCATTCTATTCCATCTCTATAAACCCGTCTTAAACCGAGGAAATTATTTGAATTGGGTTTAATGCTATGCTATTCAACTGCCTCCGTGGCGCAGTGGCTGATCGCTTGCTTAGTAACACGGAGGTTCTTGGTCGATTCTGGTGGCATGTTATGATGTTTGTTTGATGGTAAGTGGTAGTTTTATGTATAATAGGGCGATCTCTGCTATCGTTTTCATTTCGGGTTTTATTTATTCTATGTAAAATTAATAATTCAATCAATTATCCTTGTGAAAAGTTAGTAAAATTACATTTCCCATTTGTTTAATATATACATAGTGTTAGTACTTTGAATCCGGAGTGGAATAACTCTGACATGAGCGTCCAATATCGTTCTGCCGAATGGTTATCACGTGAAGAGTTCTCCTTACCCAAAGCTAGTCTATGTTTACTTATACCCATACGCGGCACAGATCTAACCAATCTTGACAACGATGGAGATTCAATTATAGGTAAGTACATAAAAATTTCAAATAACATACATGAGCGTCATTCAATTTAAAACTAACTAGTGCAACGCTTCACATTTTATCGAGACATTTACATGTGTGTATAATATATAATGCATCATTATTATTTGAACGGAGTATGGTCCTCAAAATATAAAGTTTGGAAATCTAATCCAGTATTGTTGAAAAATATCTTCCGGAACAAATTATTGTTTATTTGAATTGATTAAAGCTAAGTTAGTTATAGCTGTTGCTATCCTTAATACAAGTTTTAACACAAATATTGCCTTATTTGAAACCGATCCATCGACTGAATAAATTTTAGAATTAATAAATGTAATTATTTTATCCATGAAACAATTTTTTTTCGCAGAATAATGTATTTTTATTTTGACAATTTTAGCCTTGAGGAGAAATGCAAAATTTTCTTCAATGAACATTAGTAAACAATTATACACAGTCGTTTGATGCTAGCAAGAAATATCTATTGAAAATGATGAAACCCTGTTTTTCGCGTCAATAGCTAAAAATTGTGAAAAAGTTATACTTAATGTTTTCTCTCATTCTAAAGTTTTATGAAATGTCTATAAAATTTTTATTTTTTTATTTTATGGTGATGTTTGCACCGCAGTTTTATTGACAATCATTGCGGCTTCATCGAACTCAGGGCTCGCGGATCTGTTATCCGCGAGCTACATAAAATTTATATATTTTAGACAATTTTGGAGAATTTCTGGTGCTGGCCATAGATGGAATGGTGTCGGAAGAATCAAATAAAAAAACGAGAGATAAATCAGCAATCTTCCCTACTACAAATACATCTCAACAAAATAAGGTGAAAAATATATTTTACATAAAGTACATTCTACACTGAACAAATTAATGTTCATAAACTTATTATTATAATGTTCATACACTAATAATATATGAATCATAGTGTTTATTGTATAATAAGTCTTTTGAATGTATTTTTTCACACATTTTTTAAATTAAGAAAAAAATGTTTTCAATTAAAATTTATCACTATTATTACTACACTATTTGTACTATAAAATGATTACTGTGATAATAGTCAGTTTTTTATTAATATATTGGATTCGTTTAGAATCCCCGTCGTGTGATTATTCGTGCATCGAGAGCTGTGATGGGCGGTAGCGCGGAGAACTTAATATTCGCGAGCAAAGGTTCCGAACAATACATGATGATCCCTCACCGGCATCCCCATCATTCACAGCTTGACGTCGAATCTCGCGCTGATGGAAACCAACTTGTTCACGTCGGGTGAGATTTAAAAAAAAAAACATCAAAGAAATAAACAATTACTTTGAATTCCACAGAATTCCGTTTAGTTTAATGCTTCTTTGCGCTATTAAAATAATAACTTCTTAAACTACTTCCAATTTTATCCTAGTCTTCCATGCATTCCATAGGATGTAAGTTGGTTATCTTTTGTTGTCCGTATATTTATCATTGATAAGTTTTATCTCTTAATCTTAAAATCTAACCAGTTAGGTAGTTTTATATATATTAGATTATTAGGCAAAACTTTTAAAACTATGATTATATTTCGTGTGCAATATTAAACTGATAGAAATTTTAAATTATATATTGCTTTAAAATTTTATTGTAATTTTGTTTAGCCCTTTTTATTTCAATGATAATAGATCTTTTGGACGAATAATGACCGCAGTGTCCGACAACACTCGAAGAACAAGAACAGTGCTCACGTTACAAGTAACTAATACTGGATTAGCTGCTGCCCGTTTCAGGTATTATTTGGTAATTAATAAAATAGTTGTATTATTTGTTATTTTATTTTATTCAATTAAGCGACGAGATGAGCGGGACCCCAGCTCAGGGGAAGCACCCCACCAACGGGTTCCCGCCTTGTCGTGGCGTAGGGGCTTAGTAATTGTGGACCGACACACGGTGAAGCGAAGTGGAACCCACCCGGCCGGCCCGCGGCGAAGGCCTGGCCGTAACGGCAGCACCAGGTGCGAGCACCGGTTGGATAACTAGAGCTCACCGGAGCGGCCGGTAGCAGCAGGGGCGGCTTTATGCTGCCCTTTGCGGCCAGGCTGCAGGGGCGGTTTCATACTGCCCCTTGCAGTCGAGGTGAAGTTGCGAAGGGAGTACCCTCTGCGACTAGTCGGTGTTGCACCGGCGATGCGACGGCGGTGGGACGACAGGGGAAGAGGAGTGTCGGTATTGCCATGCGCCATTCTCCTCTTTCCTCCACGGCCGTTAACGGGTAGCGGCGGGCCCAACGTCTCTCCGCTGTAGGGAGCCGGGAGAGGTTTTTTCCCGTGGCTCCCATGGCCTCTGGGCGTCTGCAGGAGGCCGAGGAGTGGGCGTGCTGCATGTTCCGGCGCGCCCTGGAAAGGAAGGGTTCATCCTTCCCTCCCGAGGTGGAGCTCCAAAAGCGGCCACTGCTGGCGGGGTCGCGGATGGTGCGAATGCGTTCCCGTAACTCCGCCATCAGGCGACGAGTTGGAAGATCGTGGGGGTTTTAGCCGGTGCAAGTCCGACATAACTCGTCCTTGCCCCCGCGAGGACGAGTATGCGTAGGCATTTCCCCCCCGATTAAAAATAACCTCAGAAGAAGCACGCCTATTTTTCTGCTATGTAAGGGCGCGCCGTAACATTCAGCCCACCGTTTTGTGACTTCTTATCCTCACCTGGGCAATGGATTCTCCCGATTTCGTCACGCAGGAGGCATGGGATCCAAGAGAAAACTCTCTCGTCGCTCTGCGTCAGATTTGATCTTGAGCTTGGGCGCCAACTATTAAAAACCCGCGGAGGGTAGAGACCGGCTATCTCTACCGCGCCTGCGAAGGACGATAAAACCCTACCTCCGTAGACCCAGGTGAGCTTATCGCGCTTACCTGGAATGGCCGTCTTGGACTAACCAGGTAGGTCCCTCTTAGCTTTACCGTGGGTGACCGGCAGGAACCTGTTCCAAGGGGAGGTATCAGGTGGGCGACACCATAGCCATATAGTTAATTATTAAAAATAAAGCTAGAAATTAGGTTACAGTTTATTGTTTGTTAAAGATAGACCATTATCTAGTTTAATATTGATTACCTACCTAACAAATAGTACCTAAGGGTGATATTCATTTAATTATTTTTCTTCTTAGAGTCGCTGCACGAGATTGCGGTCCGGGTTTACTAAAACAAATGAGTAGTGAAGATTCTCAAGGACTTACTGCAGGACCTGCACTCTTGTCTCCTAAGCATACCCATCGTTTTCTGCTTGAGTTGCCGTTTGATATACCTGACGACTACACACATTGTTATGGTACAAAACATATATTTCAACTTAGTTTCTGTTCTTATTTATAGAGTTGAAGGCTGTTATCAATTAATAACCTGTGAATCTCATTAATATAAGTTTATCAGATTAATTATTCCAAAAAATATTTATAGTATCCATTTTGAACGATGACGATGATTCTGTGGCTGTGAGAGACGTCGCAATTAAGAAAGCTGATCGGTGTTTCTGCGTTTGGCATTGCAACTGCGTTTGCTTAAGTATGTTTATTTATATAAGATATAAAAACTGCGTAAAATTATATAACTCATAAGACGGGTAGTATAAATGATTCGTTTAGAAGTGATTGTAGCTGAAGAGAAAATGAGATACACAACATTTTTGACAGCAAATTACTAATAATGTTTACTAAATATACGCTTAACAGTGTTTCATAAAAATGATTAGGTCAAACCTTACATAGTTCAATGGATAAATTAATTTATATAAGGATAATTTAAGCAGGAATTTATTGAAAAATCTATGGTCTATTAATATCTAATAATATTTGGTAGTACATTGTTTTAAGCAATTATATTACTTCTATCACGTGACTGTCATGTTCGTCACATCGATTCATTGTAGAAAAATTCTTGAGAAGGTTTAAACTTTGTAAAATGCCCTCTGTTCATAATAATAAATATACAGGTGACGATCCTAAATTAATTTGTCATGAAATGAGCGAGGCGCAACAGGTAGCCGCGGGGCTATCGTTGCAGGAGAGGCCACGGCGTGTTCGCTCTGTCTGCTATCCGGATAATGTGACAATGAACATTATTGTCATCGTCATTGGCGTCCTTGCCGCTCTGTTGACTCTTGGTAAAATTACACATTTACACACACCTAATACATTATTCCTAGATTGAGATTTCATTGCATTTTTATCTTCATTTACTATACAATAATAAAACACACGCACAACATTTAGTACAGGATATGAGATTTCAAAAATTCAATATGTTACTTTTCGAGTTATATTTTACGCAGCGATATCTTCTGTTAACCCAACTTTTGTTAAAGACTACTTACAAGTAAAGTTAAAATGGGCACTTGTACGACTCTATGTCTACGTTAACACGTAAACTATGTTTAAAGTGGAACTATCGTCATCATCATCGTCAGCCGATAGGCGTCCATTGCTGGACATAGGCCTCCCCCAAAGATCTTGACATCGATCGAACTAATATAATTGGAACTATGATAATAAGTAAATATTATAAATTAATAAACGTAACTTTTTACGCTTAGAAAGGAGTCAAACACCATTTAAAATGGAGTCTTTCTACATGTTTTACTGGTGTAAGAGTGTGTAGGAGTTTACTGGCGGTAGGTTTAAATTTTTTTTCATTCTCTTCAGCTGTGTGGGGCCGAAGTAGTTGTTTTCTTTCTATTCAATTTTTCTTTTCTTTTGTGTGTTTTATTTGCCCTTACGTTTGCATTAATTTTTTCGTCTTCTCATACTTTCTATCATTCTTACGTATTTCATATTTATTTCTCTCACACATCACATCTCAAATTTCAGTCACCGCTTATAGAATAACATTTCTTTTTATTAATTTTCTATTTTACATTTCTTCCTTACATGGTAGATCTCTATTGCTCCGTTGCTGTCTAGGTAGATACCACCGCAACGCCTACTTTTGCTGCTTAATAGTAGTGCATTACTGTGTTCCGGTTTGAAGGGTGATATAGAAAAGTAATTATTGGGGTAATGAGACTCAACATCTTGTCTCAGGCGATGAGCGTAATGTGATGCAGTATATATCATCCTAACTAGGAACACGTTGTTATGGATATTACTTACCATCAGTTGAACATCCCGCTCATCTTGTTTAATTGAATAAAAAAAAGGTTTTAATACTTAAATCATTAATATTATATATATAGTCCGGTCTGTTTGTCGGGTCTGTTACACGCATTTAGAGAAATAAATAAAAAGACAATTTACTGGGAATAATAGAAAAAATTGCAAGCATTGTACAGGTTTTATGAAAGCTGTTTTGGGTCTGGCGTTTAAATGTATGGGCTCATGGGGCTTAGAACGAATATTGAAAATGCCTCGTAAACTCGATCACTACTTCGAAAGATCTCTTAGAGACCGTCCTGTCATTTACGATATGGAAGGCTGGCCCATTCATCCAGATACGAAGAAGCGATCCGTCCGCATTATAAGCAGGTGAATAAAATTACGAATGTGGAAGTTTGAATCGATTGAATCTTGAATTTGATTTGAAGATTGAGTAGATTATAATGCAATATGCAAGTTTTGTTTACTTTAAACTATCTTTTAATGAAAGTATATATTATAATAAATGTGAATATGATTTTCTTAAAAAATAAATAAATTTGATTTATAACTACATAGCAAAGTACCTCATATTTATTCATAACAGAAACATTCCGTTAAGATAGCTCTCCGTATATTGAAATTGTGTGGTCGTTTTTTTTATTAGACGAAATGACGAAACGAGCGGAATAGCATTGTGGCGCTAGTTAAAATGATCTATGATAACTACATCACGTTATGTTCATCGCCTAAAGAGAAGATGTTGTCTTGTTTCCCCCGTAATTTCATTAGACATAAAACCCTTCAAACTAAAAAACAGTAATGTTTGCACAAACCTATTTTGTGGCAGAAGTCGGCGCTGCTGGTGTGGTTACCTAGACGAGCTTCAACAAAAGAGACATCCAGTGGAGGTATTAAAATTATATGGTTGTTTAAATTTATGAAATTCTTACAGACATGTGGAATTTATCTTAAATCTGATATTCTTCACCGTTTTACCCTGTATAATGGTCAACGATGCTTTGCGCTCTCGAAAAGTCAAAATTAAAAATACAGAAAGCGTTATTAAATCTAAACCAAAGCACCTTGATAATAAAAAAATGTATAGTACACAAGACATACAGGTATTATTATTATGTCAAATCAGGTTACCTCTAGCTATATGCCAATGGGTTGTGTAGTAGATATTGTTTTCTGAGTAGTAAGACCACCCATTGTACATGTTTGGATAATAATGTATCCCCTATTTATGTAATTGATAATATATATAATAAATAATATTTATCTTGTCTTATATATTAGTAGTAAATTATATCGTTATATTGAAGATATCTTTGATCATTATAGTCTTTCAAAGAGTAAGCTATGTAATCAAATAATTTTTAAGTATTTTAAATCATTCTCATCAGCCGATAGACGTCCATACATATGGGATGATTTGGGCAATTTTTTTACGTACATACGGGCATCAAAAGGTAAATGTTTACATATTTATTGTAATGTAGTTATAAATCAACACGCTAAGCATACCAGTATGGAATTGCACTTTAGGAGGATTGAAGTTATTATATGAAAATTTAAAATTTATATTCATGTTAAATAAAATGCGATTCCTGATTGGTTGAATTTAGATTGTGATTAACATTCGCTGGGCGGATATCAAAACTCATGGATAACATCTTGTAGAAGAGTCTGAGCGTGCAGAAAGCATCTGATTTTAATAATGTAAGTATATTTTGACATTACTATATTTCTTATTTCTTATAATATTTTATTTAAATTTATTATTAAGAACATACAAACGTTATTTATCTCAGTGGTTTCTGAAATACGTACTTTTGGTAATTTCGCAATAGATAGTCTTGAAACTAGACGAAACAGCGGCTAATAAATACCCGGTATAAATTACATACGGAGCGCAGCTATAATCCATTGCCTTGTATTACTGGGGACATTGGTTCGATTCGAGTCTATATGTTGTGAAGTTCAAGGTCGTAGAATTCATTCGAACCCTCATTTTACGTTCTTATTATAATCCCGTGGCTATAAAACGTTGTAGTATACCGACTCAATATATAAAAGCTAAAATGATTGGGTTATTACTTTTATTCGTCTTCGGCTGACTTTGAATATTATTATATAATATGCTTTGGGATATAATTAAACAATAAATGTTAAGATAAATTTTTATTAAAAATCTTCATAGATGCGGCCATTACTCCGTGATGATTTTTGTCGGAAGTCCGAGGATTTGCTGTCTTCCTATGTTGATTCTGAACAAGATGATACAGAGTATGTACTCATGCAGATGCAAAAGAGCCGCGAATCGCTAGCTGTAAGTTGAAAAAGAATTATAGATTTAAAAAGGAGAGATTTGTGGTGAAAGTGAGTAGTGAATGATCCTTTTATTCTCAAAAAACCAAAAGTTTGTTTTATTTTTTCTTTACATTATTATAGTAACATTAATCTGAAAAATATTGCACTAGGAATACGGACGTTAACAGCTTATATGGCAGGTCGATATTATAAAGATTATGGAATAAAAATAGAACAAAATAAAAAAGTACAGAAAAAAAAATAGGAAATTAGTGTTATATAGAGAAAGTATTACTGGTACAAACTAAGCTCTTTATTTACCGTATAAATATACCGTTACCGTATATTATAGCTGAAAACAAAACCATGTACTGTAGAAAAATATAAGGTTATAAGTTGTTTTTCTGCAGCGGAGTCAGAGAAAACTTACAGAAGCTTCTTCCAATCCCAGTCATTTGAAAAATGAACTTATGATGCCCAGCACTAGTAAGCGTTGATGAAAATCAATATTTTTAGATATATCTTTCTATAAAAGTGCAGTACATTTTTTTATTTAATTCATCTAATGTTCATAATGATTAATGAATCTTAATATATATTTTCCCAAGACTTTTAACTAGAATTATTTTACATTAATCACTTCAAACAATAAAAAGTTAAAGTAAAAAAAAAAAATTTTTTTTATTAATCTCAATACAAAATATTGTTAATCTGTAATTATAACATTATCCTCTATTTATAAATTTGTAAATTTACTTTCTCTTTGCAAACCTACGATAAACAAATATGCACTGCCAAATTCAGTATCGATGCAGCAATTATCTTCAAAGACTATATAAATTTTCTGTAGAGAGATTAGATTCACAGAGTGTAAGTGACTTAGGTAGCGCAGCAAACAGTGCCAAAATAGAACTTAAGTCTAGAACCTAGGAAGTGCCTATGCATTTGCTTAAACACGTTTGATAAGAGATAGCGGAACACCCGAATATACAGGCGTCGAGATTTAATGGATACAGCAATTCTGCTCAACCTTTGCTTGACTCCTTACCGCAATAAATAATAGTAAAATTATTGATGCTACTATTTAATATGTATAACACTTCCACTTGACCAAAGCTCATGATTTGATCGGTTTAAATACCGCGGCCAGTTTTGGAATAAATTCTAGTATACTGAAGTATAATATTAACTTCGGGAATTTATTCTTAGAAAAATTGTTATTTTTTCAAGAGTGCATTATCTTAAAGGTAACATCACAATTCCTAGTCGATATAGGCATAGTCTTAATTGAAAAACTCAAGACGAAAGCATTTTGAATAAGTATTTCCATGTACCGCCGTGACTACACCAGCTTTTAAAATCTCACCATATACAACTGAACGACTAAACCTTATTAAAATTTTGTAAAATGCAAAATCAACTGTACTAAACTAAAAAACTTCTTGACAACATTATACTGTTTTTCTCGGTTTTCATTGAAATTGTTACACCAAAAAAATATTTCTATATTTAACTCGTTACTACTTCATTACGTACTATATAAACGTCAAAGAATAATATTTTGCTATGAATGGTCATATCTAGTAAAACGATTTAAAAAACTATGAAACGTTAAATACTACGTTTTTTATCTCGGTCACCTGGTGACTATGGATAATGTCACTGTCAGTTTAAGTTTTCATTTCGTATATACTTATTTCGTCAAATAGCAAAGTGTCTCACTACTGATAATAAATTGATAATTCGCAATTGTATTTAAGTAATTTCGTTATAATAACGTCGTAGTCTAAGCTGCTTATATCATACGTTGTTTTGTCGTGAAACTTTTTATTTTAATTTGTTTCAATAAGAAATGTAAGTTATGCGGGGTCTACTGCGACCTTTTGCTATATTTAGGAAGGCCTTACAATCTAACAGAAGCGTTCAGTTGAAACACCCGTTTACTACAGGTATAACGTCGTCTTATACCTTAATATATTACTCACGTGTTTAAAGCAACAGTTTCTTATAGAGATCTTGTTGTGTGCTAATATTGGAGGAGCGCCAAAACGCAAATATTTTATTATATTTGCTTTCACGTATTATTATTTCTTTTTAGCGTTAGTCTGGAGAGCCATGGAAGATAAAGAGTCATTAAAAAAACGTTTAACGCCACTTCAGTATCATGTCACACAAGAAGCAGGCACTGAAAGACCCTTCACTGGTAATATTTTGTGGTTTTATTTAATTTAAAAAATAAATATTTTACATTTAGTTTTTTTTTTTAAAATTGCAGGTACATTCAACAAATTTTATGAAGAAGGAATGTATGTCTGCATAGTATGTCGTCAAGATTTGTTTAGTTCCAAAAATAAATATGATTCTGGTTGTGGTTGGCCTGCCTTTAATGATGTTCTTGCTAAGGAAAAGGTGACATTACACCAAGACACTAGTGCAGGTACACATTTAATTTTTTTATAGATAATATTAGCAATAAAGGTAATCTTGAAGTTATCACTAAAACTAAAATTTGACAATATAAAAAACCTAATTTTCTTAGAATAAATTAAAAGATTTTTGTTATCTAAATATTATATGTTATCACATGACCTTAATACACTTATAATCAAAGAACTTAATACAATGTTAGTCAATCAGCACTATCTGTATTGAGTAGGCTAGTGAATATTGTTTTGGCTATTAGACATTTACTTTTATTGATGGTAAATTCCAAGAAGCAGAACTAACTGTAAAGTCATTTAGTAAACTATCATTTAACACTCATTTTTACGACAAAAAGGTAGGTTTTATTTTTCTTAACCTAGTCCTACCCAAACT
This sequence comes from Ornithoptera alexandrae, assembly GCA_029030555.1. Classification (NCBI taxonomy): domain Eukaryota; kingdom Metazoa; phylum Arthropoda; class Insecta; order Lepidoptera; family Papilionidae; genus Ornithoptera; species Ornithoptera alexandrae. The sequence continues at coordinate 5,193,510 of JARDVY010000023.1, read as the reverse complement.
AAATGACTCCTGTAACAATATCATTACAATTTTTCACTTTTTTCATTGCATGAATTATCATCGCTTTTTACATTGCTTACTTAAACTGTGTAAAATGTTTCAATTGAATTGATAATTCCACATTTTATATAATTAGAAACATTGAAAAGGTGTCAGTAAAAAATTATATTTTCCAGTTCAAGCTGTACAAAATTAATACCGGATAAGGTCATATTTCAAATGCAGAAATGAGTTTAAGTCTAATTTGCACCGAATATAAAACAATAGCTTTCTACCAACATAGTTTAGTAGTTAAACACATGACAAAGCCTAATAAATATATCTTTGAATATATTAATTTCCTTTATTATTTTTACTTTATTGCATGTGCTTTATAATTTATAAGGGGCATTATTAAAGTGTGAATTCATAGATAAATTTGATGTACATGGGACTACTATTATCACTCATTAATACATTATTATTATTTGTTGCACAATTTAAACTTGTAGTTTCATTGTGTATAAATAATATGTATATAAAAAGTATGTAAAATAATGTTATAATGCTTGTCCAAGTGTAAACATTAAATTAGACATGGTGATGCAACAGCCATAGGCATTAACAGGCTTAACATCCCCATGTAAAAATAAACTTTATGTATGCCTTGTTGAACTTATCACAATTTATTGCAAATAATGTTCTATAATAATAAATTTGTCATGTGTTAGGTTACAATGTCTAATTGCTGTATAATATGTAATGGAATGTAAAGCTGACACGAGTTTCATTTTTGGTGGTTATTTCAATTATTTTTTTTCTTTTCACCACACCCAATTAATACTATTATAGAAAATATATTTATCACACATATAGGATCAACAAAAGTTTTAAGGCAATTTTTGATAAGCATTTTTGTAATGCATATTAACTAATGGACATAGGTAACACAGAAAAGTTATATACAAAGCAAAATATGGTTTTTAGAGGCAATTCCATTTTTATAATTTTGCAAAAAATAATTATATTTAAAGGACCAAAATGAAAAATAAAGATTGTATAAAGTGTGTCGTCATCAATTTTCTGTTGCAAAGTTAGCTATAAATATTTCTTGTATGGAAATAAAAATGTATAAATATTTGTAAATATTTTATAGTTTTGTATATTCTATATTTGTACAATTTATGGCAATATAAATTGCTACATATGGTTAAGGGAAAGTGTATTTTGGTGCTAATATATTTTTTTATTTCTGTCTGTTTTCCCCCCATGTCCTTGACAAACCTGAATTACAATCCTGCCCACCACAATAAACGTAAGTTCGGCAATTGGTTGGTAACAATAATCTATTTTGTATTGTTTTTTTTTTTACATATTTTATGTACTTATAACAAATTTATTTTCATTGTGCTATAATTGGTTTTACACATTTTCTATAAAAAAAATTCATGGCCGCTTGTTTCGGCGTTTTGTTGTTACACTAATGAATATATATTACACCGCGGTATCATGTTATCACCGTAACAAATCTGGAATGTGCATGACATTAATTTGCAACTATCCTCACTCCTTTTTTCACCACGTCTCGTCCTATCCTATTTTACTCCTTCTGGATGGCTGCTCTTGGGCCGGACGGGCGACGGCGGCTGATGGCGACAACAATCGATATCAACACCACACAAAACGAACAACGAAAATTTTACGCGGATTTTACCATCATTGCATATCACCCATGTAAATGTGATGTGTAAATAAATGGCTTTTTGGTGAATGGTTATGCTATGTGGATTCAAAGTCGGAGCGAATATATTACTGGTTTTAACACGGCCAGGTTTGGTGCGAACTGAGGTGCGATGCTCCAAGTGCTCCGCTCACCTGGGACACGTATTCAATGATGGGCCGGCGCCCACAAAGAAACGTTTTTGTATAAATTCCGCGTCTCTGGACTTCATACCGGCTGAAGAGAGAAAAGATTAAATGTCCAAATTAATTTACAAGTTATTTTGTAAATAATTGTTTAAAATGTATAAATTGAAACTTTAGGCAGCTACTACATACACCAGACTACTTTCATAATTTGATTATATCAAGATTATATTAACACAATACAATTTCTTTCTACCTGCGTAAATGAAATGACTGTTTGTTATATTTATCGTTTTTTTTTTTGTGTATTAAGCATTTCACATTAAAATATCGCTGCGGTATGTAGACTTGCTGTACTTCACTCGGACACATACATGCGTAACAACATTAATAGGATTCAATAAATTACATTAGTAATAAGAATAGACGGGGCTATTGTTATTTGTACAATTTTATCCTACATCGCGTTATTTATAATATCGGCTTGACTTCCTAAAGATAACAAAAATGGCGGGTTGAAATATATAAATAAATAATAATAATGGATGTTAACTTAAAACATAAATTTATTAGAAGTACACAACTTTTGCAACGGATTTGTGAAATTCAAAATAAACTTTGTTTATAATGAATAACTTAAAAAAAAAACTAAAAGTTGTGTGAAAATCAAGTTTAATGCGGTGCTGATACGTCTTATAGATCTTTGCATCATTACGGGCATGTCGCTTTGTTATTAACATAACGCATTAATGTCAACGCATCACTAAATCTGATAGTAATTAATAGTTGCACAAAGGCAGTTATTATTATTAACATACGAATTGAAATGATTTTTCATAACTATTAGCTTTGCATTTGTAGTAGTAACATTGCTGTTGCAAGAGTGTGTTGTTCAGTCCGTCAGACATTAGTTGTTTATAGGTTGGTGATTTAAACGTTTTATATGAAAATTAAGAAAAAAATACCGTCATTATGCGAAGGATCAGACGTAAGTAAATGTCGTTTGACGAACTTTTTTTTGTAAAGAACATTTGTATTTTTTACTTGCAATGCCTCAGTAACAGATTTTTATTTTATCAATGCTTTAAAAGTTGAGAATTCCGATTGATAATGAAATGTATAAAAATCGACTAAAACAAATATATTTTAAGTGTAATTCTGTAAGACATTGTTTTTTTAATACAAAAAAAGTCTATTATTATTTAGTCTTGTGCAATTTTACTTTCCTTTAATCTACTATTTTTAATGTTTTGTAAAAGAATTGATGTAGACACAAGATGGTAAACAAATATCTTAAAAAAAATTATGCATATCTATGCAATTATGCAATTTCCAAAAGTTCAGTCTCTTAAATCTGGTTTTTAATGTAATATTTATTTATGGACCAATATTATTAATTAAGTGATCGTGCCCTGGCTATAAAACCCAACCTTACTAAAGGTTAGGAAAAAATATTGGTAGTATACAACCGCGGCTAATAATTTGTCAGTTTTGCGCCGTCTGTAACTATCAAGTATACAGTAAAAAGGAATTGTGCAACAAAATGTAGCTACACTTTATTTTTGTATTATATTATATACTTTAAAGAAAAAAAATATAATTTCAACAATATTTAATGTAATGTTGCTTTGTGGCCTTAACTTAATAATTGTATACCTCAAGGATAAATGTTTTAGTTACCAACTTAGTCATTTTATTGTATAATCTTTAAAAACACCGCAATTGTTAAATATGCCAATATTTTATGATTTATTTTTATGTAATTTATACCTATTCAAATTACCATATTTTTGCAAGGAAATGTATTCAATAAATATTTTGTGAAAAATTTTGTTTTTTTTTATATATATATATGAAACGAGGATACGTTCATATGATAGTAAGTGATGCATCAGCCCGTAACAATGTGGCGCTAGTTAAAATATTACACACAGCACCACATTGCGCTCGTCGCCTTGAGATAAGATGTTAAGTTCCGTTACCCCAGTATTTTCATTAGCTACAGCGCACTAAAAACTGGAATAGTAATGTTTGCATACTATTGTTTGGCGGCAGAAATAGGCGTTGCGGTACCTACCTAGCTGACTCACGCAACAGACAAACGACCAGTACCAGTGAATTATTTGCATTCTGGTTTAAATGATTACCCTGTATTTATGTATATTTTGTATGTAACGTAAACTATAACACGTCAGTCTTTCATTGCACTATATTACGTCAGTTGAAAAAAGTTTCATTCGTTGTTGAGCAAGTAAAAATCTACACGAAATGACAAATCAGACTTGAGTTTCAGCGCACCTCAATTGAATTCCGAGTGCAAAAATACGAAAATTTTAATAAAATATTAAAACGTTAATTATTGAAAATATTTGTAAAAAAGAAACTGAAAATATTTTAATTAATGATAAATAACAAACTAAAAAAGAAAATAATGTAATACAATGCAACTCAGTCCTGTGTTAACATTTGAAAAAAAAAATTACACTGATCAAAATCGTTTTTTAACATCGTTCCTGAATGATTAAAATTAAATAAAAATATCAGATCCGAGTCGGTGTTATTGTCTCCCAATAACTTGTAAAAAGATGTGTTTCAACATTGTATTTACCACAACCCACTTCAGAAATAGTACGGAATTAAGAAAAAAAAAACAAAAACATGGTGAGTCTTTTTATTATAGTATGGTTGTAATTTATATGCACAAGTTGCTCATACATGGCACTGATGTTATATTACTGTCAAAAATTATTAAAACCATTTAATGTCTCGCATCTTATTATATATATATATATATATATATGTGTGTGTGTGTGTATGTATTAATATAATTCAACTTAGATTAAATACATAATTACAGTTAATTTTTTAACTTATCAAATTCAAATTGAAATAAATTTGCATGATCAAGTTAGTGTTACATAATATGCCTTTTCAGTTTCATGCCTTTTGTTTTAATTTTTAATTTATTGCACAATTCTTTTACATGTTGGTGTTGGTCGAACCTATGTGCACTTGTTTGTAGGCCACATCTGAATCTCATAGACTAACTTAGGCCAAAACGTTGAGTACTGAGAAAAGATCAATTTAAAATAACATACCACATGCTCTTATACGTAAAGAAAGCGAAAACAATAATAAACGAAAGTCATTTATATTTCACCATAATAATAATGCACCAACCTTGAACAGACGTGAGGAGAAGGCCTACATGGCGTTAATTGGTCATTTCATATTGTCAAAAAAGTACAAGTAATCAATTCTAAACTAGTCCATAACCTTTACAATTTTACAGCGAGGAATACTTTCTTTGCTCCTGATAACATCAATTCATTTATATATCTGGATACGTCTATCTCTCGTCATCTGATAAAATAGCAAATAAAAATAATTTCAAACGAAATTTAACAGCGTCTTTCGGCATAAAATGAACACAAAAACATACAGACAAACATAATTCATCATACAACGGTGTCCATTAAACATTATCCTTTTGATAAATTATTTAAATTGATTTCTAACTAACAATCTACTATTGTCTTATTCATATTGAAGGTGGACAATCATGGTCTATCTAAGTTTTTGTCAGGAAGTATTTTACAGTTGTTCATTGCAAAAGCTTATTAATAATTTTGTGCCGCAAATGTATTTTAATGAGTTTAAATATGATATCAATAAACTATATAAACTTAATACTAAGTAAATGCTTTAATTTCAAGACTAACAATAAATGGAACCACCAAAATATTTTCAGTTCATTAATACTTTGTTTTATGTAACAATGTGTTCAATTTAAAACTGGTTTCTGTGAACTTCGCACTGAAAGCTCTGATTAAAAAATTATAATTTTTACAAGTGGCTATATAATATTAAGCCTTTAAAAATGTATATATATAATGATAATGTTAAATTATACATTAAACTAGCTAGCCTGTAGCAACTGTAAGAAACAATAAGGCAACACATAACTTACAGGATAGATCTCAGTCAAAATTAACACAATTTTTATTGATATTTATTGATTCATCAATTGATTTTATTGAAATACTGGTTGATCCCTCTTAAAGTGGGATGCATACCTTAAAATAATCGTATTTTTAAATAGGAAACACTTGCTATAGTGTTAAAATGTAATTAAACAGCTGAATATTTTCATAATCATACAATTGCATGTAAGGCAATTATTGGGACCATGACAGGCCTGGTTGTTATCGTATTCACTAGAAATACACATACGCGATGCATTGTACACGTAAACCGCACACATCTCTGATTAAATGCGTCAATCCACTGCAACCTCCTCTACTGGCTACCATCACAGTTAAAAAGCTGTTTGGGTTATAATACTTTTGCAGAACTACAGTATAACTATTATTTATTACTTTACAAGGTCTTCTATTACTTAACTGCCAGTCTTCAATTGCAGATTATAACATTTCTAAACCGTCCCTAAATACTACCATATTATCTACATGTTAATTCGGTTCAGCAATAGAGTGCACACAATCAGAGATATTGCTGCTAATTTGAATAAATAATGTTTCTACACGATACTACAATTCTTTACAACTACTGGACTGCATGTTTTCTTTATCATTACTCTTGTAAAAATATGATCACTTCTGTAACCCTATCGCAGTCACTTACAAACAAGCTTCACAATTTCTCTAGCGTCGTAAATTAACTGACAACGTAGTTTGCATGTTACCATCGAACACACTGACGTTGGTTACCAATAGTAAAATGGTTTCTATGTTCCTGTGTGTAATACACATAGTAGGCACTGGGAGGCGCTAGTGTTGCGCGGGCGCTGCAGCGGGCGCCGGTGGCCTGCGCTAATGTCCTTTCGCCGCTTCTTTCGCAGCCATAATCAGAGGTGTCAGAGACGCCAAAGGTCGTGCCATCTTTAAAAATGGATGCTAAAATAAAATAAACTTTTTTTAAGTAACATCTATTTATGTATATTTATGAAAATTTTATTTGTATGGGGAATAGGTAACTTTATAAACTAATTGATAAAAGAACATCACATAAAATCGTATTCATTTTATGTAGTATTCTTTTTAATGTAATCATAAATGACAATCGGGCTATGGAGGGTGAAACATCCTCGTTCGGAATATATTGGTTCTAATATGCTGACAGCCAGAACACGGCAATGCTATTTAGTGTGTAGCAGGTTTTTATAAGGGACCAGTAGCTAGCGTAGCAGGTTTGTTAAAACCCTATCACCACCAAAATTCACATGTGGCTATTAAACAGGGTTACTAGAAAAGTAGTTAACTACCACACTATAGAGAGTTTATATTAAGGAAAGCTAATTGTAATCTTTTAAAATTTTGATAAAAAAAATTCTGACTGTATTTGGTAATTGAGCACTAAATGTGATTAATTATTACTAGCGAAGTGGAGGAAAAGTAAGTAAAACTTTAAATCTTTTGACTGTTGAAACTTTTAAAATGTTTGTTATGGTAATAATGCTACTTGATTTAATGTCCTTAATTATAATGATTTTCTTATCATGGTCTAAACTTTATGAAAACTTATCTAATACCTTTCTGTCATAATCAACAAATTTAAAACTACCTTCAGTAAATCTAAAGCAGTTGCACGCCGTTCGACATCGACTTCAAGACACTGGTCTAGGAAATCTTGGAAGACTGTGCTGAGTTTCTCCTTGTCTTTAATATCTGGTTTTCCGTTTGTCGCAATTAAATAAAGAGCACGCAGCGGGTTTTCGTTTAAATATGGTGGTTCACCTTCAATCATTTCAATTGCCATAATGCCTAATGACCATACATCCACCTGGAAAAAGTAATATTATATTGTAATGTAAAAATTGACATAACACAAAAAAAAATATTATATTCCCTTACCTTGGGGCCATACTGCTTCCTTGTGACTACTTCAGGAGCCATCCAATATGGTGTCCCTACCATGGTTGTACGTTTGTTCTGCTCGGGTGAGATTTGCGCACAGAAACCAAAGTCAGCTAAAAATTTTTATATATTATTTCCAAAGACAAGAATAAGTTTTTTTTTAATTTTCTTTTAATATTTTCCTTTGCAACAGTCCAATTGGATTAGTGTTTCACAAAAAAAAAAACTTTTTAGTTCAGTCTCATATTTATCTAAACACATACACATCAATTAACATATATATACATACTTAATTTAACCTGTCCATCTAATCCCAACAGTATATTATCAGATTTAATATCTCGATGTATAACATGGTTAGTATGCAAGAAATGTAATGCTTGTAACACTTCTCGACATACAGCTGCTATCTGTCCTTCATCCATGCATGTCTCGGTCACTACATCCGTTAATGAACCACCAGCAAGGTATTCCATAACTACCCACAATTCCTGTTGAAGTATAATAGAATAGAAAATGCTTTATTGCACCACCAAATAATATTACATTTTACAAAAGATGAAATGAAAGTTATGGAACAAAGATGGGCGAAGTATATAGTAGTATAAAATATTAGGTACATAGTCTGACTTACCTCATTAACAAGGTAACTGTCTAAATAATTTACAACATTATTGTGTTTGTTCTCCCGCATTACTAAGATTTCATTGATTATAAGTTCCTTTTTGGGTTGCTGGCTGAGGTTCATTTGTTTAATAGCAACTTCCATGCCCGTTGATGTTTCAATAGCTGTGTAGACAGTACCTGATGCGCTACATAACCACAATACATACTTTAACATGTATTTGTAATGTCAAAAATAAAAAATAGTGCAATTTCTTTTTTATTTACCCCTGTCCTATTTTTTCCATCTTGGTATACTTTCTATTTGGATCGCCAACACTAACAATAGTTCTTAATTTTTCTAAAATTTCCTCATCAGTCATTTTTTTCTTTCTTTGTTGTTGACCAGTTGCCCGCCTGATGAATAAAAATATGTACACATAAATTTTTGCTAAATTTAATAGCCGAGAGTAAAATGACCCATCATGCAAGACCCCAGTTCAACTGATTTATGTTTATGAAATACATGCATCTGACAAGCACATTTTAAAAAGTAACAGTAAGTAAGTATGTGATTTTGACATGCTTAAGTTCATATTTATGAAATAATTACGTATACAATTGTAAAAAGTACCCTCTACAGATTAGTTGTAAATACTTGACGTTATAGATGAACAATATACTAATGATATGAAAAAAAATATGGATGCATGTTACCCAGTGTCAGTATTCGGTTGGGCACCATTAGAAGGTGGTGCGAGGGGAACGTGCGGCGGGTGAGGCGCATGTGCGGGCGGCGTTTGCGGCGCCGGCGCAGACGCAGGTGTTGGATTTTTGTTGCGATCCAAAGGCAGTGGGGATCCACTTACATCCACTCTACTACATATCTGTGTATAGAGTTACAAATTTATAAAATATCAGTATACAGACTGAAAATTGTTGTAGTTTTACAAAAAATTTTAAGAGGTTGTGAAAATATAATTCAAAAAATAATGTTTCTGATAAATTAATTCCAATTCATACTTACAGAGTGTGTTGTTAATGCTGTGTGTGGTACATGTGGTGGTGACGCAGGGGTTGGAACAGGCCTCGGTGGTGGTACTTCTTCTTCCTCTATGGGCTTTGTATACTGAAATGACAAATTAGGTATTGATAGGTAATTGACAGTCTGAGAAAGAAATTCAAATTTAGATGTTTAAAAGTGTGCAAATATTACTATCACATTTAATTTATCTATTGTTGCATTGTTTCAATACACCAATGTTTTGATATATGCAAAACGAGTATTCAATTCTGCTAATGTTGTTATTCATTAACTCCTACAAGCTGAGGTGTAGATATGCTATCTACTGTATAGAAACTTTCAACTAAAGAATTAGTAGTATTATGGCATTGCTTTTAATGGAAACTATAACATATAATAGTTGGTAAAACATACTAATAAAGATAAATTAAACAAAACAAAATATTACTTACAATACTCTTTGTGCGATCAGGCCGTGATGGGGGTGGTGGTGGAGGCTCTGGATGCTCAGTGTCTGTTGGAGTTGATGAAGATGGACTGCTAGAAGATACTCGTGATACTGAAGAACCTACATAATAATCCATATAAAAACGAATGTGCATACAAATTTTAAGGTACTTTAACTTCATATTACCTATGTTATATAATATAATAAAAGTATGAACACATTTACTTAATCATCGTCATAATCATTTCAACCAATAGATATCCACTGCTGGACGACATAAGTCTCTGTTCCAGGTATATAGGACACACATTACACATATACTTAATACATTTTAAAATAAGTATTTTCAATTATATTTCAAATTCGTAAAATAGGTTTAAAAATTCAAGTAGATTATATATATATAAGTTCAATCAATGTATGAAAATTAAATAGTTAATAACTAAACTAAAATTAAAATTGTTATGAATTGAATACAAAATGTAACAATTAGTAAAACCAAAATTATTTATTTTATAAACAAATCATATAGTAATTGTAGAATTACTTTCAAATATAAATAATGTAGATAAAGAGTAATATACATCATACCTGAATGAGTTGTGTGCATCTGTGCAGAGGTCATATACTTTGACGCTGGTGGTTGAGTTGCGGAAGCATCATACCATTTAAGGACATCAAGAACAGCTTGTGGATTGCTCTTCTGTTCTTGTTTGCTAATATTTGACGCCATCAGTAGCCTTGCCCAAGCTTCTGGCATACCCTGAATAATGATAAGTTCATTACAGCATAAATTGATCAAAAATATTTCAAATTAAATACAAGATAAAGTTAATTAATATCTACTTAAGTTACTTTTTGCTATGAGGTTATCAGGTAGAGCTGTATAATTATCAAGCAAGAAGTAAGTGAATATTAAATTATTACAAGAAGCATTTAATGTATAAAGCAAAGTGAACAATATATAAGAAAATATGCCTATCATTTAATTTATAGTTACAAAAAATATAAATAATTATATCAGTTACAAATAATAATCTTAAATTAAGTTTAAGCACAATTATCATGGACAACGAATAATTCAGGTAATTTTTGTATTTAATTTTTAACATGTTAAAAACAACAAACTGCCTAAGCCCAGATTTATTTTTATAAATTTCTCTAATAGTTTTATTATCTATTAGTGGTAGATTTCTATTGTTGGAGAATGTCTAGATAGGGACCACCCCAGGTCCTTTTTCCACCGGTAAACAATAGTGTGTAAGCATTACCGTGTTCCAGTTTCATTAGAGCTGTAGCTATTGAATATATTAAATGTAATGCAACTGAACATCCTATCATAAGATGACAAACACAATGTGGTGCAATATATATCAACCTAACTAGTATCAAAGTGTTATAAGCAGGTATTATTTACCATCAGGTGTCTTCTCTCATTGCTTAGTTGAATAAAAAAAGAAAATATAACAAAAAAATAATAGATATCATTAAATAATTGTCACAAGTATAGCATAAGATAAAAATGCATAAACTTATAATTATATAAGCTATTACTTACTGTCATAGGCAGCTTGAAACAAAAGCGGTCATACATGGAACTCAATTATATGAATACTTCATTACAATTATTGTAGTCAATAAGCTAAACTTTTTATGATAAAACACTACCAATGCTTTATCAACTTACAGTTGATTGAACAATAAATAAGATTACCAGTTACTTTTATTTTAATTACAGTTACTCTACTCCAGTTACTCTTACTTTTAATTCTGAATAAGAATAATCTCCGACAGGGACAAGTATCTATATAAATAACATGCATCTAAGATACTTCTTTTAACTTAAGACAATCAATATTATTGCACTAATAAGATGTTAAATATCATTCATTAAATTTCACTGTATTTCAATGAACCATTTTATTTAAATAAAACAATTCTTTAAAACTTGAAAAGCTCTAATGCAATATATTAATGTGCAGGCAAAAGCTTTATGTTTATAATTTTTATAAGCTTCTAATTTGTTAAATAAAAAATAACGTCATAACAATCACATGAAAATAAAAAGTCTATAAAATAGATTAAAGTTTGTGATATGTCAAATATAGATTTAGAAGCTAATGTGATATTGTGCTTAAAACTAAAATATAAAAAATTGATCATCTGATGTGATTTGCTTTATATATTTAAAAAGTACATGTGTAGAATAGCCACTGAAATAATCTCCATAATCACTGTATAAAATTTATTAGAAAAGGAAGAAAGATAGCTTGCTTACTAATTAACTTACTGTAAATTCTCCAGTAACTGCATCAAAACCTACATGAACTGTGTGTTCAAAATTTGTTGGATAGCTTATATTAGGTTTGTTATCATTATGTGCTGTACTTTTGGAACCTTTAATTTTAGCTTTTAAGGTTTTCTTTTTTCTATCACCCCCATCATCTGGTTCTGTAAAAGTTTATTATTAAAAAAAAAAACTCTTGTAAAATTAAATCTTTATATCTAAGCTACAAGTCATGGTAACTCCAATAGTAATGAATTAGTATTTTTGGATATAACTTTTACAATAACAACCTATTGTTAATAACAATGAAAATTGCAAAAAGGTAAAGTGACTCATTCTTAAAAACATATGTTGAATATTTATAGCTTACCTTTTGGAAGAGGCCTCATATCCACAGAAGCTACGGAATCCCCGCGATCAGTAGCGCGATTACTAGTTAATCGCACTGGAGGTGCAGGCGGTTTGTCTTCATCACTCGACATTTTGCAAACTAGTCAATTCTCAGTGCTATAAATAATTACAATAACATCACTTACACTTCTATAAAACATCTTCGCTATAAAAGCATGACGCAAACATGCCTTATTGCACTCTTATATTTCAGATCTGATTTAAGATCATCAACATAAAATAACACCGATTAAATTCATTTTCTATAGACAGGAAGAACCATAATATTGCTCATGGACGCGCCCCGCAAACTTAATATTAAATAAAATATAATTCCTGGACAACGTTACTCTTACCTTTAGAATAATGAAAATTAACAATAACGGTAGAACAAGAAATATATTCACATTTCAATTAGTTATTGTGGTCAGAACACTCAAATTTCAATACACTGAAAAGAAAATGATGAACGAATTCACCAAAAAACGACGACAGCATTTATGACTAGAGCCGCCATTTATAATGTCGCTCAACTATGTTGCACTCTGTGGTTACTTATTGTCCACTAATATTTTTTTTAATATTGTGTTATCAATGTTTGTTATTTTTTAGATGTCACAAATTAGGACCTATACACAATAGATTTACTTAATTTTATAAGATATTTTGTACATAGTTATGACAACAATAGTTTAATGATGGCGCTATTTACTGAAATATTAATTTTAATCTGTGATGACCGAATTTTATGACATATGAGTTATATACTTTTTAATTTATTTATCAACTTGACAATCCAAATATAAAAGCTATTCGTATTTGCGATTCCTTCGTTTAGAACAATATATTTTGTGATATTTAGATCTATCTGTAGATAAAATGAATTAAGAATTACCCAAGTCAAAGATGGATTCAGATAATAAGGTAAAAAAAAATTAGACAGTAATTATACAATTTTAGAATCATACGTGTTAGGCTTTTACATTCTTGGAAAAAAATTATTATTAACTTAATTTTTCTATTGGTTTATATTATAAGTTAGACAACATACTAAATCTTGAGTGCTCCTATAATAAAAATGAATATCTTAAAAAAAAAAGAATATCTTGAAATACCTTAAAATGTTACTGTTGAATCAGAAAATCGGCTCGAAATATTAAAAAAAGTTGTACTATACTTCTGCACATTGTGTACAATTATTTTCATTAACTTTATATTTTTCTATGGTTTTGAAGTATTTTATAATTTTTTAATTAGAATCGAGATGGTGCAAAGAAGAGTCCTTTAGATGATTTGTCAAAGGAGGAATTAATAACTAAATGTAAAGCGTTACTGGTAATAGCTCAAAAAGCTAAACAAGCAAAGTCTGGTATGTTGTTATCAATAATAATAATGATAATATTAATTAATTTAATGTGTTTTTTTTTAGAGAATTGGGATTGTATTAAGTACTATTTGTGGTTTTTGTTTACATTTTCATCAAAATCTAACTTTTTAAATATATGATAGTTTAAAAACAAGTATATACACAAAACATTATAATATTTTGTGTATATACTATATATGCAGTGGCTATAATCTCCTTGCACAAACTGCAATTTTCTTCCAACAGCCACTAAGGCTGCCATAGCTAATTCTCTTCTTCTGCCCATTCTCAACTATGCCAATGTCTGCTATCTTTACTTAACAAAAGCACAGCTCGATAAGCTTGAGCATATTCAAAGTTTGTGTACACAATTCATATTTGGGTTACGCAAATACGATCACATAAGTTCTTCGCAGGAATTCTCACATTCTCTCTATTCTATACAAGATATTGTTTAATCCTCTAACACCTTCCTACCTAAATAATCAATTTGAATTCATTTTCAATTACCACAGTCATACTCTTCGCTCTTCAATAAACCTTTCCTTTCTGGTCCCCATGCATTCCTCTTCATTTTTCCAAAACTCCTTTTCCGTTACGGCCGTTCACTTATGGAACTCTTTACCGAACCATATTTGTACCGCCAAATCCCTATTTTCTTTCAGAGGACACTTTAGTAACTACTATTATAAAGCTTAATTTATACATTCTGTCTAATTGTGCTATTGCTTGCATCTGTCACTAAGCATTTTAGTTTTAATATTTTAGTGCACCACTATCTTATCTTTGTTTTTAGCTCACATCTTCCTTTCCAATGGGTTGTCTGGAAGAAATTGCTCTTTGGGCAATAAGACCGCCCATTGTACATTTGTGTATATATATAATGTATTCCATATCTTGTAACTGGTGTACAATAAAACATAAATAAATAAATAATATTGGTTTTGTAATAATATTTACAGACATACAAAAAGAAATAGATAATTGCAAACAACAATTACAAAAATATGAATCTGAAAAATTACTTTGTGTACAAAACAACAAAACATTACAAGAACTTGTAGACTCTTTAACAGAACAAAAGCTAAATTATATTACTGAAATAGATGCAGCACAAGTCAAAGTAAAAGTTTTAAATGAAAAATGTTACACATTTGAAGAGGAAATTAATAGACTTAGAGCAGATTTAATCATAAAAGATCAAAATATTACAGAAATTTCTATAAAATTATCAGACTATGATAGTGAAATAATATCCCTAAAAAGACAAAACAAGCGACTTGTAGAAGAAAATGAGCAACTAATCACTCAATTATCAGATATGGAATTAAAGGTTACCGAGTTCAATAAGATAGGTTTGCAACAGAGAGAACAATTGCATATTTTAGAAAAAAAGCTTCAAACTGGTAAGACAGTTTTCTTTTTACAATAATGTACCTCGAGTCACAAATGATGTTATGTTATAACTGAATATACAAATTATTAATGTTTTTAGTAGGCAGTACATTGCCACAGATATTGCCAGATCTGAAATCATTTTTTTAATTATATTGTAATCATTATATACTATCCATGAATATGTTGTTTGGTGACATATTGTTGCATATAACATTCAGTTATAAAAATTGCTTATAAAATGATTTATAAGCAGTTTTTAAGATATTCAACATATTTCACTGGAAAATGTTGATGGGACAATATATGTTCAAGTTAAATATATAAATTATATTTATTTAAATATATAAGTATATTTTTAACATATCAACTATACAAATATAAACAATGTAATTTTTTTAATTTGTTAACATTGAGAATCTTCAATTGCTTCCTGTATTAAAGAATAAAGAAGTCTATGCTTCTGTGAAAGAACCTGAATAATCATTCTTAAAATTAAGTTGTGAGAATGGTAAATAAATATAATTCATATATTTTAACTATATATTTAACATATATTGTCGTGTTAACATTTTCCAGTGAAATATATCGAATATCTTAAAAGTTGATATGTTAAAAATATACTTATATTTTTTTAACATATTAACTATAATAAATAAGTTATATATATTATATATAAAGTATATTTATGTACTTACATACATGCACATAAAAAAATAAATTAAAATAATTTCACTAATGTAATGTATGTATTACTTTTACTTTTTGTGCAGATGATTCATCACAAAATAAAATTATGGAGTTAAATGATAAAATAAAAGATTTAGAATGTGACATTGCAATTAAAGTCACAACTTTTGAGGAAAAAATTAATGATCTACACAACAAAGCAAAAGAAATGTCAAGTTTGTATGAATCGGAAAAAGTGAAAAGAGATAAAGCTAACATAAAGTTACGGAGCTATAAAGACAAAATATTAAAATGTGCTGCTTGTATTAATCAGTTAAAGAATTCTAGATTTATCTTATCAAAAACTGTGAAAGAATATTCAGAAAATGTTCCAAAATGGCAAAGTGAAATAATTAAAGCTTCAAAAGTACTTGATAAACAAATTAATGAACTGAATGATGAAAATACATTTCTTAAAGCAAAAATATTAGAATTAGAAGGAAAGTTTAAAGAATCATCATATGATTATAGTTTATTGGAACATAATTCTAGATATGATGAATTGAATGAAGAGAATAAGTTACTAAAAACAAAATTAGAAGATTTGGAACAACAACATAGAGATTTAACCGAGACTAATTTGAATCTGAAAAATGAAAATATTGTAATATCAAAACAACAAGAAAATTTAGAAATTCAACTTGCTAAAGCCATTGACGATAACAAAGTATTACATCAACAGTTATATGATTCTAAGAAAAAAGCAAATGAAATGGTTGTTAAAATTTCTAACCTTGATAAAACTCTCAATGATTTTAAGCTTAAAAATATTAAACTTAATGAGTTGCTAAAATCAAAAGAAGAAAATAATGAGATGATGAATGTATTAAATTTACAGATAAAGGCTTTGGAAAGTGAAAAGGCAATATTAGTGAAGGAAAAATTAGTTGCCAGGGACAATCTGACTGATTTAGAAAACCACAATAAGTCTTTTACGCAACAGCTTGAAGCAGTTAATTTTGAACTTGAAGTTCAGAAATCCCAATTTGAAAGATTAACACAGGAAAATGCCAGATTAAAAGAAAGTCACCATTTACTTCAAGACGAAGAAATTAAGCAGTTAAAAATTAAAATAGTCACATTACAAGATTACAATGACAAACTTAAGAAAGACTTCGATAATTTATTTGACTTAAATGGCCTATTAAAAGAAGAAGTAGACACACTTAAAATGTCTCTAGAGCAACCTAAAGATGATAGTGAGCATTTATCAGATTTAAATGTCTCTCTGCAAGCAGATATTGTTAAGTTAGAAACTAAACTATCTGCTTATAAACAAGAGAATGCCTCACTTTTAATAGATGTAAAAGAATCTCGTGCAAAACTTAAAGAGTTTGATAACCTGATTTCAGAATATGAAAATGCAAAATCTAAACTAATTAGTTACAAAACAGAAAATACGGAACTGTTAAATGAAATGAAGGAAATAAATCAAGTTCTCAAGGAACGAGGTGAAGCGATATCAAAACTGCAAAAGGCTGTTTCAGAAATGGAAAAGCTTATTGAGTCTTTAGAAAAAGATAGAGATGAGATAAAAGAAGAAAGAGATGAATTAGTTTGTCGAATTGAAATTTTAGAACTTGATCTTAAAACTGCAAATCAAATTTCATGTGAAAATTCTGAAACTTTAAAGAAAATTTATGAAGAGAAAGAAAATACAGATCATTTGTTATCTGAAAAAGATGTGATCATTGGTAATTTAAGAGAAGATATAGAAAAATTAAAACAAGTAAATTCACCAGGTAAAAATAAATACCAGAATATATCATTGTCTTTTAATTAAGGCTAGTCATTAAAATGTTTAATTTATTATTGTTACAGCATCTGAACTACCTAATGATGATATGTCTACATCTACAATTTCTAGGGCCGAGGAACATTCTAGAATGAAAGATCTGGACGAGACTTTTGAAGACAAGTATTGTGCCTTATTTTTATGTATATTTCATCCCCATTTCACCATTCATATCTCTTTAAAACATACTTTACATTAAATTTCTTTTAAAACCCTGTGCAATGGGAGAGAGGTGAAAAATTGTAAGGTCTTGTCTGTATTTGTTTTATGTGGTTTGGTAGCTTCCAAACATTTCCACTTCTCAGTTTTATTGTAATTTAATTAGATACAGAAGGCCTTTGTTATAATTTTAAAAATCTGTTAAGTCGATAAACAATTATGTGCTCTTTCCTGTTTTTGCTTTATATTTTTTTTTAAACGAATTAAAAAAAATTATTTAATTTCCGTTTATTATTTGTATTAACAGGTATACAAAGCTAAGAATATTTGCACTAAAACTTAAAAGGAAATTAAACGAAGTCAAAAATCAGTTACAAAATGTGGAACAAGAAAACTTAAGATATAAAAAAATTATAGATGAAAATGGGTATGGAGTTTTTAAAAAAGTTGGTGATGAAACAAATAATGATAAAAACATTGATGGAATTGAAAAAGATAAACCTTGCAAGGATATTTTTGAAATCAGTGAACTGAAGAATAAAATAAAATCATTGACCCAAGCTTTGGAAGCTTCTGAAAAATCACTTACTAAATTAGATGTTCTGGAAGGTGTGTTTCCATTTTTATCCAAGTATAATTTAATTCATTTGTCTTTTATCATTTCATTTTTGTTTTATTTTAGTTGAATTACATGGTAAAAAGCAAGAAATAAATTCTGAAAGGGAAGCTCATAAAGTAACTAAAGAGCAGTTGGAGAAGGCTCTTAGGGATGTTAAGAAGAAAAATGTCCTGAGTCTCGAAATGGAAGACTATGAAAGGTCTATGAAAGAACTTACAACCAAGATGGAAGATAATAAAAAGAAAATTGTTCAAGTATAATCAATTTTTATTTACTGTTACAATTCATTTGTTACTTATTTATTAATAAATATAAAAATACAATTTAATATCGATTTTTAGATGGAATCTACTATTGACACACAAGAAGGAACCATAACTGCTATGAAAACTCAAATTAAACTATTAGAGGAGCAGATAAAAACGGAAGAAACACAAAGTAGATTATTACGAGAAGAATTACACCATGCTGTTGAAGAAGGAAAAGAAAAAGACAATATAATTAATTCAAAAAAAGATGTTATTACAAAGTTAATGCATGATCTTGAAGAAGAGAAAAGAAAAATAGAGGAAACTAATTTAGAAATGACAGCATTACTTAGTGAAAAAGAGAAAATTATAATAAATTTAGGGGAAGAAAAATCAGAATTAAATAACAAAATGAAGAGGTTAGAGTTCAAATGTGGTGACGTCAATGACAAATTACGAATTACAAATATTGAACTGTCTGATCTAAAAAGCGAATATACTAGTTACAAGGTAAGATCTGATAATTATAACTATTGGTCTTTCTTATTTACGTGATATAATAATAATAATTTTTTTTTTATGTAAGGTAAGAGCTCAGGCAGTGCTCCGTCAGAATCAGACTGTCGATCACAGTCAAGAAGAACAGCTTAAAGAGGAAATGGCAGTACTTAAAGCTGAAACGGAAAATATTAGTGCTAAATTATCTGTATTGCAGTAAGTTTCTTGATACATTGAATTGTTTATGCAAAATTTAGTTATGAAACCAGCTTTTGTTTTATTTTATGGCCATAATGAAGTATCAGGAATTTCTCGCTACAGCCTCGTTTCCATTAAAGTTAAAGGGTAAATTTAGTTTTGTATTTAGCTATATAGTGTTGTAGTGCAAAGAAGAATTACATTATATTGTTTTAAATAAGTAAAAAATTTTTTTTTTCATGTATCTCATAATATTAGTAATAATGTAACAATATCAATGTTATATGTCGCTGTTAGGTTTTTAACAAAATAGGTTTTCAAAATTGTAAAGAAATTAATTCTATATAAACAGGGGACAGTATTCAGAACAGAGCTTGGAAGCAGAAGCAGCTCGGAAACGAGCCAATGAAGCATCCAACGAGGCATCACGTGCTCATCAGCGAAATACACGCTTGCAAGCAGATCTCACTCGCTTGGCCCAGCAATTGGAGTCGGAGAGGTCGCAGCATAAGCTACAGGTAACTAGATTTATTTTTATGTTATAGAGGACTAAGTATACTGTAAACATTAATGTGTTCTGCTTTGAAAGGTGTTGAGCAAGTTAAATTACTGGAGTAGAGTAATGGACTTAGTATCTCATCTTTCAATAGAGAAGAAGACAACATGGTAAAGTGTTTGTCATACTAATTAGCACCCCATAATTTTTATTATGTGGTGCTAGTTTAAAAAATACAGTTGTTTTTTTATTAAATAATAAATTATTTAAAAATATGTACATTTATTTCAGGTTTCTACTTTGACTCAATGCTATAAAGCACAAATTAGTGAATTAGAGACAAAACTTCAAAGAGAGACAGAAATATTGCAAACTCAACTAGCAGCTGCTCAAGAAAAAATTAAATCGGGCATGATGGATAACAATTCTAATGTTAAACCGTACATGTTGCCAGTTATTCCTAAGGATGAAAGCAGTGATGGAGAAATGGACTTCAATGTGTCTTTAATACCCAGAGAGGAGGGAGAGGTAAACATTTATAGATTTTACCCTTTTTTTTTTCATGTGTACATTGGGTAACACAACCTTAATATAACATGGTGTTGGTAGCAATGAGTCCATAGATGGTGAAGCATGCTAGCTTGGAATATTATGACTCCACACTTTGACAGCCAGAACACAATAATTCTGTTATGGTGCCAGATTTATATACTGAGAGTGTATTCAGCCAAAAGGATTGAAGGAAACTACCTCCAACTTAATTTCACAATATGTGGCACTGGAATTAACCATCATTGTATTACAAATAAGTTTAATTAATATATCTTTCTCTGTTGAACACAGGTTCCTTCCGTAAAACATCATTATGCTCGATTTTTCTGAATGATGGTCTTAAATTATTTAAAACTATTATTGAACTAGCGCCAAAAAAAAAACACGCGAAATAAAACTAAAAGTAATATTTTACACAAATTCTTTAAACTTTTTTCTTCTCTTGTTTGTAAACATTTTAAATTGGTTGTTGATCAGGGTTCAGAATCCGCACCATCCCCCCCTTTATCTAAATCTTTCATATCAAATGCGAGTGGCAGACGTTCTCCTATGCCATTGGAAAGATTGCTGGAGGAAGGAGTTCCTGATGACGAAGCACTAGATACGTCATCGCTCGCTCTTACTTCAGAGCAAGAAATAGATGATTTAAAAAGAAAATTACAAGCACAACAACAAAAGTAAATTTATTTAAATATTTGTTCATAGTTTGATGTATAATAATTAAAAATTTTAAATTGATTCTTTAAAGATTAAAATTTATTACCTAATTAATATTACTTTTCCACAAACTTTCGATTTTGGTATTAAACTAAAATTGTTTTTTAAATAATCAATTGTTACATGTCATTTACATAGCACCCACTACAGAAAAAAAAATAGAGAAAAGAAATCCATTGGGATTTTTTATGAATGTCCCACCATGTTTTTTCAAAATCTTGGAATAATTTAAAAGGAATTATTTACAAATGCTATTATCTATTATGTAATCATCCACTCTATAGTATTCTTTATCACATTATTTTATGTGTAACCAAACGTTAAGTTATATACAAAAACGTTGTAGATTTACATCCTTCGCGCGCAGTGATTAAGCGCTTCCCTTGTAACACGGGCGTTACTGGTTCAATGTTGGGCTTACGTCTTCCCTTAAATGTTGGCAAAGGTCAAACAACTGCGTGTTTATTTGTAATGTAGGGTGAAGCACGTGACCATATTGCTTGCGGAGTCTGAGCGCGAATGCGCGCGCATGGGCCAGTTAAGCGAACTGCTCAAGAGCGAACTCCGTCGTGTGCGCGGTGCTAACACGCAAGCGCACAACACTGAGTATATGAAGAATGTCACTTTTAAGGTATTCACATTCACTCTATTTTTTAAACGATTTCGGAGGCAGAGGTGCGACGACGCGTTAATTACACGTCCAGACCAACAGAGTGTTCAGTGTGTGTTACCACGCCCAATAAAGTGTGGGTGCACGCAGCATCTGTATCAGTATTCTTTATTCAATAACCCTTCGTCCGATAAAGCTATAGAACGGTTATCACATCTTTGTTAGATATGTATAGATCTGACTCTGTTTCACTTTTCTCTTATATCAGTTTCCGCCTCTTCGACCTTTTCTTATCCAATATTGTCTTACTTCTCTCCTTTCTCTTCTATATATAAAATAATTTACATATATTTGTATATATTTAGTGTTTGTGTCTGTGAGAGTATATATGTGTTTTGTTTTTTTTTGTTTAGTTTATTTATTTTTTCTTTTAATTTAATTTTCTTTTCTTTTCTTTCATATTTAGCTCGCGGATACCGGATGCTCGAGTCTTGAGTGTGATGAAGCCGCAGTAATTGCTCCCTGATGCTTCTTTTCTAGAAAGTGTTTCCATGACGTAATAGTGGAAATAAATTTTAATTGCTCTATACAAGAATGACACAAGATTGGAAAAGATTTCTCCGACTTTAGCTTAAAGATGGCACTCAATAATAATAATACTATCTTCTCGTCTCGTGAACATCTTGCCCGGTTCGTCCCTTCGTTATAAAAAAATATTTATTATTTAAATTTTTATTTCAGTTCCTTACTTTACCCCCCGGTGATGAACGTAGCCGATTGATACCGGTTCTTCAGAAGATTTTAACCTTAACACCTGATGAAACTCAAAAAATACAAGCAATTGCAAAAGGTAATATATATATAATTGATACATCATTTTGAACAAAAAATACAAACTATTTAATTTTGCCATCGGTATTAACGTTTCTTGTAATTTGAAGGTCCTTGATTGAATTTTGGAAAAATAACATGAAGTTTGTTTGGCGTTAGGTTCTTGTCGCCTCGGTCGTAATAAAATTGATAGTGGTAGTGTTTTTTTCTAATCCACCACAAACCATTGTATCTTACTCTCCACTACTTAGTGAGACCACCCTCGTATTGGTAATCTGCCGCCGCAACAGTATTGCTGAGTATCGTCTGCTGCCTCATTATCATTTAATACCAAGAGAAATTGTGGTAGTGTTAGACAATTACACATTAAAATTAATAACTCGTTTTTAACAGGACATGATCCAAATGCAAGTAAAGGCTGGGGAAGCTACCTACCATGGCCTGGAGGCAAGTAAAGCACTTTCATTGGTGAAAATTTAATACAAATATTAATGATTGTAATCTATAAAAAATATATATTAACGGACTTAAGACAAATTTTAGTCACTGTTAGAATTTGAATATGTTAATGTTACTTACAGCAAATAGTAGTAAATATGTCTTAGTATTATGTAAAAATGAAAAATGTTTGCGTTGCTATTCAGTAATATTTATTTCACAAGTTATTCCAAAATATTGATGTTAATATCGATAAAATATATTTATAAATCACGAAATCTCTTAAGCAACATGAAGGTTGTTAAACCTAGTTATTTGTTTCGGTTTTTTTTTAAAAAAAGTGTATTTTATATCTATCGATAATTTAATAAAATTTCCTGAATAAATGTGAAAGAGGCAAAACTAAGAAAAAAGTTATAATGTAAATAATTAAAACTGTAGTATTTATTTGACTTTATTTCACGAGAATAGTATATGAATAGTGATAGTATATGATAAAAATCATAGTAAATAATCGTTTTTTATTTTATCTTAATTATGTTTTAATACTATACTCTGCCAGTTTTAGCATTGAAAGCTAATCTAAAAAGGTAATGTTTGGATCAAGAAAGCAATCAATGTTTTTTTTTTATTTCATTTCGACAATTTAAAATATTAAATACTTAAATATATAATGAGAATTAAATTTGATGAATTTATGAAGAATCTTAAATATAAGACGTAATCAGGTATTGTGATCATTTTATAGCAATAAATAATTAAATAAATTTATACATCTTTTATTTTATGCGTTCTTTCTTGTTTAAAAATTATATGCTACGTGCGGTTTCGCCGGGTACTATTGTTGTTGTTACACGGAATCTTTTATCAATTTCTTAGTTGAAAGTTCTCAGTAATTATAAACTATTAAAATTAATGATACATTGTCTCAATTTTTATTTGGTATAGTGAAATCAATGATGTCGACACAGGCAACAAAATCAAGTTCTGGTATTCTGATCGTTAGGAATAGGTAATACGTAATAACATAACTGCATAAGACAACTGTGTTGAAACAGAATATGGATGAAAGCAAAGAGTATATTTCAAACCATTAATTTAGATTTTGTTATTATACCGTAATGTAACCCGACGCCTCATTCACTATTAAGTGAACCACCTCCTCATTTTATTACTTAGACAATTTATAAAACTTCTACATATTTATTTTGTTCTTTAAACTTATGATTAAGTTCAGTAGTGAGCGACAGTAAACAAGTTTCGTAAATAATGAAGTTTATTTTAGGAATGGAAAGAAATGGCAAGCTACCAAGGTATGAAATATAAAATGGCGAACAGAAACAAAATCAAAGAATGAAATCTTACAAAAATATTTTAAAATACTTATAATAATATCCTTTACAATAAATCGAAAGAAAATGCGTTGATTAATTGACACAACGATATAACTTTTCCTGTTAAATTCTTATTTTTGAAAACCTCAAATTACTCTGTACATTATGTTTTAGACTTTTTAAACAAACAAATTAAGAAAAATGTTTTAATTGAATTTATCCAGTTATTTTAAAATACTTTGTAAGCCATTGTATATTGATTATAAATGATAAAATGTTATATAAAAATTTTAAGTATCAGCGAAAAACAAAGTAGTTGTAAACTGATAGTACCATTATCAAAGAGGAATTTGGTGTTATTTTCTGTTACGAACAACACCAGCCATAAACGTTAGGATGTGAAAAATATATCTAATACATCCGGATTTACACAAAACAAATTATTTTAAAACAACGTAATAGATACAAATGGTATTCTTGTTATTAATTTATTATTTTTTCTTCATTATTCGCCTGTATTAAATAACAAGTTTTATTTAAATTCGATAATATATTTAAAAAAGACTGAATTTGATTTTATTGATTTCAATTCCCGGGGAAAGGAACTACGGCGCATGCTTGAAAATTGGTTGGAAAATTCGCGACAGCAGCTGCAAAGGTAAGCTCCTACATTTTATTTTATATTTTAAATGTTGTGAATATAACAATATCGGTAAGAATAGAATTTAAGACACATTTCTTGTTTGTAAAAAGAGTTTGCTTTAATTTTGTAAAAATTTTATCTTTTGAAATCGTAAAAAATTACCGGTGTCGATTTTTCTTAATTACGCAATTTTTTATTTAAATGCTATAATTTACATTAACAATAGAGACCGTGATTAAAATGTAATTTGATATTGTGAAAAAGTATTGTAAAGGCAAATATTTTTGTATAATACGTTATTTTTTGAAAAAATTTAAACATACGATAGAGTAATTTATTTTAATAGAAACATCAAACAAATTTATTTGTTTGATTAATCTTATTTCATAATATTTTCTATATTTAAATTTATTTCCAAATTGTATATTGTCATAGTTATAATTGACATATTGCAACATAACTTTGAACTTTGAAGTCATATCTGTATTAATTGTGTACATTATACATAAATTAATATAATTCCCTGAGATATTCACAAAATGGTGGCATGCGTTGATGTCGATGAGTCGATATTGTGCACGTGCCATTATTCTCACTGCGAAAATTCTAATTCTGCATCGTCCTGACTTTTGCATATAATTTAATCTTAGACGTTTGCTATGTTTAGAATGAATGCCCTCACTCAGTGTTGGTAATGTGCAATAATTAAATCAACGAGAGAATTTCGCTGTTATTAAATTAAATACAAATGAAGTTAAACGTTTGCTTATCAGTCGGTGGAATGTGTATATGCGAAATGTTAAATAATAGTTAGTTTTTATTTAAATAGAGCATATTCTAAGTGTGATGCATGCACTCCGTGCACGATGTAAGTTAACTAAGCCGGACCCAATATGACAAATTGTCTATATTTGGGTGGAAGCTGGCTGTATCGACGTTCCGGACGTCCTGTGCGCACGCTCCAAGCTGAGTTCGATCTCGTCCCAGAATTTTGCCGAGGTAGGGAGTTGCTCGTATTACCGATCGAGAGTGCATTGCATTGTGCGTTTAACTTGCGGTGAGTTCACTGATTTATTGGTTTTCTACTTAATGGTTTTGCGTATTTAATAATGACTTAATTTGATAATAATTACGTTAAACGGTAAAAAAATTATCAACCTGTGTTTAATATGTCATAAAATGAACATAATTTAAAGAAACGTGAATTTAATTGTTACATCAATGTTTCAGAAATTAATTTTAACTACATATTAATTAATCGTAAACTTAAGCAGATTTAATTTTTAAATACGTAATAATTTAAACAAAAATTACTATTCCAAATATCGATATAAATTATGAAACAATTAATTTTTTTTTATAATACATACTGGAATTTTTACGAAGAAAATTCTAAACATGAAAAATCTTTAAAAGAGTTTAAAAAATTCTGTTAATAATTACTAAATTGTTCATTATCTATTATTTTTAATCGTTCAAATGTTAAAATGGTGGTAAGACTTTATTTTATTGTAATAGTCGTTAGTCACATATGGTACCAATTGCAGAGACCGCCTAGTGGTCTCAAACTGCATCGATTTTGTTACATTAGTCCACGCCTATTGTTTTTTTCTCCACACCTACAACTATGAGTATACTAATTTTAAATTCACTCATTGAAAATAAATATTTATTTCTTAAACATTTTTAAAAATCGTAACTTTTAGCAGGTTTCTTGAGGTTACAACTGTTCATCGTTAAAATGGGTAAGGAGAAGACTCATATTAACATCGTCGTGATCGGCCATGTCGATTCTGGCAAGTCCACTACCACCGGCCATCTCATCTATAAATGTGGCGGCATCGACAAGCGTACCATCGAAAAATTTGAAAAGGAAGCGCAGGAGATGGGAAAGGGGTCTTTTAAATACGCATGGGTAAGTATATCGATGTTATTTTTGAATGCTTTCGAATGTGCCCCTAATAAATATTAGGAGTAGAAGTAGATACAGTACCTAATATTTTTTTTATTTTTATTTGGATAAGAGCACTGATCTGAAGACAAATTTTGATTAAATATTAATCCTCTGTACTTTTCTAAGAATTAATTATATAGGGGTGTAAGGGGTCCCGCACAACAACTCACAGGATCCAAAACAACCTCATCTGCTCGTGATGGACCCTAATTAACAATCGAGGCTCTGGCTCCCATCAAACCTCATTAGGCCAGCTTGCGGCTTGCTTGCTTACAAACTACGGTCTCTAGTGCCCGGCGTTGTCGCAGCCATGGTGACTGGAAGGTCGCGAGAAGCAGCAGGATGCGAGCAGTGCAGGACTGATCGATGTGAAGATCCTTGGGCGAGGCCTTTGTCTAGCAGCGGACGTCTATCCGCTGGTGATAATGATGATGATGATAATTGTATTCTTAAAAAAAAACATTAATACTTTTATCTTATTTTTTAATTTTTGTTCCAATGGACTTCAACTATAAATTTTGTTAGACTACGAGGATTAATACAACAACTTCTCGGATATTTTACCGAAGGTTCTAGACAAGCTTAAGGCCGAGCGCGAGCGCGGTATCACCATCGACATCGCTCTTTGGAAGTTTGAGACTGCCAAGTACTACGTAACAATTATCGATGCCCCCGGCCATAGGGATTTCATCAAAAACATGATCACCGGAACTTCGCAGGCAAGTGGCTATAATAAAGATAATGTAAAAGGAAATATGATATTTTTGCTGTAACAAAAACAACTTTTTGTATCTCTCAGTCCACTACAAAAGAATAAATAGATGATGAAATTAAAGTATACATTGAAATTAATTTATGTAATAAGTTAATAAAATATCGCAAAAAAAATAGCTTATTTTATTATTAGTCTCAAATACTATTGTACTAAATAGCTAAGATGGTCGCTATTGGTGCTTTCGTTTCGATAAATATCGCTTATAACTATTTCTGTTACCAAATTAATAGAATTTATCTATTCAGAAAATGTAACATTTTATACGTTTACCATTACTTTAGATCAATAACAATCAGTCATTATAATATTAATTTCATTGAATTAGAGATTGTATATCAAGACATAACTAAAAAAATTGCTATTGCGATAGCCGTAACCAAGTCCTGTTTATACCAAAAGAAAAATGTCAACTTTTTCATTATTTAAATTTATTGTTTATAACGTAAAAACACGTACAAATAAAATTTATTAGCCCATTTTATTATTTAAAGAAGACATACCAGATGTTTACACAGGTACAGAAGGCATAACCTTGTTATTAAACAGAAATTCAAGGATGACTTTCTCAACAGGCCGATTGTGCCGTGTTGATTGTGGCAGCCGGTACTGGAGAGTTCGAAGCAGGCATCAGCAAGAATGGGCAGACCCGCGAGCATGCCCTACTTGCTTTCACACTGGGCGTCAAGCAATTAATCGTCGGTGTCAATAAGATGGACTCGACGGAGCCGCCGTATCACGAGGCCCGCTACGAAGAGATCAAGAAGGAAGTATCTTCTTACATTAAGAAGATTGGTAAGAAATGCAAAGGCAATCATTTGTGCTACTTACACGTAAATAAAAATTCATAGAATAACAGATAAAAGTAACTTCTTATTTCCGTGTTTCGAAACAAAAGAAACGATTCAGAAATGAAAATTGTTCTTAGGATACAACCCAGCCACCGTAGCGTTCGTGCCGATCTCTGGCTGGCATGGCGACAACATGCTGGAGCCATCGGACAAGATGCCCTGGTTTAAAGGGTGGACGATTGACCGCAAGGACGGCAAGGTCGAGGGCAAGTGCCTCATCGAAGTAAGTAAAAGATTTAGTCCCGCTGCGCTTATTTTTACCATTAATAATTTCCGATTCGATGAAAAAAAAAAATTACCAAAAACTAACTAATGTTAAATGGAACTTTTTCACTTTCCCATTCTCAGGGTTATTACCCAATATTACCAAATATTTCTTAAAAGTTACTGTATTTTTATTTATAAAAAGGTAATGAAGAAATACATATTGAATGTACATTTCCTCCTCCGTGATTCTCCTATTGGCTGAGAATACGGTTAGTACATATTAACATAGGTGCATAAAGCAGTTCCTACCTTGTCGCGGCGGTCGGACTCAGTAGCCGTGGCTTGGTCACCCACGGTAAAGCTAGAGGAATCTATCCGGTCGTTTCGAGGTGGCTGCTCAAGGTGAGCTCCGTAGAGTCGCGGAGGGAGAAGAGTGTCGGTATTGCGATTCGCCGCTATTCTTACCTTCCGCAGCCGTATAACGGTTGGCGGTGGAACTTAAGATCAGATCTACTGCAGGGAGTCGGGGGAGTTTTCTCTCTTGGCTCCTCTGGACTCAGGGTGACGAATTCTTGGGGATCTATTGTTCAGGTGACTATAAGCGGATAAGAGGAGGGTGCACTATACATAGGTGGAAAGGGGAGTGTCACCCCGAGGTGGGGCTGCATGGTACAGCTGGCGCTGGCGGGGTCGCGGAAGTGTGCGAAATCGTTTCCGTAACTCTGCCGTAAAAGCGACTAAGGTGGAATATTGTGGGGTTTTAGTCGGTGCAAGTCGAATATAACCTGTCTTTCCCCCGCGAGGCTAAGTATGCGAAATCGTTTCCGTAACTCTGCCGTAAAAGCGACTAAGGTGGAATATTGTGGGGTTTTAGTCGGTGCAAGTCGAATATAACCTGTCTTTCCCCCGCGAGGGTAAGTATGCGAAGGCATTTCCCCCACGTTAAGCTAAATAAAAAAAGATGCATAAACCATTTAACAGTTTTCTTAATCTGATTGCCAAACTTCAGTTTTAAAAGGGCACCTCATGATGATGATAATACAGCAGTCCCGGAGCGGGGTTTTAACCGT
Source organism: Ornithoptera alexandrae (assembly GCA_029030555.1). Lineage (NCBI taxonomy): Eukaryota > Metazoa > Arthropoda > Insecta > Lepidoptera > Papilionidae > Ornithoptera > Ornithoptera alexandrae. Next base: position 5,163,555 of record JARDVY010000023.1, on the reverse strand, counting down.
GCATAGATAGCTTTAGGGAGCCAGCGGTATGCGTTCCGAACACAAAATCTGACTTCTACGGATGCTGAAGTCGATCATTTACACAAAATCCAGAAGGCAGAGTATCGTTACCGTTTATCATACCACGTCCTATCTTCCCATACTTAAAGAAACCAAACAATATCAATTTTTGCGCGGTTTAATTAAAAAACAGTATTCCATTCATTTTTTGTTGTACGGTAGGCGTTGGACGCAATCCAGCCTCCGTCTCGGCCGACGGAGAAGCCATTGCGCCTGCCGCTGCAGGATGTGTACAAGATTGGAGGCATCGGCACAGTGCCCGTTGGTCGCGTTGAGACCGGAATCCTCAAACCCGGTTAGTTTCTATTACCGATCATTGATCTTCATAGAATGTAAGTTACATGGACGTCGTAAAATAAAATTGTCAAGATCCCAATTATGTACTGAATGTATGGCGGAGGAGTATGCAACATATGGAGGATCCAAAGGATTTATTGATTTTTTTACTTAGGTATGGTAGTGGTGTTTGCCCCGGCGGCGATAACAACTGAGGTTAAGTCTGTGGAAATGCACCACGAGGCGCTGCAGGAGGCCATGCCCGGTGACAACGTCGGCTTTAACGTCAAGGTATGGTATACAATTGACAAAACCGTAACCTGTGAAATATAATCTGTGTCCTTGTGAGTCAAACTTCTCCCTTTGTTTTGTAGGAAAAATAACAATTAAGCGGATAGTAATCTTATATGGCCTTAAATCTATTTATATATATTAATACTAAAGTATCTGTTATAGAACGTATCGGTAAAGGAGTTGCGTCGCGGTTATGTAGCCGGAGACTCTAAGAACTCGCCACCTAAGGGCGCTTCTGATTTCACCGCTCAGGTGAGTTGTTTAATTTTTTTATATATAAAGGCCACCTGCAAATTTTTAAGGAGTTAGTTCGATTTCAGTGTTTTTTTTTTTATTGAAAAGAGTACCTTGTAATTAGGTAAAAACTAAATCAACGGAAGATAATACGAATAGATTTTTCATCTTATCGTATAGAGTTTTCAGGAAAAATAATCATTAATTATTTTTCCTGAAATTTTTTATATTTATAAAATGAAAATGAGTTTTCTATGTTGGCCAATCACGTGACACCTAGTGAACGTATCGACATAAGAATATGAACATTCAATGCGAAATGATTTGTGGATGGTTATAGGCTATTTATTTTTTTAATATTATGGATCTTTCATGATTTTATTTCTAATTAGCTTTTATAAACACTTTAATTCCGTATTAATTATGCTTTGATAGTAAGTTATTTGTAGTTGCGCTTACTCTCGAAGAATATTTCAGAAAAATTTTAAGAGTAATAATATTATATTACGGCCAGCAAAATGGACGGGGAACAGCTAGTAATTATATAAAATTAAAATGTGCCAAATGCTTACATTTAAAAAGGAAATAAATATCTTATTTCACCAATATTTAGGTGATCGTGCTGAACCATCCAGGACAGATTAGCAACGGCTATACGCCAGTGCTGGACTGCCACACCGCGCACATCGCCTGCAAGTTCGCCGAGATCAAGGAGAAGTGCGATCGCCGTACCGGTCCGTTATTTAACGCATGAATTATTTAAGTAAACTTGTTATAGGCTGGCAGTAGTACTAAATATCAGATGTATAAAAAAATTCAGTAAATCGTTGCAGATAAGCTGATACAGATCTCGCCAATTGAGAATACACTTTTCCAAAATTACCACATAGTATGCCAAACGCCGTTCAAAATGAATTTTCCAACTCAGGTAAAACCACAGAGGTGGAGCCGAAATCGATCAAGTCTGGGGATGCGGCTATCGTGACTCTGGTGCCGACCAAAGCCCTATGTGTGGAGTCGTTCCAAGAATTTCCGCCACTGGGACGCTTCGCCGTGCGTGACATGCGTCAAACTGTGGCCGTGGGCGTCATTAAAGTAAACCCAACTATTTTTACATCGCCTTTAAAAGCGCAATAATCATGAGATCATTTAGTTATAAACGATGAATGCATCTACTTCAGTTTTTACTGTTGGTAAGAGATTTCTCTTAGAAACCGCTTCGGTAGATACCACCGTAGCGTTTTCTTCTTTCACCAAACAGTACTTTGCAAACATTACTATGATGCAATTTGGAGGTCGTCACTCTTACTGAAATTACTGGGGTAACATCTTGTTTCATGGCGACGAGTACAAATTGTGTGAAACATTGTATATCATAATAAGTGCCGCTAGCCTTGTCACACACACGCAGGTCAATGATTCGTTTCTGGTGCCACAAGATATGGAGTTCGGTTGGTGGTGGTGTATTTCCGAATCCGCCTGTTCAGCTACAACTCTTATTTTTTAAATCACTCGCCAAAATAGCAAAACATTTTTTCAGGTGTCAACTAGCGTTAGTGCTCTGAACGGCACATGCCTCACTGTCTCTGATATCAATGACATTTAACGTCATATGAAATTAAGTGTTAAACGGTTGTGAATAAAAAAGCTTCACACCATAACTTTATTTAATTTCAGAGCGTTACTTTCAAGGAGGTAACTACAGGTAAAATCACCAAGGCCGCCGAGAAGGCCCAAAAGAAGAAATAACTATGGGGCACATTAATCATTATACTGCAGCCGGTAGCTATCGCCGTCTGCATCACTGCGCCATCCCTTCCACCCCTCTTTGTCCTTGTTCTTCCCTACTCCCCTCTCCCTTATTCTATGGCTCCTCGTGTACCCCGGGATGTAAGGCGCTTGCCGAGCGATTGCTCCGCTGCACCGGTTATCACCAAGTCCCCACCGTTGTCGTGTCCCTGTGTCTTCAACGATCATAGCTTCTTCACTGGTGACATCAACACCCCTATTACGTGCATTTATCGTAGCGAGATACCATTAAAGTTAGTTCGTTTTAGTTACGCTTATATGTTAAGTTTATGTATTTGTGATTATTTTAGTCGTAAGTTGCTCGCCAAGTTTGAGTTTCCGCACTTAAAAGCTCGTTACGTTTTATTTTTCCATCGCAAAGAGTTTAGGAGGAAAAACAACGGCACGATTATTGGATTTTTAAACCATTTCACTACGTCGTGCTCATTCATTCGTTTCGTTGTGTAAATTATATTAAACTTCGTGATTTTTTTTACATTCAAATTGGATTATTGTTAATATCGTTCTGAGATAATTTTTTGTGTTGTTTAACTTAAATCTTTTATTTGAAAGTAATCCTTTCAAGAAGTTATTTTTCTTACGGTAGTGGATATGGTAGGGTTTTAAGAGTAATGCAAAACATCAGAGTGTATAAAAACGAGGGACGGTTTAGAACCAGTTCCCATTTAGTGAATTAGCAGTACGATTTAGAAACGTTTAAAACGTTTTGATAGAAATTTGAGAACTGTAAAGTGTAGAAAATCTATTTTTGTTCCTGTTGTTTCTTTGTAAAAGATAATTTGGGATTCGAATATTATCTAAGTGTGAAGGTTTAAACATTCAATTTAAATAGGCCGTATTTAGATTGTTTTATATTAAATATTTCATACCGGTATGGAAAAACTTAACTCATTTTAAGCTAAATGTATCTTTGTAATTTTTTCAATGATTTTGTAAAGACCTTAATCCTGATAAAACCAATAAAGAAGCTACTGGTATTCATTAGTTTTATTTTACCTTAAGATTTATATTCCCATTGCCGGACCTAAGCTTCTCCTAAATACTATGTTCATCGGTTCTGTATATAGTACATGGATAAAGTTTTTAGTCGGGTACCTTGCAAATTGACTTCAGAATTGTTAACATGTTCCAATTTTAAAAGTCTAGAGCGTATACAGTTTGGTAAAAAAAATCCAGTAGCATTTAGTTTGCTAAAAATGCATTCAATAACTGTTAATATGCACGAGTGTGTGTAGACTTAAGCAACATGAATCTATTATAGGAATTATATCGATTCCTTAACTTTTGTAAAACATGCAAAGGTTAATTCTGAAAGAGATGACTGAATTTGAAAATAAATAGTAAGTAATAATCAATATCAAATAAATTGGTTTAATGATATACATGCAATGATTTAATGACATATATGCTGCAATATTATCATGTAGGAACATATGCGAAGCGGATACACAGGCGAAGTGGATAGATAATAAATTTTCATGTTTTTTGTTATATTGTTGATCTAAGGAACGATTTCCAAGTTTAGTGTTCTCAATAATACATAAAACCCTTAATAAAATAATCATGTAATAATTTTTATTCATTGTTAAACTTCAGTATGAAGAAGGCATTTCATGATAATGATGATAACGAGTCATTTTGATTTCAGCAGGCCAAAACTAGACTTTCAAGAAGTTTATTCATATAATTAAAATTTTATGAAAACGCTATGTTTTTCCATTCATGAAAAAAAAAATATAACAGGAATCTAAAGCAAAAGAAATAAAATTACTTTTTGTCAATTTGACATTATGATTTTGACAGGTTACGCTTGTGTGTCAATTTCCGTTATTAAGTGATTATAGACTGGTTTTACCTGCTGATATTTACGCTACTAGACTGTATCTGTGATAACGAAACATGATGACGTGTGCATGGCCGCAAGTGAAAGTAAGTTATTAGTGGAAGGAGTTGTTCGAAGGTCTTCGATATCAGTTAAACGTAGACTTGCTCACAGTTCGTCTTCGATTGTGGTTACGTGCACTCGGGTCTACTTATCTCTGTACTTCGTAAACGATGTGTGGAATATTTGCTTATATCAATCATCTTACGCCGAAAACGCGTCGGGAGATATTAGAATTACTTGTAAATGGTCTTAAGCGCTTGGAATACCGAGGATATGATTCTGCTGGCGTTGCTGTCGATGCCGCTGACGAAAAAGACATAGCGGTTGTTAAAAGAAGCGGGAAAGTAGCGGCCCTTGAAGAATTACTTCAGGAACGTAGTGTTGATTTGTCTGTTGATGATAGTGTGGATTCTCATTGTGGAATTGCACACACCCGATGGGCCACTCATGGAGAACCAAATGCTATAAATTCACATCCTCAACGTTCTGGCGAGGACAACGCTTTTGTTGTTATTCACAATGGCATTATTACAAATTACAAAGAAGTTAAGACTTTCCTGGAAAATAAAGGCTATACTTTTGAGTCTCAAACTGATACAGAAGCCATAGCCAAATTGGTTCACCACATTTACAGTCAACATAAAGACTACAGCTTCCAGGAATTAGTTGAACAGGTAATCCAACAACTTGAAGGAGCTTTTGCTTTATGTTTTAAATCACGCTATTTTCCTAATGAATGTGTAGCCACTAGACGTGGTAGCCCCTTACTTGTTGGAATTAAAACAAGACGTAGACTTTCAAGTGATCATGTACCAATCATGTACACTAATAATAAAGCTACAAGAGGAGTGGTACCCTCAGTACCTCGTGTAAATAGCCATGCACACTTTGAGCCAGAAGAAGAAAGGGATGTTGAGTATTTCTTTGCTTCTGATGCATCTGCAGTAATTGAACACACAAATAGAGTCCTTTACTTTGAAGATGATGATGTTGCTCATATTAAAGATGGTGTTCTTAGTATTCACCGTATGTCCGGTAGTAGTAGTGACCCTCATCAACGTGAAATTTTAACTCTTAAATTAGAGTTGCAACAAATAATGAAAGGCAATTATGAGTATTTTATGCAAAAAGAAATTTTTGAACAGTCAGAATCTATAGTGAATACAATGAGGGGCCGTCTTAATTTTGCTGATGGTACTGTTACCCTTGGAGGTATTAAAGATTATGTTCCGGAAATAAAACGATGCCGGCGACTTATGTTGATTGGATGTGGTACAAGTTACCACAGTGCAGTAGCAACACGACAGCTCCTGGAAGAATTGACTGAGCTTCCAGTCATGGTAGAACTAGCATCTGATTTCTTGGATAGAAATACACCAGTTTTTAGAGATGATGTGTGTTTCTTTATATCACAATCAGGAGAGACAGCTGATACACTAATGGCACTTCGTTACTGTAAACGTCATGGTGCTCTTATTGTTGGTATTACAAACACAGTTGGTAGTTCCATATGTCGGGAATCCCACTGCGGTGTTCATATTAATGCTGGACCTGAAATTGGTGTGGCCTCCACAAAAGCATATACTTCACAATTTGTATCACTAGTTATGTTTGCACTTGTGATTAGTGAAGATCGCATATCTCTCCAGAAGAGGCGTTCGGATATTATTGCAGGTTTACATGAATTAGATATCAAGATTAAGCAAGTGCTAGCCTTAGATAGTAAAGTCAAAGCATTAGCAGAAGATCTTTACCGTCAACGTTCCTTACTTATTATGGGCCGTGGATACAACTTTGCAACATGTTTGGAAGGTGCTTTAAAAGTTAAAGAACTGACATATATGCACAGTGAAGGAATTATGGCGGGAGAATTAAAACACGGCCCCCTGGCTCTTATAGATGACTCCATGCCGGTCATGATGATAGTTATGCGTGATCCAGTTCACACAAAATGTATGAATGCATTACAACAAGTAACAGCAAGGCAAGGTCGACCAATAGTTGTCTGTGAAGAAGGCGATACAGAAACAATGAGTCTGGCGTCGCGGTATCTAGAAGTACCGAAAACTGTTGATTGTTTACAAGGTGTACTAACTGTAATACCAATGCAGTTGCTCGCTTATCACATAGCTGTTCTCCGAGAATGCAATGTAGATTGTCCACGTAACCTTGCTAAATCTGTTACTGTTGAATAACGGTTATAACAATGTTTATGATATATGGCGTTCTTTTTTTATATTCTTTTTATATTTATATATATATCTATTTATATTTTTATATTCTTTAGTTCAAACTATTTTCTATATTTTTAATTACCAGCAAAAAATACAAAATAGACAACAATTACAATAAAGTATTTAGCAGAAATGTCTATTGGTGCATACACATTACAATATTTTTAAAAACTTATAGGAATTATATACCTTTTTAGAAAGTTTGAATAATTTGATGTTAAAGTTTATTTTATAATAGTATGTGCTATTGCATCAATCTGAACAAGTGTGGATATATTAATATATCCATAACATTTTAAACATTCCTCTTCCACATATTATACTACTTATTATTTTTGAGCAACATTCCACTGCTTAATTGTTTATTCAATCTATTTAGTTATAAAATGTAATGATAGTTTTGCCTCTGCTGCTCTCCTTAAGCTTCTAATGTATTTCAATATAAATTTTCTTTTATTTTAAATATTTTATGCATACACCTTTAAAGGCATATGAATGAAACAGATTCTGCATATATAAGACAAATAACAAAAAATAATTAGTTATTTTTATAATATTATATTATGGTAAGTTATGTAAATATTTGATATAGAACTAAATGTAGTCGATATTCATTTTATACTATGCTATGAAAATGTAGTATATCATAAACAAAATCGAATTATGTTATTATAATATATAAAATCAAAGTTTTGTTACAATTTGTTTATACTATTTTTATTCATATTTCATACATATTTATTATAGGTTTGGAACTTGTAATATGCTTCGTCACTATCGGTGCTGCTTTATTAATATAAAAAACAAGGAAATTTAAATGACAAAAGTATGTATGATGAATATGTTATCTGCATATCAATATATTCATTGTGTTTTCAGTTTAGGTATTATATTTCGTCTTGCATTTAAATTTATATTGGTTTATAAATAGAAATATTAGTAACAAATATTTCATATTGAACACCAGTAGATCTTTATATACATAATCTTGTCGGGAAATGTACAATATTTTTGGAAATTTATCTCTTTGTTTCCTGAACAAGTTGCTAGTCAAAAATTTTTGTTTAGGTCATTTCATCATTTTGGAAGTTACTAAATATTGATTTATTTTTCTATTTCATATTTTTTCTTTAAATAGTTTAGACAATTAGTGCTTAGATTTGCTTAAATTGTTTTCATGATTATGTTCTTGTATCAGTGGTGGTGTTATGCCTTTCATGTGATAGTTATAATGTTAAATAAGAGTACATAATTTTTTACGCACATCATAGTATGCAGTATTTTTTTTCAATATTATGTTTAACAGATGACATTAAAAAATTATTTTTATTATTATAATAAATTTATATTTTCATTAGATATATTTTTAAAAATATAATTATATATGACAAAGCTCTTTCTTTTACTTGTAGTTGTTTTTTTTTTAAGTATTACGGTATTACCGTAATCTTTCGCTTCGTTTGTCTTTTTCCATCTAGATGGATACTTTTATCTGTAATCTAGATTACGGATAAAAATCAAAGAAAATGACAGCTTGTGTAAATGGCGGCATGTTTTGTTGCATTTACGTTTTAAACTCACATTTACACATAAAACTTGCTAATATGGCTTTTACATTATTACCTTACTTTACCTTGACAGCACAAATTTAGATCATTTACTATCATACCTCCAAAAAAATACCAAAAACAAATTATTTAAAAGAAAGCATATAGCCTAAAGAATAAGATTTGCAATAGTTCGACGATTGTTTTTGTAACTACATACAGTTGTTTTTATCGCCAATCAGTAATTTACACAACTGTTTTAAAATACTTTTCAAGCGAGTGAATTTTATTGTCTAATTTTTTTATTAATATACGAAAAGATGAGCAGATTGATCATTTGTCGGTAAGCGGTACCTACTTAAATCAGCTCAGTAAACATGAGATATTAAGGACGTTTACCACACCCCATGTCGTTTTTCACCTAAACAAGATAAACTGTCTTGGTACATTCAAACCGAACAGGGATTTGCATACTGTTGCTTGGTTGCAAGAATAGGTAAAATCGTACTTCAAATGTAATATGTATAAAGAAAGGGATTAACAGTGTTAACGCAAGTGTCGCAGAATTCTAACAAAATAAAAGCAGTGCTGCTTAACTGCATATGACGTGTAACGAAAACTTTAACATCCGAAATCGAAAATATAACTGCATCTTTTTTTATGTGGACACAGATACGGGCAGATAATTTATGTAATTCCTAACGGTAATAGAAGTTTTTATTGATAGCTATCTATCAACATGTACTTTATAACAATTAATATTAAATTACAATTTTTAAGGAGAACTGATAATCTAATTCTGCGAATAACATTTTACGTTATTACATATAGCATTAATGTTGCAAACAAGACCTTCGATAGAACGTTGTACTTTAGTGAGTGGCACATTCCTCGAAGTAATTGCTTGCGACACTATTGTGTTATTAAAGACGTTAAATGTTATTAATCATACCGTATGAATAAATTTTTTTTTAGCTAATGTACCTCTGAAAAGTTATTTCATAATTGATATTAGTTAATTAATACTAAATCGTAGATTACTTGAAATTCACCATTGGACTCGCAAATAAGTCATACCAATATGGATTTTTTAATAGTGAGTGTTAGGAAACCGCTTCCAAAAACGAAGACAGACGATATTATTAATGACACCTTTTATGATGGGACAGAAAAAAAACAATCCTGCTTAAAAAATAATAATAATTTTAAAACGTTTTATTAGCATTTTTTACGCTCCGTCATGTTAGTACAGCTAAATGAAACGATAGTTTCATAAAAAATATATTGCAAAAAAAAAACCAGCAATGAAACACAAAATCAAAAACAGCCGATTCTCGGACACGCGAACGCGCGGGCGCGGCGGGAACTCGAGATGTATTTGGTTTCAATTTGAACCTGATTTCATAGGGCCTTATTTTTTTAGATTGGCGCGGTGTTTTTAATCAGGATCGATTTTTTTTCCGTTTCGTCATCAAAGCTGTCATTACTATTATCGTCTATCTTCTTTTTTGGAAGCGGTCATCTAACACTCAGTATTTGAGTATCTTTAAAAGACTAATAATTTCTTTAAAATCAATAAAAAGGAAAAAATTAAAATGCTGCCTTTCTAGAACAAAGTTTTTGTTCACGTATATTTTAAAATATTTAAAAAAATTTAAAAGCATAAATAACTAGAATTATTCTTAAATGTTCCTGGGTATTGGTATTTGACCTTCAAAATGAATAAACTAGTTGACTAATAAGGAATCACGTCGAATGAAATATTTATAAACCCAATACCCTTCTAAATGTTAGACGGTAAAGGTCACTATATTTTAAGTGGAATGTCAACTAGAATGTCATTAAAATTAGGTGATTTAGTAAAAAAAATTTTTTGTTAATCATGCAACAAAAATAAATTCATGGCACGTAAATGAAATAAGGATTTTAAGCATGTAAGTATAAAATTATCTATTTACATATATGCATGTTTATATAATATTCGCCTTAAGGTGTATAATTAAATAATGCTTCAAAATACTTTATTGTTTGCAGATTTGAATGTATAAATTTTTCAATAGCCATTATATCAATACCGTTATTTAGAGATGGGACTTAATTGATTCTATCTTGATTATATCTATAAAGAGCAGCAATGCAAAATTTATTGTTTGAAATCACCGCTAAACCTTTTAAGATTCTGCAACATTATATACAAACGATAAGCATTCTGAAGTGTACTTCATATAATCTTGTATACTAATAAAAGACGACGTAGATTTAAAATTATCAAGGGACTGTACCCAGGTCCTTATTTATATTTAGATACATATGCTATCCTGGATACAGTTTAATTATAATGATTACGTTTTAAATTTGATTTGTCTTGTATTTATATGGATAATTATGTATCCATAAATCCGCAACTACCCAGCGTGGTGTATAAATGGCCTTGACTCCCTTCTTGTGAGAGAAGGCCCTGTAATCTCAACAGTGGGAATAACTTACAATTAAATCTAGTTATATATTGACACCAATTATATATCTTTATATATAAGAAGATAAACAAACAACAGAAAACTATGAGCAACTACATTAAATACGAAAAATCAACTTTCAACCAATATCAAAAAATTGATATCAGAATTTTAAAGCGACAGAGAAAGAAGTATTCACTGGTGATACCATAAGAATTTTTGTCGAAGATTTCAATAACATTGTCCTCTCTTCATTTATCATATAGCAGTGTGCAATTAGTACGTGCTAATTTTAGGGTCGCTAAATTACTGATATAATATATTTATAGGTGCTATTATAAGTGTCAAAGCGAGGAAGGGAATGTAATGTTGTGCAAACATCCTAACGGGCACAACATTGATGAACATGCGTACCGTTCACCGTTCTGGTTGTGCCGTCCTTCATTGTACATAAAATGTCAAATAATATAACCTTTTGTAATTATCAAAATTAAGAGTTTTAATCCGTCTGGTTTCATTTCACCACAGATAATTGAAAACTACAAGTAATGTATAATTCAAACGCAAGCTATGCAGTGAATAACACACCGTTTGGAAGTTAAAATACATAATTATTAGTCCTTTTTCTTTTTCTTATATAATATAGGTATTATTAAAGGAAGCATGAAATGTTTTTATTCTTTTTCATATATATTGTACGAAATTGGTAGACTATGTAAATAATAATAAGAAAATCTACTTAAGCAATATTTTATAATCTATCTTTTATCTACTGCTTTGATCTGATAAAATTTCAAGATCAAAGCACTTCTGGGTACTCGCCACAAACAAACTTGCCTTTGGCGATAAAAAATATATATAAAGATTCATTGTTATAGATAAGATAGTATTTATTTAGTTTTTATTCTATCCTGCTACAGTAAGGATTAACTAGATAAATTATTACTAGCACTCCGCAATAGCTGTTGATTTTATAAAGTTGTTTCACCTTTTAAAAGCTTTTTGAGCAATAAATTAAAAACTGAGTTAAGTCTCTAAATTTGATTGTTTTTTGATATATAACTACGAACTTCTTATTGGAAGACCTTTGCTTTAAAATTGGTCCCCAAGATTTAAAAAAAAATACTGTGTAAGCGATAAACATAAAAAAAACATTAATTTTAAAAATATTTGTTTCTGTACGGACCCTCCGTGCATTTAATAGTTCTTTTTGTTACAATATGTATTATTACGAAGCTGGTCGAAGAATTTTTTTATTTTCTATTTATCGTTGCTACCATATTTTGTAGGAAGGTATTATAAATAAAAATTTCAAAATTACAAATGTCGGGGAGCGTTTTGTACCGACTGGATATATGCACATATAATAACAAAATAAATTTCTTATGACGTGTTCTATATGATGGAGGTAAAGAATTATTGAGCTCATCGCCTTTCACGATGCGCCTAGGTTTATCAGTTCGATCACATACATTATACGTAGAGTGTATGTTATCCATAGATATTTGTACTACGTACAGTTTATCAATAAATTGATTGTTTTTTCTCCTTAGCAAAGGTTGTTTTTTTATAAAACATTTCGATCAAAAATGAGCAAAAAAATTCATGTGCACAGTATCAACAATTACGATATAAAAATTTTCTGCGATATGCAATGGCAATGTTACCTACCACTACATCTTAACCCACCGAAGGTTAGCTAGTAGAGAATGCCAAGAGGCATTAAGCCCACCCTTTGTGTACCTCGCTGTAAAGTTTTACAATAAAGAAAAAAAACTGTATTAGTTTTCGAGCGATTTATAAGTTTGCCAATTTTACAAAAAGTGACTTATGTATATCAAACACAGTAATGACATACCCCTGCGTTTTCAACAGTATCATATTTTATTTTACTTAAAGAAAATACTTGGCATACCGGCCCACACAGTGCCAAGGGCTGGAGGACTAAATTCCTCACCGTGTTCTCCATCTTTGCCAATCTGACAGCGTACATCCTTCAGAAGATGAAAACTCAGCTTTAATGTCTGCTTTTTAAGTCGTGCTGGAATATCCAGTGTTCTTTCTAATATAGCTTTCGACCATATTTCTATAATACGCTCCGCTATTTCCAATAAATATTCTAAATGTTGACTACTTTAAAGAGCATAAAAGAGGGAACGGCAATATTTATGGCATAAATCATTGATAAAATTTTATATAAATGTTATTGGACCATAGAACCTGCAGACAACAATATTATTGCATCCAAAATCATAATAATAATTAGTTTGATTCAATATCAAATAGGGACGCATTACAAAATAATGCGGTAAACTAATGTATTACCAAAAATTTATGAACAAAACTTTTGTGACTTTTAGATGACTAAATCATGTGGTATTTATTTTGAAACTTATTTCATTCATTTCGTAATATATGATCTACTGAAATTTATGCCATGCGTTGCTTAATACTCAATTGCAGTGTTCGTACAGAACGTTCATATGTACAGAAATCATAATCTGACGACGGGAGGTGTCGGTTGTTGGTGGGAGTGTTGTGTTAGCCGTGATCTGGGTCGTCTTGTGAAACAGAGAGAGGTGTGTACCGAACAGACAACAGACAGTGCGCAACACTAAACCAACTATGTTAGCAGCGGGTGCACGGGCGACCGTTGCCCTGAGTTACTCACACATTCTTATTCGAGACTTGTTCATGGTCCTTTACGTATAACTTTAAAATTGCATAAATTTACTGTCTTTCATGAAGGCACACCTTAAAAGCCTCACAAAAATTGATAGCGTTCTTAAGTACTTCGTACTTAATAACATTATTTTTTGAATAAAAGAACTCTTTTAATTTTAAAACAAACACAACGATATATGAGTTTTACACACAAAGAAACAAAAATTTATTTATCGGACAAACAGATTTATCTTTATGCCTACGACCAAGTAGATTTTATTTATATTTTTATTATTTAATGACAAAAATGTCAGGTGATTTAGGTTTGTATTTTTCATACAAGACATACATATGTAAGGGTATAATCGAAAGTAAAATTGTAAAAGACATTATTTAATTAACGTTTCAATATTTAGACACTACCATGTAACCAACTTGAATTTTTGTTAACATGATTCTGCAATTAATTTTCATTTTTATGAGAATATTTTTATGATTCATCAGATAAGACATTGGGTTTAAAAATAATTTCTTGTTGATCACAATATTATCTAGAAAGTAAATGTAAACTTTTACTTGTTAGGATTACTAATTTTTATTAAGGTTTAAAACTTTTCATTCTATATATTAAAATAATATTTTCACTTCTAGATCTGGATGCTTTGTCTCACATGAAAAAGGTTAAGGCTATTTATCTACTGGCCAAGTGTGGATTGGGTGATTACTTCATAATGCTTAATAATTACGAGAACATAAAAAAATATATTTTTTTTAATTTATATATTTCATAATAATATCTACATAATATATTTTTTTTTCCGAATGTTAACGAGGACTAAGGCTGTATGTGTTCGTCGGTCACCCTAGGTCAGTGGCCGCGCCAACTCAATGCATACAACTCTCAGGTAGCTTCCAAAAGTTTATAAATGTTTTTAGTTACATTGCCTACGTATTTGTTATGTATCTCACTGACAATATAAGTTAAATTATCGAAGTTTAGTTTTTCATTTGTGTATAATTTCGAAGGCGGAAGCATTATAAGCATGTTTACCATTATTTACACGTACTTTTTCCTAATAGAAATTTAATCTGCATCAAATTCAATCTAAGAATCGACTACTAAGCAAAAAAGACGGCAAAACATAGATTTCACCCGATTATATACAAATCTATTCTTATGACATAGTTTCTACCTCGATATTAAATTTATATTTAATACTAACTATAATATTAGAACGTTCAGTATAACAATGCATTTAATTATATATTTTTTCAAGTTTTATTAATTGAATCTTCCACGGTTTAGAAGTAACGAGTTTTTTCTGATTAAATAATTTTTACCGCATTTTATGCAACTCCTAACTTCGTGCATATTCACTAAATATCATTTAAATAAAAATAACAACGACGCTTAGTTATGTTTGCGAAATGTTATTATAAATAAAGTAACACAATGCATGTAAGCAAGTGCTTAAAAATTTCAATTTGAACCTTTCCAAACGTTAAATGGTACATTTAGCAATAGATTTGCATAAAAACTAAGATTGAAAGACATAAAATTGTATTTCTTTGCGTAGTTACTCCATATTTTTATTGGAATGTCATATTTTGTTAAATTAAAATAAAGGTTGGTAAACTTAAAATCTATAGATATAACTAAAATGGGTATCATTTTATTCGCCAATCGCGTGAAAACTATTGAATGTATCGACATGGGAACATGAACATTCCACGCAGAATGATTTGTTGATGATTTTAATAAACTAGTTATTTCTTGAAATTCATGGATCCTTCATTCTTGCTAATGAAAACTTCGTCAAAATCAATCAACCGCTTTATAGATAACTCAGAACATCAGGACGTATGAAAGTACAAAAGGATAATAAGAATTATTAAAAATATTCGCGTATAAATATCGTGTTGTATTAGTTTTATTAGAAATTTGTATTTCAATTATTCGGCGAATTAAAAAGACAAGAGAAAAATTTATTTATCCACACGCTGCTCATAATAACATTGTGCTAGTTAGGATGATATATACTGCATCGATTCTGCACGTCGCCTTGAGATATAAGATGATCAATCTTATTTCCTCAGTAATTTCACTAGCTGGAATACTTTTTAAACCGTAACGCAGTAATATCTGCATGCTACTGTTTGGCGGCAGAAATAGGTACTTTAATGGTACCTACTTAGACGGTCTTCAACAGAGACACCACTACTAAACAGTTATTTTGGTATTACAGGCAGTAAAATTTTATTGATTTTTATAGATTAATAGATAACTACAAAAATTATCAACTGATAATTTAACTTTCTATTACATGACCGCTTTTATATCATTATTTTTTGTGGGTAAATTCCATTATAGTTTACCGATCTTTATAAATATAGTCTCGGCGTAGCCACTGCGACAAAAATTCCACAGCCGTCTTTACACACAGAATGACAATTAGTTTAACCGAGGACGGACTAAACTGCTCCAGTAGACACAATAACTGTTTAAATATTTCAATGTTTAATAGAAAGTGAGGATATATAGTTCCATTACCATACAGTCTGTATAGTATTATCTGCAAATATTTTATTTTTTATAAATTAACTTTTAAAAACAATTTAATTTTAATGTATTAACGTAGGTGACAGACCTAAAATCGATGGGGTGCTGGTAAGGTTATATTTTTGTGCTCCCTGTGCGTGACGGTTTTTAAAATAACGTAGGATTTTATTCAGTGCAGATCTCAAAAATCAATTTCTCTCATGAGGGTAGGTTTAGAAAATATTTTCTCCTAAATTAAAACAATAAACAGACACATTTGGTTCTTACCTAAAAGAAAATCTCAATACGTCAATATAATTTAAAACTTAGATAAATACGAATTGAAAAATCGGACAATACACACGTTGAAAAAAGTTTGACGTAAATCGACTTTTCCGATTTCCAATCCACAGAGTTTTAATATTTACCAAGCCAACATTTTATTCTTAACAAACAAGTTTTTAAATCGTTAATTTAAAACTCATCCGTGGTAACAGATGAAAGCAAAAGCGCTAAGATAGCAATATAAAAAGGAAACAAATATAAAGGAAAGAGAATTTCATCATTTTGATAAATGATTTCAAATATGATTGACATATTTACAAATCCAAAAATAGGAACATGCTGATTGTTGCATAGGACGTTCACCTTGGTAATGCTTCCTGTCAACTTATGCGCAACAAGGAGCTCTATGCAAGCTCAAGTGAAGGGAGCACTTACAGGTCGCTGTCTTTGTTCGGTATCGAAAGAGAAATGTTGCGGAACTGGTACATGACCTTCGACAATAAAAGCACACAACCTTGATCCGTTTCTAAAACTTCCGTAAATTAATGTTTTAATTATATGTTATACACGGTCCATATAAGCATTTCTGTTACCCAAATTGGAGTGACACCCTCTTTTAAAATAATAGGATTTTCGATTAGAATTCGAAATGTTTTTAATAAATCTTTTAGATTTACACATATATTTCTTTTATATTTATGATAACATATTCGTGTTATACTGACTCAAAGAAAAAACAAAAAAGTCTCTATATTATGTTCCACAGTGTTCGTTGAAGAATTATGTGCACATTTGTGGTGATTTTAGATAATTAAAACAATAAGCCATAGTTTTTTTTTAATAAAATTGCACATTACTTAAGGCCTTGCCTTTAGATACCCGCCATCCCAATGGTAATGACAAATTATGTATTGTTTGCACTGACTAAACCCCACCGACATTCTATCCTCGACGCTTTACGGCTCAGCCACGAGAACACTTTCACACTCCTACTAATCTTCCTCTGACAAAGCAACCGGAAAACACAACACACCTTTTTGTTCGTTTGGCCGCTAAGGATAGGCAAAACTGCGAAATGCAATACTTGCGACTGGACCACGGCCTGAAAAGGCAGAACCACGCGCCTCGTTCCCAATACAACCACCCCGCAATCTATGAAAGGTTTTTAGGTCTTTTTTAGTCTTATTACCATGGGTGATCGAGCTAAAAGTACTGAACCATTCAATCATTGTAAGACGGGAACCAGTTTGGGAGATATACTAGTATGTTTTTGTTAATGTTGAGATGGATATTTATTTGCCTCCATGACGTGATTGTTTTATAAAACGGAGATACGTGGTTCGATTCAGGACCAAATACGATAGTTTAGATGGTGGATGGTTTTTCCGAACCCGCTTGGTTAGCCATCCTCATATTATAGATCTGCCGCTATAATAGCATTGCTGCGAATTATTTTCATCCATCGAATTACGGCCTCGTTGTAGCATAACATCATATAAAATTAAGATCACATGTAAACCGTCGTCGATCAAAAAGTTGCCAAACATATACCAAAACAGGTATTTTAGAGGTAATTTTAGTACGCCTGCATCACCGCTTTGGAGTTAGTACAGTTCAAATCTTTTTCGACTCATATTTTTCTAAGATTTATAAAACAGATAAACATCTTCAAATCTCTTTCAAGAATCGATTTTTTTTAATAAATTCGCGTTGGTTGCTCTGAATAAATAGACACATAACTACAAAGTTAAAAATCTACGTCGTCTTGTTCAAAACAATGTATGTCGCATAATTACCTCTGAAATCTTCTATTTTGTGACATTTTTATTTATTCAAATATTAAATGGACTAAAGAATATAAAAAGAAAGATAATAAAAACGCTTGTTTATATAAAAAAACAGATTTTATAAAAAAAACAGTTGACATTTCGCGTATACAAGTTTTTTTTTATTTCTATAATATTTAAATGAATCTAGAATATTTAAATAAAACCTGTGAGTAGAGATCGACAGAGTTGTGAGGTAATACGCGAAATGTTTGACTCGCCAAACCGGTCCGCCGGTTACCGTCGAGATTGAAAGTTCACATCTTGACATTTGTGTATAAACTTGTAACATAAAAACATTTTATGAAACTGTTTGTTTTAGAAATACATCTCAACGACTAACTCTAATAATTACGGAAATAATACATAACTTGAACGTATAAATAATTCTGTAAAACAGCAACGTATTTAATAAGGAATTCTCTGGTGTTAATTTAATTTCAACCATTAAGTGATTATAATTGATTATAATTCCATTTCTATTAATCATCATTATCAATCGACAGACGTCTACAGCTGGACGTAAGCCTCCTTCAAAGACCTCCATATTCAAATTATTTGAAGTATATTGCATTAAACACTGCAAAAATGGTTTGTATAATATTATTTCTTTAATGATTTTGAAAAAAATTAGTAAATTATACAGCTAATTAGTCATTTTGCTATTTCATTACTTTTATCTTTCAATTAATTTAAAAACACTTATAATACGTAATTATAAGTGTTTTTAAATAATATACATTACACGAGCAAAAATTAAAAATCTTAAGCTCTAGTATTTCTTGCTAATAAAGTTTGTAAATGACCTATAGTTTAAATAAATAACTTATTTTATATTTAGATGTGGTATTTTTCAAAGAAAGCACAAGATAATTACAGAAGTTATCTTATTCGCAACATCTTACACACCTTATTACACAGTTCACTGCCAGCAACTACAAGCAACCAAAAAACTGGAACGTAGTAATGTATTATGTAAACTTAAATAACCAAAGCGATGACAGTTTTAATACAGAGCATTTACCTTACTAATGTATACATTTACCAGGCTGAAATATTTTTCCTATATCCAATAAAATTTTCGTTGTAATCTGTATTTATTCCAAATTATGTAATGTAAGTCTAGGACATCAAGATGTCCTAGACTTATGATGCAAGCCACGTCCTCTAAAAACACCTAGATTTATACAAGCAAAAGATTTTTTATAACTCTGTAGGTGCTATAATAATCTGAATCTATATTTGAGTATGAATATAAAATTTATGAGGTTATTGAGTAATAATGCATAAAACAATTTTAACCAGAAATTAACTTATTATTAACTGAGCGTGGCGCTAGAGCTTTTTATAAATATTGTTTTTTCGTCCTTTTTTAAAAGCGCTTCGTTAAATTTAGTATATGGTAAAAGGCAAATTTCAAGGTAAGCGAGTGCTTCAACATCCGGTTCACTATAGATCCGCGTTTTTACAATGTTATTAGTATGAAAAGAACGTATATACACGAGTATATGTAAAGTTATATCGTGCAAATTTTAAATACAATTTCTTATTGTAAAAGTATATTAAGTAATTCCTAAAAATTATTGGCCAACTTGATTGAATGCATCGTACTATATAAATCGAATGACATTTTTATTTTTTCCTAAATAATAATATGTCAATATTAGTTATTTAGAAATTCGATTCAATTCTAGGAGAAATAGGAGAAAATTTATATGAACACTGACGCCGGCAAGTTATTCCGCTCCTTTGCTGTTCTCATGAAGAATGAGGAATTGAACTTTTTTATTCGGAGATTGGGAATGTCCTCAACATAAGGATGGAGACTCTCCGTGCATCTGATCGTGCAGTGTTGAAAAGAGTATGGGGGAATTATATCATGTAATTCCAGAGTAAGATTCATCGAGAGGGAAAAATTTCGCGTCTTTCTTCCTTCATGGTCCGTGTTATGTAGTATGGGATGTGGGTCTGCTATGGGTGTTGGAATAGACGAGTTGTCTCCTGATCACCAATGTGCGAACGGTAAACACAGGAATAGACGATTTTATCCACATCTGTGTCATCAAGTTGACGGAGATGCTGACAGCAGACATCGCTGCGGACGTACGCACAGATTCCGGCGCGAGGTTGGAAGGTGTGCTTCAGGAATTACCCAGGATAGTCGTGGTACACCATATATAATAGTCAAGATGTATGAGTCTCTATTAAAAAAAGTAAGTGCGGCTTGGCAGTTCTAAAGTGGTGATGAAATGCACAGAGATTTGAGTCAATGCCTCTAATGTTTTAGAAGTTCACTCTAAGTAAGAGGAAATACATCTGCTGTTGTAACTTACTTCTTCTTTTGCTTTTTTGCACTTGATGGGTCGAGTAAATAGTGAGGAGGAAAGACGGTAAAGGAGGCAATACAATAAAAACCAAGCAACACTGTCAAAAAACGCAGCGCCATTGGGGGCCTGGTCTGGAGACTGCGGAGATATCCGAGCCCCCCAAGAAATCGACATCAGGCCCTCTTACTTGATTACCAACCGATACGACGGGCCCAATATCAGATCCGCCGCAGGAAGCCGAGGGAGTTTTCTCTCTTGGCTCCCAGAGCTTCTGGGTGACGGGTTCGGGGGAATACGTTGCCCGTGCGACTGCAAGAGGTCGAGGACGGAGCGCGCTGCATGTTCCAGCGTGCCCCTACGAAGATGGAAAAGGAAGGTTCTTTTCTCCCTCCCGAGGTGGGGCTGCGCAAGCGGCCAGCGTCGGCGGGGTCGCGGATTGTGCGAAAGTGTTCCCGTAACCCCGCTATCAGGCGACGAGGAGGAACATCGTGGGGGTTTTAGTCGGTGCAAGTCCGACCTAACCTGCCCTTGCCCCCGCAAAAACGGGTACGCGGAGGAATTTCCCCACGTTAATAAAAAAAAAAGCACTGTGCTTCGGATCCCGCTACCCTCTGTAACCAAGCACCCGTGGAAGGGAAAGGATGGAGAGCGAAAGTGAGATGGGTAGGAGGATAGACGCAGGTGCCATCGCCTCTCTGATGGGTGAAGACGAAAGTCGCGAAATATTTGTCAAATATTGTAGGAGAGTGGTGGAAAGAGTATTGGGGGAGAATAAAAAGTAAATAAGAACTGGGGAAGAACAAAGAAAGAAAGGTTAGAGAAGAATGAAGAAAGAAAAAAGAAGGATATGCTTCAGCGTATAATTGTCTCAGGCTCCCCCCTCTCTTCAGAAGGCGTCTTCACTCCAAGAGGATGGATAAAAGAAGGAAATGGAATGAGAATGACCGAGACATGAAGTTTGAGTAAGATACAGAATGAAAGACGGAAGAATGATAGAGGATTTAAGGAAATAAGATGGATCAAAAGTGATGATAAGTGATGATAGTACAAGGCCCTGACCCAAAACACGCAGAAGGAACGAGTTAAAAAAAAAAAAAAACTAAGCACCCGACGCAGTATAACCAATAGGTCGCAGCCGATAATACCTCGCATAGCAATTGTTCACGTTGAACCTCAATGTGCCTTCATTAGGCATCACGCCGGAACACGACCAGGTCATTTGACGGCGTGGCTTTTCCCAAAGGGTGGTACCGTGAATCGAAGCTTCCCACTGGAAATTGATTACTCGTTTAGCATCCACCCGTGGGACACGTGTAGGGTAGTTGTAATTCAGGTGTTTCCTACGGACGCGAGTAACATCATTACCCCCATGAATTTCATATAAATCGATTGTAATGACCGATTTGAAGATTCATATCTTTACAACCTCCATGAACCTGCACATTGCATTAACCAAACAACTTAGATACTTTCTACAGAGAAAAATTTGTGTATGTGCTGAAAATATTAAAATACTTCGATACTATCTACAGGCGCCCCATATTCTTCGGGGAATATGTAGGAGCAAATAGCGACACGTAATAATATGTAAAAGATTTTAGTTTGCGAAAATATGTAAACCAATCATGGTTCTTAATGAAAGTAAATTAGCGTTGATATATAACACAATTTATTAAATGTGTAATATAATATTACTTGATTTTATTTTTGACTTAAATATTCCTTAGTATCGAAAATTGAACAAAAAAATATTTTCTACTTTTTTAAGCGTAATATAGCATATAACATTTATAGACCCTTACATAAAGTACTCAATGCTTTCGCATACATTTTTAACGTTTAGTCCCTCTTTGGCAAACAATACACATCCTACCTTTTTTTGTTTTACGTGGGGGAAACGCCGTCGCGCACCTGTTCTCGCGAGGGCAAAAACAGGTTATGTCGAACTTGCACCGACTAAAACGACCTCGATGTTCCACCGTCGTGGCTTTACGGCGGGGCCACAGAAACGCTTTCGCACACCTCCGCGAGCCCGCCAGCGCTGGCTGCACCGAAAGGCCCCATCTTGGAGAAAACAGGCACCCCCACCCTCCAGATCGGAACACGCAGTGCGCCCTCTTCTTCTTGGCCTCTTACCGTCACTTGGGCAATGAATCCCCTCGAATCCGTTACCCAGAGGCTATGGGAACCAAGACACTAAACTCCATCGGCTCCCTACGGCGGCTGGTCTTAGGCTCCACCGCCAACCTCGCAGAATATAGAGAGTGGCGAAACGCAATACTCTTCCCCAGGAGCCCCACCGCTACCGCATTAGCGGTACGGCACTGCATACTCGCGGAGGGTAGGTAGAGCAGCGAACCGTAATACAAACACTCCTCTCCCTTTGCGACTCCACCATGGCTGCGAAGGGCAGTACGAGTCTGCTTCCGCAACCCACCGGCACACATCCGAGGTGAGCCGATTTAGTACACCTGCAGCGGCTATCTCGAGCGGCCGGATAAGTTAGGTTCACCATGGGAGGCCAAGCCACGATTACTGAGCCTCAACACCACAAGTCGGGAACCTGCCCGTGGGAATACAGATATTACCTAGCAAAAAAAAAAAAAATTATTGCATTAATAAGCAAGTCACTAAAAGGTAACAATAAATAACTAATATTCAGCTGCGTAAGTGAATTAAAACATATAAAATGCTTAGGAAATATTCCTAATTAAATTTATTTATTCAGGTTAAAGAAAAAATTGAAATTGTATTTTAGTGAAAATATGGCTACGTACAACCATGATGAAATACTAGTTAGTAACATTTTAAAATGGCCGTTGATTACTAGAATTGCCAACGTTAACTTGTAGTGATACAGAAGAGGAATATTTTTAACGCATGTCACACTAAATTATAAAATTGTATAACGGAAGTTACCTGAGTGGGCGTTATAAGTTATTAATTCATACTTAATAATGCTTTCAAATAGAGAAACAATAAAAAATTCTACAACCCGAATTAAAAGGACCATAAAGATAAAGGAACTGGAATTCTGAAATTGTCTATGAATAAATTCTTATTGTCGTTTATTACAAGATTTAGTTCTGGTCGGAGCCATTTTCTTGTCAATTTTTTTTTTAATTCAAGAGAAAACAACATAAAGTAAAAAGTCTACATTATGAATAGCAAAAATGAAAATTATAATGATGATATATTTGACTACATAAAGGTGAGTGAAGATGAAGATGACACTAATGCTGTTGAAATACCTTGTGAACAAGATGGCACCCTTCTTCTTTCCACGCTCGTTGCACAGTTCCCGGGAACTTGCGGGCTTAAATATCGACATCCCGACACTAAGTCTATAAGAGGTATTAGATTGAATGATGGTAAGCTGCACCCTCCAAATGAAGTCGGATGGGGCAAAAATTTATATATTTGTGTATTTCCTAAAGAAAACAAGCGTAAAATGGAAGACGTATCTTCTGAAAATTCTGCAGCTAAAACAAAACGCTTGGAAAAAAAACTAACCTGTTCTGATTTAATTTGCCTCGGCTTACCATGGAAGTCTACAGAAGAAACCATAAAACAATATTTCGAACAATTTGGTGAAGTTGTTATGGTACAGCTAAAAAGAGACAAAAATGGGTCTTTCAAAGGTTTTGGCTTTATTCGCTTTGCCACTTATGCATCTCAAATGAGAGCATTAGCACAAAGACATAACATCGATGGACGCTGGGTTGATGTACGTATTCCTAATTCAAAAGAAGGTGTCGTGCCACAAATGCCATGTAAAGTATTTGTAGGTAGATGTACAGAAGACATGACAGCAGATGACCTCAGAGAATACTTTTCTAAGTTTGGAGAAGTTACAGATGTTTTTGTACCCCGTCCCTTCAGAGCTTTTGGGTTTGTTACATTCCTAGACCCTGAAGTAGCGCAAAGTTTGTGTGGTGAAGATCATGTTATTAAAGGCGCCTCAGTATCTGTTTCTAGTGCAGCACCAAAAATCAAAAACAAATCTAACCAAAATTGGAATGATGACTCTTATGGACCAAACTGGGATGGAAATAGATCAGGCCCTGGAGGAAGCTCTAGCAATGGAGGTAATAGTAACATAGATACTCTTAATATGCAAAATTTGGGAATTAATCCTAATGGTGGAGGGCCACCAGCTAATTTTAATTTACCAATAAGTCTTGTAGCTGCGGCTCTCAATCAAGCTGGGTGGAGTGGATTTTTAGGCGGTCCTGGTAATTCTGGACCCAATAATTGGCAAGGTGGGCCTCCACAAGGCACTTCAGGAAAAAATTGGAATGGTAACCAAAACTGGGGTCAAAATGGCCCCCCGCAGACATGGAATCAAGGTGGTGGTGGCCCAGGTTGGAATGGTAAAAGTAACTGGAACCAAGGACACTGGTCAAATGTGCAAGGAACCTGGGGAGGTAATAGTGGTGGGGGTGGTTCTGGACCAGCCAGTTCAAGCAGCAGATGGAATAACAACAACAAACCCCAGACGTGAGGTGAGAGTTACCTATGCCATTAATGTCAGGGATGTTTGTGTGGTGGTGAGGTGTAATTTAAGCCCATTTAAGTATTTTCATAATGTATAGTGATAACATTACCACATTGGTTATAAAACTTTTTGAATGTTTAATTATTAAAACATGTCTGTATCATAAGTTGAAACATAGTTCTGTGTGTTTATATTGTGATGTGGTATGATGAGGGACCTTAGATAAATAAAGATGTATGTAAAATGAGATGGATGTTTTAATTCTGAAAAGCTTGGGTGGGAGTATCACTTTTGTAATTTTTAAGTATGATAGGTAGTATTGTTGAAAGAAGCATTTTTTAATTATGGTTTATTGGGTATGGATGTTAACTTTAGTCAGTGAGTGAAGGTCAAATTGAAAAGGATGAGCAGATCCATTTATTGTGTGAGTGAAGTGCAAGACAAGCATGCTGCATACACTCAACTAAGAATAAAGAAGTCTGTGCTTAAAATCTATGCAGCGGCTTCAATGTGGTGAGTGTGATATGGTATGGCTAGTGATTTTAATAAATATCACAAAAAGTCTTTGTATTTAAATTATAGCACATGTAACCTAATATTAAAATTTTTATAAACAATAATTCATTATTGATAAGTTGCCATAACGTTATTTTATTTAAATATGTTGCAGGTATAAATTTTTATCTGAAAAGGTGACCCAAAAGTTAAATATTTAATATATATCAGGGAACAATAACTATGTTTTAATGGTAAGTAATGGCCTTTGCAAATAAATAAAACAAATAGTCTACTTCATTACTCCTATTAAGGTTATAAACACCTTTCTTAACAGTATTTGTCTATAACAATCCTTTGCGGCTATTAAAAATATATAGGGTGGCACAAAAATAACCTTATAAAAAGTACCTTATTACCTGTTATAAGGTACTTTTTATAAGGATATTTTTGCGCCACCCTATATATGTATAAAAATTTATTTATTTCATTGTTGTTAGTATCAAAACTAACAGAGATATGTTAAATTAAATTTTACTAATAAAACTAGAAACAATCTACTAGACAATAGGCTGTTATTTCATAGTAAATTTAAAAATACAAACTTTACAGATCCTGGAGAAAGGGATGAGTGAGCTATGTTTCACTTTTTAAAACAACAACAACAGTGATCATGAGACAGTATATTTTGAACAGGATGTCCTTGCAAATAAGACGAGTATTTTCATTTAATAAAATGTTTATTTACACAGATAATTGTTTTCACTACTAAATGAAATCACAACTAAGTTCTGTTGCTACAAGTACAGAATAAAATTAATTTGTGAAGGTTTAAAATGGTTAGTAGTTCAACCTGTATGTAGCGTATCACAGCAAGCATTTAAAAAGGAATCATAGTAATCATTTTCATGCAATTGCAAATGGTTAAACCATTCAATTCTAATATCAAATTAAATAATGTAATGGATTAAATCTTTGTAAACCATAGAATTTTTACAATTCAGAATTTTACAGACTTATTACTATTAACCATGAGCTTATTTTGATATTATTTATACCCCTTATCCTTTCTAAATTTGTTTAGGGAGTCACAAAAATGTCATGTTTTTAAATATTACACATGTTATTCTAAACATATCAGTTACTTAATAGGCATTGTTTACAGCCCTTCATGTAATGTATTTCCACCTGGTATCGAGTGCATTTAAATGTTAAGTCATCCACACTCATCACAAAGCAAAAATTAATCAAATAGGCGGAGCTGTAAAAACAGTGTAGGTAAAGTTAAATGCAACACATTTTTGAAACTGACATTCATCTCAATAATATTATTATTAAAGATTTAACAAAATATAAATATGTTATGGGGTGAAATGGAATAAGCTGACTTTTATCACTGGAGAAAATAGCTACACCTTTATTAAAACGTTTAACAATGGAAACAAAGAGTTTTTAGTCGAGAACATTTTTCTGTAAAAAAATTTATAAAAATCAAAAATATATTGATAAAGAACTTCAACAGTACAATAGAACACTAACATTTTAGCTTGTAAATAAATAAATCACCTGTACCAGGAGGATACCCGTATGATTAATTGCAACACCAGTTCCATCAGTAATTTTTTATATAGAATACTTTAACATCAACCTTCCTACACAATTAAGGATGAGTGTGCATATTATTTATATCTGGTTTTTTTTTTTAACAAGTGCCTAAAAGTTGGTTTCAATTTAAGAACATTTTACTTTTACTAAAACTCATTCTATTTTCTATTTACACATTTAATACACAAATAATTGAAAGCAATAAGAGATTAAATCTATTTCTATAATTTCTAAATATTGTTATATCACATAAGTTGGCTGATAACAAAAGATTTTTTTTTAAATTAATTTTATGTAAATGGCAGGAATTTATAGTTTATGTATGTTTAATACTAAATTTTATGAATTGAAAATATGAGTAATATAATATATACTTCGGTTGCATTTTTCAAATAATAATAATAATCAGGAGTTTATAGTGATAAAAATGATTAAAGCTAAACCTTGAGTTTTTTGGCGGGTCTCAGAGCGTAATTGATAGTAACCTGGCGTTTTGCAGCCACTCGCCGCAACTGCCGGCGTCCGTTCCATTCTGCGTCCATTTTCTGTGCTAATTCGAAATCACTTTTCTCTTGTTCAATCAATTTCTCAATCCTTAATTGTTCCCTTAGTATATTTTTAACATCACAATTATCCAATGGACTAGACAAATTTTTTACAGCTAAATTTATTTTATTATTATTAATTATACTTTCCGTAACTATAGGTGGGCTATTAATCTCACTTTTTGTATTTGGTTTTTTTGAATAACTTCTCAAATAGACCTTTCTATCAGAAGAAACCTTTCTATCCTTAGGTTTCTTTTTTGGTGTCACTTCATTATCATCCATTGATCCACTTCCCATAGATCTGGTGCGTCGTAAAGATTTTGTAGTGTTTAACTTGCTTACTCCATTCAAAAGACCATAATTTTTTTTTCTAGGTATTGCATTTTTTTTAACAATTAATTCTTCAGGAGCTAAATTTTGACTTACAGCATTTCTTTTATTTCGAGATCTTGTTATAGTTTTCCGAGGAGTTTCCTTAAAAAAAAAATTTTTTTTTGGTAAAACCAGTAGCATTATATAATTAAAATTATTTTTGATTTCATTAATAGGAAATATTTCATTGTAGAATTGAATGTACTTATTTTACTGGGATTTGTAACAAACCTTTTTCACTCTTAGAATATTTAATGCAATGACAAAAGCCGAAGATAATTTGTGTTCCAATGATATATTTCGTAGGCGACATAATCCCTCAATATATTGGTCACGGCTTGGAGCATTTTGTTGGACAAGACTATTTTCTGGTTCTGCTCGCACAGTGGGTACTCGCACCGGATATGTTTTATTTGAACTAAAAATAGAAGTAAGCAACTACTTGTTAACTATACTGTGATATAAATAAGATTAAAATTTTATTAGACATATACATACATCTTTTATAAACATATACATCTTGTATAAACATATACATCTTTTATAAACATATACATCTTTTATAAACATATACTACTTAAAATAAAAAAAACTTATATAAATGTACTAAGAATTTACGAAGCATATCTAATTTTGCTCATGGATTACGGTTTTATGTGCTCTGAGAATGTCGTTATAAAAACTGACAGCATGAACATGTTTTAAAAATGGAAAGAGATGAAGAATTTTACGATATAAATTTTATACATATAAATTACTTCGTAAAAATCTTAACGTCCAATTTAACACTAAGAAAGCGGCTGAGGAGCTTTTACTATTCCTAACTACAATAGTTTGTAGACGAAGTTCTTTAATTGCCGTAACTGCCGAGACGTGGCTACCTAATTGGGCTTAAAGAAAATACATATACATTCGTGGAGTTTCCTAGTAGAGTATGTTTACAGGAAAACTGGAATCTATAGATACAAGCTAATTGATCGCCTTAAGCGACAGGGGACATAGCTACGAGGCTGTTAGTTACAGTGGTGGCAAAGTGTGAAAATGTGGAGATCTTTTAGGGGAGAGATATTTCTAGTGGTATTTAAAGTAGATAAATTTACATAAAACACTTTTGGGCAAATGTATAGATAATGATGATAATGATATTTTTAATATAAATATATGAATTGACAAGGCAGGTTTGTCAATGTTTTTATTTTTTCAATTATCAGTTTTTTTTTGTTAATTCTATATTTGATATGTATAACAAAATATTCTATAATTTAATTAACATATGTAATTTTTGTTAATATGTATATATATAAGTGTTGAAAGATTTTATATTAGTGGCAATAAAAACAATACACTCAAATTATTACTATTACATTTATAAAAAGTATTAAATTTTTCTTGCTGTAAATGATATTATTTAGAATACATTGTTAAATATTTAATTTAAAAAAAAAAAGAAAATTTTGTATAAAAAAGGTTCCAGTGAAATAGTCATCACTAAGTTGTATATATGAATATAAGTGTATTTATATATGATTTAGTGAAACTGAAAACAACAATTAAGGTCATATAAAAGCAAGAAAAAGCATTCCACAATTACAGTTTGTTAACAAATAAAGTTACTAACTTTGTCGGGGTTGATCCATCAATTGGTTTAAAATAACATAATTCTTGCTGCATTGAATCAACACTGCCTGTTTCTAAATTTCTTATGTCTACAGTATTATTTTTGTGTTGTAATATTCCTGTATAAGGTAAGGGAAGAGAAACTAATAATGATTGAATCATACTTTTAGAATTTGCTGTACTTTTATCATGCACATTGTCAGATTCCTTATTACTGGGACTTTCAATAGTGTGAGTCTGAAATAAAATAATTTGTTTAAAAATATTAAATACATTCAATATTTATAAACCTTAAATTTAAATTAAACATATTTATTTACTTTAGTTAAAGCACGTGTGTTGACTATGAAACATGGTACATAAGATTCATTTAAAAAAAGTGACACTACCTTTGCAGCACCTTCTCCATTTTCTTTGTTCCAAATACCTACACCATTTTTAGTTTTCTTGTCAAGGTAATTTTTCAATAATTTTCCATAGCTGGGTATAATTTCTGGAGAAGATTTATTGTTGGATTGAATTGAGGACACTTTTGTACTGAATCCATCACTACTTGTATTGTCATCAGTTAACAACAATGGACTTCTGTAATTTGTTAAAAATAAGTTGCTGTAAGTTAAAACAATCTTTTTCCTACATAACAGTATTTTATATTTATCAGCTAGCAAATGAAAAGTGAAACCTGTAACAATGATACTGCTGCCCATGAAATGTACTACTAGGAAATAAGAATTTAACAAATACAATTATATCTTCTTTTTCAATAAGTGATAAACTTGTAGTAATCAACAATTATAATTATTTTCGTTGGTAAAAATTCCAAACACCTACTCTTTAACAGGAGCTCGTAATTTAGATAAATAAGCATCAATTCTTCTAGCCTTTAGTCTTGGTTTTAGACGAATAACTTTAGACCTTTCTCTATTTTTTATGACAGATTGTGGAACTTCAGAACGAGTGTTATCTTCTTGCATTTCTTTTGCCAAAATCTCATCTTGTTTCAATCTCTCTAAATATTTCTTCTGTGCTTCATCTTCTTCCAACTGTAGTTTCCTATATTAATAAATAATTAAAATATTTGGTTTACTATTGAAAGTTTAATATTTTTCAATTGTTGTGAAACCATTTTAAAGAATTAATGTTGTAGCTAATGATGTAATTTTTATTTAAACTACACTAACTAAAATAACTAAAAATGTAATTTTGTCTCATTACTGGCTTTAAATGAAAATATTTTTTAAACTTTTATAGAAGTTGTTTAGTAACATAAACAAGGTCTAAAAATTTTATTTAATGGATTCCAAACAATATTTACTACAAACAATGTTTTATAACTTCACCATATTTTCTGATTATTTCTTGAGTAAAAAATGTTATAAAATTTTCATAACCAACTTACTTTATGAGTATCTCTGTTTCTGCCAAGTGTTTCTGTTCAAGTTTAAGACGTTCAGTTCTTAATCTTTTTAGTTCTTTTTCATATTCTTCTCTGATTTCACCTGGGTTGCTTAATCGAGGTGTTGATATTTCTGTAATTTATGACAATTTTTACAATAGTTAAGTCATAATTAAATTTAAAAGAAAACAAATAAGTTAATAAATTTTTGTACTATTGTTTTCGTTTTAGCGTTCAGACAACCTACCTTCTGATAAATTGAGATCTTCTCCTTTATATTTTTTTTCAATTTCGTAAGAAAACTTATTTTTAATATAATCCCAAAGCTGTAAATTTACTAAATTCTTTTGTTTTGTTGCTGATCTTAGCCAAGATCCAATGCGCAAACGACATAGAGGACAACACAAAGAATTATTTTCTATGCTCAGGTTGAAACAACGTTTACAAAAATCATGATAACACGGTAATGTTACGGGTTCTATGAGTATAGAATGGCAAATTGAACAAATAATATCTTTGAGTTCTAATTTTTCTAATTTCTGTAATTTATTTTCAATTTTAGACGGCCGCTTCTTTGACTTGGCCGCCATTTTTGACATTTTGCATTTTGTCCCTAGATGTATAAACATTTAAGAAATCAATTGAAATAAAAATATTGAATAGATATTATATATTACTCTTGATTATTTCTTTGTAAAACTCACTGCATATTGTAAAAATAACACTGTACCACTATATACATATATATATATATATAACCACCCGTATTTTTTCTTTTAATTCGCTTATAAAATTTAAAATTTTTAAAAAGTGCAAAAATATTTTATGTAATTTATATGTACCAAATCAAACATTTTAAAAAATAATGAAAACTACGTACGATACAAACAAAATATTTATTATAACATCTGTCGTTGCTAATATTCTGAATGTTGGCTACTATGTAGTAACTTCAAATCTATACAATGTAGACAACATTTCAG
The DNA here is from genome assembly GCA_029030555.1 of Ornithoptera alexandrae. NCBI lineage: Eukaryota > Metazoa > Arthropoda > Insecta > Lepidoptera > Papilionidae > Ornithoptera > Ornithoptera alexandrae. Next base: position 5,131,605 of record JARDVY010000023.1, on the reverse strand, counting down.
ACGTAGAAGCCATGTTGATATTTTCTTTCTTTTTTCGTCATGTACCGACTCACATGTATTTGAGAACGAAAAACGATTACGAGTAGAATCACAAGTAATAAAATATGGTGGTTGTAGGAAGTTTTTAGATGGTGTTCTTTTGTTCTGACAATTTTGAAGTGAGCTTTAATGTTGAAGTGAACTTTGTAAATCTCCTTAAAACAAGACAGGACGTCCGACAGAAATGTCTTCTATGCATTTTGTAGTTCATCCATTGCCTGGGACAGAAGATCAATTGATAGATAGGTACGCCTATTATTTCCATTTTCTTCCTGACTCCATTACAAATCGCTTGTGAAATCCGACATTCTATGTAAAACTGATGAGTAACTTGGAAATTATAGATTACACACTAACAATAATACCAATTCTTAAGTTTCATAAAGAACACTTCGATAAATTTCTAGAAATGTGTTCTGATTTCTTCATTTTACATTAAGCTTTAAATTTTATTGATTTCAAATCCTCAGGGTTCTTTAGATTATTGAATTCTCTAATGGCGTAATCTGTATTGACACGATGTCGCGATCAATTTGCGAACCCCGTGTACAATGCTAAAATTATAATATTTTGATTTTAAACTTTAAAGATTTATAATTATTAGTAATCATAACAAATCTATCGCATAAATTATCAGCATAAATATGTATAATGTGTTCTATCATTCTTTTGTATATAATTCATAATACATTTTCTTTCTTTTTGTTAACTGAAAGTTATAGTAATGTAATGATATGGATTTTAGCAACATCACTTATATGAAAAGAAAAAAAACCTCTTTTATTAATTACAACACATAGATGTAATAATTATGTTTTCTTTAATATAACTATTAAAATTTAGTAATTTTACTCTATATTATATTATAAAAATTCTTTTGTATTCAACAAATTAAGCTTTTTTTTTTTAAATATCAGTGACTAGCTAAGAGTTTAGCTTTAAACCTATTATATAAAATATATCTTTTGTTCTATAATTTCTTCTCTGGTATTCAGGTGTAAGGTTTATTGCATATATATGTATATTAAATAGTGATATCTACATATAAGCTACAATAAATCTTTTGCCTATAATTGATACAATGTTTGCAGCTACTAAGCACAGACCACAGCAACACAATTTCTTTTTGTTTGTGGATCTCTGTGTTGCTAATGTTTTTGTTATTAAGATATTTGATATTACTATAGTATTATAACTTTCTTTCTTAAGATAATCAAACATTTTTTATACATTTAATACATTTAAGTAATTTTGTATACATTAACATGTTATAGTGGCAACCAATTTGATATCTTTCTTTGTTGTATGTTATAACAAAAAGAAATTACAAAATTTATTGTACAACATATTTTTTGTGGTAGTATTTTAATCTATCAGTAGTGATGTATTACATATAACATTTGCTGAAAAAATTATGTTCTCTTATTCTTTGGAAACTAACTCTATAAAATTTAGTTTTATTAATTGTATAGTATTCACATAAACATAAGAAGTGATTATAACTTTTTATTATAAAGAAATACATGAAAGAAATAAGATTGTACTAAAGCTTCTAGCAATTTGAATGATTTATCAGCAAGATGTAAAGTCAGAATTGTGAACTGTATCACATTAGGGGGGTGGGGGGGGGTTAATGTGTGTGTGTGTGTGTGTGTGTTTAATACTTATGAACACTGAAATCAAATGCTTAGAACAGAATGAGTAGCCCTGCAGAACTATATGAAAGAGTTAAAACACTTTAAACGTTATTCTTAGAGTGCTTTTTACTTCAACTTACCCTCTAATCAAAAGTCCTTTATAAAACATTATCTAGTAATTATCATTTCATTGGTGATGACAGTAAACACTTGCTGTGTCATAAAACAGTTTTATTTAACCTGCAGATTACAAAAGTTATGACCATGAAAGCTGTTGGTATATTATTAATTTAGTTATAAGTTAATAACACAATAGCCTTTCTAATACAGCAGTCAAAAGAGATTAGGTACCATTATGGGTATCAGAAACAAAGTCAAAACTTGTATTGATTTTTTGGTATATACTTATAAGGATTTGTATTGCTTTGAATGAATAGTAATGACAATGTGTCTGTCAGTTTTGTAATCATTGGTTTCTAGTATATACATGAAATTTAAATTTTAGGATCTTAAATAGTCTGTTTTTATATACTGTAATTGCATAAACAAATTTTAGACAATAAGAATCAATGGCTATGATAAAATTAGTGACAGTAGTACTTATTTATACAAATAATGGAACTGTCCTATACAGCCATATTATAGTCCAGAGATATGAGAAACACTTGCAGATATCTTAGAGTAGTGAAAGAGTTGCCTTAGTAAAGTTATCACAGTCTTCATCACACCTTTTATGAACTATCTCTACACATACATTAATTATTTAGTGAAATTTTATTCTAAGTTAATTTAAAAAATATTATAAAATATATAATACTGTTTTTTTTTGCATCTTTCTCTATTATTGTAATATTAATAAATTTTGTAAAGAAGTTATCCTGATTTACATATAAACAAAGGATACTCAGCTAAATGTAAAAAAAATACTATTGTTTTGTTACAGGTTGAAAGAAGTTTCTGAGCGTTGGAACAGATATGGGACAGGGGCTGGGTCTTCAGCGCTCAGTACACTGAGAGGTGTGAGAGCTGTTACAGCAGGCCCTGCCCATATTGCATGTTTACTTGACGATGGGACAATATGTCGTGCTGCATTTTCCATCATACCTGACAGACTTGATTTGAGTAAAGCTGATGCTAGCAAGAATGGGGGCAATGGAGGAGGTGGTAGTGGTGGAGGAGGAACTAGTGGAGGAAAACAAGGAGGTAGTAGTGGAGGTTGTGGATCAAGACAACAGCCTCGTACTAGAGCTCGTATAATGAGAAATTCAATTCGTGCTGCACCAAGTTCCCAAGGTACTCAAACATTTTTTATTATTAAATATAAGGTTGGGGAAAAAGAAATCCACTATTTTTGAGTGAAATAAATTACTTTATTTAACATGTTTCGGATTGTCCGATTTGGGTTAAACATGCATTGAATTGTTGTATAATTTGTTACTATTTCAAAGGTAGCCTCATAATGCCACTTTTAAAGTCTTGGTTCTTATTGGTGAAAAACTCTAGTAATCAATTTTCACAATCTTCTCTTGATTCCAATTTCTTATCACTCAAGAAATTTTGCATGGTGAGAAAACGATAGTAATAGCTTGGGTGTCAGGTCTGGACTATATGGAGGATGCATTAAAACTTACCAACCATGTTCCCTGATTTTCTGGCGAGTCATTATAAATGTGTGTGGTCTGGCATTGTCCTGATGGAACACAACACCTCTTCTGTTGAGCAATTCTGGCAGTTTCTGGTCATTTGCTACCTTCAAACAGTCTAGTTGTTGACAGTAAAAATTTAGTGTTTGGCCATACAGAAGTAACTCATAATAAATGTTTCCCTTCCCGTCCCACCAAATAGACTGTAGAACCTTCCTGGCCGTTAGACCTGGTTTGACCAACATTTGGTTGTTTCACTATACTTTGACCACGATCATCTAGCACAGTATTGTCGTATTTGAACAATTTCTCATCCCCGGTCACCATCTGTTTAAAAAATGGGTCAATTTAATTCGATCCATCATGTTTTTTGTTGCTAATTGGTGTGGCACCCAAACTTCGAGCTCCTATCCAACTCTGCGTAAATAGTTTAAAACTGTTTTATGGTCGATCTTTAGTTCCTGGGCAATGTTAGGACTACTAACGTACCGGTCAACTTTGATTATTTCTGTGATTTTATCGACGGGCCTGCCTGTGGGAGGTGTATCTTTATCATCAAAAATGCCCGAATGGAAGTAACGAAACCAAAACTGCACGTAATCAGTTGTTACAATATCGCTACCATAAACACCACACCAATTTCAGCCACCAGGCTTGCATTTTCGCCTTTATCAAAGAAAAACTGTAAAATTTACCAAATTTTCTATTTATTGACTCACAACGGAATGAACCAAACAAAAAACATTAGAATTATTTTTTTTACTTTGAAATGTCACCTTTCAACGAGCATAATTTTGAAATTGTTTGATCAATACTTTATGAGATATCGATCACTACAGCCATCTACCGAAAGAAATAATGGATTTCTTTTTCACCAACCTATTAAAACAGACCACATCATAGGTTCCCAAACTGGATGCCGCGGCACCGCGAGTGTACATCAGGGTTGCCGTGGCAATGTATTATTAGAACTTGGTGTTGTTTTTTTTTAAAAAAAAAAGATGTAATGAAAATTAGCTAATCTTCCCATAATAGTAAAGGAAATAATGAAAAATTTATTCAAATAACAGTTTTTTTGAAACCGCTTTAAGGTTACTTGTGCAGCATAGTATTATTAACAGGTAAGGGTGCTGCGGAATATATTATCATCACAATTGTGCCGCGGCGAAAAAAGTTTCAGAAGCGATGACATACATAATTATTTATCATTTAGTAATATATTTATGCAATGTTGTAGGGTCCACGAGTCGAGCTACAGGCGTTATAATCGGTGCATCAAGCTCGGGGCGAGTAGTGTCTGTTCCAGCACCCTTTGTTCCAGAAGATTTGGTGACACAAGCTCAAGTTGTACTACAAGGGAAAAGTCGCAGTCTCATTATAAGAGAATTACAGGTAAATGTTTTAATTTGATTAAAATATACACATACATATTGAGTCGGCTTATGCTGATCACAGCCAATACAAACTAGTGCTGTAACATTGGTTTTTGAAAGATGAAATACTTTAGACAAATGAATTAAACCCGAATTTTGTATTAAAAATGTCACCACTTTCTTTACTATTTAGATTATTGCTATTATTTTAAACTACACTTATTTAGACTTTTTCTGTTATGGCACATTTTAACATCATCTCTTTCCCTTCATTATGGTGAGAAAGTACCATATTAAAAATAATAATTATAAATTATGCATAAGTTAAGTTTTATACAGTTAAAGCACAGTTATAATAATTTTATTTACAAAAGGCTAACATTTGATCACAACTTAAATCAATCTCATATGAAGTGTAATTTACAATGAGGCTGAAGATAAGGCAAACTAACTAATTTATGATGACTGGAGCACAGTTTTGGTAGGAAACTAAAAGCATTTTCGTGGTGTACTTGTATGGACTTTTAATTTATATCATTATTTATTTATTTTTAAACTTTTTATTGCATACGACGAAGACGTAACATGACAATGGGCGGACTTAATGCCTGAAGGCAATCTCAACATATATTTATTACAACATACACATACTAAATGCATATACTTACATGATATGTTATTATACGTACTTTATATAAATATAAAAAAAGTTCACGGCGCGTGGAGCTGAAAGTAGTACTATGCTGAGGAATGTGTATTTTATAATTGTTAAGAAGTCGAGTCACTTGTTCCTGAGTAGAAGATAGATATACACTGGTGGTCGTATAATTAGAAATATTACCAACGGTCCTTGACATTACTGTAAGTTACTTCACCGTTAACGTTTTTATTTTGAAATAAAACAATAAATAGGACAACAACATGTTCAACGATTTATCATTTATCAGAAAAACACTATAAATCCCATTACACAAGTGCAGTTTGAATATTACACTACAGACATACATTTAAATCAGTTTTAAGGTGTGAACAATAATGGTCAACTAATTAGAAACAACAACAAAAAGAATAAAAAACAATATTTTTTTAAATATTAGTAATTAGTATTGTTATTTACAAAATAGCTACTATTCACATCCTACCAATAGTACAATTAATATTTAGTGGCGTACCCTTATTTTCAATAACAGCACTGCAACGCAACGACATGAACACGTGGCATTGGTTCAATCAATTTCATACATTCTATTAAGGGGAAGCATTTGTCGAATTCCATGCTTCAACAAATGCTTGATATAGTTCGTTATGACTGGTGTTGGTGTTACATTTGTTTGACACTTTCTTTTTAACAATATACCAGAGATTTTCTGTTGGGTATAAATTCGGACTGTTTGCTGGCCAGTCTAAAACGGATATACGCTGTTCGCTAAGGAAACATTTGACGCTATTGGCTGTGTGTTTTAGGGTCATTGTCATGCTGATAGATCTAGGTTATAGCCAAATGATCGTCCGAGTAGGTATTAATTATGTGCTCTAAGATATTTTTGTATTTTGATCCATTGTACCTTCAATCTTCCGAACAGAACCACTTCAACACAACGTCCGGAAAAACACCCCCCAAACTTTAATGTTACCACAACCGTGCTTGACTTCATGTATACTCCTTGTGTATTTACAATTAAAAGCATTGTTTACAGGTCTAGTAATAGCACTTTCCATCGGAATTTACCATATTTATTTTAGTTTCATCTGAAAATTACACTTATCCATTCTCATACCGTCGAATTAACATATTTTTTAGCGAATAATAATCTCTTCTCTCGGTGTTGCTTGGTAAGAAGCGGTATCTTTCGAGAGATTCTTCTAACCAATTAAGTTTCCACTAATCTTCGGCGTATCAGTCTTGACGAGATGTTTCTCGTGTATCAAGCGAAAAATTTAATTTTTAATCTGGTTGGAGCCTTTACTTGAGTCTTTTTTAGCAACACGAACGATTAGCGTATCTTCTCTGGGAGAGGTTATTTTTGGCCGAGTCTTTCTAAGAACGTTTTCAACAGGTTCATGTGTTTTATAATGATCATTTGCAATCAAAACTTTCTTAACAGAAAAGTTTAAATACTCAACTATTCTTCTGTACGCCCACTTCACTTATGAACTATATGTAAATTAATTATTTACCTAGTGGTTGCGTCACAACTTTTATTTTTGCTCATTTTGAACAAAATATAATTCAGATTAAATTTTGAATTGCCGCCAAAATAATAGAAAAAGCCAAGAAAGAAATGTTATTCTCCAATTTCAAAAAAGAACGAGCTATGGATGCTTTTTAAGATGTTTCTAATTAGGCCTCCAAGCGGCCAGTAACAGAAAATAACCTCCTACATGCATGTGTAAGACTCATTTTGTAATTAAAAGTAGGATATGTGTTATATTTTATGCATTTAATGAGTTTTTATTTGAGTGCCTATATTAGCATGGTTATTAATTATTGAATGTGTATATTTTTTATGAACATTTGTACGTTGAAGTTATACTATCTTTATTTATATGTTTATAATTATATGACCACCACTGTATGTACTTTCGTTTAGATAATTTGAAGAATCAAGGTTACTTAATATGGAAAAGAGAGTTAACATTATTTAGAAAATTTATGACTATGTATATTATACAGCGAACGAACTTGGATGTGAACCTGGCAGTAAACAACTTGCTGTCTCGTGACGATGAGGAGGGTGAGGAACCAGAGGGTGGAGAGGGCGGCGATGGCTACGTGCCCGAGGATCTCATTTCTCTACTCGACAGCGGTTTCCATGCCACTCAACAGGATCAATCTGTCATCATTGACGCTGACGCGATGTTCTCCGAGGACATCTTCGGGTACGCGGCTATCAGAAGGTACACCTTTCATGCTACGCTCCTCGGCCTCTTCTCCACAGCCCTTAGAGAATTATAGACCTCAACCCCCAATCTCTAGCACGCCGATAAGCTTACGCAGTTTCTGTTTTCTTTTTGTTTTGTGATTTGAGTGTTGTTTTTGTGTAGTTAGTGTTTATATGTCCAGATGCCAATAAAAATTAGAATTATTTTACATTAACATAATAATTTTCTATACATTATTTCACGATTTATTTATCCATCTAAAAAATGTTAATGATATTTTGTAATAACAGGTATTTGTCATTTTTACAAATATTTACTGTATATCTGGACGTATAAATTGAAGTATTAATAAGGCAGATACTTTAAAATTTTTTGCGTACGTACAGTCGTAATGGCGGGGGCGGCAGTGGTAGCGGAGGCCGTGCTGGAGCTAGTCGCGAGAGCAGCAGCTCTGCTCAAGAACGACCTTCAGAATTCAGTAGATGGCGGGAAAGGCAGTACTTTGGGCCGCGTAGGTGGCTTGAATCAGCGCTACGAGATACATCTTGGGATAAAGATGGAGGTAACTGATGAAATACTATTTTATTATTATCTCAAAATAAGATTTTAAATAAAAAAAATATATTGATGCAGTAAAATTGTATTACAAATGACCTTGATTTTAAGAAAATATAATTGTGAAAATACAATGGAGGTAAAAAAAATCGTCATCATTAGGTACCCTCTTCCAACTGAAGTTTGGCGATCAGATTGAGAAAACCAATTCAATCATCAGCTATTCTTTTTAAGTGATGATATTTAAACCCGGTCCATTCTTTTATGTCAATCTTGGGAACTCATAAAGGAATCCTCATTAAATCTGTCGGAAAAATGCAACCTTTCCTTGCATGACGGTTGTCATCAGCCTGCGTTTGCAGTTAGCTCTCTCGAGGACTTGAGCGTTGTAGACAAACTGCTTCCACGTGATCCTAAACATTCGACGTAGTTCCCTCATCTCAAATGCTTGTATTCGAAGACAAAATTTCTTTTTTAAAGTCCACGTCTCACAACCATACAAGAAAACGGACCAAACATAACGTTTTAAGACGCGCTATCGTGTGGGAAACGGTATCTTTGGGTCACATAATACTTTGGATATTCGATTAAAAACATCTTTAGCCTGTCCGATTCTACATTTTATATCTTCGTTATGATCTAAATTCGATGTCAAATAACGGCCTAAATATTTAATTGAAGCTACTGGATTAAGTTTTGTTTCACGTTAGGTATATTTCAGGAGCAGGCATCGCAGTTTTGGATATTACATTTGTTCTCGTCTCACTCACATTGATGTTCAAACCCATTACATCACTACCAAATGCTACATCCTCCAGTAGTCTCTGCAGCCCGTTTTCAGAACTCAACACAAGCGCGGTGTCATCAGCGTATCTGATATTATTGATCCGTGTTCCATTAACTTTAACTCCCTCTGGATGACTTAATAGGAGGTCCGTTAGAATAGCCTACGAATAAAGATTATAGAGTAAGGGGAACTATTATCGGACACCTCTCTGAATTGGTTTCCATTCTGATAGTTTGCCGTAAACTTTTACAGCAGCTTCCTGAGACCAATAGAGAGTCCCGATTATTCTACGGTCCTTCTCGTCCAACCCTTTACCCTTGAGAATCTCCATCATTTTGTAATGTTGAACACGATCAAACGCTTTCTCATAATCTATGAAGCATAAATAGACTCACTGTTGTTCAATTGCTCGCTCTGCTAGGGAGTTAAGAGAGATGGCTTCTCTAGTTCCTATCCCCGGTCTAAACCCAAACTGTTGAGCACATAAGTCTTCTGAGCATTTCTTTATTATGAGAGATTATAAACAATTTTAAGCAGCATCTTCACGGTGTGGCTCATTGGGCTTATGGTACGATAGTCTTCACATTTTATTGTCTTACGCTTTTTCGCGACAGTCACAAAAACGGAGCGAAGCAGGTCTTTTGGAATAATCCCCGTGTCGTAAATTTTATTAAACAGCGTTATATTTTGTTCATAGTCATGTCATGTTCCCCGAAATTGTGAAACGTAAAATATACAACATTTATTATTTATTAACATAAAATAGTAATATTTGCATTTCTTTACTACATATAAATTTAGCTATTCATACTTCAAGCATTATCATTATATGAAATCTTAAGAAATAAAAGTGAATGCACATGATTAGTTACAAAATACACTGTATTCAAACACTTTATTTTCTGTTGATGTACATCGCTTGCTGGTCATTTTTCGAGTTGATAGCTCATCTGATACTGGGCTCTCGGACCTGGGATTCACTGCCTATTCATAATTAATTATAATCTACAGGACTTACTACTATTTCTACTAAGAGTGTAGTTATCCGGCGGAGGATTTTCACTGTTTTGTGTGTCTGAGTTTCTGAATTACTGGCGAATTTATTCGATTATCGAAGGAGACCGGCTGGGACCTGTTTTCTAACTAACTTTGCCTGTGTCGAAAGCATGGTGAGGTCCGCGTTGGAACGCGGGTTGGTATACTTTGTGTACGCGGTGTGTTGCTGAGACACCACGCTCGAAAGTGAAATCAGCGTTAAATCGATATGTGGAGTATGTATAGTGTCCGAAGTGTTTGTTGGTGACGACGTACGTATTGTGGGTCGGTGGAGTTACACGTAGTGTGCGGGGGACCCTTTGAGATGACGGGATTAGCGCATGGCGTGGAGTGCGTTTTCTAGTTTTGGGTTATGTATTCAAACATTGTATTTTTTAATAAATCATGTGTATAACATCTATATTTTATTTAAAGGTGAAAACAAGAAGAAAGATTCGGCAATGGCAGCATCTCCACTGTGGGTATCTGAGGAATTAGAATATTGGGACAGTAACATCCGTTTCACTCACATCGCGGCGACATATAGTGAGCTGATTGCTATATCCACTCATGGACAATTACACCAATGGCGTTGGGCTGACTCACATCCTTATCAGCGTAACGATGTAAGTTCTTGGATTTACAGATAACAAAAAATGCATGAAATATGTAATTTTAAAATTTCTCAAGACACTTTCTTTGTGTTTGTTTCCCTACAATCTTATTCTAAAAATATGTATCTTAAAAGAAACAAGGTGATTTACTTATTGATTAATAATAACACAACTTTGTAGTATTTGTACTAGAAATTGAGAAACTTTTGTTATAATTTAAAAAAGATATACTTTATTACTTACGAATGTTAACCTTGCAGTGCTCAGGTCCAAATAATTTATATCATCCACGTGGAAACTGGCTTGGAATGATGTCTGGCGAGCGTATCATTAACATTAGTGCTGCTGGAATTCGTGTCTCAGTGTTGACCGACCATGGCAGGATAGCAACTTTCCTTGACGAATCAATTGGTAAGTCACTAATAATACAAAAATAATAAAGAATTGTATATAAAAAATTTACTTTTTTTTAAATACAAGAAAATGTATCGCGTTAAATAGGTCTAGCATAAATTATTTTGTTATTCTTTCAGCCCATGCCCCAGGTGCTCCTCGCTTAGAGCATGCTTTGCAAACATTTTCGGAGTTTGGCAGTGACAAAGCTATATCATTGCATGTATGCTCACTTTACACAGTGGCCAGGCTGGATTCGGGAGCACTGTACTGGTGGTATGTATTGAATTTTAATACATGCAAATACAAAATTAAAATTTTATGAATTACACAGTAATTAAAATTTCTTGTCTAAATATAATTGCAGTGTTGTTTAGTAAGAAAACTATTATATAATTTATTCTAGGGGTGTTCTTCCTTTGGGTCAGCGTGCAAGATTATGGGAAAAGCACCGTGCTCGATCCCGCAAACAACGTGGTAATTTCTCTATTGCACCTCAGGATCTACAAGCAGGACAAAATGTCACTATGAAAAATGCTCCTATGTACCAGCCAGGAGCTATTGGTGTGTTAATGAACTTTACTATTTTTGCTTTTACAAATTCTCTTCTGGTCTCCTCTACTTGTGTGTTTTTGCGAAATTACAGTATTAACCGTTTGAATGTTACGCTGCGCGAAGGCGTTGCGATCGTTTATCTCGAAAACCGCAACATAGCGCTTTTGCGCTGCGAGTATCAGTGTGTTTTTGGTGCTCCGTGGGAGTGAACTTACTCGAATCTCCGCGTAATTTGTAACGAGAGTGGATTCTTATACATTTTAAATTTGCGCTTAAAAAATCACCGGGACGCAACTCACAACAATATGCTTTGTGTAGCAACAGGAGTGGAATCAAGCGATCCCGCCTTATTTGCATTAGCTTGAAGAGAGAACTTTGCTCTATTTGTGCGGCAAAATATAGTTGTTATTTAGTTAGTGATCTTCCCTTAATCAAAATGATCCTTTAGGCGGTGATCATACGAGAATATCAATAAACTGTTATTTTTTTATAAATATTAATTTTCAAAAAAAATGTTTTATTTTTTCTTATTAACAATCACAATTAACATTTCATCTTTATAATACCAAAAGAATTTTAAAAATTGATTGATATTTGTCTAATTGAGAGTATTTTATTTGATAACATAATTTTTATCGTTTAAAGAAATCCAAGATATGTACCACAATTTTCATGCATTTTTCAAAAAATTGCTTAGCACTAAAACGGTTAAAATCTAAACCGTTTAGGTTTTGTTCTACATAACTTTTTATCCTAATTTATTAATCTAAACAGGATTCAATATGTCGTCGGGAGTCCCGAAAGTAGGCGTGTTGCAAAATGCCGCGTGGAATCTATCTGACATGTGCCGCTTCAAGCTGCTGCCACCACCTCAACCCGATCGCTCTGTATCTGACAAGGACAAAAGAGATATTCAGGTATTTACAAATTTATTTAATTACCTTGTGAAACCATCATGAAAAAATTGTATTTAGTATTATTACTTAATAGTTTCATTGTAAGTTTTAATTTAATATATTTACAATATTATCTTGTAACCTTTAGTAAAGTCATTAAGGATAAAATGGTCTGTTATTCTTTCCTAATCAAATTCAATGATTGAAACATCTGTTCAGCAAATTAAACATCAATGATGATAATCCAATGTGAGTATATTAATATGATGTGATTTTTTATCAGAATCAATCTCCTCTTACTGTGTCATCTGTAAAAGCGTCTTCTTCTGGTGGAAGTAAAGATGGTGGTAAGGACAGTAACAAAGATATGGCCGATCGACTGGATATGCCACCACCGCCCAGTCCTGCCTCTTCGACTTGCAGTGATACTAGCACATCCCATAGTAAGTTTCTGTATCTTTCATATTTTTATTTCTATGCAGCTTAAGTGTGTGTCGGTTTTTCGCCGATAGCTTGTTGGTTTCTTGCGTAACAGTGACAGCAAATGAAGTGAAGTTGCCACGGAATCCAAATAGTCCATATACACCGATACCATGCAAGCAATTATCATTGTTAAATAAAATTTTCATAACAATTAAATTTGATATAATAATAATATTTTAATGTAAAACAGCTGTTCATGTATCACAAGCAATTTCACTGATTTCCATAACAATGAGTAATAGTTATAAGATTGTTTATAAACAAAATATTCACTGATTTAATTAAATTTCCATAACAAATAATAATAATCACAATTTGATTAGAAACACCTTTGCACAGATATTCTTAATCATAATTCATAATATCTAGAACAGCAATCAATTCTGTTGATTGCTGGGCTTTTACTAATTATGTTATATCACAGAGGAAAAAAATATATTTATATTTTAATTACATGTTTATATTGCAATTATATTCAGAAATCTGATTGAATAGCTGGTCTTTCTTAAGTTTATATCATTTGTGTTAACACTGCCTAACGTTACATAAGATGCGAGTAAGATATAGTCGGAGTAAAACCATTTAACGAAATAATTACAGAACGTGCTAAACGCGTAACTGTTCGAGGCGAAGAAGGTTCATCAAACGACGGCTCTAAACGTGACGAAGAAGAGTGGCCTCTCAAAGAAGTTGTTTTTCTTGAGGATGTAAAAAGCGTACCACTAGGTCGAGTGCTTAAAGTTGACGGAGCCTATGTCGCAGTGCGTTTCCCGACTGTGGGCAAAGATGGCAAAGAGATCACGCCTTCTGTCCCTGATGACTGGACCACTTTGCTCCAAGACTGCCGCTTAGTGCGCAAAGACGACCTAGTAGCCGTAAAATGGGGGACAGGAAGCGGCTCAGGTTCTCGAGGACCAGATTGCCTTCAACGTTCACCACGGAAAGTAGCATTGCCACCAGAATTGCAAGTAATCACCATCGCTGTAAGTTTTCCGTTATATCCTTTGTAAATAAAAAAAACGTAATTTGTTTAATTTTCATAAATAAATACTTAAATTGCTATAAAAAGTAATAATATAACAAGGTCATTAAAAAATAACCGGAAATAATCATAAAAGTTAAATTACTAATTAAGAATATAATAGTGTCTCAGTTCTTAGCCCATGAAACGACTAGACTAGCGGGACACCCACCTGATGGAAAATGATAAGTGCGCGCCCATGTCAATGTGACACTTGGTATGATTATAAATACTGTACCATATTGTGCTCGTGGCTTTTAAGCACAAGATGATAATTTACATTAGCCCAGTTATTTCAATAGCACCAACACCATTCATACTGAAATATAGTAATATTATAGCTTACTTTTAAGATTATCTAAGTTTGGCGGTAAGCTTCGTAAGTTATATACTAGTACTATAACTAATAAATAAAAAAAATAATCACTTTAATTGTCATAAAATATTGCTCATATGTCAGGGAATCGGGGCTTTCTCCACAAAAATAGTTAAATCCATTGATCCACCAAACTGGTGCAGTGTGGTTTGGTGAATGCTACAACTTGTATCTATGTATATAACGCCAGATTTTACTCAAACAAATATATGTATTAGTCATAATATTATTTCATTAATATTTATTTTCAAGGTGGATAGTCGTGGTGTTCATGCCGTGGTTCGACGCCCAGGCGGTACGCTCGCTTATGCCGTATATGCTGTAGGGGCAACGCGCGCACTCACCGACAGCACCTTTCCGACCGACCATACCGCGATGCTTGGACATTCTAACGGGCATGGTATACGATTAACCACTGCAGCCGAGGTACGTATTTTACTATTTATTAATACTGATGTTATAAAGGTGCAGTTATTTATAAGTTGAATAACACTGCTCTAGAACATTATTTTTTCTAATAAACTCATCCCTCGATTTACATGGTAGATACGTTCTTGGGAAAATCGTGCAAAACAAAACAGTGTAAATGAGTTTATACAAAGTAGAAGGATATTTCAATTAACCTGAAAACCGTGTAAATCGAGCTTAAAAATACAAAAAGTCGAAGATACGTTCATTATGATTGTCTAAAATGACATAAGGATTGAAAAATAAAAGGGGGATTGTTGCTTTATTCATTCCATATTCTTTTGCTACGGTTGTTGAGCCTTGTGAAGATTTTAGTTTGTCTAAAATTAAATTATGTTTTTTCTAAACTGATTGTATTCCTCTCCTTGGGTTTTTTTTGACATTATAGGGCAGTAATAAAAGTGAAACTCTATATATAAATTTTTAAAATAAAAAAATTGCCTTTTTCACCTGTTATTAGAATTCAATCGGAATATAAGACTTTGAAGTTTATTCTTCTTCACAAAAATCAGGCTAATGCAAGCAAGAGCTGCGTATTGTTTAAAAGAGTAGGTTCATTAATATGATACTGATAAATGGCGTAATGCAAAACTATCAGAATAAGTTAATTTTTTTTTTTTTTTATTTAAAAACCGTGTAAAACCGAAACTGTGTAATTCAAGTACCGTGCAAATCGACAGATGGGTGTACATGTTCATTTTTCTCTAATTTGATACAACCTGGAAATAATAAAATTTAATATAATATACTAAATTTCGTGTAACAGGGCAGTGAGGCGGTAGTCATGATGTTAGACGGCAATAGCGCGTTGTATCCGATTTCTCGTGACTGCGTGGGTATGGTGCGTGAGCCACCGCCACTTAATCTACCGCCAGCGCGCGCGCTTGCTGCACACGCTTTGCCGCTGCATCCCCACGGTTCGGCGCATTCACATCACGCTACACTTAAATCTCAGGTACATTAACACGATATCCTGCTATTGTTCTATCTGTGGTTAAAATTTAATTATGACGTATTGCAACATTATCTTATATGTAAGGTCTAAATACCCAGTCTATTCCAAAATGAAAGGGTAAGCTGGAATAGCCTGCACTAAAAAGATACATATCATCGGTTTTCAAGAACAACTTTAAATTTGGTTAATAATTGCTATAATCCTAGGAGGATTTTATTTACATTGGAATTTAGCTTATATATATTCCTTCCAATGTAATTAACTCGACAACGTAACAAAACTGAATTTGTCGTTGTGCTTGAAAACTGGCGACATGCAGAGTAAAATAATAAAAAACAAATCTTCATTACCCGATTATTGATGGTAACTAAAAGTTAATTTACGTACAGGTAGCGCTTATTATAATAGTGCCAGAGCCACAACTCATGATGCCGCGCGTCTTGCGCTGCGACCTTGATGGAGTGCGACAGCTATTGCATTTACTAGAATCTGATAACAATAGTAAGTACAATTAATATATTCTACCATAGTATATTAATTTTATGTTTTATTTAGCCTATCTATAATGCAATAGTAAAAATTGGTGGAACACTTAGAAGTTGATCTGAACACTTATCTGGTGACGAGTTACCATAACGGAAGTAAGAGTAATACAAAATTACTCTCCATAAAAAATATAATGTGTGTTCCAAATCCTTATCCTCAATCTTTCTGTGATTAGTGATTTTACACAAAATCAAATTAAAGCATCAATTTCATATAAATAAATATATACATGTTTATGTGTATATATATAAATATTTATATATATATATTTATATATTACTAGATGTCTCACTCCCGTTTCGCTGGCCATAATATAGAATTAGACTAGAAATTTGTCTGAAATATTTCTTAGGAGCAACCGCATCTGCGAATGACTTGCTACAGCAACCACATAAATAATACGAAATGAAAATTGTTTTAAAAGTTAATAAGAAATAAATTCACGAACGGTATATATAATTAAAAAATTAAATAGCCCATAACAATCTGGAAATCATTCCGCGTCAAATGATCGTGTTCCCATGTCGCTACGTTCACTAGTTTTCACGCGATTGGCGAACAAACTAAACTCATTGCCTACAACAACGATACAAACCCATATATATATATCATTTTATAAGTCTTGATTAATAGAAATTTATTATAGATAAAAAAATTTGTGCGAATTATATCATAATTCATCTTTCATATTTCATCGTTGTTTTTAAAACTTGAATTGACTTAGACCATTTTCAAAATTAACTGAATGTCTTATAAATAACCTAAAGCAATAAAGAACTAATAGTCATATTTGAAACAATAACTTTAATAAAATAATTCATGGACATTTATTAATTATTTTTAAAAAGTAATCCATTTTTATCATTTCGAGCTTTAAAGATTTTTAAAATGTGCTTGAAAATCGGGAAGGATGTATGCTAGTAAACATATAATGTCTTTTTTGTTCTTCCGTTACTGGTGTAATGGTGGTGCATAATGGAAGTAATATTTCCGTATATTTTTGGTCTTCCTCTTTTAAGTGAAAGATCCAAAATCTGGAAATTAGATCCATCTAAAGAAGTTTTATACAATATTTTATAAGGTTAATTTTTCTATAAATTCTATAAATTTTTAACTTAGACCACTTTCATAATTATGGGCACACATATTAGTTACAAGTTATATACTTTATATATTACTTATATATGTGTGTGTATATATATATATATAAGACTTGATTTATATAGAAATGCAGTCTAAATTATGCATTGTACGAGGAGGGCTCAAAAAGTAGTGAGAATGAGATAGAATATAATGACTATTGATAACTTAATAATTTATTTTTCTGCGTAGTTTCCGAGTCTTTCTACACACCGAGTCCAGTGCTTTTCCAACGTTTCAATCCCTTTCAAAAAAAAAGTTTTGTTTTGGTCCTGCAAAAAGCACTCCACGGCATCCATTACCTCGTTATCGTCTCCGTACCTATTTACCCTTAAGTATTCATTCAATTTGGGGAACAGATAAAAATCTCTAGGCGCCAGATCTGGTGAATAAGGGGGTGGTCAACCAATTCGAAGTCAGCTTGCTGAATGGCAGCCATCGCAACTGCCGACCTGAGCGCGCGTGCGTTGTCGTGGTGAAACAGCACGCCCCTTCGAATTTTCTCTCCCTTTTTTCTCTTTAATGGTATTTCTCAACTTGTGAATTAAAGCTGCATAATATTGGCCTGTAATAGTGGTTCCACTCTCCAGGGAATCAATCAACAATATCCCTTCAGAGTCCCAAAATATTCAGGCCATACCTTGCCAGTCGATGCCACGGCACGAAACTTCTTTGGGATCGGTGATGATGGCCGTTTCTATTGCGAAGATTGCTTGCTGTTTTGTCTCGGGACCAAAATGATGGACCCATGTTTCGTCCATTGTTACGAAACGAGACAAAAAGTTTTCAGAATCTTGAAACTTGTCCAACAATATCTTTGAAATGTCACGTCGATTTTGTTTCTGACTGTCGGTTAACATTCTCGGCACCCATCTTGCGGGGAGACTTCTCATATTCAAAGATTGTGTCAATATGGATTGAATACTTCCATATGAAATGCCCGTTTCTTGAATTAAGTATCGGATGGTAACTCTTCGATCACTCAATACAATTTTCTCGATTTTCGCAACATTTTCTTGGGTGACTGACGTGAATGGACGGCCGCAACGATGTTTGTATTCCGTGCTCGTTCTCCCTACTCGAAATTGAGAACCCCACCTTGCGACAGTGGAATACAAGGGAGCGGACTCCCCTAATGTTGCCTCCAAATCGCAATGAATCTCTTGCATCGTTAACTTTTTTAAACAGAGATATTTAACAACGGCTCGCACTTCGTTTTTCTCCATTTTCGAGAACACCTTCCGACACGAAGCTAATAAATGACTACATTCAGAAAAAAACAAAAGAGAATCGAAGATTTTTTCTTTATTAATATTACAAATATGTATCAGATTTGCCAGTATTTATTTTTTTTCTTACCAAGGGGTATACATGTCGTTCTCACTACTTTTTGATCCTTCTTCGTAAGATTGTGTATATATAAAAGTGTATTATTACAAATAGACATTCGCAATTACAAACACGTCATCGTCGCTATCAGCTGATAGACATCTAAGCCTTACTTCATATTACTTATTCATATGGGTAGGTTTGTATGTTTTCTATTCAACGGCAATGGCATTAATAACATCTCATAATTAGATTTTAAGAAGGATGTTATTGAACATAAATTTTTAAACCTCCAGGATTATTTAAAGTATGATATAATATTACCTTTAAAATTTTATGTATAAATAATAATATTTTTTTTGCTATAGAACAACAAATACTTTCAATCTTACAAGAACGCTGTGATGGTAACCGGAACATACTTCACGCTTGTGTGCATATGTGTGCACCTACATCAAACAAGGAACCGGATATAGGTGATTGGTGATTTCCTTAATATATTGTACTTTGTGTCAAAACATTAAATTTTAATATACATATCATTTATTGAAATTTTGCCAAAGTTTTTATCCAAAATGCTTTACTAATGAAACTAATATGTGTATAAATATCTGTAGACACAAAGTACACTCAGATGTTATGAAAATATTTCTTGATTACAATTTTTTTTGTATATTGAGGCATATTTAGAACATGCTTTAATTGCAAACACATTTTTATTCGTTTATTTTTGATGTAGTAGAAAATTCTTCAATGCCGAATATACCCAGTGGTACTAGTGGTAGTGGAGCCAATGCTGAAGAGGCTGTACCAGCTATTTCTTGGCCCCCAGAAACCTTTGAAGCCTCTGGTGATGAAGACAGTTTAATGGGACTTACGAATAATAGGTTAGTTTCGCATATTTTATAAAACTTTCATACTTTATAAAGCTTTCATGTATTTTTTAATAAATAAAAAATGGTTTTTAAAATCAATTTGTTTTCAAAATTAATTTATGTTGATCTTTAGAAGTTACATGTTTTTAATACTTTTGTCGTAACCTATGTCGTAACGAACATTTTATATATATTATAACATTTTATATAGATATTATGTAATTCTTTATTTTGAAATAGTAAAATATCCGGTGGTGGAGCGAATGGAACTGGTGCAGTGAGTGCAGATCCTGCCGAGCGACGTGGTAACGCATTGGCTGCGTTGCGCGCTCTTTGCGAAAGCACAGTCCTGCAGCCATTTCTAATGCAGCTGTTGGTTGCTAAGTAAGATTTTTTTTCATTTTCCTGTAGAATTCTATTTTTTCAGCTTTAGGAAGTCAAGGTTACGAGCACCGACTCTTCAATCTATAGGACACAGACCTAATAAATAAATCTTATTACTCCAGTGATTTCTTTAGCTACTTTCAAACCGGAATACAACAATGTGCCCACAACTATTGGAGGCCGAAATTGGCCCTGCCGTATATCTTCTCATCAGCCCCAGGTAACAGGAACCTCCCACCAGTAAATTTAAATTGGTATATTGTAAATAAGATTTATACTCCATAGGGATGGAATGGGTCAAACTCCGTTGATGGCGGCAGTGGCGGAACGCGCATACCGTGCTGCCTTAGTGCTTCTAGATGCCATACGGTCTTGTACGGACGCAGACGAAACACAACGGTCTGCAGCTATTTTCCCACCAAATGCACATCCTGATCATTCGCCGCTACTGGTACTGTGTTGCAATGATACATGCAGTTTCACTTGGACTGGGCAAGAACATATTAATCAGGTACTTAATAAACCTTTCAATATTTGTAATTAAAGTAATAAAAAATGTATCTGTAATTTTTTTTTGTTTCGTTTTCAGGACATATTCGAATGTAAAACTTGCGGACTAACAGGATCTCTTTGTTGCTGTACAGAGTGTGCTAAAGTAAGCAATATCTTTATTTGTTTATTTCTTTGAAAAAAAAAAAAAAAGAATAATTTTATGAAGATTTTTACATTTTTTAATAGGTTTGCCATAAAGGTCATGATTGCAAACTGAAGCGCACATCACCGACAGCTTATTGCGATTGTTGGGAAAAATGTCGATGTAAAGCACTTGTAGGAGGAAATTGGACAGCACGGTGCGATTTATTAGCAAGACTAGCCAGAGATACTCAACTTGCCACACATTTCAATTCTAGGTAAAGTAAAAATACTTTTAAACACAGGATTAATTTTAATAATCATCAGTAAATATAACTCGACTATATATTATCTTTCATAAAATTTATGCAAACATCTGGTTTTATTACATTTTATGTGAATGAGACACAAAATGTATAAAAATTCAAATAAAACAAAGTCAATATAAAACAATCCAATCTATATTTAAAATTACACACTTTTTAAATTTTATAATTATAGTTGATGTATATAACAAATTGAAAAACTAAGAAGAAAAGGTACACGCTCAATAATTAAGTAAGAAAATCAGTAAATTTAGATTTGAAGTAAGGACGGTCTATTATCAGCCTTTCATAAAACAATTTATACTTATATTTAGGGGCGAGTCGATCCTGCTATTTCTGGTGCAGACGGTTGGACGGCAGGCAGTAGAGCAGCGTCAGTTCCGTGCTGGCGGTGGTCGTGGCCGCGGACCACGAAAGCAACCGGGTTCCGACGCTGAGGTTGATGCGCCTGACCACGATCTTGAGCCGCCGCGCTTCGCAAGACGTGCTCTTTTACACTTACTTGGTATGAATTTTTAAGATCCAATACGTTCAATAGAACTACTTTTATAATTATATAACCTCAAGTATGATAATTGGCAAAAAGAAGATGAAGCTATATGTATTTAAAAGTTCTGTACTCAAGCTAACCTATGCATGATTATCATTAAAAATTAAACACTACCTTCGTTATTATGCGTTTTTCTTGCAAGCTAGTTTTGGAAACAGTATTATTTTAAAATTTCTATGGATAGTTTTTTAAAAAATTATATCACAATACTATGTGCACATTTCAATACCTCAATTTATATTAGGCGACTGGGCGGCTGTGGAGGCTGCAGTAATGTGTGGCGCAAGTTGTGGAGAGAGTGATGGGCGTCCTGGCAGTCCTTCGCTCAGTCAATCTGGCACTACTCTTCTTGATAAGTTCACCCACGCGCTCATTGTGAAATGTACCAATGATGTAAGAAAAAATGTTAAAATAATATTCAATTGATTTTTAATTTAAACCCTATTATTTTTACATAAAAATCTTTCTATGATTTTTTCTATCAATACTTATACTTTTCAGATGCTTGACACACTATTACATACGCTTATAAGAGAACAACAAAACGATTCAATACCGGGACGGACTGAGCGTGCCCGCGAGGTGGCACGTCGCTTTGTAAGATCCGTTGCTAGAATATTCGTCATTTTCAGTGTTGAAATGGCGCCAGGTGCAGCTAAGAAAAAGGGGTTAGTCAATTTAACTGTTATTAAAAGATTAAATACTTATATAAATTATTTGTCTTCATTAACACTTAATATCGCAAATTTCATATTGGGTAAATGAGTCGTTTAAAAAAAAGGATCTAGAATGTTATTATAATGAATATATATATTTTTTTATACAGGCCTCTTTCCATTACATCGTCGTTGGTCCGTTGCCGTCGCGTGTTTGCTGCTCTAGTAGCTCTCGCTGTAGAGGAGCTTGTCGAGGCAGCTGATGCCCTTCTCGCTCCAGTTCGTCTGGGTGTAGTTCGACCGACTGCTCCCTTTCCACTCGCTACGACTTATGTTGATCTTGTTAATGGCAGTGAAGATTTGTTTGGAGTTGAACCTCTATCTACAGGACATACACGACTTGGTCACACTCGCAGGTATATTGGCTTTTTATTTGTTTAATATTTAACTAATACTTAATAAACCAATATCTCAATAATTCAATACTTTGCTGCAATTGATTCTTTTAAATAAACATATAAAACACACAATGAAATTTCTTTGTTGTGTTTATAGTGTCTATTATATTTATTATGCATAAGTAAACTAAAACAATATAATGTATGTGTTACACAGGGAATCAAATACTGGCGGAGGCCGGGGAACAACTTCAGGTGGAGCATCTATGGGAAATTCAACATTAGCTCCAGACAGATCTTCTACCCCTGTGGCTACAGAATATGCTGATGATGTAGCAGGTGAAGCGTTAGGTGGAGATGATGATGCTTCTGAAACTGATGAACCTACCATACCAGCACCTGTGCCTGCTCCTGATGCTCAACATGATGATGCAATGGGCGAAAGGTAATAGAAACACATCCCTTAATTGTCATACACCTGTGGTGAACCAAACAAAGAACAATAATCAACCCATAGACGTCCACTGCTTGACATAGGTTTCCATCAAAGGTCCGTACTTCAATCGGTGCTGCGTTACCCGCATCGGCTGGCGGTAGGGGCCGTCGTTTATAGGGGTTCATATACGAGTGTTTGATCCATTTCCCACATCACTGCTAGTGGGTGGGAGTTTGAGCGATCGTTAATTGATTAGCAGGGTACACCATTAATAGGTGAAGTTGGCTTAGGTCCCGTGAGGAGTTGTGGAGAACCGGTTACACTCCGAAACTGGGAAACAATGAATGACTAAATATAATTAAATCCAACCTTTTTAAGGTGCAAACTCTGAAAAAATGGAATATTAGAATGATTTCTTTGTAGTGTTGTCAATAAATATTAAAATGGGATAATAAATTTTTATTATCCTATTTTTTTATTTCTCCTTAACTGGCTTGTTATTTAATAATAATGTCGCAAATTTTTTTTGATGTTTTTCTTTTGAATAAATGTAGATCACAATTTAAGAATAATATATTAACGAGCAACGGGAGACCGATCGATGTGGGGATCTTTGGGGGAGACCTACGTCTAGCAGTGGGCGTCTATCGACTGATGATAGCGTTATATTGACTGTATGGTCCGAATATTTAAAGTTAAAGAAAGCCGGGAAAATAGAATCGGCATTGTACGACATACATTGACATTGTGAAATGACAATCACACATCAAGATGATACCAACGTCGTCTAGCCACGCATCCGAAGAAACACAGTTTCCCAAAACGCCTTAAACTTCACTACATTACAAAGTTACAAATTAAGAGTAGTATTTTCAGTAGAGAGTGCACTCGTCACGACAATACATATATCACATCTCCTTATAGTTATAATTGATTGACTGCAAATATTATTGAGAGGAAAAATATTATAATGACTATAATTTATAACGTATGTTGCGGTTGTTGTCTTTGTCTGTATTTTTAAATTGTAATTTTTAGGGGGCAAGAACAACATGTAGTCGTAGAAAATGGAACTGAGCGTGCAGAGGGTGGTGAAAGCGAAAGTGAACTTGATTTACTGGCAGAAGTAGAAACTGAAAGCGATTCTGACGATCAAGATAACGCTGAATCCGCGCAACGTAGTGTACAGACCGGAGCTACTCAAGGTTCTGATGCTGGTATGTTAAAGACCACGTAGTAATACATTTTTAGTTGCCAAGAATATATTTTTTATAATTTTATGAATTGCAAAGTAAGTGTTTTTATTTTTACGTCAAAACTAATTTAGATAATACATTTATAATTCTAATCCAAAAGAAACAAGTAAAGGAGATAGGCAGGTGGAGGCAGCGGCGGCGTGGATCTGTCGTAAAAATTGATGTCCGCATGGCGGACAAATTGTTAGAAATGTTAAAGTAACACAACGCCGCAACAGGTATAGCATCGCTGCTAATGTATCCAGAGGACGAGAGCGGCGATTCGACGCAGCCAGAGGACGAGGACTCCGAGGCCGGCGAGACAGACGAGCAAGATGGCGAGGCGGAGCCGCCGCTGCACGACGGCGAGCCTCTGGAACGACGTACTGCACCACCTGCTAGGCCGAACCTCGCTCCCCACTCCATGCAGTGGGCAATACGGTAAGTCAAGTATTTTAACATTTATGTTTTGTTATTCTCTTATTTAGATAATGATTAATATTATTAAAAAAAATCATGTATTGTTTTCAAGGTATTAAAAAGTTAAACAAAGTTATTACCGAATAATAATAATATTGCAAAATTTTTGAATAATAATTTAGAAGTAGCTAAATAAGATGTTGGGGATTTAATTAAATAATTGCTCTGTAAATAAAAAAAGAGATTAAATTTTCTTTTTACACGGGCAGGTCGCGTGAGGCGACTCGTGGCACAACGAGCAGCACGGGTGGCGTGCGGCTATCCGGTAGTTCATCATTGGTATTCATTGATCCTGCATCTCTGCGCCGCTCCGCCGCTGCAGCTGCAGCTGGAGCGCACGACCCGCACTCTACATCCACTACGTCTTCTTTCCTAGCACGGGCCTTTGGTGAGTGTAAACAACAATGTACTAATATGTCACGATGATAGAGGTCTGTAGCTATACAGTGTAACAAATATTGCATTGAATAAATACATATTTTATAATAACACATGGAAAATTAAAGGTATTGTAATTCGTCAAATCGCGGATCTACTGTGGGAGTATGAACGCATAACACTGCCGGTGCCTCGCATGGTGCCGCTGGCTTACCGTGAAGCACTCCGCTTGCAGTGTTATTTAGAACGCCAACTTAAACCTACGTGGGATTGGCTAGTTACTGTTATGGATGCCACTGAAGCTCAACTGAGGTAAATTTGCATTGCTAACTTATTTGTGTTTTTTAACAATACTAGTATCTACAATTTTTATTTGGGTATCGGAAAGTCAGTTATACAACTTATTACAGGAAGGCTGTAATATTGTCAAAATTATTTTATCATTCTTAAAAAGTAGTGTCAAATGTAAGACGTTAGTAAATTAAAAATAGAAACAAATTGTTTATTATTTTTTACACGTTTATGTTTATTAACAGATTCGGTGCCTCATTGACGTCAAATAATGTGGGCAATGTAAATGCAGAAAATAGCCGAACTAACGCTACCACCACGCGTCGCACTACTTCATTCACTTCACCTGCCACTCGAATTATAGGCTTTTCTGAGGCACCACGGGTGAGGGAACGTGAACAAGGTAAATAACATGACGTGATCTGTATCTCAAAAGAAGACGCTTTGTATAGGCTTTTCTTTCGCTCAACATTATATAGTGATGAAATAAAAGTATAAAAATTTTTAACATGTAATTAAAACATAATTTTATTTTGTATCTTTTTATGTAAATTATGTAAAGTTCAAGTCTTTGAAAGAGCAAATCTATATGTTCTTTATGGAATACTTTAATGTTCCAAACCCTTGATTATCTCAATGTCCACCTAGTTGAAGTAAAGGCTATTGAAACGCTTATAAAATATAAATTTTGATTTAATAAATGTATATTTGAATTTCGCAAAAAACTCAAGTGGCTGCCAATCCGTCTTCGCAGGAATACTCACATTCTCTCTGTTCTATACAAGATATTGTTCAATCCTCTAACACTTTCCTACCTTAAAAATCATTTCGAATTTATTTCCGATTGCCACAGTCGCACTCTCCGCACTTCAATAAACCTTTCCCTTCGCGTTCCCGTGCACTCCTCTTCATATTTTCAAAACTCCTTTGCCGTTACGGCGGTTCGCTTATGGAACTCTTTACCGAACCATCGTACCGCCAAATTCCTATTTTCTTTCAAAAAACACTTATTTAACAATTATCATTAAGTTTAAATTATATATTCTGTCTAATTGTGCTATTGCTTGCATTTGTCACCTAGAGCTTTAGTTTTTAATAATTTAGTGCACCACTACCTTATCTTTACTTTTAGTTTACGTCTTCCTTTCCAATGGGTTGTCTGGAAGAAATTGTTTTTTGAGCAATAAGACCGTCCATTGTACATATATGTATATATATAATATATTTTATATTTTTGTAACTGGTGTACAATAAAGAATAAATAAATAAATATTTAATTTAAAAATTATGCTATTGTAGTAGGCGTGGAGGCGGGCAGTGCGCGTCGGGAGTTCCTCGCATATTGTCTATCTCTGTTGCGCGCACATAGCGCCGAGCATGCCGAACAGTTGCCGGTGCTTGATGTCGCCGCGCTTAAACACGTGGCCTACGTGCTTGATGCACTTGTTTACTACATGCGAGCTGCGCAGCCTCAGGCTCACCATCATCAGCATCTATGGACTCCGGTGAGTAATGGCTAAATGGTAGTAAATGTTATTTAAAAACTAATGAAAGTCTGGCAATCCACAGAACTGACTGCTGTTCTAGATATTATAAATTGTGATTAAGAATATCTGTGTAAAGGTGTTTACTAATTGAAATTGTAATTATTATTATTTGTTGTGGAAATTTAATTAAATCGGTGAATATTTTTTTATAAACAATCTTATAATTATTACTAATTGTTGTGGAAATCAGTGAAAATGTATGTGTGTATATCAACAGATGTTTTAGATTAAAATCTTATTATTATTATTATCAATGTAAATTGTTATGGAAATTGAATTTAGCAATAATAATTGCATGTATGATATCAGTGCATATGGACTATTTGAATTCCATGTTAACTTAACTCCATTGGCTGGCACTGTTACTCAAGAAACCAATAAGCTATCGGCGACAAACTGACATACATTTAAGCTGACAAATGCGTAAGATGCTGCAGCCAGATTTTTTACAACTTTAATTTTGTCTCGAACTTTTTGTTTTTATTGTATATCTTCTATGTGTTATTACTTCATATTTTCTTCCGCATTTTTAAGGAATTGAAGAAATTTGTTATTGAAATATATTGAATTGTAATGAATACTGGAGAAGTGGAGTATAG
The DNA here is from genome assembly GCA_029030555.1 of Ornithoptera alexandrae. Classification (NCBI taxonomy): domain Eukaryota; kingdom Metazoa; phylum Arthropoda; class Insecta; order Lepidoptera; family Papilionidae; genus Ornithoptera; species Ornithoptera alexandrae. The sequence goes on along the minus strand of JARDVY010000023.1, from coordinate 5,104,089 downwards.
CTTTTAACTGTAATTTTTGTTATTTAAAGTTATGTTAACAAATTTTGTCTTGTACAAATTTGTGTCTTTTTAGGATGAGAATGAGAATGAGGAAGGCGATGAAGAGATGGTTGTCGGGGGCAGTGGAACAAACGAGTCTGATGGAGAAGGCGAGAACACCCGCGGTCGCACGCACGCTTTCTTTCAACGTTCAGATTCTACTTTATGTTTAGGGTGTCCGCCACCTGATCCTTTCAATAGTAAGTTTACATTTAAAACATATATTTTTTCTACATCTTGTCCTAATTTTTCTTCAAGAATTCTTTAGCATTACCTCAGTGTTTCTAGCGTATTTTTTATTTTAATTTACATACAACAATAATATGAAAAATTACAGAAATGCATGTATCACATTTGTGAATATTTTACAATCATAAGTAATATATTAAATAACAGTGACAATGCAAGACGCCTTGCCGCTTGCCGATCAGCCACAACTTCTTCAGCCCAATGCACGCCGCGAGGAACTGTTTGGTATGCCGCGTCAGCCCGTCACCGTTCCAGCGACCACTGATTCAACTCCCGGCATTAATAATCCTTTAGAAGGTATTCATAATTATACGCTTACTTTGAAATAATTATCTTTAATGACATTTCATATCAATTAGTTTTAGAAGTTCACAATAAAAAAACTTAAATTACTCTGGAGAGGACATAACAATATTGAATTTTTAATATGTAGCTGAAAAATAACGAATTAACTAAAATACTTTATAGGAATTCCTGACTTTGTAAGTAATTAAACAGCTTGTTTTTTATCCAAATTTGTAATCCATACAAAACACGTTAAAAAAATTATAAGGTGGTTGTCCAATAAAAGTGGACAACTGGTTGCAGAAGAAACGGTAACGACTTTTGATAAAAGCTTAAAGTTTTCTGCCTCTTTAAAGTGGTGCCTCGTCGGCTTGGTCTTTCGTCACGCGGTACAGATCGCGGATGGTCGCCTCCCGCCCGGCCCGCCTCTGCCCCGCCCACACATACTCATACCATGGCAAGAGATGAGCCACAGGTTTGTTATCATTTTTATCATGTTAAATCTGTTAACCGGAACTGATAATCAAGAATTATCCATAATTTCTTTGCTATAGCACCGGTCGTCATAGTGGTCGTCAACTTGAATATTTCGCTAGTCCGCAGAAAAATATAAAATATTACTTATCTTGTTATGTTTTATAACGCATTGAAACATAATTGTTTTGTAGTAGTATTAGTAAACCTTTCATAATGGTTACAGTTAATGGTTTAATTTTTTTAACTAGGTAGGTACATTTTATGTGTTCTTAGACCATAAAGTTTTTTTGTAAATGTACTTTAAAAATCCTATTAGTGATGCACGACATTTTAATTATAACTTTAGTAGTTCGTTAAGTCAAAAAGTTTAGCAATCGTTATTTAGAGTATAGTGATGTTTTTTGCCGATTTAACTAAACTTTTTTTTTTATTTAAGCATACTAACACAATAATAAAATAATGGTCTCCATATTAAAGAAATCGCATTTCTATTCTACGATGTAATTATTATTATTTTATCTTCATAGTAATCTGTTAATTGGTTTGATTGTGGTCGACGAAGCTACTGTAATGTCATATTATCCACGCTTAATTTTAAAACAATTACATTTTTAGGATTTGTCATGTGCTAAAGAAAATGTTACTAAAATGGATATTGACACTGACGGAGAATATTTATCAGATTCGGATTCAAACGAAGCAAGGCAGATACAAAGGAAAAAACATCACAGGTGAGTGTTTCTTTCAAAACGCTGGTAGTTCGTTGACATATTATTGGTATGTTTAGATATTGTTAGATAAGTCATTTATTTAAATATTTTCTATGTTAAAACAAACACAAAATGTGCATATAAACAAGATATAAAAAATAAAATAATTAATTTAAAAACATTTACTCAATTTTAAACAAATTGGTCGTTTCTTTCAATATCTCAACCTGCGATTTGATTTTATCTTCTTATTAATAATAAACATTACCTAGACATCCCCATGCGTCAACATCGGGCGGTAGTTCTCGCCAGGAATCAACCTCTCAGCCATCCGAATTTCATACTCTCGTGGACACTGCCTGCTCTATAATAGAAGCTCCACATCAACAAACTGTCATTTCACCTAAAGCTGGTAAGTTATGATTTCTTTATCATACAATATTTGGTTTTCTTCATAGTTCTTGTAATGTTTTTTTACTAATTTATTATAGTTTTTCTTTTAATATTAAATGTGTTGTGTTGTTAGGACCTAGTGGGTCAAGTGGGATGGTGCAAGAATCCCGATCTTCTTCGTCACGCAGCCCTGGAAAGACCGTTATTGTACGTGCTGTAAGTCACTCCACTTATTTGGGGGACTTTTTCTTTATCAAAATTATTCCCTTAAAATTCTTCAATTGGACAAATTTAAACGTTAATCAATGTTATTATTAAATGTTAAAATATTTGTAAATACGAAATTAGGAATATATATCAAATAAATGAAATTCTTGTATCCAACAGTGAAGATTCAGTGATGATGTATACAAGTGTTATTAACAAGTGGCAACAGCAACCGTTTACACATCTTTTTTAGAGTTGCATAGCAATAACATGCAGTATTGTTGCAAACCAAGGTTTCTCATTATAGTTTTTTTATGAAGAGGATAATTTGCGCCATAACATAATTGAAATTTATTTGTAGGGTGAATTGTTAAGTGTAGCAGACCCGCTAGAGTCCCAAGAGATTTCTGCTCATGTTACTGTTGAAACAACGGGGCTGACGACAGCTCCTTTGTTACCACCACAAGTACTAAATGCACCTGCTCAAGCGTACGTATTTCCTATCTAAACTTTGATTACATAAAATTGAGCTTAGCAGTAGTTGGTATACCAGCAATAATATTAAAAAAAATTCTGATAAAAATTTTCATAATGTTATAAAAGTTTATTATCTTTAAATGTTTTATTTTGATTATTGTAGTTTCCATAACTAATTAATATGATTTTTTTCTTTTACAGTCGCACTTGTCCGTCTCTTGGCGCATCGGTATCCCACGATTTATTACTCGGTCGATGGCGGTTGTCTTTAGATTTGTTCGGTCGTGTTTTTACTGAGGACGTAGGTCTTGAGTCAGGCTCTGTTGTAGCTGAGCTAGGAGGTTTCCCGGTAAAAGAAGTCAAATTTAGGCGCGACATGGAGAAGCTACGAAATTCGCAACAAAAAGATTTGACTTTGCATAAGGTAAATTATGTTGACATTTAATTTGATTTAATGATCTATTTTTTATGAGAGTCCTGAAATATGTATACAAATAATAGAAATAGTAATATTTTGTCAAAATATAAACTGTTGGTTTTTATTATAGACATTTTGATTATACATATACTAATGATTAACGTTACTATTTTACTAACAGATGGAGCGAGATCGTTCTAAGTTACTGCAGCAGACATTCGCCGAGTTGAATAGTGCATTTGCTGGACAGAACCGTCGCGCTCACAGCGCTCAGCCGCCGCTCGCTGTCAACCGTGTTAAAGTGACATTCCGTGATGAGCCCGGAGAAGGAAGCGGCGTTGCGCGCTCTTTTTACACCAGCGTCGCTGAAGTAAATGCTAACATACCTTATCATTTATTTATCTTGCCAAATTGGTTATTAGCCTTTTAGAACATTAGTTGACCAATTCTTTAATGAGAACAAAATACTAATTTATCATGATAATTTTGTTCGGTTTTTGCATGTATAAATAAGCATATATATTACTCTTCTATTACTTGTATATGAAGTTGATTAAAAATTATATCCTAAATTTTTATTACTATTTATCTTTACATCATTATAAACAACAAACAATTAGAACTGAAATCTTTAGAGTATTTTTTCTCTATTGTCATTTAGATGCTTGTGAAGGTCTTAAGAATTGTGTATATTTTACATGTTTAAGTATTATTTTATTATTTAGTTTTAGTACTATTATATAATAACTCATAATTCGGTTAATTTCTGTTAGTATTAAATATTCAGTCATCAATATTTTTCGGCAGGCGTTATTAGCTAATGAAAAACTTCCCCCACTTGAGTCGACATCAGGCAGTGGTGTTAACAGCAATTCTGCCAATGGAACTTCAAGTTCTAGTGGTGCAAACCCAAGTGGCGCCAGCAGTAATAGTGGCACACGGTAACTTTGGTTTAATAAGTTATATTAATAATAAACATCATTCATGAGGGATGTAATTCTTCTAAAAAAAAAGTAATTAATTTCTGCACAATACATATTAGTATTTTATTTTTAAGAAATAAAGATTAATGTTATAGCTATGTATAACATAAAATATATTTATTTTATCCTTAAAATGTGTTACTGTTTCCACTAATGGACTCTTGGACCTTCCGTCATAAGAAGGCTCAGGATGTAATGTTTTTCTTATGATGAACATTCCAGTTCAATTAGGATCGAATTCGCGCAACATTGAATTTAATAGTTCTAATATAGAAAATTGTGTTTTACTTGATAGCAATAGTGGAGCTGGAAGGGCTCGTACTAAGGATACGGCGCGACGTGCTCCCGGCCGTGCAGCGCCGCGACCGCCCGCTGCTCGCGAACCACGGCGCGTGTTAAGCGTGGATGCGAGACCTTACTCTCCACAGGTATTATCACTTCTATTACTTATCGATAACAGAATGCCGCTGTACTGCAAACATATTTTATATATTTTACTGGCTGAAGCCCACATTTTGTTTGATTTAATAAAAATGACCGTTATATGAATAATTTACAAACATAAATGGTAGCAACTCGTCGTTTTCATTCTTACAGTTTTATATTTGTTTTAGGCTGCACCAGGCACCGAAGGAGCTGGATATAGTGGTGATAGACCTGGGGGACATAATGAACATCTCACTTTACATCAGGCACAACTTGGCGAAAGGCTTTATCCTAGAGTGAATATAGTTACATCCATTAATTAGAAATTGTTTTATTTTTGATTATTTGTATACCATTGCTTTTTTTCTGTCAGGTTCATTCTCTTCATCCAACATTTGCTGGTAAGATCACTGGCATGCTATTAGAACTTACTCCTGCACAACTTCTGGTGTTACTTGCCAGTGAGGATGCGCTGAGGCAGAAGGTACGGGAGGCAATGGATCTTATAGTTATGCATCCTTCGGAAGCAATATTAGGTAAGAATAGCATGTCTTTTATTATATTTTTTACACCATAAGTTAGATTTTATTAACTTCTTCAACACACAATTTTTGTTTGGAAAAAAAATCGGCCATCATCATCATTAACCGGTAGACGTCAACTGTTGGACGTAGGCCTCTTCCGAAGATCTCCACATCAATCGGTTCTCCGTTGCCCGCATCCAGCGACTTCTGGCAACCAAAAAAAATGCACCAAAAAAGAATATTTTTTAAATGTAAAAAACAATTTAGAATATTGTCTTGACAAAAAATAATCAAAATATTAATTTTTATTTTGGTTTTTGTTCCAAATTGCAGTTTTTTTTTAATTGCTATTTCGGAAAAACAATATTTTTATCAATAAAAATATTTATTTATACATCTACAACACATCATTCTCATTGTTATATTCAGTTCTCGATTTTATTGGAGTGTGAAAAAATATTAAAGCAATAAATACAATGCTGCTCTGAATTAAGGGTTTAAACCATTATTGACCGTTATCGCAGTTATTGCTAATTTCTGCGAAAAAAGGCAAAATGGTACTTCATTTTGTTATAGCTATTGGCACTGATTGAGCGCCCTATTTTTCACATGCACAAAGCAACTAATTGCAATGGTCCGACATTGTGCATTATAATTTTTATTATGAGGCGAAGCCTTCTTTATTCTCACTGGGCGCTCACGATCTGTGTTTATAACTATAACACTGAAGTGGATTACCGCGCATACGTCCGCAGACCTAGACGTGTTCTCGCTGTCAGAGCGCGGTGGCGGAGCGGCGATGGGCGCGGGCCCGTCGGGCACCGCGGCGGACGACGCAGCACCCCTATTCTACTCGCCGGGCAAGCGTGGCTACTACTCTCCCCGCCAGGGACGCGCTACTTCCGAGCGTATTAATGCTTTTCGAAATGTTGGAAGGTTGGTATTTATTTAATAACCCTATCAGTTCATCATCATATCACCATCCAATAGACATTCACTCCTGGGCAATAGCTATTTTCAAAAGATCAAATTCCTAATATTTACCATATGTATTTGTAATAATGAATATATTAAAATATAATAGTATTCTTTACACTACCTATACTGAATAATCAGTGTTATATAAATTTTATTGTTCTTTATCTTATAATAGTTAATCAATGCCAATTATTAATTATTTCTTGGTAGTAATAAACAGTATATAATATTCCTTCTTGGATTTTGGAAAGGTTATAAAATTTGTAATGAGAAAATAAAACATACCAGTTTATGTAAATAGTAAATAATGAGGCAAATTGTATGTTTTCTAAGTATGTAAATTAAAAAAGTAAATATTATGTTATTAAAAAAAATAGTTTTGTGGTATATCTTTGAAACTAATCAAATAATTATATTAAGATCTAAAATTATTTAATGGAGGGAGGAGGACAATTACTATTTAATATCATTGGCGGTATCACCATTAATACAGTCTGGTGTACGTTATTAAAGCAATTACGTGAACTAAACATTACTGTTAAATATTATTTAATGAATTATTACTACTAAACTGTAATATAAATACATAAAATATATTTTTTTTTATTTTAGAATCATTGGACTGTGTCTGTTACAAAATGAGCTTTGTCCTATGTTCCTTAATCGTCATGTTCTAAAATATATTCTGGCGCGGCCTATACGATTCCACGATCTCGCATTCTTCGATCCTGTCGTCTACGAGAGTCTACGACAACTCGTCGTAGACGCTGAAACAGGGGACTCGCACTCATTATTTGCAGCTCTTGATCTCAACTTTAGGTAATATTCATTTATATAATAAAATCAGTTGACTAGTAAGAATCTATGTAATTACTTTAAAACTTTTGTGATGAAAGTTTTCTTAACGCATCCAGAAAAAACTTAAATCTCACTGAATATGTACAGCAAGACAAACAAACATGAACGAGTATGTAGTAAATTTTGATGTTAAAGTTACTGTGAGATATTATTTAGATTATGGTGTAAGATATATATGACCTTTGTAATTGTATTTCTTTTAGTTTGGAAATGTGTGAAGAGGAAGGCGGTGGCTGTGTGGAACTAGTACCGGGCGGGCGCGAAATCGAAGTGACCGCTCTCAACGTATATGATTATGTGCGCAAGTACGCACAGCATCGCATGCTGCACTCACAGGAAAAAGCGCTTGAGGTAAAATACATTGATTACCTTATATTTAACAAAAGAAAAAGTGGAAAATCACTTAAATATTACTCATAGCAGTAGGCTATTAAATTATTTGCAAATCTTTTCAAATATAGAATATAAATAATTTTTATTCTTTTCATAATTCACCCTTTAATGTATAAATAGTTCAAATATGGATTTTTACTTCCAGGCAATACGTGTTGGAGTTCTCGACGTTCTACCCGAGTCAGCTTTAGAGGGCTTGACTGCCGAGGATCTGAGACTTCTATTAAATGGCGTTGGTGATATCAATGTCGCCGCCTTAGTATCATACACAAGCTTTAATGACGAAAGTGGGGAGCAGCCAGAGAGACTCATCCGTTTTAAGCGCTGGCTTTGGGCTATTGTTGATAAGATGTCACATCTTGAACGACAGGATCTAGTAAGTTTTAATTCTTTTTAAAATAAATAATTTATAGAATTACATTACTACAACTTAAGTATTTAGTTCTAAATGAACTTACAATTTCTTTACTTATATAAATAAAGAGTAATTTTTATTTACATAGACACATATCTTTGATTTAATTAATAATTATTTAAATTCTGGATAGTTCATTAAACATCACAGCACAATTGTAATTCACCTATGTAAAAGTTAACAAACCCCTGTTTCCGTATTATAAAAAAAACTTTTCAGGTATACTTTTGGACTGGTTCACCGGCGTTACCTGCATCGGAAGAAGGTTTTCAACCAATGCCTTCTGTGACCATCCGGCCTGCGGACGACGCTCACTTACCTACCGCTAATACTTGCATCTCACGGTTATACATCCCATTGTATTCTTCACGTCATGTGCTCAAGCATAAATTGCTGCTTGCTATCAAAACTAAAAATTTCGGCTTCGTTTAGACGCCCTTGCGCCACCGACTTTACGTATTTTAGCTTGTAAGTCCAGTCACTGAAGACTGCCGTTGTATTCTCCATGTTAGGCGAATGGAACTTATATGTATTCATATGACATAAACATAACTCTTTATCACATATTCGTAGTAGTATGCGTACATTATTATCTCATGTTCTCACATATGAATCTGAGTAACTTTAAAAATTAGATGAAAGGGCCTGGAACGAATTCAAAACAAAAAAAATATTTTACAAATTGACCCAAACAATAGTTTGTGGTCTGCACAAGATTGTAGCAACTAAAATATTTATAATTTATGATGACAACTCTGTCTAGATAACTAAAACTGGTAAATTGCGTTCAAGTTGCATATTTATATAAGTCAAAAATCTGTACGCATTCGATAACTATAACATGCTTCCCCAAAATATTAAAAATAGTTTTATCAGTAGAATAAATGGTATTTATAGTTAAAGATGAGGGGGGGGGGAAACTTACAAGCAACGCCATTTAAATTGCTGCTACATTTTGCTTTGTGTTACGTTCATTTTTATAAATTACCGTATTAAACCGTTCATACGAAACTTGTTTAAAATTTCCTGTACTATTGTTATATTACGGAGATGTTTCATGATACAATACAACGGGTATACACTCCCTACGTGTTTGAAGATGATCGATGAGGCGTCTAGTAACGGTGGATATTGTGATATCAGAGGAAGTATTACGCGCCTCTTTTCTAAATTAAGATTTTAATTAGATTTCTTTACGTTTAATAGTTGTATTGGTATAATTCGTAATAAATAACCTCCAAAATGCTTAAGCGATTGTTTTATTAAAAAAATAATACAATGGAGTACACTCATCCTTTCATTTACACGGTAAATATGTTCTTGAGAAAATTGTGCAAAACGAATCCGTTTAAAACGAGACATAGTTCATACAAAGAAGGTTGATATATGTTCAATTAACCTGAAAACCGTGTAAATCGATCGAAAGAAGACATAGAAAAGACGAAGATACGTTCGTTATAATCGTGTAAAATAAAATAAAGATTGAAGAATGAAAGGGGGATTGGTTCACTCAATTTCAATTCAGTTGCTTCATTCATTCCATATTGTTTTGCTACGGGTGTTGAGCGTTGTCCAGGTTTTAGTTTGTCTGAAATTTCAATTTTTTATTCCAAACTGATTGTTGTTCTTTCGAGTTCTTTTTGTTGACATTATAATAGAGCTGTAATAAAGTTGAATCACTATTACGAAATAAATTTTTAAAACAAAAAAAAATGCCTTTTTTCACCTGTTATTAGAATTCAATCAGAACATATGACTGAAGTTTCTTCTTGCAAAAAAGATCAGCCTCTTTCTCGCAAGCAAGAGCCCTGTATCGTATTGGAAAATGTTGCGTTCGGTAACTTTGAACGTGCTTTTAAGAGTACGTTCATCAATATGATCGGATAAATAACTGAATGAAAAACAAAACCATCAGAATAAAAAAAAAACATTTTTTTTTTTATTTAAAACTAATTCAAGTCCCGTGCAAATGAAGGGACGGGTGTATGTATCATTATTATTTATTCCGATGTTCTATAGGTTTAATCTAAATAGATTAATTATAGCAATATCTTAATAAAATTATATACACAGTAAGTCTGCAGTCGATCGAAATAGATCCGTTTTTCTGATCCTGTACTGGAAACAAAGTAGGGAGAAAAAGTCAGAAAAGGTTTTATTAATGTTTCTATTATAAGTAAGATTAACCTAGTGGTTAACTGTTTTGTATGACAGTGTTGTGTCGGTAGTTAGGATGTGGTTACACCATTATGTAACCTTATATAAATAGTCTCCAGCAGTAGGTAGACACCGTTATAAGTTATTCTAATTTATAAATAAATGTAAACAATTGGTAACAATAATTTTATTTTAACAAGCAGTACAAACAAAATTTACGTTATGGTGTAAATGCAGTAGCAGTTGTTTGGATGTTTTCCATTATGTGTTGCCCTTATAGTATGGATAAGTCGTTATTAACACAACATTTGATCTACAGACAAAAATTTGGTTTAGTGGATGTTACTGAAATTTAGATTAAACACAAGTTGATACTTAGGAGATTGGACTATTTGTTTACATTAACTTTGTTGGTTTTTGTGTTTAAAAATAGTTTTTCTCATTCGTTTGCCAATAAAATTGATCTTTGTACCATAACAAGTTAATAAAAAATTTACTTATTTAGCAAGGAACACAAATTATTTCTCTAGTGTAAATTTACTATATTCCCAACCATTACATCATCAGCTTTTTTCCATTGAAATGGTCAAACATTTTGAAGATTACCCAGGACAGACAGGTGTTTAGAGCACTGTGATTGAAAGTTATAATTGTCATTGTTATTTAATGACAATAGTATATTTAAGATTAAATTTAACATGAATCACATCACTCGCATACATTTTTAACAAACCATTTAATATTTTTATGGTGGTTCAAAATTTATTAGTCATCTCACAATTAATTTAAAAAATGGATAGCAGTACGACTACTCATACTATTCATCATCAGCTGACTCATACTATTATTATAAAAAAATATTATTTTACTTTACAAACCATTTTCAAATCGTTTGATGTTTTTTTATAAACCTTGTAGAGAATAGTTACATGGCAAATATGTAACATTAAGCTGGTTAAATTTGTACTGGGATATGTGTTCCAACAAAATTCAATTAATGCCAAGATTAGAAATCTAACACCAAGTGATAGGTTAGTAGACCATAGCAAATAAGGCAGGCTGTGAAAGTACCATGAATAAAATTGATAATGTAGACTTCTGGCACAAACTATGCCTATAAAATTTATCAAAAACATTGGTAAAATAAATAGCTGAGATGTAATATCAAAATTAATGCTATACTGCACATCATTGGCCTTATCTACTGTTTTCTTTTTTTTTTCATTTTGGTTTGATGTCTTTTGAAGCATTGTTTCAAAAGAATTAAGAAACTGTTCTTGGTCTTTTGTCAATTTTTCTTCATTACAGTCTTGTAGTTTTATTTTGCTGTCTTTTTTCACTTTAGCTCTCCTTTTGCTCTCCATGTTTTTTGAATCAATTTGTGGTTGTACTTGTTTTTGCACATATCTCAGTCTAGAGTAACTTTTGAAATATGTGATACACATTGGTAAAAATATTATCAGCAGTATTATGTGAATAGCTAATAAAATAATATGGAAACAAGGGTTTTCAAATACTCTTACATCAAGAAATCTATAGTTCACAGTCCAAGTGTGATTGAAAACACGACCCAAGTCAAAACTACCTTTCAAATAAGAAAATGGTTCTACTAACAAAAATGGTGAACCTAACAGTAATTGTATTAAGCCAGATAAAAAAATTTGTTCTATAGTATCTTTCCAACCTAAATTAACTAAATAAAAAAAAAATAAAGCTGGTGCATAAAGAAGTATATTCATTTTTATAGAAACCCCTAAACTATAAAAGATGCTACCTAGGTACCATTTTGATTCTAAAAATAAGTTCAATGCTATATATAGAAAAAGTACAGCTATTGGATCATTAAATAACCTTAAAACATTAATTGAATGTATCCTATATGAAGTTAAAATTGTAATTAGAAGCACATATGGTGGGACCTTCTTAGTCTTTATATAAATTCGAAGTGAGAAGTACAATTGTAACATATAGATACCTATAAAAATATATTGAGCAAGTTTAATATTTTGTCCTTGATTTGTCAAAAAGTAGAATAATGAATAAATATATACAAAACCAGCTGGGTACACAAGAGGACCTGTATCACCACGGAGCTTGCTGTAGTCAAATGTTCCGTTTAAAAATCCTTCACATTCTTGCATATACGCCTTCCAGTCAATTTCTGTATAGGGTACTCTTTCCACTATAAATATGTTGAGTACTAGTTCCGAAATAATTAAAATAAATGCTGTGAATGGCAATTTTTCCGGATCTAAAATTAATCCTTTTAAGAAAGTTATGCTCATAAATTTCTTTAATCTTTGGAACACATCATGAATTTTACTGCGTTCTCCCATTTTGCTATAAGTAAGTATTCGTTCAAATTATAGTAAATTAAATAATTTATCTAATGTTTCTATTATAAGATTAGATCACCTCAAAAATCTTAGACCTTTAATCACATCTCAACGACAGGCAAACCAACAATTCTATACTTATTTAGTTTTTGACAGTTGACATTTTATTTAACATAAACTTAAAAATTTGTCATTACAAAAATTATATAGTATAATCAAAACTATTTAACAATAATACTTTGAGTTAGTGTTCTGATTTGTTTTTATATGTTCAATAATAACGAAAGATGCAAAGTAAAATAACAGGCAATCATAATCAATTTCACCTAACTCGTTGTTGGCAGGAACATAGCTAAATTAAAAAGTTCAGAAACCGTCTTCTGAAACAAAAAGTGTGCATTCCCATAGTAAGTCAGTCATTATACAGACAGCAAACATTCACACAATAAAAAATCTATCGCCTGCCATTAAGCATCGAGACTACGTCGCGTAAACGCTTTGTCGAAAAAAATTAATAAAGCCGTCGCGTATGGTGAAGAGCTGTTAAAATAATACTGAGACAATTACAAAAAGTCACCGGATAACTTTTCATAGATAAATAAAAAAATATTCTGTTTAACTAATAGTTTCAATTTAAATTAATTTATAAAAACAATAAATCGGCCAGTGTTGCCAAATTAGCCATTCACATTTTCAAATTAGTCTAAATATAGCAGATTGTTTTTCTTTTGTTCACTAGTAGTTCTTACTTAATCCAGATACCTATTTTTTTTTAATTTACAATTATCACTGAACAACTATTATTCATTAACTCTTTTGTTGATTTTTCTCATCAAACGACATAGGGAAGGTTGATTAAGTACAAATTATAAGAGAGTCCTGAAAAGGAATCGGCGGAATTCCATCTGAAATTTGTTGTAGAAGATTTCTTCACATTGTCGCCTACGTCTTACCAAAAAAGATGTAATAGAATAACAATAGAAAAGTAATAGAATAATAATGTCTTTGATATTCAATCAGGGTAAATTTGAAAAACATTATTCTGAAATTATATGGATTTCTTTGCTCCTAGTTGAATGCATCAAATTTGGTCTATTTGTTTCAGTATTATTTATTTAAAATAAATATGTTTGGCCTACATAATAAAAACATGTAATATTATATTTCAAGTGTTTTATTAATTCCATTAATGCCTGTTAAGCAAGACAAGTTCTGTAGACAGTTACGAATCAATTTTTTTTTATTTCGTTTTAGTTAAAGAAGAAATTTTCTTCCACGTGGCAATCTAATTCACACTGACACATAGTTCTTTGTCGCCGTTACAGTGCTACAATTGTTTTGATTTCATCTTGACTTTTTTATTACGTCTATGGACAGGAGTAACAATAACCACCACAAACGCAAAAAGGGAAGCAGACTACATGTGAATAAAAGAGTATGTTAAAAAATTCCACACGCTTAATTCACTCACAGTTAAACATTTCAATAGTTCGGATTTAAGGACTTTAATTAAGTATTAATAAAAACCTGTTGCCCGTTATGCATGTGCGTGTTATTATTCTAAAGTAATTACATAGTATAAATTCCTACATTACTTTTTACATTAATTATTGTAATTCAAGTTTACATACCGTCCAGATTTTATTTTGAAATTGTCATCAAATCGTGCCGAATATTTGACGCACGGGCAGAATTATAACAATACTGCTTAGCATGAATGAACCCAGCTTTAAACTAGTTACGTCCTTGTTACTCATATAAAAAGGCAACCACTGCGTTAGGTGAAACAGTTACCAAACTACAATTATTTAATAGTTACCCACTATCTGTTTCGAAATCATTTTTTTTAACAATTTTTTTTTTCTGAATCCTCTTTTATGTATTGAGCATCAAAATGTTTAGAATTTAGCAAAATGGATGATATAGACTGGCACTCTCGTTTTTTCATATTGGTCAACCACGGGAATTTCATATTTTCATCTTTTGGCAATCTGAACAATAATAATGCTAAGCATACTTACGAAAAACCCATTAAAAGTAACAGCAAGAAAACAAATAAATAACTGAATGTCACCTCACTAAATATGCATGTAGATAAAATGGCAAACTGATTGTCGGCGTTAAATTTGTCGATTGGATAATGTTAAACGAAAGAAAATCTATACAATAGTAGTCCCGGCGTGTCAATTACTAATAGCGTTAACATATAAAAGATATGTTAAAAAGTCTTTCACAGTTGATAAATTTTATCTATACGTGTGTTAATAATGCTACAGAAAAAAAGAAAGAGATAACATTATTGGCTTGCAATTGGAGTAAAGTAAAAGGGAAGAAGGCATTAAAATATACATATACGTCTATGCTTATTACCAACTGAAGATTCTGCTCGTCTTGACTTTATTTAATTTTTTTTATTTAATTAAGCGACGAGAAGAGCGGGCCGTTCAGCTGATGATAGTAAATAACAAGCGTGCTCATAACTACGTGGCGCTAGTTAGGATGTTATATACTGCACCACATTGCGCTGAGACATAAGATTGTTAAAGATTATTAAGTCTTGTTAGCCCAGTAATTACACTACCTATACCCTTCAACTCTAGAACGCAATAATGTTTGCACACTACTGTTTGACGGCGCAAATAGTCGTTGCGGTAGTAGCTACATGGACGGTCTCCTGCAACACAGACCATTTTTATTTGTTATCGGGAGGGAAACTCCCTTTGTAGTCAACCTTAGTGCGTTGCGGGAGGCCACAGAATCTCCTACAAAACGCACGAGTGCCTTCCGGCGCTACGCGGAGAGGTGTAGCTATCCTTGGCATCCTCGCTTTGGTACGACAACCACTAGACCACTTCGTTCTTGCCGTTCATCCCGGGCTCGCATAGTTGACAATGAGGGCCCCCATTTTTAAAGCCTACGAATCCGAATACCCTTTTAATAGCCTTCTACGACAGGTAGGGCCTACCTTACTCCTATTCTTAAAAGCCCGAGCCTACAGAGCAGGACAGTCTCCGGCAACAGAGATCTACCACCAGTATTGTTAGTCCTCTATTTTTATCTTATATATTAATTGTTTTTCATAATATTTGTGGTTTGTGGGTAAAATAAAGAACAAAAAGAAATTATATTGAAAATTTATATTTTGTACATCATGATTTATGTAAGAGAACTGTATCTGTTTTATTCTTTTCAAACTTCTGGTAACAAGTAAGCCAAAACTTGTTCCGCTGTTGGTCCCATAAGAACAGCGTTGGTTTGATGTAAGAGAAGAGTCGCCACATATCTGTCTATATGTTTCTTCAGATTAGCCAAGATGTCAGGAAGAGACAAAGCACTAGATCCAAAAGTATTCTTTTTCACGATATCGTTTACCTTGATATTTACCAATTTGAACTGTAAAAATTGTGTTCATGTAAATAATAACATTATTGTACAGACACAGAAAATGCATCGTCCACTTAATTAATTATGGAAAAAATGTCACTTTCTTTTAAAAGCTACCTAAAAAATAAAAGTATGACAATAGAAAAAAGGTTCACAGTCACCATAATCAATTCACCTAACCACAGGCCTACTGGAAGAAATTCCATATTGGTATCAGTGCCTTTGCACTTACTTTTATAAATGTTATATTGTCGTTTTAATTTCTCTATGCATAAATAAAAAAATTATACACACAGGTGTATAGCGGAGAAAGACAACTTATTTTTTGAACAAATGAAATAAAAATGGTATAAATTGGAACTTATATAATTCCTTGAAGCGCTACGCAGAAGGATAGATAAGTAAACACACAAACTATCACTGCGTTTGCAAAAAAGCATATGTTGCGTAGTCGATTACTTTGTATATAAATAAGAGTCAGAAAAAAAATGTTTTAACTTATTTTGTACAAAAGTGCAATTTCATAAATAAAGACCTAATATATAAAATGTATAAAAAAAATATATGACAATCTTACCGCAACGTCTTCGACGTGCAAGCGTGAGTGTTGGCCGACCAATTGATAATGATAATTCGGAACGAGTAACTCTTTCTCTAACTGCACAGCTTCTAGCATTGAGACATTTTTGAGAAGTAAGCTGTTAACCAAATTAGGAAAAATATAATTATCATATGGAACCGTTTTATTATATTACTTAAATTGACAGTTTTAAAATAAAATCATCAACCTGCCGTCCGTCTTGTGTTCTTTATTTTAAACTATATCGATTTACACACTCCTAAAAAATTTTAAAATATAAACGTGTGAATATGTTTATAGTAGTTTCGTTAAATTTGAAACAATTGCAATAACCCAAAAAATCATTACCTGTCCATTTTTTTTACAGCCTGCAACGCTATGACTAACACGTGTTTGCGGACATAATGAAAGCAAGTTTGAATACCGCTGATTTAAACCATGTCGTGTGTGACTTTCAGTGACATCATCGTTTATAAGTCGGTCTGTATTGCGTATAATTATTCTTATTAACGTTTTTTTTTACACAAAGAAGCGACTAGAAGACTGGGACGTTCATCTGATGATGGTAAATGACACGCCTGCCCATAATAACGTAACGCTACTTAGGATGTTATATACAGCATCACATTGCCCTTATCGTCTTCAGTCATAAGATGTTAAGTCTCCTTACTTCAGTAATCTCAATAGCTTTAGCGCCTTTTAAACTGGAACACAATAATGTTAGCACACTACTGTTGGGCGGCAGAAATAGGCGCTGCGGTGGTACCTACCTAGACGGTCTCCGGCAACAGACACCTACTACCAGTTAAAATTATCGAATTTATTTTAGAAACGTACTAGAATAAGGACACGAGCATTCTACTACGTAGTATTAAAGTATTGATTGGAATTTTAAAATTTGAAGCGATAAGTTGATCCCCAGCCCGATTATTTTCAAAACAAACAAACAAAAGACAATTGTGAGTTTAATGTCTATTTTAATACGAACCACCGTATCGTCTATTTTTGCCACCAAACAGTAGTGTGCAAGTGTAGTTAGTATAATTACTGGGGGTACCGAGACTCAATATCTCAATTCTCAGGCGACGAGCGTAATGTGGTGCAGTGCATCATCGTATATCTTAACTAACGCCACGTTGCTATAGGCTATCAGTTACCATTGTTTGTATAAAGAAAAAAAAATTGTTTAGTTGACATTTTTTTTTATTCGAAAAGACGATTTAAGTATTAGAATGTAAAAAATACTTAAAAGTTAAAGAATGTGTTGTTATTTTCCAGGCAATAAACAGAAAAATGTTTTCAGTGATCATTTGATGATTTTTTAATTTTATAACAATGGTATTAGTGTCAATAAATAAAAAAAATTACCTCAAATGTGAAGTAAGATGAACTGGTAATACACCCGCTACCAAAATGTCAGCAGTAAAATCGACTGAAAATTATAATAAATTTATTAACATAGTGTAAAACTTCCGGTTTTATTATAAAATCTATATGAAAATTTTGCTTTAAAGTTATTGCGTATAAAAGTTTTAAATATGAGGTTGAGGAAAAAGTTTCTTCGCATTTTTTAAGAAAATACAAAACATATTTTAATATTGTTTATTTATAATTAACTAAAGTATGCAGGTACCATTTTGTTTGATAACTTTTTGACATCTTGTAGGTAGGGACATGACCCCATTACTATAGAAATATTAGGACTTCTGATCAAAATACCGCGACAAGTGGTTTTGACAGTCCTCTCGTGATGTTAACCTGACACTGCCTAAAGAATTCTGAAGAGACCAAAACAGGTGGAAATCTGAAGGTGCAAGGTCAGGAATATACGGCGGATGCATTAACACTTCCCAGCCAAACTCTCTTAATTTTTGCCGCGTAGCTAAAGATGTGTGAGGTTTAGCGTTATCATGATGAAAAACCACAAAAACACCCCTTCTGTTGATTAATTCCGGCCGCTTTCTCTCAACTTCTTGCTTTAATCTCATCAGTTGTTCGCAATAGAGTTCAGAATCGATGGTCTTGCCTGGTGGTAACAGCTCATAATGAATAATGCCCTTTCAATTCCACCACACACACAGCATCACCTTGTTGCGAGTTAACCCGGGTTCCGCCACAGTCTGTGAAGCCTGACCGGCCTTTGACTACGACCTTTTTCGCTCGTTCTTGTCGTACGTGATCCACTTTTCATCACCAGTTATCAGCTTCTTCAAAAATGGGTAGGTTTCATTACGTCGTAGTAAAGAATCACAAACGAGTACACGGTTCATTATTAGGTTTCTTTCAGTGAGCTCGTGAGCTCGTGAGGTACCCAAATATCAAGCTTTTTGTGTACCCAGTTTTTTTCAAATGCGCCAAACCTGTTTTGTGGTCAATTCCCAGTTCTTCAGCTACGTTGTAACTATTGATATGCCGATCTTGCTCCACTTTTTCAAAAATGACATCCATTTTATCCGTAATAGAGCGGCCAGAGCGACGTGCATCTTTGACGTCAAAATTTCCGGATTGAAAACGCTTAAACCAAATTTGTGCTAATCTCACAGACACTGCACTAGGTCAATAAAGATCGCAAATTTATTTCGCGGCTTGCGTTGCAATTTTACCTTTTTTGTAGTGAAATTTGAAAATGTATTTTCAAATTTCTTCATTAGATTCACTCATCTTGACAGTGCGAAAAACAAATGAAAATCGCACATTTTCTTAATTTGAATTTGGAATTATGTTCTTTAAAATTTAAACTTTCAATGATACCAAAACCAGCCAAATACAAATAGTATAGCCAAAGAGATTTTATTACAAGTTCATACATACTATACTTATAACTGTCTGTACTAATACTCGAAAAGACTTTATCCGCAACCTAATAGATTCGATTTGTTTTTACAGTACTCATACCTATAACCAAATTGATAACCTTGGAATTCTTAATAACTCTGTCATGACATTATTTAATATCTTTATTTAGACAACGTTATATTTGTATACATATATTTTTTTATTCAATTAAGCGACGAGACGAGTGGAACGTTCATCTGGTGGTAAGTGATACGTCGTATACAGGTTGAAAGGTATTAGGTGTAAAAGATCTGGAGGGGCTAAAGTATAGCTCGTATCCTATCTGTCTATGTCTGGAATACCCCATCCAGAAACAATGGTTCTGGAGTTATTAATTTTTTGAATATTTTTAATAAAATTCCCGATTTTCTAGAAAAAATTCGATAATTTTATTTCTTACTTATTTCTACACAAATTTTAATCTCATAATTATTGTTTAATCATTGTTTTATTAAATTAAATTAATAATTATCACTTAGAGGCTAAAACTTTTATATAAGATTTTTTGAAAATCGTGACAGTAAAAAATAAAGCGTCATACTTACATTTTTATTTAATCTTAAAATTAAATTTTATATATAAAAACTACTTATAAAGCACATAAATAAGTACCTGACATCAATAGCTATCCGACAACGTATAGGAAAGTTCATAAAGTTTCTAAAATTTAGAAAAAAAAAACACTTTTTAGGTAATGAGTCTGTACGGCAGTTAAAATTTAACGATTTTCGTGTGGGACGTACATTGTCGTTGTCTTCTTAATTCTGAATAGTTTTTCTTTTTCATTCCAAATACATTTAATTTCAATGGCGGATTACGGTAATGAAAAATACGCTGACATTTTCTATTGTTATAGATTTACTGATGGAAATTCTTTACAAGCACGAAGAGAATATCAGCTACGTTTTCCGAATCGTCACCTACCAAGTCATAGAATCTTTGCTGCGGCGTATCAATGCGTCAAGGAAACTGATAGCGTTCAACAGAGGCGACGTGACGCAGGTAGGCCACGCATCTACGATACTGAAGAGGAAGAGGGAATCATAGACCATTTTGTTATAGATCCGACTACGTCAACCAGGTAGCAAGATTGCTGGGTTTATACAATGGAAAGTGTGATTTACTGTGCATACGGCAAGGCTCTACCCCTACCATTATACACCGGTCCAGGCCCTGGAGGAAGCAGACCCTGCAAGGAGCTTAGACTTATGCCGTGTTATGCTGCATGCAGACTTAGAAAATAATAATTTTCTCACCAAAATGTTGTGGGCTGTTGAATCGAACTTTGACAGAAACGGTATAACAAATTTTCATAACAGTCATTATTGGGCTCTGCGAGGTGTAAATTCCCACGTGATTAGAGAAGAGCTCATCAGCGAAGATTCTCCGTAAACGTATGGATGGGCATAATTTATACATACTTGATAGGCTCAGTCTTTTTGACCGACAATTTAAATGGGGAGACGTACGCAGATTTTCTTCGTAATCATTTTTTTAATTATCCTGAGGATATACCATTGGAAACCAGAAGAGAAATGGTGTTCCAGTATAACGGTTGTACCGCTCATTTTCGCCTCGGCATAAGACAGTGGTTAGACATTACTTTCCCTCAGCGATGGATTGGCCGAGGCGGACCTACACCGTGGCCTTGTCCTAATTTAACACCTTGCGATTATTACTTATGGGGTCACGTGAAATCTTTAGTATACACAACACCAATTAACTCGTTAGATTTAAAGACACGCATCATCGTCGCTGCTGACAAAATAAGAAAACAGCTCACAGGGCGAGTCACTCGATCTAACTTAAGAAAAAGGGTTCATGTTTGTTTCAGGAACCGTGGCCGTTACTTTGAGTAAAAAAGTGCTTTTTTTTTCTAAATTTTAGTAACTTTATGTATTTTCTTATACCTTGTCAGATAGGTATTGAAGTCAGGTACTTATTTATGTGCTTTATACGTATTTTTTATAAATAAAATTTTATTTTAAGATTAAATATGAATGTAAATATGACGTCTTATTTTTTACTGTCACGACTTTCAAAGACCTTAATTTAAAAGTTTTAGCTTCTAAGTGATGATTAGTAATTTAATAAAACAATGATTAAACTATAATTATTACATTAAAATTTGTATAGAAAGAAGTAAGAAATAAAATTATCGAATTTTTTCCTAGAAAATCGAGAATTTTATGAAAAATATTTAAAAAATGAATAACTCTAGACCCATTGTTTTTGGACGGGGTAATCCATACATAGATATATAGAATACGAGCTATTCTTTAGCCTCTCCAGATCTTTTACACCTATTACCTTTCACCCTGTATACTGCACCATATTGCGCTCGTCGCCTGAGCAATAAGATATTGAGTCTCATTACGTCGGTAATTACACTAGCTACAACGCCCTTTAACCCGGAACACAGTAATGTTCGCACACCACACTTTGGCGGCAGAAATAGGCGCTGCCGTGGTACCTACGTAGATGGTCTCTGGAAACAGAGACCTACCACCGGTAAAAGTTATAAAAACTGTTTATTTTTACACCTTAAACCACCAGAATATGTATGTACACTAATGGAATCGGTCTGATGGAATATATGGTCATGACCATTAAATGCACTGTATTTATAACCATAAATACAAAGATTATGTTTTAGTTATTACCTTCCATGTTGAGTTTCGGCAAAGATAGTCCTAAATCTACTCTTCCCGTTTTAAGACGTACTTCCAAAAAGTCTAAATTAAATTTCTGTGCTCCAGTCATGTTCAAATTCTTTAATACAATTTTTCCTCTATAAAAATTAATCGTTACTTGTATTAACTATCAAATTGTAATTAAAATTAAAATTAAAATTAATTAATGTACTTACGATGCAAAATACAAGTCTTTATCAATGACGATATCAGGGAGTCGATATCGAAGATACGGATCTAGAGGCGGTAGGGTATAGATTCCAACTTTGAACATTCTTCGTGCCTCTTCGGCTAATTCCTTTGCATTTTTGCTTGCTAATAAATCTTTGTCATCCAGAAGTTTGTAAGGTTTTGAAATGTTTCCAATCTTAACCAGTGCATCGTAAGGCCCCAAATGTATTAGGGAACCACTTACTGAAGTAAATAATATCACAATTTAATACTATCCTATTACAAAATTTAAATCTATAAGGATTTGTGCATCATATTTATTAGCCGCCCGAAGGCTCTTCGACTGCTGGATAAAAGTCTCTCCAGATGACCTCCGTTGATGATATCCCGATTCTACGATGCCCGGTTTTAGCGACAATTCGCTACTTAAACTAAATTCTTGGTACGTCTCTCTGGTGGACTAATGAGCTGCCTAGTTTTCAAACAATTCACTATTAGTATGATGTCCACAACATTACTTACACAACTGTTGAACGTCCGGAAATGCTGTCACATAAGCAAGAAAACAAAACAATAACAAATACTTCATGTTGAAGATTTTGTCTGTCTAGTTAGTCGAAGAGTGCGCACGGTCAATAAAATCCAGTTTTAATATATGACTTAGAATTTCACGGACTTTAAGTATGTAGTGATTTTAAAGTTATTAGTTACACAAAATCGATTTCGTGCTCAGATTAAACGTAATATATACCATTGTTATTGACGTATCGAACTTTTATTACAATAATTTAAATACATATAACATTTTATATATTTAATCTTCATATTTAAAAGGGTTACATTTGTATGTCAGTGTATAAATACTGGATCTTAGGAGACCATTTCCGAAGACGAAGACAGACTAAGGTACTAATGACACCTTTGATGATGGGACGGAAAAAAATCGATCTTGATAAAAAAAAATCATAATTTTAAAACGTTATTAGTGTTATTTACGCTCCATCATGTTAGTACCGCTAAATGAAACGATAGTTTATAAAAATTACATTATTAAAAAAAAAACTAGCAATTAAACACAATATCAAAAACAGCTGATGCTGGGATCAACGAACCCACGGGCGCGGCGGAACTCGAGATGTATTTGGTTTCAATTTGAACCTTATTTCATAGGGTTACGAAACATTTATATTGGCGCGATGTTTTTAATCAGGATAGATTTTTTTTTTCGTCGCATCGTTAAAGGTTAGTACTATCGTCTGTCTTCGTTTTCGGAAGCAGTCTCCTAACAACACCCAGTATAAGTTGGAGTAAGTTTTAGAATCTTTAAAAAACTTTAACCAAAATTATTCATTTCGTTCTGTAAAATATAGCTTTTTTTCGCGTACCGGTAGAAGTAATGTACGTAGGGCTTACATAAGGTGGACCGACCATTTGGAGAAGGTTCTGACAAGCCGCTGGATTTGGGCAGCACAAAACCGATTAAAATGCATATCCGTTGCTCTGCAGTAAGCGTTCTCGGGTTAATAATGATCTATGAAAGAAAGAAAGAAAGAAAGAAAGAACATATTTTATTGACACTAGACTTGTCCCAATTTAGTATACATGTGCAATTTTACAACCAGGAAAAAAAAGCTTCTTTTACTTTAACCAGCAAGTTTGAGTGGTACAGTAATAAAAACAGTGGTTTTACATTATGCTAGTTATTTAAATTAATTGTATGTATAAAAAAACAGTATATGAACTAAACAAAGAGCAATCTCTAGTATTTATATTTTTATTACGACTTTATAAATTTTTACATAAAATAATATCTTTAATTTAATGGAAGTTTAACGTTTACACTTTTTTCAATTTCAGCAACTGATTGTAACACAATCCCTATTAGACGCTTGTATGTTCTTTGTAGAAATTGATTAGTGATAAAAATTGTTAAAGTAATTTGCTATACATAAATAAATTTTTGGTAGTAAGGTTATTTGTAGCGTGTTTCTGCTCATTTTTAATTACAATAAAGCGACACGCCATCAACGCTTTGACAATGTAGCGTTAGTTACAATGTTTGTTGATTTGGTGTAACGCCCTGTAGCCATAGTATTTTATATTTGCTGCAGCTACTCTACAATAGGCCCACACTAATGATTAACTGTTTGTCGGTAAATGTAGGAGGAGATAGTTATTCTTTATATACTTCATTATAGTGAAGATATAAAAATAAAAAAATGCATTACAACTTGCATCTGATGTGTAAAGAAAAGATTAAAATGAGCATACCTCATTAAACTAAATTAGGCGAAACTGACCCCGTGTCCGTTCTATTAAGCTGCAAAATATCACTAGTTTTATGAAAAACAAATCTTTAAAACATATTTTTTATCTCACGTAAAAAAATTAAATGGATTAATATTTCATATAAAATAGTGTAATCGTTACTTGCAATAACTAGTCTGTCCATAAATACTGTTACATAAAAACTTTTCTTTTTTTCAACTTTTTAATTATTTTGAATTATATTATTTTAAACACTTCTTTAGATTTTGCGCCATTTCACATATTTTTTCTTGTTCATTATCAAAATACAATATGGAATGGGGTGTTAAAGAAAATAGTATTGCAGTGATCGCCTTGCACAAAATGGGTATGGAGTCGGACATATTCCAGACACCTCAAAAGCTTGGTATCAGCCGTATTTTCGTATATCGTACTATCAACAGACACAACAACACTTTTCTGTCGAAGACAAAAAAAAACCGGGGCCGCGTACTGTTAGAACTACAAAAACTGTTAATGCTGTTAAAGAAAGAATTCGTCGAAACCCCATTGGGAAGCAAACAATCTGATGCTGAGAAATAAAAATTCCCGCTAGGACTCTATCGCGTATTATAATACAAGACCTGAAGCTCGGTGCTTATCCTCGATATACAGGACTTGCCCTAAATAAATCTTTACAATTAAAGAGAGTGGATCGATCAAAACGCGTTCTGTCGCGATACGCAGGTGAAAGGCACAGAAATATTCTCTTTACCGATGAAAAAATTATCACGGTTAAAGAACACTACAATAAGCAAAATGATAAAGTGTACGATCGCAGTTCTAAAGAAGCTGCTCAAGTAATCGGGATAGGTACAACGTGGTCATCATCCTGCGGCAGTGATGGTTTGGGGGGGCATACCTTATCAAGGCATTATTTTATCGTCACAAAACTACATTTTCGTGAAAAGGGAGTGAAAACTTCAGCTAAAGTGTTTCAAAATATAGTTTTGGATCATGTTGTGAAACCTCTTGGCAATACACTTTTTAAAAATATACCGTAGACTTTCCAGTAACACTGCACCTGGTCAAGTCTGGCCTGAAACCAACGTTCCAGACTTTATAAGAGCTGAAGACTGGCTATCATCTAGCCCAGACCTCAATTCTTTAGACTTTAAATTATAGTCAGTTGTAGAGAACATAGTCTGCTATCAACGACATGGCGACATTGAGTCTCATAAAAAATCTTGGAAGCAAGCAGTGGCGAAATTTTCCTTGGAAATTGCATAAATCCATAGATTCGTGGCCAAACAGATTAAAGCCCTGTAGAAAAGCCAAAGGTCCCCCAACGGGTTCCCGCCTTGTTGTGGCAGAGGGGCTTAGTAACCGTGACTCGACACACGGTGAAGCGAAGTGGAACCCACCCGGCCGGCCCGTGGCGAAGGGTCGGTCCAAAGCGGCTGTTCCAGGTAAGAGCTCCGGAGGCCCACCGAGAACTTACCGGAGCTGTCGGGAGCTGCAGGGGCGGTTTTATGCTGCCCTAAGCGGCCAGGCTGCAGGAGCGGTTTCATACTGCCCCTTGTAGCCGAGATGGAGTCGCGGAGGGAGTGCCCTCTGCGACTAACCGGTGTTGCTCCGGCGATGCGGCGGCGGTGGGGCCGCGGGGGAAGAGGAGTGTCGGTATTGTGATACGCCGTTCTCACTATCCTCCGCGGCCATTAAAGGGTAGCGGTGGGCCCAATATCTCTCCGCGCGGGGAGCCGGGAGAGGTTTTCTCCCGTGGTTGCCATGGTCTCTGGACAACGGGTTCGGAGGAACCAGTCGCTCGCGCGACGGCATGAAACCGAGGAGGGGGTGCAGTGCATGTTCCGGCGCGCCCTGGAAAGGGAGGGTTTATCCCTCCCTCCCGAGGTAGGGCTGCGCAAGTGGCCAGTGCCGGCAGAGTTGCGGTTGTGAGCGAAAGCGTTCCCGTGACCCTGTCATCAGGTGATGAGGCGAAACATCGTGTTGGTTTTAGTCAGTGCAAGTCCGACATAACCCGTCCTTGACCCGCAAAGACGAGTATGCGTAGGCATTTCCCCCACGTAAAAATAAAAAAAAACGCTAAAGGTGGCCATTTCCAAAAAAAAAAATTGTTTTAATTTTTTGCCGAGACTTATAAATATGTAAAAAAAAATTTAATAATATTACCTTACATCATTAAGAAAAAAGCATTTTCGTTTGTAACAGGTAACTTATGGCCGGACTAGATAATTAAATTATATTTTTTGTTTTGTAGTATTCGCCAGTCTACAGATTATAATTGCCAACGTAGCGACCAGTAATAGCGGCAATGGGCAGTTCATATTTCTCGAAGGAATGACGGTTGATGGAACAGTAGCAAATTTTCTTTTTTCAAGTGGAAATTGTCTTCGCATAGCTGCCCTTGCACGAAGGAGCAAAGACAGGTTATGTCGGATTTGCACCGACTAAAAACCCCATAATGTTTTAGCTGCATTTCTTTACAGCAAAGCCACGGAAATGCTTAAGGTCACATTCGCGACTCCGTCTCTCTCGATAAGAGAACCTCTTTCCATCTTTGTTAATTCGCGCTGGAACATTCAGTGCGCTTTGCTCTCGGCCTCTTATCGTTACCTAGGCACCTGATTCAACCAAATTCCCGGCTCGCTGCAACGGAATTGGTCTTGGGCTTCAGCGCAACTTTTACATCGTGGATCGACGTATAATATATACACTGGAAAGCACAATTATAATTAAAATTTGATGATATTAATAGAAATATTTGTAAGTATACAATTTTACAAAGGTTAAGGTCAATAGAGAGGCGAATAAACATATTATATAGGATCAATAGAATACATATATAAAAACACTAAAAATTTACTGGTAGAACGTAAATTCACGTGTTTTTGGTATATGTCGTATTGCTACACAAAGGCGCACTTCATTTTACTACTTTTTATAATCTTTAGGACGTGATGTACGATGTGCAAGATATAAAAGCTAAAGACAACATTTGTCATTTATTTTTAGTCCATAAGCAACTTATTTACAGCTTAACAATGGAAAAAATTGTTTCAGTAAATTTTTATGTTAATGTCGCTACAACAGAAAAGACAGAGATGCATTTATTAATATCTAAGGAATCATTTTAAATAAATCCTATCCATGTGTTTGTGAATTTGTGTCAGGTCTGCTTGCCATTATGAGTCTGTGAGTATGGGGTTGATAGAAACGAAAATGTTTGGATATATATTAGTACAGATTTAATAGAAAAACTTTTGGGGAGTTGTCATAAGCTTCTGTTACTAAAGTACTTTATTAACAAACATATTAAGTTAGTGCAAATGTTAAAGAAAACATTTTTTCTATTAAAATTATTTCGACAAGCACTTTAGACACGACAAATATCAATTAATTTAAATAAATAGAGACAAATTCCTTTATGTGCTCATAAAAATATTAATGAACATAGCACTATAAATAGGCACTCAAAACATTTACTTTCATTTTACGAACAACAGTATTCACATTTATAATCAGATAACTTTACCTAAGATTTTAAGTTCTTGTGTTTGTTTACCTTCTTGTTCCGTCGAAACAATGCAGCCCTAAAATATTTTTCTATTAATCCCATATAGCGTATTCATTGACTTCATATAAAGTCCAAATCAAAAAAACATATATATTTATATTTTATGGAACATTTGTAGTATACAAACAATTTTTACTGTTTCGTAAATGCAAAACTAGTATTAATACTTAAATTGTTTCATATTATGTTAGAAGTATTGTAAAAATCTGACTTAAAGTATCATTCACATTTTGTATAGTCCAATTAAAATTTGCATTAAATTCGAAGTGCCAATTGCACTGTTTTGTTTTATCTTTAACACGACGGTGACATTGACAAGCTTGTCATATTACGTTTAAGTGTTAGGAATAGCGCCAACAGAGTAATATTACAATTTTGTTTGACTATGTTCTAACAAACGATTTAATAATTTTAAAGGATGGCAGGGAATTTCTGGCAAAGTTCACATCATCAACAGTGGATATTAGACAAGCAAGATTTGATCCGAGATCGACAACATGATTTAAATATTTTGACAGAAGAAGAATATCAGAAAATATTTAACTTTTTTGCTAGTATAATACAAATTCTAGGAGAGCAATTAAAACTTAGACAACAAGTCATTGCAACGGCTACAGTTTACTTCAAGAGATTTTATGCTAGAAACTCTTTGAAATGTATAGACCCTTTACTGTTAGCACCTACTTGCGTATTTCTTGCCTCAAAAGTGGAAGAGTTCGGAGTTATTTCTAACTCAAGACTAATAACTACTTGTCAAACAGTTATAAAGAATAAATTTAGTTACGCATATGGACAGCAAGAGTTTCCGTACAGGACAAATCATATTTTAGAATGTGAATTTTATCTTTTAGAGAATCTAGATTGTTGTTTAATTGTGTATCAACCCTATAGACCTCTCTTGTTGTTTGTACAAGATATAGGTCAAGATGAACAATTACTCACTTATGCATGGAGAATTGTTAATGATTCATTGAGAACTGATGTTAGTTTGCTTTATCCCCCATATCAGGTATGATCAAGTATTATGTAGCGTGTAATATGTTGAATAAATCAAGAAGAATATTCTATAAAATTTTGCTTTATGTTATATATACTTGTGCATAAATTTTATGCATATAATCTTGATGTTTACAGATTGCTATAGGAGCATTACATATAGCCTGTGTAATGCTTGGCAAAGAAAATCTGAAGCCTTGGTTTGCTGAATTAAATGTTGATATGGACAAGGTAAATTAATCCCATTAACATAATAATTTTTCTTGTTTAGTTCTTAATTCTCTTGACTTATATCTTTTAAAATACTTATAATTTGTTTGTGTATAGTGTAATGTCCACTAAAGTTGTTGTTCTTACAAGGTACTGAAGCCTTTCAGTTTAACAATGTAAAGTTCTACCAATTTACAACTTAATTGGCATGTTGTGATAAGTTTAAGCATAAATTTTTCTAGGTCAATTTTTTTTATGGTTTTCGAAAAGTGTTAAACACATCAGTTTCAAATAACTTATTTTATATATTTTTATTTTATTTCATTGCAGATTCAAGAAATCGTGAGATCCATTATAAACCTGTATGAAATGTGGAAAAGTTATGATGAAAAAAAAGAAATTCAAATACTTTTGGGAAAAATGCCTAAACCAAAGCCTGCACCCCAAAGATAATATTTCGTCTTGGTAGCAGTATTATATGATACCAATAAAATTTATATAATAGACTTAGATGAGACAATAGCCTTTGTATAAAATAAGATAGTAAATAGTGTAAAAAGACATTACACATGTGTACATAGGTTTTTATTATTCAATGGACTGAATAATAATTTAATTGAATAAAAAATATAATTTTAGGTACAGTAGTATTAAATAAGTTAAAAATATAATATGTGATGGACCTTTCACTTTAATATACTTTTTATTTTATAAAAATTCATGAATCTACTTTACTGGGAACTAACAAATTTTTTATATACATAGTTATTTCATTCATTCAACATTCCAAGTAATGCTTTGAAATTTATTTAAAAATTTTCATTCCAATTAGTCCATTACAATAGAAAATCTTTGTTTTATTTCATGAAGTGATATGCCTGCTCTTCACATTGTAATAGATGAATAGTAGATATGAAAATATTATTGCTGCATAGGTAAACTGATACCATTAGTATATAAATTTTAACTAATAAATGTAATTTAAATTGTGTAAAAATGAGTCAGATTTTTTCTGTGCTTATATGTTCTCTTTATTTAAAAATTATTACAAAAAAAATGTTGGGTAGACCTAGATTTACGATATTGAACTGGAATTCTTATTTATAATAGTAAAATAAAGGATGACTTTTTTATACAACTTTAGAATTGACTGACGCCATTGCTAAGTTTGGGTAAATGACAAAAAATTGACCAGCCCTAGTTGCAATCTAATATTAGCAGAGTCTAAGTCCTGTAGTATTTTTAATACAGAAGTATATATATTTTACATGCGTTTTATTATAATTGCCTAATCTCTAAGGTGAAGCCTGAAACTTTGGATTTTCTTATAGACAATTGATGGTAGATTTCACTTGTCAAAGATGATCTAGGTAAGTATCATCGTGGACTCTAGATCACACCATCTGGTCTAACGAATGGGTGGTGATGGATGAAGAGTTGGGACTTGCCATAAACCGTCTAAAAGCTCGGAACACAGCACCAGGTCCTGATGGCGTTCCTGGTCGGGTTTGTGTACTAGCTCTAGTTGCCGGCTTAGGAGCTAGGTTAAGGTAGCTATACACCAAATTTTTCCGCTGATGTGAGTGTCGTATGCCGTGCAGATAGCCGGCTCTAGTGATGGCCGGCGGAGACAGTTTTAAGAACACTATCCAGTAAGTCGAACTTGGAGTGGTATGTGTCGTGAATAAAATCCAGGGGTTAGGTCTTCGGATAGCGCCTGATAAGACCGAGGCGCTATGGTTCCACAAGCTCCCTACAACAATGGAACCACCCAGCGTCTCGGTTCCCGTGGGTGACGTGCGTGTCCGGGCACCCTGGTCAGTCGATGGAGGTTCGAGGAGCACTTCAACCGCCTGGTCCCTGGGATTGAGAAGGTAGTGGGGCTCTGTATAAACTGCTGCCTAATATCGGAGGCCCTCGGGAAGGAGTCTGTCGCCTTTATGCGGGCGTCGTGCGATCCATGGCTCTCTATGGTGCTCTAGTTTGGTCACATCAGTTGACGGACGGCCGACGTTGCCGGAGTAAAGTTAACAGCCTGCAGCGAAAGATAGCCATTTGTATCGCACGAGGATATCGAACGATATCTCATGAGGCTGCCACTATCCTGGCCCACCTCTGGACCTTCTGGCGGAAATGGACGCACTGATTTATACACGTCTGCGTTCTCGTCGAGAAGAACCCGAACCTCTGGATGCGGTGGAAGCTCATGAGCGCCAACGCGCTTTGGAGGTATGGAGAGAAAGGCTTGCAGAACCGCGGAACTCACGGCGGCATATAGTAAGCGCGTTTCTGCCAAACCTCGAAGCCTGGCTTGGATCGGGCGGAGTAGTGGCATCTACAGGCTGATTCAGGTGCTCACCGGACACGGGTGTTTTGATGAGTACCTGAATAGGATCGGACGCGAATCAATTACGTAATGCCACCATTGTGATTCCGCTCAGCATACGTTCGCAGAATGCCCTGCGCGGGAGTCCGAATTGCAAATTCTATTCCACAAGATCGGGCATAATCATTTTTTGCCAGTAGCGATGTCGGCTGCACTGGCAAAGAAAAACGGGTGGATAGCGTTGGTTTCCTTTTGTGAAACCGTCATGGTGCATAAGGACTCGGCCGAGCGAAGTCGGGAGAAAACCGACTCCGTCCATAGACGAAGACGTCGGGGTGATGGCAACGGACGCCCTAGCCCATCAGCCCTAGTCTCGGGTTATTAAGAATAGGACTAAGGTATTTCCTGCCTGTCGTACAAAGCGACTAAAAGTGTCGTCAGGTTCGTGGGCTTTGAGGGTGGGGTCCCTCAGAGCTCAATAAGCGAGCCTTAGGAGGTCGGCAAATGCATGGTGGTCTTGAATTTGCCGTAGCACGGCGTGAGTACCAAGGAAGGCAGTGCCCTTTTGTGAGATATTTAGCCAAAACGCAGAGGGCATCGGTGCGTTCCGTAGAGATCCCGGAGCCCCTCGTAATGAAATGAGGGAGACCACCGAGGGGGTTTTAATGGGTAGATGCCCCACATAATAACCTTGTCTTCCCCCCAGAAGCAATGTATCTTTTAAGAAGATTTCTCCTGCGGTAAAAAAAAGTATCACTGTGGGCCTTGTTTCTGTCGCCAAGCAATAGTCTGGACAGTGATAGGTTTTGTATCGTCACTATATTTCATATTTAAATGCCTCAATATTTTAACTAACGGCTTATACTTTAAAGGGGTATCATTTATCATCAAGTGATTGCTTGTTTAGTGGTTTAAAAAAAAGTTATTATTCTACCCCGTAAGAATTACAGTAACCAAAGAAATGTATAGGCTGCCATTTCTTCTATAAAATAAGCAACTACATTAATAGGAAGTTCACTGTTATTTTAGTGAATCAAGTTAGTCGTGATATAGCCATAAATAGGCCACATTGTAATTCTGGCATATTTTTAATAAAAATAAAGTTCGGACAGATTTATAACTACATTAATCCAGTAATTTCGTATTAACGTAATACGAAATTACTGGATTGATGTAACAAATCTGTCCGATAATATTAAGACACCCTCTTTTTGCAGAATTGTATTATTATCAGTTTAATTTTTACTGTTCAGACATCTACTTTCAGTAGAACTGTATTTACGTTAAATTAACAATTTCGAACTATGTTATTAAGTGATATAATTTTTGTGATAAAAGATTACACCATGGCTCGTATAGCTGTTTAAACAAAAGTACCATTTAAACACATCCTCACATAAACGACTTATTGTATAAGTAGCATAACCAAAACAATATCTTGTTCATCAAAACATTTTCCAATCCAAACATTGATGGACGTCTATGCAACACAATTTCTGTGGACATATAGTTGAAAAGAATAATTCGTTTTTAGCGATTCGTTATTAGATCTAAATATCTCTTATACAAGTAAGGTGTGTAGATAAATATACAAGATCCTATTATTATTTATATAAGCTTTTTATACAACGTAGCAATGTTATCTATAAAACCTTTAACTAAAGGTAAATGATAGATCTATTCATCAAAATATAAGGCTGTATAAGTTCTAGTAAACAAGAATCGAGAGAAATTATGTATTTATAACATATGTATTTAATACACAATGTTATATGAATTTTTCTTATTAGTCAATTAAGAGACGGAGGAACCTGGACGTTCACCTGATGGGAAGTTATACGCTTGTCCATAACAACGTGGCCCGAGTTAGGATGATATATACTGCACCATATTGCGTTTCATCATTTGTCAGTATTAATTTATAATAGCTACAGCACCCTTCGAAACGGAACACAATAATGTTTGCATACTTACTATTTAGCCACAAAAATAGGCGGACGGTTTCCGACCACAGAGACCTACCACCAGTAAAAGGTCTATCAGTTAATATTTCAGATTTATATTATGTCTTTTAAAAGTTTCTCTTATGGTTAGAAGTTACGTGTATTTTCCACAGTTCCAAAAACCTTATTATAATTATATATTATTATTAGGATTATATTTTCTACAGCTACTTTTCTAAAATTTTCTAAAAAGTGTGTAAGATTAAATATGCACAGAATTTTATTTTCTTTATGCTTAGGTGGTTACCCTACGGTTCGTTTCGAATATAAATAAGAGACAATTTCTATCGGCTGCAGAGTACCGGCGCCTCTTTCAAAATGGCTGTAAGAATTTCGATTAATCAAATTTTTATTGTTTCATTGGTGTTAATAAACACGGCTTTAGGCGAAGATGCTTTAAAAAGGTAAATTTGTTTTTATATTAAAAAAGTACATTCTATATGTGAAAAAGAATTTAAAATTATAAAGAAATATATTTTTTTAAATGAAACAAAATTTTCCATACAAATGTAATAGACACAAACTTATTCCTTCAATATTATAATTGCAAATATTTTAAATTTGAATTAAAGTAAATTTCTTTTAATTGTTTCCTAATAACACGAAAGTTTACTTTGTTTGAAAGCATGTAATTATTTTTAAACACGCAAGTAAAGAAGTTGCAACGAAGTTTTAGCGAATTTTTAGAACTTTCTTATTATTTTACATTTCGTGTTATTATTTTATATATGACTTTACTGTAAACCAGGTTGTGTATTCTTTTGTATTTTTGCAGTGGGACAAGTGTCGAAGAAAAAGGTAACTGTACATGCGGTGGTTTCTCCACGGCTACTATTACTTCTGAAAACGTGCCGTTGCTAGCACAGTCGCCTGGTTTAATGGTAAAATGCAACGAGGAAGGAGAGACAGCTTGTAAAAACCTTTGTGTCGCTCTAGCTAATGTCACGAAAGCTAAAGGACCCGAGATTCTATGCAAAAGACTTAAGGATGCCGATGAGCTGAAGGTACTAATTTTAAGTAGATTATTTATAGCGCATAACGGTTAAACGAGAGAGACATCTTATTGGTAAGAAGTAACACATATCAATTTCATAAAACAGTAACTTGAATGGTTTGGAACATGAATTATATCGTTTATCAAGTCAAACCGAAATACAGTAATGTTTGTATATGCTCGGCGACGAAAGTAGGCGCTATTAAAGTAGTACCCAAATGATTTTCAGAAAAGAATCCTCTACCAGTAAATTCTCTATAAAAAATTCAAAACAATAGGTGCCACATTTGAAATTATAAGTAAGACTAGAATTATTCGCGAGTAAATGTTAAATTACGTTGGTAAGTTTTGTTGGTAAATTACGGCGAATATAAATGTATCGAATATATGTTTACGCGATTTTAATAGTTATGTGATTAGTTATTACTGCGCTGTGTATGTATTACTACGCAAAGATTTTTTTTATCAAAAATTTAAATAGCTTTTCAATAATTCTCATTATAACCACATGCTTACCACGGAACTTAAAAGTTGTTACATGTTATGATGAATACATAATATTACTCATTACTTTCAGTTATCGGCCTTTTTTAAAGTATGCGACAATCCGTGGATATACGCAGATATGACGGCTGAGGAGCCTTTGTGCTGTGAAAATGAGAAGATCAAGACTTGTGCATCCATGCAAAAGGAGAACACCACCGTCCTAGTCGATACCAAAAGTGTTATGTGAGAGGTGAAAAAAAAGCGTAATTTTACTCGACAAATGATTTATTACGTATTTGTTTATTAAATATTTATCAAAAATAAAAAAAATAC
Organism: Ornithoptera alexandrae; assembly: GCA_029030555.1. Classification (NCBI taxonomy): domain Eukaryota; kingdom Metazoa; phylum Arthropoda; class Insecta; order Lepidoptera; family Papilionidae; genus Ornithoptera; species Ornithoptera alexandrae. Next base: position 5,068,911 of record JARDVY010000023.1, on the reverse strand, counting down.
ATACTCCAGACTTATAACCTTTGTAAGAATTTTTAAATGTTGTGAATAAAAATAAAAACTTATAAAATTGTATGTTATAATTTCTTCTTGTTTTTATTATTTTTTTTTTGTAATGGTTTAACACAAAAAAAAGAGAAGAGAGAGATTTTTACTAACAAATCTCTAATAGTCTAATATATAAGACAAAACAAATTACATAATTAAGCGTGTAACCGAGATTGAAATCACAGTTATCGTTTAAATAGAAATAGATAACGGTTTTGAAATCTATAACTACTTCGTCTCTTTTAGTTAAATATATATTCATTAAAAATTACAGGTATTAAGTAAGTTTTAAAAAATTAACAGATTTTTTAATGAACATCTAATATTAGATAATAACTATTAATTTAAATTCATATTTTGAAGATATATCTGAATAATATGGCTTGAATAATTCTTGTTGGGTTTACGCAATTTTGTAAATTGTCGTAACCTGTTTATAACCTATTATACATCACTACTGGAGTATGAAATATTTTTTTTTGGTATGGTGAGAACATTATTAAAATATACTCTGTGTTCTGGGGGGAAGTCGGCGTTATGGCGAGATTTTTACCCACTAAAAGCCCCTCGATTTAGTCCTCTGCTGAGGACGCAAGGTCGTCTCCTAAAGCTTTTGGTGGTCGTTAAACCCTGTTCCGAACACAACCGCGGCCTCTTAAACCGGTGCCGGGTACTGCTTTATGCAATCTCTATCACACTTGCGGGAACTATCATATTGGCTAGTGACCTGTCATCTTCCTTCTCAGTCATTGTGACGACAGTAAGGACCGCTAACCTAACCGTTTATTACTACCGAGTCTCGTTAAAGTATGAAACATCAATTACCAGAAGGCGTGACGAGGCGCGTACGGAATTACAAAACAATAACCTCGTAATAATGTAATTTATCCTTTCCCGACTTTGGTAACAGCTCTGTTTAATAGCCTTACATTTGGTTGGTGGGAGGGTTTTTTGATACCTTTGTTGTAAATCTGCCGCCATAACACCATTTTTGTGTGCTGGCTGTTAATATGCGAGAACCAGAGTATAATGGGGGCAAAGCTTTACCACTAACGGCATCGTTTTAACTAAAACTATGTGAAATTCAAGTGTTAACTTATTAAAGGTAACAAAAGAATAAAGTTCAAGTAATTGATTGGCGCAAGAGAAAAATAAATGAAATAACATGTACAAACGTTTATTGGGAAATTATGATTTCATTAGGCGACATTTAATTTTTATTTAAAAGATTCCATTACAGTAAAATATCAAATACCACATTAACTGTGATAAATATTCAATTTAATACCTTCGGAGACTACGATATAATATATTAGTATAATAATGTGACAATACGGCTGTATTCAAGGTATTCAATAACTCGTCACAACTGCACCGATTTTTTTTATTTAGCTTGTGGATTCAATACCCCGAGCCTCGAGTTTGATGAAGCTGTATAAGTCGTCAATAAGACTAATAAGCATTAAACTATATCCGAAAAATAATCGATTTTTTTAATTACTAAAAATGTACAAAAACTACCTTTTCGATGTTTGGGGATGTTTATTACGACATAATAACAAATCACATATTACGTTTGAGAATTAAATTACAAATATTTGGCTTCACCGCGTGAAAACCTCGTGTCTAAACCTTGCGCTTTCTTAATGATGGACTTCTTCTGTGCTTCATCGAAACGATTCACTTGCAAATCGATATCTCTACTGAATGGTCTACGTTCAGATTTCTCTTCGTTCTTTTCGTCTTTCTGAAATCAAACAATTGTGATTGAGGTTTAGTTAAAAGTTATCCGTATGTCGTCGAAATTTTTTATCAATTTGGTCTTCGTTTCGATCTACCCCAGTAATTAAAACCAAAAAAATAATCATTTCAAATATTATATGTAATTAATTTAATTTACAACAGAGTAAATTTTACTCACTTTTTTTTTCTTTTTTAATTTCTTTTGATGCATCTCCAGTAGACTTTCATCTCTTTTGTGTTTTTTCTTGTGTTTTCTGTAATTTAATTAATAAAACTTGACATTAAAACTTGTTTTTTTATTCTCTTCCTATTCTTAATGATTGTATTATACTAGAATGTACTTTCCTCTTTTCCCTGGATAACTAGTTTGTAACTAGCAGATATTGCCCAATGCAATGAAAGCCTTTGAAAGCATTTAGGCATTATTTAATAAAATGAAAATGCAAATGAGTCTACCACTCACTTTATAGCCTTATCTTGTTCCTCATCTCTGTTGGCTATTTGCTTTAGCTTGGCCTCCCTCTGTAAGGCAGCATCTGTATCTTCATCCCTCATAAACCCTGCTGCTTTGCGAGTCTTTTCTTCAGGAGTATCAGTCCAGCTTGATCTATTAAAGATTTTAAATAATTAATCATTAAATCAGTCAGTATGCTTAGTGAAATGTAATTCAAAATAAAATATTTTGTGGTAATAAAAAAAAAGTTTTGGTAAAAGCAATACACTTTTTGCATGAAGGATAGGCATAATGGATATTCAATAAAAATAATAGCTGAGGTTCAAATGATTACTTTAAAAAAATGTATGTCTGCAAGATTAATTAATAATAATTATTATTTTCAATTGCTTATTCAAAGATGAAAAAACCAGTAAAAACTGATTGTTATTATTTTTTTTAAAAAAACTTATTGAAACTGAAAATTATTTAAAAAACATATATTTCTACCTGTCACTCATATCTGGCCCTTCTTTAGCCCTAAATGTTCGAGCCTCTAATCCCAAATATTTTGTCTTTCCTTCAGGTAATTCCAACATCCATTGTTCCCTTGCTTTAATATCAACTTTGTTAGTTGAACATCCATCCATATTTTTTATTTTTATATCTAATGCCCTCTCTTCCAAGCGTTTATGGGCATGTGTCCATTTTTCTTCAGAGCCTGCAGGTAATGGGCCAACAACACTAACATCCTCATCCGAACTATCAAATTTGATTATTTCTTGGCTTTTTTCCTCAAGTAGCTTTCGCATGTCTTGTGGTATAGATGGACCTTAAAGAATAAAAGAAATAGATGATTATAAAAAAAATTAAAAAAATACTTTAAAATAAAAAAAAGTATAATACCTAAATGCCGAGGTTTCAATAATTTTGGAGGTAATGCTGGACCTTCTTTATCAGGTGAAGAACCTTGTTTCTTTAAATGTGGAGGTAAAGCCGGTCCACAAACTTCCAATTCATGGGCCTGCACAATTGATCTTTTTAATTTGTGTCTAAGGTCATTGGGATCAAATTCATAGGCTGTTTGTGAATCGTCATCACTTAAAATCTCACCTTCCTCACTACTCTCTTTTGGACCACTTTTCTGTGTTGATGTGACTTCTGCAGTTTCAGATCCACTGGTTTTATTACTAATTATATTATCTTGTATGTCAGTAGTACTGCTTACTTCAACAGAAGTAGTATTTTCTTGAATTTTCTCTTTACAGGATTTGCTTGTTTTCTTTTTGTGTTTCTTTTTATGTTTTTTCTTTTTTGTCTTATTTATCTCTTTTTCTAAGTTTAAAAGTTTAGCTCTGAGTCTTTCATCATCAGAAGAATCTATTTCACTTGATTCTTCAGATTTTTCCTTGACAATGGCAGGGATCATATTGTAATAAGAACCAGGTTTTACTTCTTCAGAAAAATCACTGTCAATATTAACTTCGTCTTCAGGTGAACTTTTACATTTTTGATTTGATTGATCAAGATGAACTGGTTTATGTATTTCAGATCTATTTCTCTTATTTTCACTGGATGCTAACCTTTCCTCTGTAAGTTTTGTTCCAGCTTTATCTGATTTTCTTTCTATTATATTACTTTTTATTATTTCTTTTACATCTTTCCTGTTATTTGGTGACCTTTGTGTCTTTGAGTCTAATCTGTGTGTTCGCTCTCTGCTGTCACTCCGGTGATATTTAGACTTTTCCCTAGAATTCTTTTCATGCCTGTGTCTTTCAGATAGATCCCTTTGTTTACTTCTTTCACATGAATTTCTTCTTCTAATAGGTGAATGTCTAGAATATCTGTGTCTATCTTTTGCATAGTGATCAAAAACTCTTTCATCTCTTCTTATTTCAAAATCTTTAAATCTTTCACTCTCATACCTCCTTCTTCCCGAAGATCTTAAATTATCTTTAGATGTATGAAAAGATCGATCCCTTGACTTATCTGGCACTTTTTCATCTGGAATTTTTGTCCTACATTTAAATCTCCCGGTTTCCGAGTCGCTGCTTGATTCATCTGATAGCATTTTAGCACCTAAAAGCAAAAATAGGTTTTTACTAATAAAGGATTGGAAATAATAAATTATTCTATTTATTAATTGGTTTTATTGCACATATACTACAACACATTTCCATTTCTTATTCTAAAACATTTTAGCTATCTTCTTAGCACTGTAACGAATCGATTTTAAAAATCCTGCAGTTGGTATGCCTTTAAGAGATTGCCTAACACTGGACTGCCAAACTATATCCTTAAGAATTTGCCTTAAAATAACAGGGCAATCTATATCATAAGCAACTGCTCGCAATACATCCTCCATATCCTGTTGGATTCCCCCATGATTCCAGAATTTAACAATTCTTTGTTGTGGAATCATAGGTAATTGCATAAGATGGTGTAATTTAGTTTCTGGATGTATGTCTTGGTGACATTGTGTGTCACCAGTTGAAAAATCAACATACACATGAAACTGTTGTAAAATTGGTCTAAATAGTTCACGAAAATTTATTAATTGAGGTTGTACAATATTTCTCACTTTATTTTTATTTTCTCCAAAAGTCATCCTAAAGTCACCTGCATAGCTTAAATTAGAAATAGCAAAATAAAAGTCATATTCAGAAAATGTTTCAGGTAAAATGAGTAAAGCTGTGTGTACAGCAGATTTCAGATTTGATTGTAAAGCATCTTGTAATTGTGAACTATTAGTCTGTTTTATAATTTCCACAGGTTTATGCAGTCGACCCGCTAAGTAAAGATAACTCCAGTCAAGTAAATCTGCAATCATGTCTTTTTGTGACACCACTCCATATTTGATAGTCACATCTTCTTCTTTCATTTCTACTAATGTATTAAAATACACCTTTGCTCCCCAATTTTCTTGGAATCTTGCAATAAACCCTTTGCCAAGAAACCGGAGCGCAGAATAGTGGGTTGGATTCATTTCAATGTTTGCACCATGCCACCTGTATGAATTTTCTACGCAATAAATGAGGTCAATCATGTTGTGTTTCTTATCGTTACCTATCTGTGGTTTGACAGCAGATCCATAAGCGAAACAAAAAGTAAAATTTTGAGGAAATTTTGACAAGATTCTGTAATATAACGGCGATACATCTTTAACTATACCAACCGCTTTAGTTGCTATAGATGTCATTATCAAAATTAAACTTAAATCCTATATTAGGAGACAAACGTCCGCTAACCTGCAGTAAGTTTCTTTATCTCACATCAGTTGTCGTTGGTTATGACTCATTACTGTTTTAATTATTTGATACGGTTAATAGTTCTTAAAAGGAAAAATATATTGCTTATTACGTAATTAAAAACTGACAACAACGCTACTATTTGTTATGAATAGAGCGAAAAGCTTATAAATTTACGTTCCCCCAAGCGTCAATTTACGAGTATAATATGACATACACGAATTGACAAACGCAATACCTCTCTCAGATAACAAAGTAAGGCCAAACGACGTTATTGTAATAAATTAAAATGAAAAGAAAAAAAATTTATGATTATTGCCGTTGCATATTTTTCGGATTGGGTATAGAATAATAGTTATAGATATTGAATCAACGTTTTGATAAAAATATAAGTATACGTATTTCGTCAAATCAAGCATTCACATGTTTAATAAAGAATAAAAGTTATTGTACACAATAAATTTTTTGATTTTGTTTGGACTATGACATGTTATCTAGTGCCACATATATATATATATATCCTTTGATTTATTATCTATGCCCTTATTAAAAAAGATTTTTAGATGACATTGACGTTTAGGAAACAATCGTTTGTAATTTTCGTGTTCTGAAATAGTTTCATTGTCGATACATTCCTTAATTATTTAAAAGCGCTTTATGTTTAATATTTTAATTTACTATAAAAAAATCAATAAGCTATAGTTTTGTTGAAATGACTAGCGTAGACAGAATAGATTTTGAAATGGAGGTAGAAGTGGAAAGCGCATCGTCAGGACCTCCAGTTGATGTTCCTAATCCAACGTCCCCTGCACCTCCTACGCCTGGTGGAAACAAGAGCGTAGTTACTACTGCCACTGCTGGTTCCGTTACGGTTTCTTTACATCCATTGGTTATCATGAACGTGTCAGAACATTGGACTCGTTTACGAGCCCAAGAGGGTTCACCGCAAACAGGTGAGATTGTGATAGAAATCTTCAATTATAATAAACTAGTAAAAGACCGGTAGTCAACAGAATTGACCGTTGTTCTAGATATTATGAACATTAAATTGAATTAAATCGGGGAATAATTTGTTTACAAACAATATTCTAATTATTACTAATTGTTGTGGATATCAGTTAAAATGTATGTGTATATGAATAGCTGTTAAACATTAATATCTTCTAATTGTTATTCATTTTAATTGTTATGGAAATAGAATATAACAATAATAATTCTGTGCATGGTATCAGTGTATATAGACTATTTAAATTCTGTGGTAACTTCACTCCATTGGCTGGCACTGTTATGCAATAAACCAATAAACTATTGGGGGACAAACTGACACACACTTAAGCTGCATATGAATAAGATACTCAACTTCATATTGTTACCTTATTGCTAAATATAATATTATTTTTCACTTTGATCACAATAAATATTAAAATATATTCAATATAGAGAAGAAGTTTTTGGTACTTGATGCATATGTTATAAAATATTGGAAACTGCAACATGTATTTAAATTTTCTATTGCAATAGGTACTGAAGTGTTTTAATGTTTTATTTCAGTGGTTGGTGCATTAATTGGGAAACAAAAAGGTCGTAATATTGAAGTGATGAACTCATTTGAATTAGTATTTAGTGTAATTGATGGAGATATTATTATTGACAGGGACTATTACAGTTTAAAAGAGGAGCAATGTAAGTGTCACATATTTTTTCCTAACTGCTTATATTTGTTGTGTTATATTTATTGATGTATATATTTATGTATACATCTGTGTATATGTAACTATTCACCACATTAAGAAATTCTCTTCATGCCATTACAGTCAAGCAAGTTTTTTCTGACATGGATTTTCTGGGATGGTATACAACTGGGGACACACCCACTGAGCGTGATATTGCTGTCCATAGGCAGATTTGTGATATTAATGAGTGTCCAGTGATGCTTATGCTTAACCCAGCTGGCAGAAACGGTGAAGTAAGTTTAATAATGTTTTCATTAAATTATAATGTCACAGTGAGCCACAGCAATATCTGGTTTATTAATAAGTGGCAGTGTTGCATACATACATTTAATAGTATTAAAAAAAAATATTTCTGAAAAAAAAAAACAGTCTTACTACATGTTTTATCCAAAATTAATCTTTATAAATAATAAGATTAAAGCATAATTGCCTGTTATTGAAAATTGTTGGCACTACACTATTGGCTGCATATTCTGTCTCTAAACCAAAACTATATTAACACCCATTTGAGAAAACTTTTTTAGCTCTAGTTTGCAAGGTGAATAGCTCGCTGGCCTAATGGTTAGAACGCGCGGCCTTCATTCGAATCTCAGCATATACCAGTGACTTTAATATTTAAGTTATGTACATTTGTGAACTTTAGTTACAACAACAAATACAAACGATGAAGGAAAACATTTTGAGGAAATCTGCACATAAATTAGAATTTATTCTAAGTGGTGTGTGAGGTCACCAATCTGCATTGGGCTTGCATGGTGACTATGGCCTCATCACCCTTGTATTGAGGGTAGGCCTGTGGCCCTGCTGTGGGGACGTAAATTGGTTGTCATGGTTGTATGGCAAATAAAAGGTAGAGTGGCTCCTTTCAGGCCAAGCATATTCAAGTTACATCCAATAACAACTTGTAAAATAAATGTCAAAATAAAATTATCAGTGATATCTAGAATTTATTCTAATCATTCTTTAATTTTTTATTTCAATATTTCTTGCTGTTGGTGGAAAGATTTCTTTCCATTTTGACCTTTGAGCTAAATTTGATATTTATTTTTTTTTCAATGAAATTAGTTTTTACTTTTATTAAAAACTGCAACTGTGTCATCAGACTCGAGGCCTGCGGATATTGTGTCTGCAACCTAAATTCTGATAATTGTGTTTGCCTTAGGCATAAAAATTTTTCGGTGATCCTAGAGATACATTTTATGTGATCGACATCTAGCTTAGTTAATTAGCAATAATAATATTTACATTTGAATAAGATATATTTGACACTTGACACTAATAGTTAAAACTATAAATTTATTTTATAGCAATTACCAGTGGTGCTGTATGAATCGGTGATAGATGTAGTTAATGGTCGAGCTACTATGCTGCTTGCCCCACTTACATATACTTTAGCTGCAGAAGAGGCAGAAAGAATTGGAGTAGATCATGTGGCAAGAGTGTCGTCAGGTGAAGCAGCACTTAACAGTTTGGGTAAGGCTGACTTAAATAACTACAAATTTTTAGCATATATTGTTATCATTTATTATAAAGAGTATCAAAATATTTGTTAAGTTTAATTATATAATTAATTAAAATTTCACAGTGGCAGAGCACTTGACAGCACAGCGATCTGCTATCAAGATGCTCGTGTCACGTGTTCGTGCAGTTCTTGCAACTGTTCGTGCTATACGAGATGGCACATTGCCACCACGACCTGCGCTACTCCGGGAGGCGAGAGCTTTGGCTAATCGTTTACCATTGCTCACGTCTCAACAGTTCCGCACGCATTTTTATAATGTGAGTTTTGTATCTTTATTTGTTTTGAAATTGGGTCTTTTTTGGCTAAACATTTTTTTCGTTTTTTTTCTTTAATAATAGAATTAATTTTTTCCTAAAAATTTATTCATTTTTACTTATTTTGTAAACACTGTATAAATGTGAACTTATGCCTATGCAATCATCATCCACTCAATCCGAGATCATATAGAGATGTGATTATTAATAAGTGGAAGTGAATGCCTATTTTATACTGGGAACGCTATTCTATTTTATAATTTTAGGATCACAAAAAAAGAGCAATTTCCATAAATTTGGTATCAGGTTTTAAAGATATACCCTATATTACAAACAACGTTACACAATAAACAATTTATGGTAAAATTAATTTTTTAAAATAATTAATTTAAAAACCAATGCAGCACTTTTTGACTTCTGTTACAAACCTGTAGAGTATCAAAATTGCTGTTTATGTGTAAAAGCACTTAAGTCTTCAAGCGACGAGAGACACAAGTTATTCTGTAAACATCCTTTAAGATGACTCATTACTATGGGCAGCAATATGTCCTCGTGTTAGTATGAATAGGACTATGGTAAGCCCTATCTCTCTTCTAAGGCGACTAAATGGGCCTTTTGGTTTGGAAGGTCCCTCTTGACAAAGTGCGAGAGCCCGAGAGGGTTACAGTGGACTTGTGACATCAAATGACCTGCTCGACTCGTGTATTTATATAAATATACTACCATATATATTTTAAATATTATTTACATATTTCTTTACTTTTTTTCAGCAATGCAATGACGTGGCTCTCATGACATATCTGGGCACAATTACAAAGGGCTGTAACGCAATCAATCAGCTAGTAAATAGATTTAACGTGTTGTACGATAGGCAAGGAATGGGTCGGCGTATGCGGGGACTTTTCTTTTAGGGCGGTCGCTAATATAAGCCAATATTTTATAATAAGTAAAGGCGTACAGGAAACGGAATTTCAATAAGTGTACTTTAAATAACACTGTCTGAAATAAGAGTCTGTTGTTTCTATCCTATGCAATTTCTAACATTAAATTGGCAAACTGGGTCAACCGTCTTCTAAAAAAAGTTTTCATTCTTAATGCTAATATCCAATGTATGGCAGAATTTTTTTACGGTTTAAAAAACATCAAAACCTTTTTTTCTATTACATACGTTTGGATATAGAGATTAGTGGCATAATTTTTTTAACTTTTTGCTTTCAGTGTTTGTGTAAATTTAAAAACGCTATTTGTCCCAGACCTGTCGAGTATAGTACAAGAAATGTAGTATGATGCTAATATCATTGATTTCCAATTTGACGATGTCATTAATATAAAAAAAAATTATTAAATTCTTATCGGTGGTACGTGTGTTACCGGAAACCGTCTAGGTAGGCGTCACCGTAGCTCCTATTTCTGTTGCAAAACAGTAGCGTGTAAACATTGCTGTGTTCTGGTTCAAAGGGCGTTGTTACTAGTGATGTTACGGGCGTAATGAGTCGTAGGACGAATACGACGTAGACGTAGTATTTACCGTCAGTTGAACATTCACACATTTCGCCGCTTTCCCGAAAAAATAAATATATTACAGTTTTCTATTAAGATTCTCGCGTAGAATATATAATGCTCTCACATAAATTAAAACGATGTCAATCAAACTCGTAATTTATTCAGTTTTTGTTCATGAATTTAATTGTGAAAAAGAAAATTTGGTTCCTTAATAATATTGCTATCCTCTAATATTTCATTAACTGTAAATATTCGTATTATATACTTTGTTCTATTATAAATATTTCTTTTAAAATATAAATCCACGAGAAGACTACGATGTAATTAAAAAAGATAAAAAAGGATACTTGTTTTTTTCTTATACCTTTTATCATCATTGCATTCTTCATTCATAAAAATGTAGCTTGGCAATTATATACAAAAGATACAATGCGTGTTCTTTATTAATAATTTGAAGTAAAATAGAGCGAGAAACTTAATGGCGCATACTCCTTTGCTAATATCATTCAGAGCAAATGCCACGGCAGTGACAATTTTATCAAACGGTAGTATGGCTTTCAATACTGTTCCGGTTTAAAGGATACTGTAGCTAGTTGTAGTTCCTGGGTAATTTGCCGTAATTGCTTGTGCCGATGGCGACCGGCGCAACATATTAATATTCAGGCGTATACCATTACTACTCTGCACAACTTTAATGTACCAGAGAAGAATAGTTAGATGAGAGAAAGGGTATCTTGTTACGTTAATAACAACAACTATGACGCAATCGTTTATTATTCATAATCCGGTTATTTGTATAATCACAAAACTTGAAAAATCTTTGGACACGTTGAGATTCAAACTGTGGAAGACTGTAAAAGAAGCGACGTGTGATTTCATCCAAAATTTCTTTCTCCGCAAACTGCTTTTGAAGTGGATATAGGAACACGTGTTTACAGTATTATAGAAATAATGTTACATGAATATAGAATTGAAGACAACAACAAATATCGTTAAACTATAATATAAAAAGAAGAGAAAATAGTTGATTAAAAATGACTATTATTCTGTTTCAAATAGGAAAAAAGGAAGTTGTAGTTGAAAATAACGAGAAAAACAATAAATAATAGTAGTTTTGCGCCATTATTTGTATGATTTTTGTGTTTTTGCCTGCACATTGTATTTATTCTAAATGCGTAAACAGTTGAAAAAATTCGTAACAAGATTATTTTAATAGGTAAAAGTTTTAACTGGTATTGACGTATAAATTGTCCTTAATATTTTTATGGTACATTTATAATAATTACATTATAAAAAATCTTATTATTAAAAACATTTTTTATTAATAATGATTGATATTTTTGTACAAAAATATTTCATTAAGTCTGTAGTTATTCATACTTCGAATTTTAATATTGCTTTTATGTAACTATATTATAAACTCTATTTAAAACTTGCACTAATATATTGTTGAGTAAATAAGACACAGCTGCCGAAATCACATTTCATACAAATAACGATTAACAATGTATCAATGGTTGCTATATACGAATATCTATGTTTGTAGTCATAAATGCATAAATATATATTCAGTACGGATATTGTTAATATTTAATCTGTTTTTATAATATTTCGCTATATATCGCAACTTTTTATATCAGTATGTAAACGCATCGATGTCTTGGTTTTGATTTTGACATTTCGTACCAAAATTTTTATATAGCATAAATTTTATTAAAAAAATTCTACCCTATTCATTTAATTTTACTCAAAATCTTGTCGTTATGTTTTCACCTTTTTTTAAAATATCTGCAAGATTAGTATTAAATAATGTTTTTATCAATAGCGTCTGTTTGACTTCACTGGTCAATGGTCAATTTGTTGTTAATTATGAGATTGTTGTGATGTTATTGGTCATCTGGTATTTTCTCGATTCCGATTAATTCGTCGAAGAGACATTGGTTCGCCGGCATCACCTGTGGCTCGTGTAGAACCTGGCGTGCAAATTTCAGTAATGCACGTGTTAATTGTCCAACTGTCCATTTTCTGTCAACTAACACTCGTACTAAAGTGTCCAGCTGTAACGAAAATATGTCGATTATATATTTTTTGCGTTCGATAAAAATGGCTGTGCGGTTGACCTGGTGATAAGCGATACGCCTACCCATGGCATTGTAACGGTATTGAGGATAATAAACCTGCATCTAGACAGATAAAAGATGTCCAGTTTCATTATTCCAGTGATTTCACTATTTACAACACCTCTAAATCGAAACGACAGCGTCATGGGTAATATGGGTTTACCATAATAAGTACATTAAAATTAAATTAACAGTAAGTTTGAATTGTGATGTCATGCTTGATCCCTATCAATACTCAACTCTACGCTGGATCAGTGTGTCTGAGGTTATATCATCGTCCGTTGCAACCAACCTTAAAGAGTTGTTCATTTCCGAAGGTGTAGTAAATTAAGGCCGGTACACCGGCAACGCTCGCAGCTAACCATTGTAGTAACAGCTTTAGCTGCGGATGGCCACGCTGTCGTCGTCCGCAGCCCCAGTTACCAGTCGCGACCGGTCTACACGACCCTCCCGAAACTATTTTGTTGGCTAATTCGTTTAGCTGCAAATAATGGTTTGACAACATTAATTATATTAAATTCAACGATTATTATTAAGGTGTCATGTGACATTTTACGTCATGTTAGTCATGAAACGATACGACTTCATGATATTCAATTCAGACAACAATCTGGATGGCTTCGTTGTGTGTAATGTGATTATGCTCGAATATTCGTTTCCTTGAACCCTTAAATCTATTTTATTTTCAATAGGTGTGTATCTTATAGATAACCAGAGCTCATTATTGTTAAATACAAGGCTATTTAATTAAGGCTATCTAATTAAGATCTCCCTTTTTTATTTCGAAGACCGCGATTAAGTATACGCAGAATCTGTCGTCTATATGACACGCACCTTTTTGTAGGTGCGATTATGTTTTGAAGGAGTACAGAACTAAAATGGGATAGAAATGCAACGATTGGGGTGTTTTGGTTGCTTTATCTTGATTATATAGTCAACATAGCTCTTATAATTAAAATGACTTGGCAATTCATAACGGCTCATTTTTTTTCGTGAATAAATCTCATAGGTTTTATAGAATTTTGAAAAATGGGAATAAGCCGTGATATATGGATTACCAATATTGAAAAAAACTAAATCGCAAAACACACCTTTTTAACTGTGGAATATAATTATATCTAGCAAATAGGTTTACATTACCGTAACAGAAAGGATTGTCGAACATGTTTCATTTAATCAATTAAATTTTAATTTCTTAAAAAAAAAAAACAGTTGTAGAATGCATTCCTGGTAAAGAAACATGAACAAACCTCGTTACAAAGTGTGAATCAAATACAATACACAAGCTTAATCATGTAAGCTTTGCAGGAGAGAGTGCTTTTTCATTACTAGTTAGTAACAAAACATGTTAAATGGCTCAGTATTAGCGACAGACAGACGCACTTCTAACCTTGTTTTTCTTTATAGCAACAGTAACAGGTTCGCATTCAATTGTCTCCTCAATCGTTTCTACAATCATGTTAACTACCCAATTAAGCTTTTTCTTTTTTAAATTAGGGTTCATCAACTGTGTTGAAGAAGTCTCTGTGGAAGAGCCGCGTGATGGAGATTCGTTTGCGTCTGTATTATTGTCGCTATTTATGTTTCCTTCTCGTGTGCTTTCTAATATTTCCTCCGGTATGGACTCTTTTACTTTACGTCTCTGTCAAAACACAGTAAATAACAAATTGTATAAAGTTTAAGACAGGTGGACATCTAAAGAATTGCTGGGAATCACTGGATTCAAACAGCGTAAGACTGTGCTTTGTGAAATACATTAGAAGAGACCTATAACTAGCAGTGGACGTCCATCGGTTGAAATGATTATGATGATAAAGTTTAAGACAACACCTATTTATTTTTTGTGTGTCCAGCACCAAGCAACTCCAGTGTCGCTTTGTTTTCACATAATCTACACCAATTGGCAGCCATAAATGCTAAAATATTTAATGTTGCCGCTATCAAACGTAAACAATTAATATTTTTTAGATCTATAATTTAGTATTTTTTTTAAATCTATAAAAAATACTAGATCATGTATTATACCAGATAATCCTTTAATTTTGTTTCAAGTTTTATTTTGGCAACATGAACGAGCTTTTGTCCTTTTCCAAAATCCCATCTTATCTTTGTAGTAAAGTTCATTATAATTAAATAAACATTTTAAATATGAAAAATTATACATTTTTAATATAAGTGAGGATTATAGAAATTTTTGGTAATTTCATTAGTTTTTTTATTAATAAAAGAAATATATATATTTTGACCACAAACGGTCTATCGAAACACTACATATAAAATTGAGTACATTTAGATTTTAAAAATAATAAAAATGAATGTGTAAATATGGCTGTGGCTTGCAAATATTTTCCTCTTTAAGTGATAAATAGTTGTATGTGTTATGAATATACATTCTTTTGAGGAGTATTCTATTTAGAAATATAAACAAAAATTTTTTATTTTTTTTTACATATTTTATCATTAGTGGGTTACTTACATTTGAAAAATCAACTTTCTTTCATAACAGTCTAAATTTATCGAAGAATGTTATGAGAAAAATTGTGACTACGCTTATGTTATACTATCAGTTAAAAAGAATAGCTGGAGATTGAATTTGTTTTTTTAATCTCATCGCCAAACTTTAGTTTGAAGGAGGCACCTAATTATGATGATATGTTAAACGGTGAATTAACGCCACTAAACATTTTCCATGAATAAAGTGTCGAAATAAGTCGATTTAACGAATATAAGTGATCGTCCTTCATAGTTTAGTATTGAATATTATGAATTTGCTTAAAACGAATATCACTGCGTTAATCACTGCGAGATATATGGTTTATAGAAATTATAAAAAGTTATATGTGAGGCCTCTTATCTTTTTTCTACGGATATGGAATGTGACATAAATTTCATTGCTTTAATAGACAGTACACTGGTGGTAGGTCTCTGCTGGAGACTGTCTAAGTAGGTACCACCGCAGCTCTTATTTTTCTCGCCAAACAGTAGTATTCAAACATTCCTGTTCTGGATTGAAGGGAATTGTACTTAGTGAATTTACTGGGGAAACGAGATAACGTCTTATGTCTCAAGGCGATGAGCGTAATGTGGTGCATTGTATACTATCCTAACTTCCGCCACGTTGTTATCGGCGGGCGTATCACTTAACATCATGTGGACGTTCCGCTCATCTCGTCGCTTCATTATATAAAAAAAGAATAATTCCGACCTTTGGGCTGTGATCACGATACTGCTCATAAATAAATGTGTATATTTGGTCGAGTTAAATCTTGTTATTTGTGTTATTGTCGGTATATAAGGCTTACCAAATGCGCGGCGAGGCGGTGACGGTGGCGCGCGAGTTCCAGCGAGAGAGACCGTGCGGCGAGAGCGAGCCGGCGTGGCGTGGCGCGGTCCCGCCCGTCGCGTCCGTACAGCTCCGCGGCCTCCGCCCTGGCGCCAGCGCCTGCGACGCCACTAGCCA
Source organism: Ornithoptera alexandrae (assembly GCA_029030555.1). NCBI lineage: Eukaryota > Metazoa > Arthropoda > Insecta > Lepidoptera > Papilionidae > Ornithoptera > Ornithoptera alexandrae. Next base: position 5,052,850 of record JARDVY010000023.1, on the reverse strand, counting down.
TTGACTCGCTCAGCGTGCGTTTGAGCAACGAACCGGCAAATCTGAACACCAAAAAAATACCTTGTCTTAAAATTATTTTAATCCTGTGCCCTAAATCTTTAAAAATTGTTTTAAGTGTTTATTTACTCATAAGCAATTATTGATCACTGAACGGTTTATTAGTTAATAAAAACCTACCATCAATAATACCCCTTCCTGAATAAATGTCTAGTTTTTATCATAACGAAGTATAATAACATTATTTTTAAGAAAATATTTCTTATTTGTTTTAAAACTCTTACTTATTTCTATAAAAATCAAAAATTGTCGTAACTACCTAATGACAGCTAAATCTCGAGGATCCAGTTCCCGAGATTTATTCTCTTCCATAGTATTATTACCAATAGGATCATTGAGCCAATGATTAAATTGTTCGTATACTTCTTCTAATTCAGAGCTGTAATGATATTTTTATTAAAATTAAAAGATGCTGCCATATCTGCAGATAAAAAATTACAAATTATCAGTAGAACTTCTAGCTACGTAAGCTTTAGGCGTGACACAGATATTCGTAAGGCTAGATGTGATACAGATATTCGTAATAATAATTATTCGGTGATCTAATTATGCCACTTACGTGTATTCCGTGCTGAAACTGTACTTAGAACTGTTCCCTGTTTCTCTCCTTTCGAGGCGTTGTCGGACTGGAGAAAGATTTCTGTGATCTAATATTTCTTGGTCTGTCAATACGAATCCTACTGAACTGCCTCGTTTTATCCTGAATTTTAAAAACAATAATTAAGTTAAAAAAAACTATCAATTGAATGTTACTCATATTTAAGTTTTCACTCAGAAAATAAGTTTATCAGTCGACCTATATTTATATTATGAGATAGTAATGAAACGCAATTCAAACGTTAGAAAAATGTTAATACCTGGTCTCATTGCCACCGGCCTCCGCGCAGGGTATGCTAACTCCGGCTGCGTAGCTAGAGCTATCTGTTGACCAGTCGCCTGTAGTACTGGTGGTGCAGGAGTTCTCAGCTTCTCTCCGTAACGCGTCGCGGAGTCTCTCGGCAAAACTTAGCCTCCTCTCTTCAGTTGATAATTCCTTTGAGTATTGGAATGAATTTGGACGTGCACTCTCACCTCTGCCTTCATCCTCGCTTCCGCCTGAAATTGAGTATATTGTTTAAGATCCATTGCGGAACCTGGTTTAAAAGATGTTATTAATTTTTATACAGGTGGCGGCTCCAGTGATTTTGTTGGATAATTACAAATTTCTAGAATATTTAATCTAGTAATAAACTTGCAACCAAAAATATTCGCTATAATTGATTTTTTGTTCTGGAAAAGTTTTAAACAGTTTACAAGTTTTTGTTTGAGATATCTTAGAAATTATCAAAATTAAATATGAATTCGATTTTAACTTAAATTTATATATATATAATTTATCTACGTATTGGTTCTAACAATCTCGTTTAAACATTTTTAATCAATCAAGGTTAATGAATATGTACGTAAAATCTCACCGTAATCGAAGCTGTCGTTGGCACTATGATATTCGTCATCGCTGGAGTTGCAACTGGAGTAGAGGCTGTCCTCTTGTGTGTCAAGGTTAATGAGACCAGGACTTCTAGTTACAGGGAGACACTCTCCCGAGGATCCGAGCACAATGAACTTTCCTCGCCGATTGTTCAAAGTACCTCCATCGGGTGACAACCAACATTTTCTTTTTGTAAGCTCTACACCTGAAATCAGGAAAAAAGATCGTTACGATAATTTTTAAGTTTAATATTTTTAACTAAGACGAACACGTGGTTCTCTGATGATAAGTAGATAGAGACAAATAAGAATTGGGTTATAGCTAAAGTTCGAAAATTATTGAAACTACTAACAAGTATAATGTAATATGTATTTTTTTTTTAATTAACGGTATTTCGATTGGCACTGTATTTTAGGCATTTGATAAACATAGACAAAATTTAAAATTAATGGCTAAATTTTAAAACCAATGAACAGACTATTCAAGTCATGAAATTTGTTCTCGAATTTATATTCATTTTATAATTAATCTGCAATTAAATTATATTGAAATGAATGGTCTAGTAGTTTTATCTCACAAGGGTACAACCACAAATTAAGTACATACGTCTTAACTAGCGTTACATTGTTATTAAATTGTTGTAAAACATACGATTATTACAGGGAACAACATACTGCTCTAACTTTGTTTTCGTATGTTACATTTGGTTTTAAATATTATTTAAAAAACTTACTTGGATCATTCAAATTGAGTGTGGCTGCGCAATAGGTTTGCGGTGAAGGACTTCTGCTATTATAACTGTTTATAGTACTACAGGATGAAGCCTGCCTTATCATTACAGTTGCTTCCGCTTCTGGAGGAGTATTACTGGTCGATTCTCCTGCAGATTACAAGTTAATTTATTTATTCTGGGTTGTTTGTACGGAAGAGTATCTAATGTAATCTAAAACATATGAATTTATTCTATCAGCTTCAGCTTACTTCGTTAAGTTTGCATAAAACGGAGTATTTCATATCTATTATTTGTCAACGTTAATAAAAATAGTAGGGATTAACAGTGTCGTCCCAAAAATACAAGTTAATCCGTTTAAACATTTTGGCTTCTTCCGCCATCCAATTCCTACTAATAGTCTTCCGCGATAGGTCTATCCCTACTTAAAAGTTTTATATCGGTCAGTTTATTGGATTCAAATTAATTTAATCTTAACGTATTATTTGTGCAATATAATAATGAAATTTTTCTTACATACATTTTTTAAATATAATAGACGAAAATGAAGATTATGTTTGTCTAAAATAGTTCTTAACTATCGAGTATTAAATATCCTGAACAGATTAATACCGATAGGCGACAATCTCCTTTCTTGATGTTGCTGGGGATCACGACTCTTCATGGGCGACTGCTGGAAGGCGAGTAAACCCTTATTAAGCTCGCGAAGAATATTATCTTCTTCCCACTGTCCAATAGGTAAAGCACTGTAGTCTTCGGCGTCCATTAAACATACTGTTACCTATAAAAAAATTATTGATTGAACTTGGACAAAACAAGATATCCTATATAGTGGAAACAAAGCCGATAATGTGCGGCGGATTCATTTAAAACGATGATAATGAATGTGGAAATAATAGAAAAGAATAAAGTGGAACGTTAGCCTTTTGCTCATTTTTGTATTTTAACTCTGGGAACTTATTATTTATATAGATATTATTAGATAATTAGATAGATAATTTAGTTTTTACTTACGGTTTTAGGCTGAGATAGTAATTCGATATTCGGTTTTTGTTTTTTGTCGCTAATTCGACTAAATAATCTAACACCTTCTACTTTTAGCACTTCATTGTCTTCTAGTGATTCCACCGAGAGCATAACGGGCAGTAATTCCGGGATCATGAACATCATTAACGATTCCTAAGAAACAAATTACATATTTGACAAAAGCCTAACTAACATCGACTTCAGCGGTATGATCGTATATTTATACATATTTCAATAATTTATTTCTTAATAAATTTTTATGAAATTAATTTTAAGTCGTGGTCACAACGCACATAGAAGTAGTACAAAATACGCAAATAAATGAAATGGTTTTTTCGTTCGAAATTTTAATTCGTTTACTAAGTAAAGCTATTATGTTCAACAGTTAAACCATTACATTGTGAATAACTAGGACCTGAAACGCCTTTGAAATATGGTTGTTACATTAAAATTTAACAAGTGCTAATTCGATGAGTGGTTTAGCATATTCACTGTAAAGTTCGTTTGCGATCACAATTTTTGAAAATCACCTGGGAGTCTCCATCAAAAAGAACATCTCCGCCGACACGTCTGCTTGAAAAACATACTCTAATAGCGTCATCATTCTCACACCTTTCTGGACGCCCTTCATGTCTCACCAACAACTTGCACAAAGGAAGTGTACATTCGAGCCAATCTTCGATAGTTAACCATTGTTTTGAGGTCATTACCTGCATCGAAAATGTTAGACTATTTTACTGGTGGTAGGTCTCTATTACCGGAAACCGTCCAGGTAGGTACCACTGCAGCCCTAGTTCTGCCGCCAAACAGTACTGTGCAAACAACATTGCATTCCGGGTTGAAAGATGCTGTAACTAGGTTTATTACTGAGGTAATGAGACCTAACGTCTTATGTCTCAATGCGACAAGCGCAATGTGGTGCAGTGTATAACACTCTAACTAGCACCACGTTGTTATGGGCGGGCGTATTACTTACCATCAGGTTATCGTTCCGCTCGTCTCGTCGCTTAGTAAAATCAAAATAAAACTATTTATACAGAAAATAATCACACGTAGATATACTCCTTTAAAAACTTTCTTTCAACTTACCTGTCTACTTAATTTCACAAATCCTTCGTTATTATTCTTATCCAACCACTCAAAATAATGCAGTAGACTTTTTAGTTTGTTTCTTTGCGATTTCCTGTAACATTAAAAGGACAATTTATGACCATTACCTAAAATATAAATGGAATGAGATTGTTTTTTAATTACCTGTGTAAATTTTTAAAAAAGTGTGTAAAATTGAAGTCTTGTAAAGTCGGATGCGTTTTGAGCGTTCTTTTTGGAAAAGTTGAGAAAAAGGCATGTGCAATAAGAGATGATAAAAAGTTATAATCCAGTTCCGTAATATCGCCTGAAAGATAAATTAATTTAATTTCTGGATATGAAATGTAAGAGATTATGTAGTTCGAATAATACAGACTTTGCTGCTGTAAGCTAAATATAAGTCCTTTAGGTGGCCGCCATCTTTTAAGATGCAGTGCTCTGTTTACCATGATTCTTATAGTATTATCTAAGAAATTTCTTCGTTCTTCTTCTGCTAACTCCTCCTCAAGAAATTGCTCCAACCCTTTCATTAGATCTGGATCTTTGACATCGTCGTCTGGATCGATACCTATACTGTTGATCAACAAATAAAGTTTATATGGCAAATATAGTTTTTTCGCGAAAGTATACGAATGGACTATGTAATGTATGCGAATTTTGAAGCATAAGGTATCGACAGAATACAACAGTAGGTTACGAACGCTAGTATGAAACATATAAAACAATAAATGAATACTAATATTTACGACACAAGGTATTTTCTTTTGAGCGAACAACTTATAAGTCGGTTTATCCAGTTGTAGTTTATTTATTATGTTAATTTGTTCAATGTTTTGAGATCAAACCTTGTAAGCAATAAATAGTTTTGATAGTCATATATATTTAATGAGGATTTTAGAAAATATGATTAACCAAAAAGAAGAAAATAAAAAGACGCACTGCAGTAAATTTTGTACCTCAAAATAATTTTATATTAATTACTTAATATATTAATACCAAGCGGCAAGCAAGTTGTCTTATAAGTGAGAACTCTGCTTATAACAATACTGCAACTTAGTTCTAATGTACAGCATCGTATTATGATTATTGCTTTCAGACATCAGATCCCGTAAAAAAAATAATATTAACGCATTGCTTTAGATGGCAGAACTTGGCGCCGGTAATAAATAGTTTTATATTAAACATTTGTACTTTATGACTGATGTTGAAATAAATATAATTCAGGGAAACATTGAAATGTTTAGTAAATAAATATGTTTTAGACAAATGTTTACATTTAACAATAACCATTACACTGTCTTCAAACTTACTTGCACATATCATGAATTTTTAACATGCTTGCTGTTAGCTTAACAGGAGCTGAAGCCAAAACGAGGTGTTTTAAATGTCGCTGTACGGATGTCCACCAGGGTAGGTCACATGGTAACATTACAAGCGCCATTCTATAAAATAAGTAAGAAATATTTTTACTTTAACATTATTCTTATTAATGAGCCGTTATATTACTATATAACGGCTTTCCAAACATTTCAAATGTTTTTTGTGCGATTTGTAGAGTGCGTAACACTATACATTTTAAAAAATAAATCAATAAATTATGGTAAAATTACAATTGAGAGTAAATAGGAATAAAAGAATAGAAAATGTAATTAATGATTTCAAAATATTGAAGACATTTTTTCTATTCGTATTCTAATATTATACAATCATAATACTGCCTTAAATAAGCTATGCTAATTTTTTAAATGAGAATCAATTATTTAACGCTACCGGCCTTTAGGATTACATAATTTAATCATAAGATACAAAGTTTAATAATAGATTTGAACGCGACGATTTAACGTAACATTTGGCATATGCTATTGAAATAGTTTGTGTAGTCTGTGGCGCATATGATAAGTGTTATTTATTTAAACGATGAACTTTAGGAATGATTTTATATAACAGTAATCAGTTTACTACAAGTTTATCATGAGCCGCAAACCAGATAGGTAATCTATAAGTTGGTAATAATGTTTGTGATATAAGAAGATACATGTAGGAAACCAACAAAATAACAATTGATCAAAGTGTATCGTATATGTTAAATATGTATCTTTAATCAACATATATGAAGATTATTTAATCTGGAACTAGTGTTTTATATGTGAACTTTCCAGAACACGTTACTGTAAGCGAAGGTAATTAATTTTTTTGTAAGCAGTTATTACAATGACTGTCAAAACTACTTTATTTAAAGCCTTGATACTTGGTGCTCCAGCATCAGGGAAAGGTACTATATCATCTAGGATTGTAAAGAAATATAAAGTAGAACACATATCTAGTGGAGATAAATTAAGACATCATATAGAACAACAAACAAACCTTGGAAAAGACATTAAAAAATATTTAAATGATGGAAAATTAGTTCCCGACGATGTCATTATAAAATTTATGGTAAATGAATTGAAGAAACTCAATGATCAACCATGGTTATTGGATGGATTCCCACGAACAGTTGCTCAAGCAAATGCATTGTGGAATGTACAACCAGTTAATGTTGTTTTGAATTTGGATGTACCTTTTGAAATAATAATAGATAGAGTAAAGAGCCGCTGGGTTCACTTGCCTTCAGGAAGGGTTTACAATATTGGTTTCAACACACCTAAAGTAATGGGAAAAGATGATGTAACAGGTGAGGAGTTAATCCAAAGGCCTGATGACAAGCCTGAAGCTGTTCTGAAGCGATTAGAAATTTATAAAAGTGTAACACAACCAGTAATTGACTTTTATAAAGATAAAGGTATCTTGAAAAATTTTAAAGGAAATACGTCAGATGAAATATGGCGTGAGGTAACTTTGTACTTGGATCCTATATTTAAGCAATAATCTATAGTTTTTGAGGATATTTCTAACATTTTAATTTATGTAATTATATATTTTATAGAACTATTTAAATTTTTTATTAGGATAGATTACGTTTTGGAGTATTTCTTAGTTTTGGAGTAAGTTGTAAAGTTTGATGTATGTCACAATTAGAAGTAAGTAACTATATAGTTTTAACCGAGCAAAAGAGCAATTGAAGTCTTCCAGTTAACGAAACTCTTAAATTTTTTAATATATCTTAAAACCAGTGTTAAATACAACTTTTAATGTCTGTTATTATAGTTTATAATTAATTTACCATATTAAATTATTTATAATTTTTTTACTAATTTCTTTTTGTATTTTATATCATTAAGTGTTTATTGTTTAATAGATGATTGCAATTTTTTTATTATATACTTTTTTTATTGAGAGTAAACTAAAATCAAGTAAAATAGAATTTTAATCTAAAAAAACAAATGTAATTCTTTTATATTTTGATTTAATTCATATTTTATTAAACAAATGAACATAAGTTATAACACAACAGTTTTAAAAGTATGTTATGTATATACATACTACATGCACTTTTCAGTTATTTTTATTAACATGTGTAATAAAAATTTGGGATTTTGTATTCATCCTAGTGTTCTGTATGTAAAATCCATCCTCTTGTATTTGTAATTTGATGCTATAACTTAGAATTAAAAATACAGTTGCTCAATTATTTTTATTATGTTTTTATTCTTTGTTTTTAGAAGTTACTGTACAGACTATTGTAAATCAGTTGTATCACATTCAATATATTACTTTCAAACTAGTCATTGTTATGCAATATTACATGTCCAAGTTTTTTGTTAATCTTGAGATGGTCTCATCTAAAAGATATAATGTTATCTCACATTAAGTTATGCAGTTAAATAATTTTTGTTTTATATATTTATATATATATATAATTAATTTTGTTTTGTTCCAATTGGATGTGATATTAATTTGATACAATTTTAAATTATATTTGGGGTATCATTTTTATATAAACCAGGTATCACTTGTACTTTGTTATTATAGAATACAAGTCTTACAGGAAATTGTCACAGCTTATCATAAGAGATTGAAAGGTAAATAAGTGCACTTAAATTTATATTCATCTATTTGTTATCTATGAATAGGTGACTGCAATTTTTAAATTCTCTTGTATTGATGTTTTTCAGCAAGCTTGTAAATTTTTTAATGAAGTTATAAAAATTTATATTTTTGATTATATAAGAATGGTATGTACTTAGTCTTACAAAGAATTTTGCTAATTATTATGAACAACGAAGGACGAAAAATACAAAGTATTTATATTAACTTTATTTACCATTTGTTGTTATTAATGTAAATGAATTCGCACAAATTATCAAAAATCCAAAAAAAATTTTAACACAGAATAGTATTTTGGATTTTATATTTATATGGATTATTGTATCATGGGTAGATAAAATGTAAGTAATGGTGACTATTTTAGATTTGTTATTATTGATATAAAATATTTTTATAAACCAAAAGACTTTTTATTCTTTATCATCAATATGCTGGAGATTCATCCTTTTTTTCATTAATGCATGGATACATTTGTCATAGTGCAGCAAAAAAAATTAGGTGTTGATTTCTTAAATTTTCGCGATTATTTAAAATTTTATTAAAGAACTATGAACTGATACATCATGTGTCACATTTTAACAATTCTATTGGGCCTAATTTCTCTAATGGCCTCTAAATTTAAAATAGTTTAAAATAAAGTGACAATTGATGGGCCAACCAAAGGGCCGTAGTTTGAGTATAGCTGATTTATATATTAAATATAATTGATGGCTGAACATCATCGCTCAAGTAATATTTATATTATGTCCATATTTTATGCAGATCAAATGAAATCTACGTCGTTTCTCATAAGTTGATAAAAACTTTTGGTTATTAATATCAGCTATCCTTGCGCAAATTAACTTTGCGAAAACAAATTATTAAATAATTTTTTGGTATGAGTACACTGTACGCATTTATGTGCTATACTAGTGTTATAGTAACATTTTAATATGTGTGGATATTCTTTCAATCTTATAATTTTATATATTACAATAACAATTTACTTTTAGGTTCTACATTTGATATAGGGCCCATCAAGTCTCGACCTCGAAACGAATAATCTGAAATATTTTGATATTTAGAAAATCTTTACCCACGTAATATTAAATAAACCCGTGTTGAATTTAGGTTTCATTTACCACATCAATACAAGAAAATTCATGAAGATTCATATCTTTTATATGATCTATTTCTTATTTGAACTCTGGAGCTAACTCGAAGTTTTTAATACTAGAGGCAGTTTGGAAGCATTTACCTGATGATAGCGTAGACACGGTACCACATTGCGCTTATCGCTTTGATGTTACGTCTAACCGAATTTCGTCACCGTACCTTTCACACCTAAGTACAGAAATAACTTTACGCTGTTGGTTGGCGGAAGAAATATATCCTGTCGAAACTATTTTCGGCAAAAGAGATCTACCCCTAATCACTTAAGCGCTTGATAAGCAATAGTGATATTATTATGTTATGAAAAAATAAGGGTAGAGAAAAATATTATACTATGTGTAGTACATCTTTATTTAAGTTATGTACATTTGTGAACTTTAGTTACAACAGCGAAATACAAACGGTGAAGGAAAACATCATGAGGAAACCTGCATATGACTTAGAATTTATTCTAAGACGTGTGTGAAGTCACTAATCTGCATTGAGCCTGCGTGGTGACTATGGCCACATCGCCCTCATATTGAGGGTAAGCCTATGCCCCAGCTATGGGGACGTAAATTGGCTGTTATGCATCGATGGATAGATGTGTAGTAATATAAAGCTGCAAAAGTCATAACGGTTAAAAGCACCGAAAATCGTTAGATTATAGAATTATACTAATATATGTAATTTTTGAATTTCATATATACACGTGGATATTCTTTATGAAAAATAGTGTTTTTATGGAATAAAAAAAAATATTTTGATTTTCAATATCAAAAAAAATACTATTTACAAACTGCATTAACTACGAAATTTCATCACAATTTATACCCTATTTGTTGATATTAAGAATAATCCACTCTTGTGTTTAAAAGATGTGCATCTGTAATAGTAAATTTATTGGAGATTTAATCTGTCGCACCTCTTTAACAGTTCGTCGATAAAACAACGTTTTTTTTTTATAATAAAAAGGGGAGATGATTACAAAGTAACTAGTATTTTTACATAGAACCATATTCTACTGTCACTTTAAAATTTCAGTAATGTTTTAACGGGCTGTAGCTCTTAAAAACCTGTAAAATACTCTAACATTTTATTATAATATATACTGGAAGCACAGTAAAGTTTGCACACTGCTGCTTAATAGCAGAAATAGTCACTGCAACAGTAAATAAAGAAATTTTATTATAAGGGGGTAGGTATTAATTAAGAAATGTGTTTTATGTTTGATGTCCTTTAATACGAAAAATCTAGCAGCTGAAATCAGTTTGAAGATGTAATGTTCGGATTTAGTTTAATTAATTTAAAATTAAGAGTACCTAGTCAAAAATTAATGTTTGTTTAATACAAAAAGTGCATAATTTTTTTCGTTCAATTAAAACTTTAAAATCGGACTAATGTATCTTAACCAGTAATATGTTATAGACGGGAATTCTGATTATTTTTAAATTATTTAATATATTGACTTATATTTTGAGGGCACTCATTAGGTACTATAAATATTATGGTAAATATGTAATTTTTTTTCGATTGTTGATAACAAATTATGTTTGCTTTCTCGTATTTACGTTAGTGGGATAAAACGTGTTGAAAATTTCAATTGTGGTTTACTTAAAGGATTAAATTAAACCGTCGCATTTTGCTAAACTAATATAATTATTTAATCCATAAATTTTATGAAAAGGAATTAAGAGCACTGCGTATCGTTAATAACGACTAATGAAGAATTAGTAGTACATTAATAAAAATAAAACCACAGGTGAGAAGTTTTACCGTCTATTTTACACGAGTGTCTTCGTTATGCCTTTGTAGTAATTAATATAATTACATTTTTTAGTTTTTTGCTTGGCCTATGGTTACCTTGAATTGTACCCAAATATTTGGGACACGGTCTAAGGAGTTATTTGTATTCATTACGTAGGAACAAACAGGAACATGACGTACGTTAATATATAAAATAATATAGGCCTATTTTATGAAATAAATCTTTATCCAAAACAACTTAAAAGGTCTTTGACAATGTCTACATTTATGTATGAGTGTAGGTTTTTTGCCGACTTATTATGGCAGTATGATAAGTGATTTCTGAATGATTTTAATATACGCTTACCTTTAAAAGTTGCGTCGTAATTTAGTAGGAGAAGAAATCTTTCGAACACAAATACAACATCGAGTTTACTGTCGCACGGCGACAATTGTTTTCTTTTTACGCACTTTTCTCATTGTCCACTCGAGAGTTGCCCACTTGAATTCATTTGTATGTAGGATATCTTATTGCTTTACAGACAGAAATAGTGTAACTAGTATGTGAAAATGCGAACCGGTCGCGGCCGACGCGAGCGCGCGAACCGCGGTTATTTTTAGCTGCTTTCGTGCATCGGCTGAAATTAGACTGTAAATAAAAGCTTAGGTTAATCGGAGTCGTAGTCCCCGTTAACTCTGTCAATGAGTGTCAAATTTTATCATGATTATGGATGGAGGACCTCGGTGTTAGTCGATCGTTTTAAGATATCGATTATAGTTTATTAAAATATAAATTTTTGTTAAAATTTATCAGTAGCGGTAAAGTAGATTTCGTTTTACGCCGTTGTTGCTATCAATGGTTTAAGTTTTTGATTGATTTATATTTCCTTTGTATTTAATTATTAACCACAATGAAAAACCTGATAGTAATATAATAAATTACATATGTATTTGTCAAAAATCATGAATGTATAAAAACTATGCTTTTTTTAAATAATAAATATTATATATTTCATTATTATGACTACTATCAAATTATAAAACTTCTAAAAATCTATAAATATCTGTCCACTGTACCTTAAAATATCCTGACAATTTATACAATTTTCAATTTGAGCAATAAACCTTGTATTCACTTTTTTGAGGTTATTCACGTAGTAAGTGTGTAAAAGCTAAGCGAGTGGCATCGGTGCCGGTTGGAAACGTACTGATGCCTCCGACTTTCACTGGGGAGAGATTACCCCTGCTGGGGCGCCATCCACCCTCGAGTGACGTCACTCGGCCACGCGTCACGACCTACGACGTTGTAAGCCGCCGAAGGCGCAATACCCCATCCCCTTACAACTTGTGAAATGTCGCGAGGCAGCTATCGGTGCGTTACGTAAAATAAAATATGAAAATGTAGAAACTTGCGTCACCATTGATATTATTTTCGAACGATAAAGATAATTATTCTAGAAAAAATGTGTTAGTTTTATAGTATTTTTTAATATTGTATATTTTACATGTTATTATATTGATAAATTCTACCTTGTTGAACAAAATATAATATGAACGTTAGAAAAAACGCAAGTTATACTTTTAATGTACATGAAAATGATGAAAAGTGTTGGTAAAAAGGATATATTTTGGAAAAGTCTAAAACTGAATATTAATTTTATGAAAACCGGTTCATTATAACTTGCGCAAATACATTTGTTTATAACACATATTTTTTTTATAAAAGGTATCATTAAACTATGGAACCAGTAAAATGAAGGCAATTTATATTACATCTAGTTATGAGCAGACTGTTAAGGCGCATGCGTGGTATATCACAGCGCTGACGTAGAATGTTTGGGGAAAATGTTGCGACATCATGTTGTTTATGATATCCTGGTACTCAAAACGCCCGTGGAAAATTGTTGCCGCCCTACGGAACACTTTTGGGCGGGTTAGGGCGGAGCGGATCTTTATTTGAAATCCTTTAAACTGTAAAAACGGTCGCGATGGAAATCAATGGTGGAGGTCTATTTTGAGCTGTAGAGAGCGAGGGGATGAAATTATGATAGTGATGATGAAAACTGATGAAAAACTTGTCGGTGTGGTGGTAAGTCTCTGTTGCCGGAACCGTCTAGGTAATGTACCAACGCAGTTTCTATTTATCCTGCCAAACAGTACTCTGCAAACATTACTGTGTTCTGAATTGATGGATCTATTTCTCCCGCCAAACAGTACTCTGCGAACATTACTATGTTCTGAATTGATGGAAGTAGTAGTTAGTGAAATTACTGGGGTAACGAGACTTCACGTCACAATAAAACAATATATATTAATTATCCCAAGTTTAAACTACACTGAGATTTATTATAAGAAATTTGATCAAAACGGAACTCTACGTGTGCTACTTGCTTTTTTATTTAAAGAAGCGAGGACCCCAGCAGGATGTTCACCTGACGGTAAGTGATAAGTCTGCCCATAACAACGTGCCGCTAGTTAGGATGACATACACTGCACCACATTGCGCTCCTCGCCTGAGACATAAGATATTCAGTCTCGTTACCCCAGTGATTATACTAGCTACAGCGCCCTTTAAACAAGAACACAGTAGTAATGTTTGGCTGCTGTAATAGGTGCTGCGGTGGTACTTACCTAGATGGTCTCCATCCACAGACACCTACCACCAGTGTAATGTATAAATATTAGAATATTATTTCGCTGTAGCTAGTAAAATTGCTATTATGACGATAAAATATTATGGGTCAAAGCGATAAAAGCAATATGGTGTGATATACAGAAATATGCGCCACATTGTGAAAATCAGGCAGTATCGCTTACCATCAAGTGAACGTGTTATTATGTCATTTATCCTTACCACTAAACATGAAACTTGTATTTTTTTACCACTAATAAAGTACACCACTACTGTGTTAGAGTTTGTATGTGTATAAGACAATTTAATAATACATTTTAAGTAGACTTTTCAAAGACAAAATGCCCAACGTTTAAAGTTTACATAAATTTGATTTGAACTCCTGATATTTTTGTTATCCTAGTACAATCGACCTCCAAGGCAGTCCCGTTACCACCTTTAGGCGTATTTATCCTTTGTTAAAAAAGGTCACGGACAGATATTGGCAAAGGGGATCGAAAATCAGATTGATGTGGTCTGTTAAATATATACCTTATAATGCGATGCTACTAATATTTTATTTTACACATTTTTTATTTATTTAATTTATCGATAATGAAATAAACATAACATGTTGGTGTTTATTTCACAAATTTACTCTAAGTAATTTTTAGTATATTTTTAAATTACTATAAAGACATTGTTTATAAATAATAATAATAATAACAACGACAATTATATGGATCATATGCTAAAATCGCAAGTCAGTGGATAGCGCCATTTCTTAACTTTAACTTTGCTTTAGATGGAGACTGTAGCGGTATTTATTTCTACTGCCAGTCAATAGTGTCCAAACATTACTGTGTTCCGGTTTGCAGGACATTGTAGTTAGTAAAATTACTATGTAACGAGACAACATCGTCTGTAGCTCGCTGGCCTAATGGTTAGAGCATGTCGCCTTCATTCCGAAGGTCGTGGGTTCGAGTCTCGGCATGTACCAATGACTTTAATATTTAAGTTATGTACATTTGTGAACTTTAGTTACAACAGCGAAATACCAACGGTGAAGGAAAACATCGTGAGGAAACGTGCACATGAATTAGAATTTGTTCTAAAGTGTGTGTGTGAAGTCACCAATCCGCATTGGGCCCGCGTGGTGACTATGGCCTCATCGCTCTCATATTGAGGGTAGACCTGTACCCTAGCAGTGGGGACGTAAATTGGCTGTTATGGAGACAACATTGTACGTCTGAAGGCGACGAGCACAATTTTTTTTATACTACGTAGCGACAAGAAGAGTAAGACATCCACCTGATGGTAAGTGATGCGCTTGCCCATAACAATGTGACGCTAGTTAGGATAATATACACTGCACTACATTGCTTTCGTTGCCCTGAGACAAAAGATGTTAAGGCTCGTTACCCGCATTAATTTCGCTAGCTACAATTCCATTCGAACCAGAATAAAGTAATGTCAGCACACTGTTTGTCGGCTGCAACAGGCCTTGAGGTGGTACCTACCTAGATGGTATCCGGCATCGGAGACCTACCGCCAGTAATGTTAGTATAAATATATCGATTCCCTCCGACCGCCCCGTCCTCAATAGCACTCGTGTAAGTGTGATAGTTGGGGGAAACTATTGTCAACTTCTTTTTGTCATGCTCCCCTGTTGAGTTGCACTAACTTGCGCGGGGCGTCGCGTCGCCTTCGACGCCGTGATATAAGCGCCGGCGTACTGCCTCCAATTTATGTTGCCTTGGCACTTTCGTAGTTAAAGCGTTACGTCATCACTGGAAATTCTTGAAATATTTATATGTACGCGCTACGCTGCTACGAACTACGACATGCTATATCACATCGGTTTTTACGTCATCTTATTTTTGTTATTTTCCTTCCTTATTCTTATTTTGTTAGTTATTTCAATAAACATGTTGTATTTTTTTTAGATTGGAAATTATAACTTACATTAAATTAAATATTTCTAAAGAGCCCCTAGGCAATAAATTTATAGTAGTTCATATTAGATATATTAATAACATTTATACACTAATTTGAATGTTTATGTGTTTGTTTTTAGTGTGATATTTTTATGTTTTAAGGCAATAAGGAATTTTTTTTGAACACGAAGATTGTATACTAACTGAAAGCATAAAGTGGTTATATGAAATATTAATTTTTCGGAGATTTTAAAAAATGTACAGTAAACCTATCTTGATGTACTATAAGACTATAAAAATGTATTTAATATTATAATTCTACGATGTTAGGACAGAACTCGTAGCTCTTAGTTAGTCTTAGTGCAACGTTTTCTGTAACCTTAGTAGCTTTAACCTCGACTTGGCGCTTACGTCATTATTTCAGCTTGTGCGAGTTAGTGACATCAGCATTTCACAGTAGATTTGTCACTTATGTGTAGGAGTATGTCCGTAGCTGAACTCTGCACCTACGATCTAAACAATAAAAATTTCAGACATAAAACTACTTTTTACATTAAATAAAATGAAGTTTACGCGAAGTTCTAATTTGTAAATGGCGGTTGCGTCGGTACGACCCACATCACGTTGGTGTACCGATCAATAAGTACTTCGCCCTTGACGTCACCGTATTGTATCGATCGCTACTACCGCCTCTACACACAGACCCTTCTGTATTCCTAGCATCTAAGTATGCCGAGAAAAGCGCTTTGGGAAAACTTTTAAAACAGCTTTATTACTAGTAGTTTTATTAGTGTTCTAAGAGACTTCTCTTGCGTTTTGTTCTCCATGTATACAATCTATAAATTATAAATATTTTCGTCGACATTCACATTGCATTGCATAGGTAAATTCCGTTAAATCAAGTGGGATTGATAATGTTTATTTTGTTTATTAAGGAAGTGTCATCCTATAACGTGAAAATTACCAGCAAAGGCGACACTGTCAATTGGAAGTGAGTCATTTGTAAGCCCGGCCACCACAGCAGAGATCGCTTGCATTCTGCTTGCTGGATTAATCCGTCGGCTATCTCCTGCTGTGTATAGTCGCCTAGTATTCCCGGTTCACATTATCCGTCGCTTTATCCGGGTTTTATTGTAAATCCAAATGGAGAAGAAGATATTATTTATATTTATTATATTTATTTCAGGCTGCGTACAGTGTTATGGGCAGAATAGTTATTATTTTGATAATCATAAATATTGTGATGATTTATCTCCATATTTCGGTGAAATTGATTTAGATCAGATATCAGGAGTTTGGTACGGCGTTGAGAAAATTCCTCACTCGAAAGGAGAATATAAAATTGAACATACCAAAGAGTGTTTCCATATAGACATAAGGGAAGTGCACAATGAGGTATTTTTTATTTTGTCTTTTCAAAATTTAAGTGTTTATTTATATTGTAAATATATTTTTTATTATATAACTATCTTTAATTATTTTTTTAATTATTAATATATGTAGTAACAGATTTATTGTGAAATTATTAATAATCTAATTATGAATCTTTGACACATCAAATAATTTCTTTTAAGACCCTAATGAATTCATTTTAACTTTAATTAACAAACTAGTTCCTTGTTAAAATGTCACATGCGATTTGTAAGAGGATGTAGGGTCGTTGAGGTGCAATTAAGGGGTCAAAAGTTATAGAAGACATGATATAAGTGAGGCGGTGGCTCAACCTTAATTAATTTCGCGACTTTGCGCTTTAACTACCTCAATATTAATTAGGAGGATCATCTACGATATTAGCATTAACTACCTTTAAAATGGAGTCCAAAGCCGTCGTCCCTTTTGCTTTACTTTTTACCCTAACACATAGTACTAATGTCAATTATTGTCCAGATTTAAAACCATTACACGATTTCGATATCGAAACGCTGCTGGGAATGTGGTATTTACGAGAATATATTTTTCATAAAGATCATAAAACGATTACAGAAGTAAACCCTTACTGTCCAATCGTTCATTTTCGAAAATTTGAAGATTATGTAGAAGGTGGCTTAATTAATCGTAACCTAGTACGTTGAAATTAAATGTTTTTTTTCTTTTGTTGTTTTAATTTTTTGCGTTAACAATTAACGAGGACAATGTATTACTTGTTACGTGATCGAACAATGCATTGTTTTGATTTGATCTTGATATAATAAAACATATTAAATTTACAGCCTACACCCCCAACATCGTATCTACCCGTAACGAATTCTCCGTACGTGAGCAGATCTTATGGTCTTCCCGAGCAATACAGGATTCGATATTTTGTGCTCGAATGGAACGAAGGTCTTTGGAGGGATGAGTATCATATCAAGGTGAACACGTCACATAAAGGATTCTGGCCAACGGACGTGCCTAATGGATGTAAGTCGTAGAATCAGTATTTCCAAGAAAACATGATATTTCTTATGATTCTGTTTATGTTAACGTACGAGTCTTTAAACACTTAACCTTCGATAAAGAAATGCCACCGATTACATCCTAGAGCTATTATATATACCTATAGATTATTTAAACATATTACAAATTTGTAAAGCACAATTTAAATGTCTTTATTTCTATAATGTGATATTAACTATTCCTTCTATTTTTCATTGTAGCTGTTGATAAAATGTATCGGTTCTTCGGCGGAGTTATACAAGTATTGAAAGTAGCGAAGAATCACTTGGTGCTTAACTTCTGCATGAGATTACCACACTCACAGCTGTACAGCGTCGTACTCTCTAGAAACGAAAACCAGCTTACTTCAGAGGATCTCGCTAGTATTCACAATATATTTACCATTAAACATTTATCTACGTCAGCTTTGAAGCGCGTCTGCGAAAACTCCGCAACTAGCCTTCACTTTACGGGGACGGTATTTACAATCGTGTGGCTTTTATTATCAACAACTTGTTTATATTTGTAGGTAATTTTTTGTACTGCTAATATATTTTGAGAGTAAATGATTTATTTATATACATAAGATTCTCGTACCTTTATTTATGTCATAAATCTAAGTAAGAAGCACTGGTAAATTGATACCCAAGGTATTTAACGCCTTGAATGTGACAACATATAAGCACTCTGTATGTCTTCTTACAACCCAAATGATTAAAAAAATAGCTAGAGCACATTTCAAAATGTATTCTTGTAGAAATAGACACTGACTATCAAGGTAGGTCGTCTAACTACTTAGTCGATATCTAGTGTTAAACACCTATCCATTATATAATCCGATTAAAATGAGGGTGATAATATCTCATAATAACCCATGTATACAATATTACTTAAGGTGCATTGTAGATAAATTGGTATGCTGATTCAAAGGCATAATATCTTCAAACAAGTATTCGTATTTTTGAAAATAAAAAATTATAATAATTAAAGAAAATTAAACAAAGACTTCCTGTCGTCAACATTATTAGAATGGAAAAATTTATATTGAACTGCAAACTTTAAAAACTTTGTAAAAGTTTGCTTTATAAGTAAACTTCAGAAAAATAAACTTTGTTGAAGTTTGTTTTTCATCACAAATATTTATAAACTGGTACAGGTACGAGTTAGTAAGATGCAAGAAACAAATGCGCGTTATCTAATAAAGTATGAATACTGAATCATTCATACGCCCTGCATCGAAAACAACATCCAGCAATTTGCTAATTAAATCGAATGAATCTACTTGAGGTTCCATACTCTTTGCGCAGTTCCGAGCGTCACCATGTACACAGTGAGACTGCTCTCTTTGTTTACAACACTTACAAGGATTTATCCAACTCAGGGTCTATGCGGTGACAGCATACGTTGGGCTCATCATTTTAACATAGACGACGTGTTTGGAATATGGTACGGCGTGGGATACGCACAACACACGCCCGACATGACTAACAAACCTAACGAAATAGGCTGCGTATCTCTCTACATTACCGACGCTACTTACGAGGTCCGAGATGATTGGCTTAACTGGCCTGTAAGTATCTTATCGACAATTTTCACGCCTATAGACCACTATTCATTTATCTATTTCTTTCAGATCGAACTGAAGAATTACACAAATCCGAAGTGGAGGTCGTATAAAAGCAATCCGTGGGCAGATGATTCCTTATCTGGCTCATGGTTGGATATACGATTTAGGAGAGAAACAGGAAGATCCGAAGGCGCCGAAAAGCGTGTTAGAGTAATGTGGGATGAGGATGGACAAACCATGGAACAGACATATCTCTATTCATTGGAAGATCCTGGTATTTGGATTGCTGAAAAGTTACGCCCCTGGGAAAGAGAGATGCGGGCTAGAGGTTTAGGTAAATATTTAATACTTTTATGTTTTATATGAAGAAATACGTGAATATAATAATTAGGTTATAAGAATAAACAAGAGAATAGGACACGGCGTGTACTAAAAGATAAGCTAAAATTATGAAATGATATCGACTTATAGCTTCTTTTTATCGAATACATTTTATCTTTAATTGTAAATACTCGTAAAAATCTATAATTTCAATTAAACTTTACTCCTTTCAGAGATATGGTATCCAAACGACCCACCTCGACATCCTGAGGTGATTCGGGTGTTAAAGGCTAATCCACACACACTATTAATAAATCATTGTTCTGAAATCGGTGATGGTGGTATCTTTACCTTAATATTAAGAAGATCTATTACCAAATTGCAGAGATGGGAGTGGTACAAATATGAGCAAGAATTCTACAATTATGATTTGCCAAAATTAAACCGATATACAGCTGTCTGCTCTAGTTGTTTGCAAATCGGTTCCATGATGTATTTATTACTTTGTAATATTTTATTATATTTAATAATTTTAATGCATAACTAATAAGTTTTGACCTTGTAATATAAATACCAATTTATAATATAATCTTTTCCTAGAATACACAGGTTATGTGAGAAATTTGAAATTGAATAAATTTGGTAATTGTTATTCAGGTTATAATAAATAAAATATTTCATTAAAAACAAAGTGTGTTTCACTTGTTGCAGTGTTTTACCGATCTATATACTAACATAATATACGTTTTAAGAAAATCTGTTTGTAGGTTGGGGAACATAGTAATTCTCTCACCAAAGACAGATATAACTAGTACTTTAAGCATGAAGTTTTTCTCTTTTAGTTGCCTATTACAAACTAAAATAAGAAGTTGCTATTATAATGAAAACTAACTAGATTGAGATTGTTACCTTTACCTAGCCGTTAGGTATACTTACTCTTTTAACAAATAATAATTAAAACAGGAGCACTCTGTAAAAAAGGGACCTAATACTAACGATTTTTTTATTCAACTAATCGACGAGACGTGCAGGACGTTCACCTGATGGTAAACTTGCTCATAACAACGTGACGCTAGTTAGGATGGTAATCATAGCACCGCATTGCGCTTGTCGCCGTGAAGGATGTTAACTCTCATTACCTCGGTAATTTCAATAACTACAGCGCCCTTTAAATCGAAACAGTAATGTTTGCACAGTAAAGCACAGACGCCAGAAATGGACCCTGCGGTGATACCTATCTACATGGTTTCCGGCAACAGATACCTACCCGAATCGAGAAACTTGTGGCTTTTATGTTTGTTATATTTCTACAAAAGTTACAGTTGTAAGTTATTGATTTTGTCCACAGTATTTGAAAGAACATTTTAACGTTCTAGAATCTAGACTATTGATCTAATGCGTGCGTTAAGATCGCAAATTTCTTTTTATGTTTATAAAAAATGGATTTTAATCTTTAGCAGTCACATGAAAACTTACGATTTATTTCTTTACTTTATTAAGTACTGCGTGCAAAGTAAACTTTACTCGTATTTATCTTTAAAGAAATAATTTTGTAGTTTTAATACATTTTTATAGCGAAAAGTATTTTATTAATCTCAAACATATGAACATAATATTAATTGTTTAAAATTTACTACGAAGATACAGGTTTTAAGAAATAGGCCGTTTAAATATAATTACAAAATAAATATACAAAGGAGGGGCGTATAGAATTGTTCAATTTCAATATAAAATAATACTATTAAGAGCTTATACATGTAAAACAGTTTACCTCTTTTCTTATGAGATTTAATTTATTTTCCTTCGAACCGGAATTAGAAGTATACACAGGATAACTTAATTGTTTTCGAGGATATGGTGAACAAGTGGCCTCTGATCTCCTACCAACTGCTTGAGGGCGAGGTCGAGCACTATTACGATAAGTAGGAAGTCCTTTTGCAAGCAAATTACATCAATTATACAGTACAAATGTAGACCAAAGCAGTTAATTAATTTAGTGAATTACACGGTTCATAAGTTGTAGTTATATTTTATAAATATAGATTATTCAAGATGACTTATAATGAGGGTCTTAAGGAATCTTGGTCACATTTATCTAATGATATTAAATTATTGTAATGGGTTGATACATAGATCTCGAAAACGGCTCAAAAATTAACTTTTCATTTGGCTGCATTTGATTGATCAGTAAAAAAGTATAAAACCCCTGTATGATTTTTTGTACTTTAAAAAGCTCCTCTAAATTGCTCCTTCTTTGTATCTTTTATTGTATTGTATATTCCTATATTTCGATCTTGCTAATCTTGCTTTTTAAATTTAAGTTTTACTAAGCAAGAAGACGTACATGATGTTTACCAATGGCAAATGATGTACCTGCTCTAATAAAGTGGAGCCAGTAATGACATTTACTTAGAATTATATTATGCTTATCGCTTTGATATATGTAATGTATGGTTCAAAAGCGTCGTAATCATAGTTGTATCACTAGGTAAAAAATTATCCACATAAGTGTTTGTGTATGTATCCACATATATATATTATCCACATAAGTGTTTGTGTTTGTGTATGTGTATGTGTTTGTGTGTGTACATATGATCATTTTATAAGTTGTTTATATCTAAATAAATATAAAATTTATTTGCGCCATTTAGAAGCTTAAGTTGAGTAAAGATAAACTCCGTGTTACTTTGAGAAATATAGCGTAAAATACTAAACTCATATCGCAAACTGAGCTTGTATGATGTTATTGTTTTATATAGTTTTTATATCATTTTGATTCAATCAATTATTTATTATTACGCCAATAATATTTCTATTTACTAATCTCTTAAACAATTTTACTATTATACTATTTTTAGAACTAGTGGTGATTGACAAGTAAAATTAAAGTAGAACTTTGTATTTATTGGAAACCTAAGATTGATTTACTTATTCGAACTAATTGTCATATGATTAGTTTATCATTTTCGGATAGGCAAAGATAATTAGAATAAATTATATAAATCCCCTCTGTAGGAAACGGGCAGAAATTACCAGACTTGTGCCATATTGTAATGAGCGATTAAACACAGAAATATACCCAGAAAAAGAACAGCAGTTTTTTAGCAATCATATGTTAACCGTTATGAGTATGGCGAATACCTATCTTTTCGGGGAACTTAGGTTTAGTAATAGATATTAATATGGTAAAAATATGAAAAATTACTATGTTATAAAAGTCAAAGAAAACAAATATCAAACATAATTTTAAATTTATACACATATTAAGAATTGTAATTAAGGACAGATTTATCTATCTATATAAGTAAAAACAAATGACTTATAGCCTTTGACACGGGAGCTTGCTGATTACAATTAGGCCTAATTAGTTTACATCCCACTCTCATACACTTCGGAGCGGTAGCACATCATTGCACGCTACATAACTAGCACGCGTCAACCCATCCATACACGAACCTTACAAAAATAAGAAAAATATGCATAAGGCAGCCGCCATCTTGTTAACCATATCGACGCTAACGAACTGTGCAAGTTACCAACGATATAGTGAAACTACTAAATACCCAAGCTATACGACAATAACAAATCTTTATAATCCATACCCATATAAAAGCGGAAGTTACGGAAGCGATATAGCTACATTCCCAGACGCTACAAGGTATCCCAACTACAACGCGGGATATAGTACATCCAAGTACAACAGTTACAGCTCGGGGACGAATGCGTTTTTGCAACCAGGTTATACTACACCGCAGTATGGGACTGGTTATGGCCAGGGTTTTACGTCATACGAATCACCGTTCATGAAAAACATAAGGGACTACTGTGTGAACAGGTCACCACAAACCGGTATCTGGGTGGATAGCGTCACCGGGATGTGGTACGGAGTTGAATTTATTCAGCATTTGGCCGGAGATTCGAGAGTCGATTATGTTAGAACCTGCATCGTTATTCACATATCGGAGCCGCATGACAGGGTGAGTAGAAAAAATTATATATATCTCTTAGCAAATACTTTTATACTACAGCTTTAATCAATACGCATCTAAAAAATATACTAATCTTCATCTAATTTGGACATAAGAAGAATTTGTTAAGAAAGTAAAACATATTAAGAATTAAACACACCACAAATTACATCGTATTTACAGATATCAGTAAACATTTCTTCGTATTATCGAATCTTCGAACTGTCGTTCTGTTCTTATATACATACAAGGTTTAATAATGTATTAGTAACTATGTACAATTTTATGATTGACTTGACAACTCAACCTGGTCAAACGTGAACACAAAAGAAAAATGTTTCATTAATATTTATAATAAAATTTAAATTGTAAACAAGCCCTATGTCATCATCATCGTCAGCCGATAGACGTCCATTGCACTAATCATACATAATTAAGTAAAGAGGAATGACATAGTTCTCTAAATTATATCATTAATTTCTGTAAAAAGTGACTACAATTTTTTAATCACCAGGTATTTATTTGTAAATTGAATAATAATATAAATAATAGAAGTTCTATGACATGCAAACACACTTCTTCACATCTCCCGGCCGGTGACAAACGTAGTCTAACAATGACAATTAGTGATCTTCATTCACTACTTGATCAAAGCGACAACACAACACAACATCCACAGAGCTAAGAATATATACAAGTATTTTCATATATTTTTTTAATATTCTATGAAGGTCTTCATGACACAAATTAAAGTATTTTTTAGCTGTATACCATTTATCATCATTGCGTACCATCATCAAATTGAAGTTGGGTGCTTATTTGGAAATAAACTACAGTGCCAAATAATCGAAAGGATTTTCTTTATTACTAAAAATTCGCTATAGTGATATTTAACATATACGTACTAATACTGCTGTTAAGTAGTTTTAAGATGTGGATAATTTTCAAAGACAATGTGTGTTTTAAAAGTTAATATATATATATATTTTTAGACAATCTAATGTAATGTTGTATTAAAATATAATCTACCGTTAGTTAATCAGAGTTACAATAATGGATTACTGAATGATTAATTCATTATCAGAAAACTATACAATAAACTGTTATAATGATAGCAGTGTATATATAGCAGTGTTATATAACTACATGTTATTTTTCTCAATATTAAACGTGCAACTGTTTTATTTATATGAACTAAAACTATTTCCTAATATAAAACAACGTGATATATGAATTTGTCTGTTTATTAATTTTGAGTACACTAAAATTTACTCCCCAATTGTTAATCATAAAATAGTTGTAGTGACCAATTTCACTATTAACTGCTGTTTTTACGCACTCTTCTTCTCGCTGCTCTCCCTCGTAGTTTCTATTACTGCACTAATAACCGCTCTATGGTTTCATCAATCTACCTACATCCATAAATATTATAGATAGTTAATTTGCAATACAAAAACTGTACAAAATAGTTAAAATTATCATCATCGTGAACCGATAGACGGCATTGCTGGACGTAGGCCTCCCCGAAATATTCCCATATCGATCGGATACGGATTCATATAAGTGGATTCAGACTATTTCCCACCACGCTGGCCCAATGCGGGTTGGTGGAAGCCAGAGCCTCGTTTGTTTATTAGCAGGGTGCATCAACGGCCGATGCTGAGGTTAGCTTGGACCCCGTGCGTAGTTGTGCGGGAACTCTTTTCTTTCATCATTCCCCCTGCGTGTTTTGGGTCAGAGCTAGTATATATACATTTCTTTCTTTATTTATTTCTTATTTTACTTCCCTATCTTATATCCCTTTCATACGTCATATTTTCTATCACTCTTTTCTATTTACATTTCATATTTTCCTCTGTCGCGCATCGCCTCTCTAACCAGGGTTTCGTCCCATATTATTATATTTACATTTTTTATATTTACTTTCTTTTATTTATATTTTATTTATCTTTCTTTTACATCTCGGTTTACATACCTCTTATACTATCTATGTTTAGTTTCCTTTTCTTATCTTAATGTGCGGGAACCCTTGCCCCCTTTGAAAATTATTGTTGATAATTTTATGACATTATAGTTCCCAGGTATTTCGAAAGTAGATTGAGGGATGTTATTTTTCGAAAAGGTCAGTGGGAAGTCTAAGCCTACGTAAGGTGGGGGTCAAATATGATAACATCGCTTCTCGGGCGAGTAAGGAGCTCGCCGCGCCGAATCGGTTGTCAGTCGGTAGCAATCGGTTATACGTTGCTAGTTTTCGCGCGCGTTACATACGAGAACAGTTAAATAAAAATAGAATATATACACAGCAGTGTCTTTATTAAAAGTGACGCATGACTCAAAAATATGGAAACTCCAAAGTGGTCCATATTACAGTTTCCGTGGTTTCTACTCTTATTTTTGAACGCAACAGCGATAGATGTTTCCAATTCGACAATTCATAACATTACAGTGACATGCGAAAGAGTTCATGAATACGATGATTTGGATACACGGACCATGATGGGGAAATGGAAGGTTGCCGAGCTTTATATGCATTTGAGTAAGGAGGGAGTAAATACTTATAAAAGCTGTCCAATTATAACAATATGGGAAACAGATGACTTTCCAAGGTCTACTTATGGGGTATGTTACGTAGTTTTTTAAAGAATTATTTCCATTAATGATAAATGGATATATAATATTTAAATATAATATACTTATGAGATATTTTTACATATTTGAATTTTACGCTTCTACTATGACTAAAAGTTTAAATGAATACGTAAAATAAATCCATGTCGTACTTTATACAGACGCATCGAGAATATTGTGGGATTGCTTCAATTGGACAGTAGCCTTGCGACATGTAATTGCACCTATATTTACAATCATACCTCGCATTTATTCATAAATATTATCATTAAAAATTAAATTTAGTGAAAAGATTATTTTGCGACATGGTTATACATACCATTTTACATCAATAATTTGTACAACATACATTTTTGGTTCATAAATCTTATGTTTCTGTGAGTCTGACATATGAACAAAATTTAGTACCTAAAATCCTATGCCTATGATGACTATGATTATTTAATTGACATTACAATTTATTTATGCACAATAAAGATAACATTAAAACCTTATAACCGATATACTATTTTTCTTAATATTACAATTTTTACTTCATTTACACTAAAAAAACTGAACATTTGTAATATTTTATTTCTATCATCATTTCTTATTATATGTAGACAAATACATAAGTAATATTTAAGGTTTATAATATAAAAAAAAATAAATCTCAAAAGTTATAAAACTAATAAAAGCAATATTTCAATACACCAAATAAAGATATTTTTCATACTATATGGGTAGATAAAATCAGATCTAGTCTATATTTATTAAACACTTAATTATTATTATCGGATCACCAAATGAAATTTACAACCTTTATTATTTTTCATTTCATACAGTACAAATTAAAAATTATAATAAACATGTATTTTTTCAATAATGCAATTTAACTACGTAGGAAGTGGTTATCGTACTGGGATCCCCGCATTATCCGGACCTAACATCCTTTCCTCGCAAATCCCCTTTTCCTCTGCATCATATGATAACGCGTGTGCGAGTAATGTTTATTGAGGGCATTGCGTTTTTAAAAATAACAAACGTGGAACATGAATGATGATCATTGTAATTGGTGTAGGCATTTATTGCCGGAGACCGACCAAATAGGTACCACCACAACACTTATTTTTGCCTATATATGATTGTGTACCGATTTGAAGGGTATTGTAACTAGTAAAATTACTGGTGTAAGGAGACTTAATATCTTGTCTCAAGGCGACGAGCGCAGTATAACATCCTAACTAGCGTCACATTGTTATGGGCGGGCGTATCACTTACCACCAGATGAACGCCCCGCTCGTCTTGTCGCTTCATAAAATAAAAAAAAAATAATAAATACGAAGTGGTATAATGTAAATATCGTAATAAGTTTATAACCCCTCATAACTTATTACAGGGGGGTCCAATTTTGATAATTCTATGTATGTTAACATGTGTTGAGATGATGTAAAAAGATATTAACAACAGTTCAACCTAAGGAAAGGGAAAATAGACAGACTAGGTTTTTAACAGTTAATTTATATTTAACCTCACCATTCGTTAATTTATTTTATTCGATAAAATATAAGAAGCAGAGCCAGTTAAACTAAAAAAATCATTTATGAGGGTTACATGCAAGCGTAATATTAATTTTCCATCTCTTAATGATTTCTTTTCTCTTTCTTCCTTTCTTTTATAGTAAATTAAACATTCAGTAAAAAAAAAAGTATGTTTTATTTTACACACGATGTAGAAAATAAAAACAAAATAGTTTATGACAGTGATTATACCCATAGTACCGATATTATTTGTAAGATAAATATGGTGTTATCTGAAATAATTATTACCAACTACGTACACTTTACATTCCAGCTAGAAAATACAAATTCTCAACTCCTTTGCACTTAATTTTATGATAATAGTAGTTTTACTTATTTATTTATTCTTATAGTACACGATTAGGGTTACACATAGAAGTATATAATACCTTTCTACAGTGTACCCTGAGAATCAGGATGTGTTGTAGGTATATACACGAACATAACGAAATAAAATTATGACGTAGTTTGTAATTTCATTTAGGATATTGTTCATAAAAGTTACATTAGTTTTAAACTTCAAATCAAATATTTGAAAGTGTACACTTAAATAAATGTTAAACAATTACAATTAGGTAAATGTCAAAGTAGTATAATAAAATTTTTGTTTCTTAGTCATTGGGAACGACCTGGATGTCTTCGCGCGAGTTAATAAGTTGAGTCATGGGTGATGTTGATCAGGTCAATCTGCCTGACCTACTTAATCTAAAATGACCTAGGCTGGGCCAAATTTTAACCAGCCACCTGACAACAATTTCATTTAGTTTTGGTATAATCAAACGTTTTTTTGGCTTCATTTCTTTTTACAAACATGTAACGAAATAACGTCAAAGATGTAGATTCAATGTTAAGTGATGCGCTTACCTACAGCGATGCACTGCCAACAGTAGTTTCACCCAATAGTTGCTTTCCAAAAGGATAAAAACATAGTGAAACTCATTATTTGTGGCTCTATGTTAAATTGATATTAACAAGTATCATATAATGTTCGAAGCTTAGCTGGTAATAAAAGCCCAGACTTTCAATTCCAATATTCGTCAAACCTCAAACATATAAACTTTGTTTATAATAACAAAATGTTTAAATTGTATAAAAGCATAAAAGAAGATAAAGACAATAGTAGATACATACATATGAAGAATTATATAGTGATTCGTTTAGATCAAGTTTGATTACTAATAAAAGAACGCTGAGTAGGATGTCTTTACAGTGCTGAATTGCGCTCATTGACGTTTGTTAGTTTGCCCATTTTCAGTAAGTAAAAGAAGTCGGAAGCGTTAGTCTATCGACCGATGATGATAATGATGATGAAAAGAAGCCATAATGAATTATTATTATACCTTAAGTTTTAATTAATTTAATTTTGACTCGTATAAGTTTTTCTGAAAAATATTTTCACATTTTCTCAATTGAACTCGACTAATTTAACTATTATTAAGTTTAATGCCTGTAAGTGTAAATAAATAAAATTTTCTGTACTTCTCATTGTCTGTATGTTTCCAGCCGTCAACAGAGAACCAGTTGTTCCACGTACAGCACATCAACGCTAAATTTCGTCAGGAGTACAGGCACCTGCGTCTGTTGTGGGACGAGGCCGGCCAGACCATCGAGTACGCGTTGTACTTCCGTAACGATTCCGCTGGCTACTGGCAAGTCTACGCTGGTCAAAATGGTACATGCCTTTAGATTTATCTTTATTTTTAATTAATGACTAATATGATTATTACAATCACAGCTATAATATACGCAGGTATAAAGAGACGAGGAAGATCACGTGCTAAGTAATACGCCTCTTCAAAACAATCTGGGGCTATTTATAAGAATAAACACTGCACCATATTGTACTCTTCGATATGTTAAATCTACTGCTCCATTAGTTTCACTAACACTATTAACGCAGTGTAGTTTTAGGTAGAGTGCATAATCAGCAGGTATAACACAATGGCACAACAGTGGCTGCGATGACTGTCGGCGTTTCATGTTATAAAACTGGTAAAATGTCCAAAGAACCATTAAGAACATCGAGTTACATATCAAAGAATGAAATAATTTTATTTTCAGTGATTTTTAAAATATGTCCTTTATTTTTTTAGGCACAATAACAAATCGTCCAAACTACCAACAGTTCAGCGGCACCGTGCAAGTACTGAAAGCGGTTAACGACCATTTGTTATTAAATTTCTGTCAGGAAGGCACAAGCACGGCACCGGCACAGTTGTACTCGGTTCTCTTCTCTCGAGATCCAGGCACTATGCCGCGTTGGCAGATTGATTCTGTACATACTTTACTACAGAATAAGAAGCTTTCAGTAGCATCACGAAGAATGGTGTGTGGAAATGGCGCCGAAAGACCTTACAGCATGGTATTCTCAATCTTGACGTGCTTATTAGCGTATATCATCAGTTTTTCATAACTTTATTTATTTGGCGAAATCATCAACCCGAAAGAATTAAAATGTAATTAAAATTCTAAATAATTTTGTCATATAAAGGCAGAAGCAGCAACATTATATTTTTCCTAACGACCATCAAAAGTCTATAACGATGAACTATTTTGATATTCCGTGTAAAAACCAATACATAAATTATTATAATTTATTATAATTAAAAATAAAGTTATTATTAAATAACTTTATTTTTTTCTTTAATCATCGATATAGCAAACAAATCAAATTTATATCAAAAAATAATAATTAATTATTATAAAAAGGATGTATAGAGTTTTTTAGCCTAATGTATGAACTTTTAATCTTTTATGATTATAATTCATAATTACTTTAATTTACTATTTGCTTTGTATAATTCTTTTTTTCAACATAGCAACGAGACGAGCTGGACGTTCACCTGATGATAAGTGATACGCCTGCCCGTGCCGCTAGTTAGAATGATATACACTGCACCACACTGCGCTCATCGCTTTGAGACATAGGATGTTAAAAAAAATTTGTTACTGTTAAATTATATTAGACCTTGCAGTTCTTGCTTTTAAATGACTCAATTACTCATGAATTGCTTTTACTCCTTTTCATTATTATGCTCATTTACAAAATCTTAAATATTATCTTACCGGCTTTATTTTTAAGTTATTGTAAAACCAGTAATGTTTTGCTTAATATCGAATAATATTAAAACTTTTTATTAATTTTTAAAATATTACAATTCTTTGAATAGTAGACATGCCAGAAATGCATTTGAAAATCCGTCCTATTCATTCGGAATAAATTAAAACTTAAGTCAAAATGGCTTCGAGCAATAAATATATTATTACGATATTAAATTTGATTTTATTATTATTTATACTTTATCGACTTGTATGCTATTATAAACAAATTATTATCAAAAAGACGTTTTTAATAAATTTATTTAAATAAAAAAATAGAATATTTCGTAATTAAAATATTCAACTTAATTTATTCATGTATGACATAACTTATCTTTAGCACATTCTGTTTACATTATACATATGTTTTAGATGTATACAAGAGACCAAAGAATTGTCAATATGAAATACTAAATATGATTGATACTTTTACTAATATTTATAAATGTATTCTAAAATTGTATATTTATCTGTAAAAAAAAAATCCTAAAATGTCACCAAAGTGTCTTTCCTTTTGATCCCGTAAACATTATCACCAGTGGCGGGTCTCTGACGCCGGAGACCGTTCGGTACTGGACCGGTAAGTACTACCACAGCGCCTGTTGCTCCCACCAAAAAGTAGAGTGCAAACACTACTGTGTTCCGGTTTGAATGGCGCTGTAACTAGTGAAATTACTGCGTAACGAGACTTAACAATATCGATCGCAAGGTGATGCTCTGTATATTATCCTAACTAGCGCCAATTTGTGATGGGCGGGCGAATCACTAACCATCAGGTGAACGTCTCGCTGGCTTGGTCATTTCGTAGTATAAAAAAAAAACAACTTTCATTAGCATTTCTGAAAACAGTTCTTTCTAAATACTCCAGGAACGACTACAATAAACCACATAGGTTTAAAAATTTTTTTACATGTGCATTAGGCTATATATTTAAGGTCAATTTCATATGATGTTAAGTGACAATGAGACCGGAGATGGCTCTGGGCGTGTTTATTCAGAACAATGTTTCTCAACATTTAACTGTCGGAACACAATAACAATACGCTCTCTATGAGATCTTTTAGTAACAAGAAATTTAAAAATTAAAAAAAAAACTAAAAATATTTCATGTGTATTAAATTTTTACTTTTAATGAAAATTTTTTGTTGCAAATACAAAAATCTTCTGGTGGTGGGATATTTAATAGCGCTTGATATATTTTGTATGTCACTACTTGCCTGAAGAAACTTCCAATATATCATCATCATTAATGCTTTTATCATCATAGTCATTATCAGCCGATAGACGTCCACTGCTGGACATAGGCCTAATACACAATTGTAATTGTTTTGAAACCAATTACAATTGTGTATTAATGCGACATTTTAATTTACTTCTAAATATATACCTGGAATCAGAAAATATTTGCTACTGTTATTTTCGTATAATTTGTTGAAGGTCAAATGTCAGAGTCGCTGAGCTAATGACGTCAGAGCTTTGTGGAACGGGAGATCGAGAAGACAGCTAGTGACACAATTACAAAAGAAGGCTCCTTTGTTCGAACTTTGTTGTAAATTTAACGCTAACATATTTATAAGAAGACGTGATAGATCAGTTTATAAAGTTGTACACATTGTACATCCTGAAGAGGCGCAGGCTCCATTTCCACAGAGTTTGACCTTCCGGTGGAAACAAAAAACACATCGACAGGCAATTTATTATATTTTGTATTTATAAGTTATTAATGAAATAATACATTTAATTTATAAATTTAGAATGATTTTAGGTGTATAGCAGTATACAAATCAATACAAATTTTTAATACGCTGCTGATAAAAATAACATCGGATTGTTATAAACAAAGCAGTGAAAAATTAAATACGATTCAATAATTTATATTTTGGAGAATAACGATATTTTAACAATTTTCAGGCAAAACTTTAACTATTTCGTGTGGAGTAGAATAAATAATGTTATTCTCGGCATCGAAAGTTAATCCAAATATATTTTTCACTTCTGCGATCTTCTCAAGTACGTGATGTTCTTTATTAGCGATGTAGATGCCATGTTGTCCACAAAAGAAAGCAACACCTTCGTTATTGATTTCAATGCATCGAAAATTTTTAGTACCTTTGAGTAGAATGCGATCTGTGGTCCCGTTTTTTATTATATATAAGCCAGATTTGTTCGTTATGTAATTATCCTCGTCCCCGTCGATAGCGTACTGAAATATTTTTTCATGTATGTGTTTTTGCCGAATTACTTTCATCTCAGATTTTTCATGCTCGCATTTATATAAACGTTGTTGGGGATAACTAATGAAATGCAATTTTTCCTTAAAGAACATGTCCCATATATTAAAATTTTCTACAATTTTTTGTGTTTCATTACCTTCTTTAAGTGACTCTTCGTATATACCGAGACTGCCCCCAAAGTAAATTTTATGATGATTATTATCAATTGCTATTGCAAAACCATCTTCAACATTTTTTTTTACTTTGTGTTCTAATTCACCTTTTTCTATGTATGCTATGTTAAAGCGATCTTCCTCATCTTTCCCAACATTATAGCTAAAGTAGACTCGGTGCCGATGTTTATCATAAGCCAGTTGGTAAGGACGATCGATATTTTTTGCTAGGACTTCTTTTTTATAAAATTTATCGTTTATATGGATTCCGTCACACTTTTCACTAATACCTATATTGAAAATATTAAATAAAAACAGGAAGACGAGAATTGTGCGCATTTTACTGAGATGTTAACTACGTATGTCGTGGTGCAACTGTGAGCAACTAACTCTTTTCCGGTTGTATCCCATTGTATGATTCATACAATCTACATGTAATTAATAGGGATCGATTTTATGGGCGTATGTTACTCGGCAGGTTTACATTACTTGTTTATAGATAATAATGTGGTTTTATTACTTTTATCGCGTCATTTCCATTAAGATCATATACGAGAGTTTAGGGTCTAAAATATATAGTGATTCAGGTTTAAAATATGTTTCTATTTTGCCTAAAAATCTACTTACGAACTTTTCAGATAAACTTTATGTACATTTACTTACTCAACATAAATTTATTAGGAATTAAAACCGTAGCGAAATTATTTTAATATTTTGAATCTTTTATTTTATTATCATATCCCACATCCAGTTTTTCATGTCAGTTTCAAATAAATTTTAACTGTTTCGCTATTATAAGATTAATTTTATGGAAATAGTGTGTATTCTATGTAGTGAAAAAAAAAACAACACTAAAGGGGACCCGAATGTTTAATTGATTTTAATTTAAGTTTCCAGTAACTTTGGTGACTACATATATTTTTTCAAAAAAGTATACTAGAAACTCTGTTCTGCACATTTCTCTATCGTAGGGTAGTTATATGTATAAAAAAGTATTTTATGTATTGTAATAATTAATTATTTATTATTATTATCTTTATGATTTCTCTAACGGCTGAAAACACTGAGGTTAAATTTTAACCCCGCGTCAAGGCAAAACTTACCAGGATATAAGCAATCAGCAGAGATACTATCAGCGAGGGTAAGGGATAGATATGGAATCTGTCTCGCTTTCATGCAAAGAGGGTGGCACCTCCACCCAATTTCACCCCATACCACAGTTTCATAAAATCCTCCCTGTTCAATTGAACCCTAGCACATTAAAGCAGGACAGCATAATGTATCCAACATTTACGTCATCAAACTCGGTTATAAATCGATATCAGTTATTTGATATATTTCTTATGGTTCAAGTTTAAATTATAACCGTATGGATATGTTTGCACTATAATAACATATAATAAACAGTACCTTTATGCTTTCCCACTACTGGAACTCTTTCTCACAAAGATAGTCCAGACCACTTATTTATCACCATGCTGGCCAAGTGAGGGTTAGTGGATGTCACATGTTCGCGAAATATGTTGTTCTTGGAACACGTCGGTTACCTCACAATGTTTACGTTCACTGGAAGCTCAATCTCGGTGAGGGATCACATCCGCATCTCTTCAAGACATGTAACATATACGGCCGCTTATAAAGTGAGCTAGGACAGCTTCTAATGCAATTAAGTAACCCTGGTTAAGATAAGTTTAATGCTTTTTTCAACACAAGTATTTTCTTTTTAGAAACTTTCAATTGAATTTTGTTTACTAGATATTAAGGAAGAGGTATACTTTTCTGATTATTCTGACTTTGACTCCAATGGTAACCGTCATTTAAATAGTTTAGAGTTCGATTGTGATAATTATTAGATTATAATGTCACCAATATAATTTTTTGTTGTTTGAATAGATTATTTTTGGTTAATTCCATATTTTACATATTAAATCAATTAAAAAAAAATACAGTGCTATCATAGCGTAATAGTTTTTTTTTTTAAGTTTTGTTCACAATGAGTTATGTTGTTTGCGTTTAAATAAACGTATGCGGAACATTGCGTATGTGAGAGATCATGTCAACAGAGGTCGTTTAAACTAGGAGAGCATGGATAATAGGATATATTTGGAACGGAAGGGGGTGAGAGAGAGAGGATTATTTTAGGGTGAATGGGGAGTGAAACAGGCTGTCGGGGACGTAAGAGCGCTGTACACCTTGCGCTCCTAATACTTTGCACGAAGCGAGAAATATTTTTGCTATTTCCAATTGGCAGGCGCTGTGTACCGCTCCTACCAGATTGGAATAGCAAAAGAGCAATGTGTAAAAATGTTCAAAAATTAAATTACTGGTGTATTCAAAATTCTTTGCACAATTATGAAACTAGTATTTATTTTAATATTCAACCTAAGAACTTATAATAATTTTAACTTAAATGACTTGAGTAGTAGATAAATATGATATTAAACTTCACAAGCGCCTGTTGATGACATAGTCACGGTTCCTCTAACGTAAGTGACACCATCTTTACAGTCACAAGCATCCTGAAATTAGAAATGTAAACATTAAACATTTATGAAGTTGTTGAAATCTTTCATATTTTCCCTCATCTAATGACGTAGTTAGAAAACTGAAACGTATCCTGTATACAAGTTTAATTTCAGTTTTGTTTCAACATTGTGGATTAACTTGGCTTCCCTGAAGTAATGCACAAGCGGTTCCAGAGAGGATTGGAGAGAGGATTAACTTGGCTTAAAATCCTTTACCTAATTTCTTTATTTAAAAAATATTACCATGTAAATGTAGTTTGTTAAATATATATTCATCCTATTATGTTGAAACCTGTCAAGTTATATCTATTTAGTAATGCTTCGAAGAAAAAAATAAGACGAGTACCTGTAATATTATTTCTTTGATTTACACTGGTAAGGAAATTTTAAACGTTTATTACTAGTTTCAGTTGTTTTATAACCGATAACTGCGTTAAAAATGTTAAACACTTTTTCTGTTTAATTAAATTATAGTAACCTAGTTAAAAATAAGGGAATAGTAAATACTTACAAAGATATCTTCATCAGACGAACACGTTGCGTTTTGTTCGTAAAATTGAACTTTCTGCAAGTTGTGCTCAATTATCTCTCCAGAATTTGTCCTATCATTGTCAGTGGCTATCAACTTCGCTACGAGACCTTTGTGATTTTTTTTCACTACCAAATTATCTGAATTAACATTTTTCATTATATCTGGACTACCAAAGATTGCATTATCTAAGTATGCACAATAACTATTTTCTTTGTCTGTTTGATCACAATTTGGGTGAAGCGTATTGTTATTGATTTTCATATCTTTAACATTATCTTGTCTATTTTCAACAATGTCTTGTTCCCCTAAATAATTTTGATATAGTTCGTCGTTGTGTTGTCTTATATCTCTCCTGGATTTACGAATTCTTCTTATTTTGATGAAGATATTTGTTAAATATTGGAATTTTAAAAAATAGGCTGTTACATCTTTTGCGCTAGCCCAGCCGTCCTTTTTCTGTTTAATATGTTTCAGGCAAGTATGTCTTAAATTTGATGCCCCGTGCGAGTTATGCCCTATACAGAAAGATATTTAGTTTTTATGGTATCGATATGGTTATAACAAAGTCCAGTTTTAAGCAAATTAAGATAAATCAAAATTTTTCTTAATTCGTTGTGTTCAATATTGTTATTGTTACTAATAAATGTTTCTTTGTTGTTGTTAACGATTTCAATAAAAAGCTTGCTCTGAAATTTTGGATCAATTTTCTCTTAAGAAAGTAGTAAATGTAAAAGAAATGTAAGAAGAAGTCTGAAGAAACTGGATTGCGTGTGTGACAAATTATTTATTTAAGAGATTGTATATGTTAGAAATTAATGCAAAAATAATTGTCGTGTCGCTCACATAAATATAGAGGAGAATAGAAAAAGAAGACGAAGAAAAATAAGTAAGATACTTTACCCTTTTTAATGTTACAAGAGCACGGAGTGAGAAGTGGCGAGCGTTCCGCTATGCGACTGGTCGGCGCGCTTCGGGTGTAGCAGAAATTACTGTTCCATGTAGTGTCTGTATACGGTATAGAATCTTCCAATGACTCCGTTCCTACCCATTTTGAAGATTCCCTTAGTGAGAAGAACGTCAGCGTTACAATAGCCTAAAATAATAAAATATCTTCACGAAAACATATGCAGTATTATATAATAGTGTCAAACACTTTTTTGTTTATATATATATATAAAAAGAGTCTTGTTTGTTCCCCAATCATGTAGAAATTAGTGAACGTATCGACATGGAATCATGACCATTCGACGTGGAATAATTTGTAGATGGTCATAGGCTATTTATTTTTGAATTTTATAAATCTTTCATTATATTATTTCTAATAAACTTTTACATAGCGGGTGCTATAGAAAACCATTTGAGGTTACGGTTACTCTCAAGGAATATTTCAGACAAATTTCAAGTCTAATTTTATATTACGACCAGAAAAGTGGCCAGGGAACAGCTAGTATACATGAGAGAAATAATTTAAAGAAATTAATATAATTGTACATCTATAACATTAACCAAACTATAAATTTTGTTACGTGTTAAACATGAGCAATGAAAAATCACATTTAATCTAGATTTTTATGAAGACTAAAATGATGAATGTTGTGCCTAAAAACATTTATATAATACAATTACATATAAATCATGTAAATAAGTGGTAAAGTTTTTTTTTTTACTAATTTTTTTTTATCGTTTAATTAAATGTTTTGTAACTTTAAGATACATATCCCCCTTTAACATATATAGACATCAAGTTTAAATTTTCGGTATACATATATTCTATATAGTAATCATAAATACCATAGTAAGGCAGGCTGCAGCACATAAGGTAGCGCACAGTGGAAAACCATAACGCTCGGCAAGTGCTCCTCCCAACGCAGGGCCTAGGACTTCGCCCAGCGAATAACAGCACGACCATACACCCGCCACAGCGCTGTAAGTGGCCAAAGCTTCTGGACAGCCGCCTTCAAATCTGTTAAAAAAAAATATTAATTTAGCAAAAAGAATAGGGTGGTATTGAAATCGATTCTTTTTAACAAATTCCCTGACTGAATTTATTATAAATAATTACTGTAGCTTTGATTTGACAGAACATAACAACATTTCACATGATGTTTTGTACAAACGTGGTCCCGGAATTATAACCAGGGTATCTGTGCGACAAGTTAAGAAATTAGATGCTTCGCTACGGAAGCAATTAAATTACTTACATAGAGCTGGTCAGCACACCTTGAAATGTGGGCAGCAACGTTAATGCCACTGATATTCCTAATATCGATAATGCCACTAGATCAAGCCACAAATTACTGAAACACAAAAAGTAAATGATTTATCTTTTTCCAGTCAAAGGACTAAGATAGTAAATTTATTCAATATTTTTATTTTTCCAAGGTAAGAATGAAAATGTTTAGATGAAACTAAGTTTTGATTCTTTATGTATTCGTGGTGACATGCATTGTAAAATATTTTATTAAAATATTATTTCCTCAATATTTACTTACGGAGACAGGCCAGGTATAAATGGACATGGACCGAGCAGTAATAGACCAATTGTAGAGAGAAATAATCCCCACACCATCATGCACCAATGGTTATGAACCCTGAAAATGAGTCATAGGAAATTTTAAAACTTGAAATATATTTTACTCCTTTAATCTACTTTTAAGTAACCCGTGCTTTTACTTTAAATTCTAGATATTAATGATAAGTTTTTCCTAAAAATAAGGTAGACAAACGGGTGTGACTGGAAGTCATCACAGTCGCCCGTGAATAGTACAACAACAGAGAAGTCACTATCGTTGACCTTCGAAACCTATCATATTCCTTTAGTAATTAAAGAAACAGAATATTGACGCTCACAATAACGCAGAAAAGATCTGATAATTTTCTAACATCACTCTCTGAACAGATTTTTATATAGTATATTCAAAAATAATATATGAAAACTTAAAATAATTAAGAATACATGGGATTAACATAGTTTTATGTATTTATATGACAAATATTATTACAGGTAATATCGATCGATGGTCAATGCTGTAAATATTTGTAATATACAGCATCATTGAATAAAGCTATTACTAAATTCTTACCTGTCCGCAACCCATCCCCAAATTGGACTAAAAATCCCGTAAAGACTAGAGAAGAGTAAAAAAATCAGGCCAATTTGTTTGGTTGATAGATTGAACTGCCGCAGGTGCGGCTCCAGCGTAGGATCCAAGAATGCCCAGGTGTTAGACACAATGACTATGACGAGACCAGTTATAATTATTGAAGGTATCTTGAACAAGCGAAGGATAGACGCATTTTTTGAACCGGTCACGTATTCTGTAAATATAAATTTATGTATAATAAGTATAAACAGTTCAAGCTAGAAAGACAGAACTAGATTCATCTTATAAGAATATTTTATTAAACTGTTCATAGTATTGATGAAGTACTAAGTTTTAAATGATTTTTTTTTTTAAATATATCTGGAGGAAAAATGTTTCTATAGCTATTTTACTTACCACCACAATCTGACAATAAGAAGTAATTTATCGGTACAGTTAACACCATCACTATTCCAAGACTATAAAATGGTACACAAAATCCCCCGATCTATCTGAAACACGTTTAATAAATAAAAAAATTTTTCATCTCTCTTCACATATTTTTCATCTGCGTCTAAAAGAATTCAGAAATTTTGCGTATAAAAGAACATATATGGGAACAGTTAGCCTTGGCTTTTGGAAAAAGTTAACTCAAGTTAAGGCTACGTAACGCATACTTAGTTAACAAATCAACGGTTAATTAAAAATCACTACATGATTAGTTCATACCGAATATAGAAGACCACCAATAGCGGGCCCCACTGACATGCCGAGCCCAACAAACGTCTCCAAGATGCCAAGCACAGTGCCGATGGTATCCGGGAAAGCGTTCACCACAAACACATAACTAGCTGTTGAGTACGCGCTAGCTCCAAGTGCTTCCATTCCACGCACAAGAAAGCACAGAATCGTAAAAGTAACTGTATTTTCCACCATTACAAGTGTTCTGTAATAAAAAATAAATTAAACTAATTACATATATTTATAGCGTGTGGGCTAATTATTAACAGCGTGTGGTTAAGTACTTATTAAAAATTTTCAAAAGTTTGTAAGATATTTGACATAAATAACACAATAAAATCCTTAATATCGCCAATATAGTACTAAAACACGATACCGTCATAAAACAAAAACAGTTCTTTTATCATTTATTCATGTCAACTTATGTACTTAAAAAATAATAGGTTCTTACATATGAAATTAGCGTTTTGTCGTACTAACCATTTTGAACTGAAATATCTCCTCTTTGGTTAAGAATTCCAAATTCAAATTTATAAATTCATTTAGCTGGTACATTTGAGTTTTGAAAACAGTCATTCATTTGTTTTTTCCTCGTTATTTTTTTCTTCGGCATCGCTTACTACCGCACAATGGAAAACATGGAATATCGGTATATTTACGAGTACGAGTTCTACAGTGACACCAGTGCTGCAGAAACAGCTCGAAGGATTAATGAAATGTACGGCGCTAGTGTCGCAAAAGAAAGCACGGTACGTTTTTGGTTTCAACGTTTTCGTTCTGGAAATTCCAATTTCACCTTCAGAATCAACTCCGTGGACGGCAGGAGACCAAAATGGAAAATGAAGAAGTAAAGGCTATTGTGGAAGCGGATCCATTACAAAGCACTTCAGAGATAGCAGCAGGCTACGGGGTAAGTGACAAAACTGTATTAATCTACTTGAAGTAAATCGGAAAAGTAAAAAAGCTTGAACGATGGGTACCTCATGAATTGAGTGAATCGAACTTGCAAACACCGTTGACTGCTGTGTTACTTTGCTCAAGCGACACAATAATGAAGGGATTTAATATCGAATCATTACATGTAATTAAAATTGGATACTGTACGATAAACGGAAGCGATCGTCGTAATGGCTGAAACCTGGAGACCCAGCCAAATCCTGCCCTAAACGAACATTGACTCAGTAACAGTTACTTGTGAGTGTTTGGTGTCCTAGCGCCGGTGTCGTTCACTACAGTTTTCTAAAATCTGGCAAAACGATTATGGCAGATATCTATTGTCAATAACTGAAAACCATGAAGGAAGAACTAGCTGCTAAACAACCGAGATTGGTCAATTGCTTTAGGCTACTGCTGCTTCACGACAACGCAAGACCACATACTGCACAACAAACAACAACTAAGTTAGATGAGCTACAATTGGAATGTATGCGACATCCACCGTACTCCCCGGACCTTGCCCCAACAGATTACCATTTTTTCCGGAATTTAGACAACTTCTTTCAAGGAAAATAATTCAACTCCGATGCGGCAGTCCAAACCGGTTTCAAAGAGCTTATTGATTCTCGCCCCCATGGTGTTTTTAGTAAAGGGATCAATGAACTACCTATGAGATGGCAAAAGTGCATGGATAACAACGGTACATACTTTGATTAATAAAATATATTTTACAAAAAAAAATTGAGTTTTGTTCCTCCCGTACAAAACGCCAATTTTATATGTAAGGACCTAATATTTAACACAAATACTAAACTTTCGAATTGATTTTACGAATTAGTTTATGATAATATATTTAATATTTACCTACTAATCTATATACAGGATGAAAGGTAATATGTGTGAGAGATCAGGAGGGGCTAATATATAGCTCGTATCCTATTTATCTATGTATGGAATACTCCATCCAAAAACAATGGTTCTGGAGTTATTAATTTTTTAAATATTTTTCAAAACATTCCCGATTTTCTACGAAAAAATTCGATGATTTTATTTCTTACTTATTTCTACACCAATTTTAATGTAATTATTATTGTTTAATCATTGTTTTATTAAATTAAATTAATAATCATCACTTAGAGGCTAAAACTTTTAAATTAGGTTCTTTCAAAGCCGTGACAGTAAAATATAAGGCGTCTTACTTACATTTTTATTTAATCTTAAAACAAAATTATTTATAAAAAATATGTAATAAGCACATAAATAAGTACCT
Source organism: Ornithoptera alexandrae (assembly GCA_029030555.1). Lineage (NCBI taxonomy): Eukaryota > Metazoa > Arthropoda > Insecta > Lepidoptera > Papilionidae > Ornithoptera > Ornithoptera alexandrae. Next base: position 5,010,038 of record JARDVY010000023.1, on the reverse strand, counting down.
GACTTCAATGCCTATTCGACAAGGTATAAGAAAGTACATAAAGTTTCTAAAATTTAGAAAAAAAAACATTTATAATAAAACTAAGTACCATCAAACTGTATAGACTCATAAAAGTAGACGCTGCGCCGGCCCTTAATTTGACCCTTTTGTTTTTGTTGCAACACGTGTGAGCTTATTATTGTCGTTTTAGATATTGAGTTCATTGTAAAATATGTACAATGTCATTTTTAGATAATGCAGTACGACAGTTAAAATTTAGCTAGTTTCGTGGGCGGACGTACATTATCGTTGCCTTTTTCATACCAAATAAATTTTATTTCAATGGCGGATTACGGTAATGAAAAATAAGCTGATATTTTCTATTGTTATGAACTTAGTGATGGAAATTCTTTACAAGCACGAAGAGAATATCAGTTACGTTTCCCGAATCATTACCTATCAAGTCATAGAATCTTTGCTGCGGCGTATCAACGCGTCAGGGAAACTGGCAGCGTTCAACAGAGGCGACATGACGCAGGTAGGCCACGCATCTACGATACTGAAGAGGAAGAGGGAATCATAGACCATTTTGTTATAGATCCGTCTACGTTAACCAGGGTCGTAGCAAAATTGCTGGGTTTAACACAATGGAAAGTGTGGTTTACTATGCATACGGCAAGGCTCTACCCCTACCATTATACACCGGTCCATGCCCTGGAGGAAGCAGACCCTGCAAGAAGGTTAGACTTTTGCCGTGTTATGCTGCATGTAGACTTAGAAAATAATAATTTTCTCATCAAAATATTGTCAATTGATGAACCGAAGTTTGACAGAGACGGCATAACAAATTTTCATAATAGTCATTATTGGGCTCTGCGAGGTGAAAATTCCCACATGATTACAGAAAGAGCTCAACAGCGAAGATTTTCCGTAAACGTATAAGGGCATAATTCATACTTACTTTACAGGCCTAGTCTTCTTGCCCAACAATTTAAATGGGAAGACGTACGAAGATTTTCTTCGAAATCATTTTTTTTAATTATCTGGCGGATATACCATTGAAAACCAGAAGTGAAATGGTGTTCCAGCATGACGGTTGTCCCACCCATTTTTGTCTCGGCGTAAGACATTGGTTCGACACTACTTTCCCTCAGCGATGGATTCGCCGAGGCGGACCAATACTGTGGCTCGCAAGGTATCCTGATTTAACACCTTGCGAGATCACATAAAATCTTTCGTGTACACAACACCAATTAACTCGTTAGAAGATTTAAAGTCACGCATCATCGTCGCTGCTGACAAAATAATAGAGCACCTCACAGGGCTCAAAAGTCTATTGTGAGAAAAAGTCTACTGCGGGGAAAATTCTGCTGCGAGGAGTAGTCTACTGCGAGGAAACGTATACTGTGAGGAAGTCTACTGCGAGAAAAAGTCTACTGCGAGAAAAAGTCTACTGCGAGGAAAAGTCTACTGCGGGGAAAACTCTACTCTCGTCTAAACTCATAAAGTAGACGCCATACCGGCCCTTAATTTGACTCTTTTGTTTCTTGTTTTGTTTCTTTTGTCTCTCAAGAATTTGATATTGATATTGGTTTTTTTTTTCCAAGTTTTAGAAAATTTATGTACTTCCTTATACCTTGCCGGATAGGTATTGAAGTCAGCATTCGACGCAGAATGATTTGTAGATGGGGTTATAAGCTGTATACTTTTTGATTTTGATACATGCTTGAAAAATAGAAAATGAAAATAGAAAGTTCCAAAAACAACAGCTCACGTGAATATTGAATATCCACCAGCACTGAGAGATAGAAGGCCACAAGTCTCAATAACGAGGAAATAATTAATTTTTATTTATAATGAATCTATTGGGTAAAACGGACATAGCAAGATTTGTTTAAAAATTTGCTGGCCATACTGACGTAATAGCAAGGCTTAGTCGTTTGATGATGGTGGTTCAACGTTTGTGACTTTTATATAAGTATACATATGTTCTATTGTGTCGTTATAAAAGTGTAATATAATATATATATACATAATTTTTTTATTTTTTATATATATTCCACAGTTACTGTACTTTTACAATTATAATATATATATATATATATATATATATATATATATATAGAAGATATGCAGTTTCATTAATTCATCACAAAATCTTCGAAACTATTAGAGGAAAACACTAAAAATTTGGTAGAGATATTGTATCTGCCATTTAAGTATCAGCTAAGAATGGTTTTTCCTACCACAAACGGAGTTGCGGGGGAGTAACAGTAACAGTAAGAATATTTATACTTTTGAATTTAATAACATTTATACCAATTTAATGTTAAACTTTTAGTTTAAACTTACTAAAATAATACTAACAAAAATTCATACCATATATAAGTATTATGAAAAGGTAAATCGTAACTAGTATATAATAGTTTAGTTATGTATGTTATGTTCATGAACTTAACAAGGTTACAGATAAGACGGCTCCTTGGTGTTATGAGTAACTGAAAGGGGATGACGTACGGCGTGAAAGTGTCGTAAGTTAATCTACTTACGTAGCAAAAGAGGTTTATCGTAATTTTAAAAAAAAAATTGTCATCGCTATATTAACATGATATATATTTATGTATTATTAGATCGTAAAATTCTATTTTGAATAACATGTACATGTATCATCATCTTCACCGTCAGCCGATAGATGTTCATTGCTGGCCATAGGCTACCCCCAAAGATTCCCACATCGATCGGGTAGGTATTTAATATATTTCGGATTGACGAAAGTTTATATACAATATAACTTTATAAACATAAATAGATTCTTTAAACATTGTGGTCTTTGAAATCATTAATCTTTGGATGATTATAAGTTTATTGTTTCATCTTGTATCCATATATGTATTTATGTTAGTATGATTTACAAATACTTAACAACTTAAATAAAGCTTTCAAAGTATATTATTTAATAACCAAAACATAGCTTATCTCTTACACACACATAGCTTAACTCACCCAAATAAAACGTTGCACACGCCTGCGATAAACATGCCCGCGATGAACATAAACTTTGCGCCCATGGCCGGCAGCTATAGATAATAATAAATAAATTAATAAAACATAATAAAAAAAAAATTCTATTGTACAGTTTACATGTCACTGATACCATGTTTCAACTATTCCAGCGGTTTAGTCTTAAAACGTATTTCGGTTTGAAGGAAATTAAACTACCAGATATTTGGTCACATTTCCCTTTACTACTAATGGATTTAATATTCTAAGGTAAAGTAAGTAAGTAAAAAAGTAAAAGGTTCATTAAAGTGTTGTGAAAGCGTATCAACTTGCGGTCTTACCACCAAATAATCATACCGTTTGCCAATTTATTTAAGGCTACGAATTAGAACCATGACCAATAGTGCAAGGGAGCTGTTAGACGCTGCGCCACAGAGGCATTTAAAGTATGTATCTCTTAGTCTTTTGTTAATAAATCGTATCTATTCTTAATTTTTATTTTTCTCACAATTGGACATGAATCATGTGACATTCAGCAGAAAAGGTGAAAGTGTATCGGTAGCCCTCCATATTCATTGACGTTGCAACCGAGTGTAATATGTATATACTCGTAATAGTAGAAATTAAATCGGTATTGTTTACGGTATTATTTCCTATGTATACGTTTTATTAACAATGTGATAATTTAATTAATGTCAGTTCTTTCAATAAGAATATTTATTTCATAAAAGAAAATGTCATACGTGAGCAGTGAGGATATTAAGAGGGCTGTTGTAGTAAATATATATCATTGTCATATTTATAATACGAGTATATCTATTGCTGAATATCTTTTATAAGATGAAGCTTTTCAATACAGTAATGAATCTTCTGTAAGATCTAAATTAATCCACTTTTTATTTGTTTTTTAATTAAAGCGTCTAATACAGGTAATCTAATGTAATTGAACTCATATAAAGGGTGGATGGATTGCGATGATATCAGATTTCTGTTCGATAGAGCCTGCACAAAATGGCTTCTGCAATAAAACCTAACTAAAACAGCAATGTGTACACTATCTTAACTACTCTATTACATATCAGTTGTATAATTAATGGGTTAAATGAAACTGAATTTATTATTTTTGATTATAAGAACGATTTTATAGAAATAATGTTAGATATAAAATTTGTGATGTCTTGCCCAGAAATCTTAACTATCGGTAATACTCTAAAAAAATTTCTCGTGGTATAGACTACACCAAAGCATTTTTTTCTTATTACGGATATATTTTATTTTCAATTATTTCAAAAATAAATTATATTTTAGAACGTTAAAGTAATACGCTACTTAAATATTAAATAAAAATTTTTTTTTAATAACTTAGTATACTGTCGTAATGATAACAATATTTACTTACAAATTTTCCGAAGAGGGGCGAAGTAACAAACATTACAACCGCATAAAAACTGAATACCATTCCGCACATAGCATCTGAAAGTCCCTTGGCGCTAGCCTCTCTTGGAAAGAAAGGAGCCATGATGCTCATTGAGCAGAAACTCATGAAATCGACTAGCGCCAGCGACGCCAGTGTGAGACGTTGCCGACGGGAGAGATGTCGCACCGCCCCTGGGCGAGGCCTTGTCTGTGTGCGAACTAATCTGTGTAACAAATTATTGTTTTTTTTTTTAAATGTATGTCATGTTACGTCGTAACTTGTATAATTGCGTTACAAAGCCGGTGTTAGTTAAATGAATAGTGATAAAACAGTTTCAAATACACTTTTAGTTAATTAGATAAAGGTTTGCAAATATCAAAAGATACCTGTTTTAAAACCGTGAAATTACAAGATACTGTTACCTATACTTATCAAGAGATAATGGAATAACACCTCTTTACTGGTGATCTATTGATACTTCATTTATACACATTACTACATTCATAATATTGTAACCATAGTTGATGTATAACTGTGAAGTACCTTTTTTAGTAAGAATAATTATCGTATAATAATAAAATTAAATAATTTGAAGGTGTCATACAGTTACCAAATTTATAGTATTTACTAAGAAAATAGTTATGTTAATAGTTTGATTTTTAAAACGTACCGTTCCCTTAAAATCCTGATTTCTGAGGTGCCATCTTCAGGAAGCCCTCCCGACCATGAATGTGCTCGTCGCATTCTACCTGAGTCGGGAAAAGAGCATCGCCCGCCCCACGTGGCCGCCAAGTCTGCCGCATGCGTCGACGATTTTACCAACTTACTATCGAAGACTATTGTGTCTGTTGACGACATTGTTGCATCAACACTATTAGAATTACTATCAAAGCTAGTCCTCACTTCACCCCGATTTATTCCTGGCAATTGTGTAGCGTTCTCATGTTTGTCACAGTTGTTCATTATGTCTTAGTCTTAAATAACGTTATACTTTATTATAATACAGTTCGCTTCTTCGATAATAATATATATAAAAAAAAAACTATATATATTACGCTTATCGGCGTGTATATACGCCGAGTGCCGGATCCCGACTGCTTAATTGTATATTGAAGCATCTACCTCCCATATCAATAATTATCCTTCATATCTTATCGGGTAGTAAATAAAAACTTCCGAGTGAATATCGGCACTTAATTTTTTCGAGTGACTTGATTGCGAATATTTTTAGAATGTGTAGACGATCACAAAAAACTATCGTTCTAAACATTTATTTATATATGAAACCATAGAAATGTTAAATTGTCATATTTATAACAAAAGATTTAGCTTTTATACTAGTGCCATTGAAGAATTAAGGCTTCTTCACTATCTCTACCTCGTGAATAGGTTATATCTACCATGTGCTCCTTTTTTATTTTTCAACATTCCGGTACACAACTACGCCCATTTAAATGTAGTATGATATTATTTGGTACTGACGTAACGAACATTCCCTTTTATTATCGTTTTTCTTATTAAACGCAATTACGATAGATTGTGCGAACTGACGTAGTACCAAATAAAAAAAGATAAACATAAGATCATGTTCTATATGGTACTATTTCTAATAATATGATCGATTATTAAGTCGGTGTTCGCGATTGTGAAGGGAGAAATTTAATATAAGTGATATTATTGCTTACGATGCGATGTTTTAATTGTCTTCATGACCCAATGGCTAAGCGCTTCACTTGTAATACAAAGATCCTAAGATCTTTTCGAGCCTGTGCGACATGCCACCCACCACCTGCCAACCAACCATCCACCCTTATATTGTAAATAACCGCTATATTAGCTTTGCTGTGTTCCGACTATTAATAGGCGAGTGCCTGAATAATCTTAGCGAGTTACGCTTCTCCATCCACGACCTCATTTTCACTAAACTCCGTATAAAAAAATGCACATTGAATTTCTCAAAATACAAAGCACATAGCAGCTCTTCGCAGGATTCCCGGAACATGGTCATTAGAAGGCTTTGTGGATTCACGATATAAATAAAATACAGTTTCAATGAAAGATAAACACATTTATTTTAAACTATTCAAAGTTTTCATTTGTGAACTTATAGCTAATATTTCAACAACTGCATATAACGGCGAAGCTGTAATAAATGCAAACAATTTTATATTTGAAGCATTCATCATTATCATAATTTTAAGCGATGGACGTCCACCGCTGGACATGTCTCATGTAATATGTGCCACAAAAACACGGTCTTACGCTTGAAGTAATATATTTAAACTTAATTTTGGTTCAGTCAAGTTTATAGAAAAAATGTTTACTACCAGTATTATCTAAACTAAATATGGTCAGACGATAACATAAGTTACACATACGTGCATGTATCTGTAATTATTATTTGTGTTCGTTCGTTCGTTCGTATGTACAAACAACGTTCAGTATATCTCATGCTCAGTGACAATCGAACGTAATCATATTCGATTAGTATTTTATTATAGAGGACATATAATGTAAATAATTATACCTTAAATATTACAATAAATATAATATAAACAGCAATTAAATGCATGAAAGTATTTAAAAAAATCTCAACAAAATCGTTAATAAAGCGTTGCCTGAACTCAATGAGTTGTAATTAGTCCAATTCGTCAGGCTTTTAATAAGTTATGTCGGATATCGGTACGAGCCGATTATGTCTGACTAGACATGATATTTTTTATTTCTTTTATTAAAATATACATTGTGATATACATTTTCTACGTTTAAAATTATTCACGATGTTATTCTAAACGACTTTCGACAAACAAATGTTCAGTTCATTATTGAATCTGATGGTTAGATAAAACGCTAGTTAAGGTGATATACACTGCACTGTGCTCGTCTCCTTCACACAAGGTGTTACATCTCATTATCCAAAAACTTACTCTAGCTTAACACCCTCTAAACTAGATTACAGTAATAAATGAATCCTAGTTTGGCGGTAGAATTAGGTCGTAGACCGCCTAGGCAGGTACCACCGCAGCGCCTCTTTTTGCCGCTAAACAATAGTATGCGAACATTACTGTATTCCAGTTTGAACGGCGTTATAGTTAGTGAAATTACTAAGGTAACGAGACCTAAATTCTTATGTCTCAAGGTTATAACATCCTAACTAGTGCCGTTGTTTTAGGTAGAATATTCACTTACCATTAAGTGAATATCTCGCTTGTCTCGTAGCTTCGTAGAATAAAAAAAGGAGTTGAGATAGTATGAGAAAGCTATACAAAATTATCAGTAGACGTTATAGGTTTTGTTTCATATATTTAACAGTCTTTAGCAAGTTATTTTATCATAACCTAAGCTGTGCCAATTCCTGTAGCAGCGCTTGTTCGTTGTCTATCTTAGCGAGTTGGTTCAGCTCGAGTGGTTTGCCGGCCGCTTTTTGCTGCTTCAGTTTCTCGATGTCGCTTAATTTCTGCAATGACAAATAAATTTACTAAACTTTCGACCAAAAGACTTATTTAATAATTAGGATATAGTAGACCTATCATTAGTATTCTCAGGTTCGAATTGTAATTTATAAAATAACAAAATCGCCTATAGTTTTCAAATAAATATTATAAACAACCCTATCAATGTTTCCAAATTTGGATTTTTTCCCTATAACGAAACAATCAAGACTTAACCACCACGTTACCAAGGGTCAGTTTGCAGAGACGACGTTGCTTTCTTGGAAAACATATATGTACCCTTAAGATGTTTTCCTTCACCGGAAGCTCAAGCTCAACGGGGATCCATGCTGTACCTCTTCGTAATACAAAGCGCGAGTTTTTGTAAACAGCATTTCAACCGATAGTTTTTGTAAAGCTTTTGTTGTAAAAATTACAAAGATTTTTACACTTACTTTATTTAAGTTTTTAATCTTCTTGTCTTTCTCAGGATCTCCCGTTGACACAAAGGGTGCCCGGTTGGTAGAGAGGGCGGAAGGTGGTGTAGGCGATGTATCGCCCGTGGCGCGCTCCTCAGCCTTGCGCGCCTTGCGAGCTTCACGTTTCTCCTTCTGCTTGATTGCTTGCTTGGATGGCGCCGCTGCGTATTATTTACGTATTAATTTGATTTCATCTATATTTACGACTATTCCTTACCATATTGTATAGTTGTTCTGAATAGTTAATAAGATAAAAAAAAATGCAATGTTTAATTGCATAATTTGCACAAAAAAAAAATAATAAATTGCTTTAAACCTCTTAAAAAAGTTTCCAGGTACTTATACATATTAATCTCTAGTAGGTCTCGGTTTTTTCGAGGATTCATTGATTTGTTACTATGGATGAGTAATAGTTCTTTAACGGTATAAAGCATTAAATCAAAATATATAATTCCATAATAAAAAGTAAGTAATGATCATAATTATATTAAATTTTTACTTCTTTTACCTTTTTTTATTCAACGAAGCACGAAAAATGTATACGACTATTAAATAACGTAGTGTATGAAAACACATGTACTTAGATATTAAAAAACCTACTGAGAACCTTAGGCCAGTTTAGTTTTTAACATTAAATTCGTTTTATGCTCAACGTTACAAGATATTAAATGATAACGAGACCTTGCACAGTAAAGCGCGCTCGCCCAGTGTACTCTGGCTCGTATGTTTACAACCGGATACATAGAAATACTAAATGTTCAGTAAATTGCAATACCGTTAACGTCTTGGCCAGGACGATGAGGCTTTTCGTGTTCATGTAACGTGAAGGTGGAAGGTTTATTCCTAGCACCGGGAGGCCGATATGCAGCTACTGGTTTTGCAGTGGCGACCTCTATGCCCTTCGGCATTGATTTTGACAACTCGCTTTTGGGGAACGATCCCGTTTGCCAAGTGATTGATAGAAGATTCTCCTTTTCTTCGCAAATCCGTTTGTGCATGAGTACGCCGGTGTAATGCCATAATTTGTATCTGAAAGGAAATAATATTTTTTTTTATGTTTATTTCAGTTAAATTTGGTAAGCGGGTAAGATGAAGTAGTAATGAAACGACATCATAGCGCGAAGATGAGTCAGCCGGTAGAGCAGGAAGATCCTTGAGTAGTGACCAACCACGTATTGGGGAGCGCAGTGATGAACCTCACGATCTAATAAAGATCGTAGTGTCGTTGAATAAACCTGGTAACGAACCGGTCACGTTAGAAATGGATTGGTGAGGCATGGAGGATGTTCAATAGGCTGAAATGTTGAGGAGAGGCATCTCAATGCCAAGAAACAGGTGCGGCGAACGTATTTTCGTAAATAGTCCGGGAGTTTAGCCATTCGGTTAAATCCAAGTAAATCGAAAACTACTTTCTTTTATGTATATATCGTCATCATCATCAGCTGATAGACGTACACTGCTGGACATAGCCGCCCCAAAGATCTCCATAACTACACTTATAACTCTAAGGCTATTTAAAATGTGCTCTTGAATAACTTTGGAGACTATTTAGTGTTTGTCGAACTATTGTCGAGTATGGATGCAAAAAATATATACTACAATCTGTATTCTAGATTATAATTGTATTCATATAAATAAGTGATAGTTTACAGATTTTAAGTTTCATTTTTATAATAATACTTTTACTCATGACTATAAAATCTGAGAATTATTTACTAATGATGGATAGGAGGCAGTAGACATAATCATAAATATTTGATTTCTAATAAATACCCATTCCCCACGATAAGACGTGGGTAAGTAGTAGCTGTGATGAAAGTTTCTCCTCGGGGATCCCATTGCAAGCTTGTGGTGTCAGGTGCGGAGCATGCTCCTAATTTCTTGTATCCACGTAGATCCCAAACTTCTATGTGACCTGTTGCAATGTTACCGAAACCCCCTAAAAGAACTAGTGCTTCGGAATTAAGGAGTCATATTCAAAAAATTTTATTGCCCTTTTGCTTAATGATGAGATGAACTAAACATTTACCATGTCAATTTTGGATTATATACCCTATAGCATATTGTGCTGGTCACCTTGAGATATAAAGTGCTAAACATCCGTTATCCTAGTAATTACACAGCATCCTTTAATCCAAAATTTAGTAATGTTTGCAAACATAATTGTTAGGCAGTAGTACCAGCTTATATCCATATTAAAAACTTCATAATTTAACACAATATTTTGTTTGATTCACTTCCTATATCTTATCAAGTTAAAAAAATGTTCATTGTTTTATTTTTTTCAGAAAAACTCAGTAACTTTGAAAAGGATATTGTTTCCTTCAGGTGGAAAATAAATAGCATTCCAAGCGCCAGTGCCAAATTCATACAGTGGCTCACATTTGGCATTGAAGAGTGTAGCTTTTGCCGGAGCATGGCCATACACTGCCACCCACTCATTCCAATTTCCAGGATTCCAAGCTAAGGCATGAATTGGTCCTTCTTTACCTATAATATATTAGTTAAAAATAGCACAATATATCAGTATGCATTAACTTTTACCAAAATTTTATTTTTAGTTATTTATGTTTTTTTGCAGTTCTACAATGTCGACAAAATAAGGCATATATATTATGAAATTAACTAAATACCTAATAAATAGACTTACTGAATGTTACGTTTCCAGCACTGCCTCTAACATCACCATATGACAGTGTTTGCTTTCCATAATATGAACCTCCAGTTTTATCCACCTGAGATAAAATTACAAATCATTATTAACCAAAAATTATATTTAAAATAAACAATACTAACCAATATGACCAATTGAATTCAAGTTAAACTTGTTTAAACCATAGTAAAAAGATTATGGTGTAGATTCCGATCACAATATATTATAAACTTACATCAGTTTGGGTCATAGTAAAGACATTTGTACCACGTCTATTCCAGTAAAAAGTTGCCTTATCAGCTTGAAATGATGATCGACTTATAACAGCTTGGTTAATTTCGAAATTAGGATATTTGAACACACGCCAAAAAGATGGCTGACCAGCTTTACCTAAAATTAAATAAAATATGAAGACATTACACAATGCTGGAACAGTTTATATAATGTATAAAAAGATTCTTTAATATAGTAAATCATAACAATATATTAAATAAAAAGGCAATTAGAATATTAAATATTTATAATACATAATTTATTTTTATATTACCTTGTTTTTTTCTATTTAACTCTTTCTTTTCCTATTTCTTAATGTTATAATAAATATATTTATTGTTGCAAACCACTAAAGTATACTGGCAGAGAATGTCATTAAACCTTAGATATGTTTAAAGTTTTGAATAAAATAAATAAATTACAACAGAAGTACAAACCCATTGTGAAAATAGAGAAATAATATGTAGGTGCAGAACTTGGCGATAAACTAAAGCATTTTAGTTTCTCTGCTTGAATTTGTTGAGTCTTTCTTTCAAAATTTGTATCTTCATAAATATGTACTTTTCCTAAAAGTTGTATTGCAAATAACTTCTCATCACATGACCAATGTGGTTCCCTGCATAAAAGTATGAGTTGAATTTATTAATAACCATAACCAAACTTGAAAATTTGATCACATGATTCTAAAAAGAAATGTTTAAATTCTTATTATAACAAGTACTAAATAAAAAAAAAAATTAAAAACTAAATATTTTTATAACAAACCCATATTGGTTAGTATAATTTAAATACTGACCATCCAGCTTGATGTTTTTGTACAAATGTGCCAACTTTTTCACCATTTAATGACTTATATATGTGTAAGTTAGGTTTACCCTGAAAGAAAACCTACATATATTTTACAATAAAAGAAAAATAGACAACACACATAGGTATGCATACTCAACAAATATAAGCAATAATTACATTCCAAAAAAAACTACCTGTGGATCATCTTTAGTCGTCATAAACATCTCCCAAACAATGAAATAATTATCCAAAGGAGAAAAAAACATATCTTTGATGTTGCCATTGATTGTTGCAGCAAGTGACCAGTCAGCACATTTAATAATCTCTGCACTGGGAATAACATGATCTAACATTAATAAGGTACATACTTTAAACCGTTTAGTCTCTTGTCTTTTTATTGAAATTCAATGAATTTTAGCATTTGTTCTCACACAATAATTATAAATAAATAACAATGTAAAATATAAAGGATTTCTTATAAAGGTAGTATGAATAATCTGTCACAACTGTTTTATTTTAGCATATATATAGGGGATAAAGATAATTGATCAAATTTTATTACTAACAATTTATCAGTTCTATAAGCAAGATAGTTTCCTTTGGGGCTATAAATTATACTGCGAATATTCCGTGTACTCTCATCTCTAATAACTTTTTCAGTATATGGTTCTGCACAATCAACTAAGAAAAGACTCTTGTTTGTCAGACCTGGAAGCAACATGATATTTTATGTTTTATTTTTAATTGATCATTAACTAAAATGCGACGCCTTTCACATGTACCTGTAATATATGGTGACACACTCATTTTGCCTAATAAATTAAAAAAATATATTATTTCATTAAGAAATTGGTATTTTTAATAAATACATACTACACAGCTAATGTGTAAATTCCACGTGTTTAAAGTTTTATACTTTGAGTTTTAACAGCTGTCAAATATAGTTATGTCAACATGGCATCTATCAAATACCAATATTTGTGATGGTTAACGTGTAGAAAAACAACAACGATGTTAGATATATCGAGGTTCATTATATGAATTATTGTGCTTTATGTGTTACACTTTGATAATATCGTCAAAAAGTCAGCAAGGTACAGGAAAACGGTGTATAACGAGTATCAATCTAAATTACTACATATAGAGGCTATAATATAGATTCGCAATGTTCCATTCATTAATACATCTTATTGAAGAATAATCTCCAATTATTAGATTAATTGTAAGTTGATTTAATAAATTCCAGGCGTCTTTAGTCATATAATCCGTCCACTAAGCGGAAATCGATCTATTTATTCGACCTATTTCAATTTTTAACGTCAATCTGTTGATGAATGTTTATAAAATTTATTATTTCTAAAGCTTGTATTTTCTTTATAGCCTCGTACTGTGGATGTTATAATTCATATCTCAATGATTATACCAAAAAAATTTTTTACTTGTAATTGATTTTCGTTATTTCTTCTGTATATAATTTTTATTTTCTATACATTTGATTATTTTTATTAATATTTTTATGTTATAATTTATAATTTAAAAATAATTACTATTTATAGTAATTTTATCTGTGTTAATTTTACAATATGGCGTCTTAAGTTTATTTTGAGTTCGCCAAATTTACTTCAGATTCAAATAGATTTAAGGTAGTTATTCATTAATGACTTTTCATTAAGAATAATAAGTATCAATGTTTAGTACAAAAAAGCAGCTACAAAAGCGTACTCCAGAAAATGGTACGGATCGAGAGAATTATTTATCGTTATTAGTGGATGAATACATTAACTCATCTTCTTCGGGTAAGCATTTGTTATTATTCTCTTTGTATGTAAGGACAATATCAATAGGTAAAGACCTCTTTATTGAAATTAACTTTTAACATCTTTTTTTAAAAGAATCGCTGGGAGCCACTGGATTCAAACAGCGCAAGACCGTGCTTTGTGGAACACATTACAAGAGACCTATGTCCAGCAGTGGACGTCCATCGATTGCAGTGATGATCAACATTTTCTAGTCATATTACTCATTTAATATTTGGATTCATGTTCATAACTCAGTGTTATTTTTCGTGTACTCAATCCAGTAAAATGTATTAAATTTCCAGTGAGCTAAAGTTTATACAAAGCAGTATTAAGCGTTGAAATCGTGATTAACCTGAACTTGTTATACAATGTCATTGATGCCTATATATTAGGTTTATGGTGTTAACTAATACCTAAGTCGTATTTAAAGCAATTGGTTTGTTCAAAAACATGATCAATAAATAGGAATTCCTTTTACAGGATTTCATATTAAACAAAAATATTTTGCAACTTTATTATTGATTCTATTTAGGTACCCCTATTGTCTACTTTTACACTAATTTTGTACCATAGTTATGATGGTCAGGCAATCTGTGTACACTTTATATAAAAAAATGACAAAATATTTGTTCTTTTTCAGATGCTAAGTGTCAAGTTTTAGCTAATTTGGCAAATTTTGCTTATGATCCTATAAACTATGGCTTCATACGGGATGTAGGGGTTCTTGATGTTTTCCTGTATGTTATGAAACATGAATCTGACAGCAAATTGCTTAATTTTGCCTGTGCTGGTGTGTGTAATCTATGTCCAGGTAAGTTGTAAGTATGAGAAAGAGTCTACAGCTTATTGTAACATATATGTCATGGAATATTGTCATACTTTTTCTTCTTGATTTTAGAGTAGTTTGGTAAAGCAAGACTGGTAAATCACATAGAGACTTGAAAAATGATAAAAGTCTATGATATAATGTTTAAGAAAATAATGAAATACTAAAAAAAGTACAATTTGCTCTAAACCTTAGAAGTTATTTGCTTTTGTTTGCTTTGAAAATAATTATACAATAATATAAAAATAAATTGTCATTTAGTAGTGTTATTTCATGTTATTATTAAGAAAACCTTTAAGAGATGGTGAATACAATTGAGAGTTAATAAATAAAATCATTAACAGCACCGTAAAAGTATGCAATGATCTTTTATAATTTACTATCTGAAAAATGTATCAATAGGCCTTATTAAGAATTATAGCTGTCTATATGCTATGATTTTAAGAAAATATCAAATGATTATAATGATAGATCTTTAGATATAGTTACATATATTTGAATAATGTTTACTGTTATGTTTCAGATACATTGAACACTGAGTATATTTTAAATTATGGGATATTAGACCTACTGCCTCACATGCTGAATAATGAAGAAGATGATGTAGTAATTTCCACATTAACTATTCTCATCCAATTACAGAACACTTTGAAAAAACCAGGCTTATTTAAGACTGACATAAAACAAAAAGTAGAAAAGTTTCAAACAAGTGAAAACAAAGTAATTGCAAATTTATCAACAATTTTTATTCAAGATGCCTCACAATGAAAAGTAAATATTTAATTAAATGTAAAGAACCATTAGGCATTTAAAAAAATCTAGATACTACTTTTACAAAAAGAAAAGAAAATAGACAAAATGTTGTCTAACAGGTTTCCATATATAGCAATGAATAATAAAAATTATCAGAAGATTTGCAAAATTCACACATCAACATTTAACAGTGTATCATTTAAACCTGGTGATAAAATAAGAATTCAAAAAACTCTTACGCAGAAAGATTTGGATACCTTTTCAAACCTTACTAGTGATCATAACTATCTTCACAAAAATAATGGCAATAAAAGGCCAATTGTGCATGGTGCATTATTGAATGGTCTTGTTGCTGGACTTATAGGCACTCATTTACCCGGACCAGGTACAATCCTAGTGTCGCAAACCATGAAGTTTCCTAACAAATGTTTTGTTGGTGAGAAATTGACTATAAGTGTTGAATTAGTTGATGTGAGAAAAATTTTGAAAGTAAAATTTTTTTGTGTAGTCGAAGAGGAAAAAAAGGTTGTGTTTGAGGGTGAGGCTAAGTTGATGTTAGCCAAAGACTTAAGTTAGATATAAGTTAATACATTATTTATAACATTTTGTAATATTTTTTTTTACATACTAATTGTAAATATCGATATTGAATTGGAAGTGTACTCACGGTGTGTCTATTAACGGAGTGCCAATAAAATTAACCTGCAAATAAAGACTTGTTTCAGTAATCAATTTTTAAATTTGTTTTGTTTTATTTTATCATTAGATTTTAATTCCAAAGTGAGAGTAATTTTTTTTTACTATATGAAACTGTGAGTCAATAAATTAAGACTGATAAAATTTTCTGATATTTGTTTAAATGCAAATTTAATGTAGACCTTAATAATGTTTTAATTTGTAATAATTTTTAAGCCAGTTTTGCCTCAAATGCTAGTTATAAATATAAAATTTAAGAAGTTGTGTTGGCTATAATTTTTTAAATTATACAATACAAAAATGGAGGAGAAATATTAATTTTAAATATGTAATAAATTAACATAGCATTATTAACTTCTATTAAGTACAAACATTTTTAATAGTCTAAGACGATACACCTTTTATACTTGGTGAAGAGTACAACTCGTAGCCATTGCAATGTTTTTAGAAATCAATTATTTTAAGAACACTGATAACTTTTTTGTTTACAAGCAGTATTAATTAATGATTTTTAATGGATCAATATATAAAATGTGTTATTATTTTTAAGAAAGTTAGACTTGTTTCCAAAATTTATTATTTAGTTCATAATTAAATTATTTTGTTCATAGTGAAAAGGTACTTGTTTTATCAAAATAATATATATAGATGATTTCTGTCATGTGATGTTTATTATGATTTATAAAATATCATATATTTCGGTCTTTGTCATTATAGTTAATAGAATTATTAAATTAATGAAACAGGATTTTTATTGTTTTTTACTATATTAATACCTCCTTGATTGTGAAATTAAGAACTGATATTTCTGTTACTACAGTGCAATATGTTGAGAAAAAGCATGATTGAAAAAAGGATATGTATTATTTCAATAAACTATTACTTTAGAATACCGTCTTCCTCAATATTTTTAATATATTTTCCTTTACAAATAAGTAATTTTTTTAAGAGTGGATATTTTAATTTTGTCATTGAAACTAAGAGTAAAAAACATTTCGTTTCCTACTTAATAGCCGTGTCCTGGTCACGCACGGTGAAGTTAAACGGAACCAGTTGGGCTGGTTGGTGGTGTAGAGTTGGTCCTAGGTAACTGCACCGGGTCAGCTCGATGATCCCTCGTCGAATGTGTGCGAAGCCTTCCCGTCGCCTCGCCGTGAACCGACGAAGAATTTATTGTGATGGTATGCGTAGGCTTTTCGCTCCATATAAAATAAAAAAAGAGCCTATGCTAGTGAAAGAAATACTGTAATAACGTGATGCCACGTGACAAGCGTGTTCAAAGTAGCCGTGACGGTTGACTTTTAAAATACTTTATATACGCTAAGTAATTGTTACTTTTTTCTATGGCACGAATGTGGCTAACAGGCATACGGCTTGCCTGATGGTAAGCAATTACCATAGCCTATAGACGCCTGTACAACCGAAGGCAGCACTAGCGCCTATTGCTAACTTCGGCTGCCAATCTCATCACGCCCACGCTAAAAAGGACTTCATTTTGTTATTCTTTGGGAAAACCTCGACAGAGATTGTTATTGGGATTGTTTTTTATTGTTATAAACATTAAAAATACTTTTTTTAATTAAAGTTGTAAAAGAATGCATGATGGTAAAAATCGTTGCCTTTGTGCTGGCTTCGACAGACGTGGAGATCTTCTGGAGGTCTGTATGCGGAAGTAGACAACTATCGGCTGAATATGATAAATCAGTAAGTACATTAAGCGATTCAAGTAAAGTATTGCATTATATCAAAATAATTAACCAGGATATGTTGTATTCCCGAACCATATCTACAGAATTTATTTATATTTACAACTTTCATTTAAAAATAAATCAATTGCCCTATTACCTCACACATTTGCTTGGCTAATTAAAAGTAATGTAATGATCAAAAACAATAATAAACATTTTTTAAATAACGCAGCTTTATACGAGCTGGATATCCCCTTGTAAGTGATATCTTTATCCGTATTATTATTTTAATTTATTGATTATCAAGCACAGTTGGCCGATAGAAAAGAAATTGAAAGCTTAGATTGTTTTGGAATCGTCCCCTGTTAGTTTTTTCGACTCATCAACTAAGTGGCTGTTGGCAATTTTTTACTTGTCTTTCACGCGGAGTCATAGTTATGATTTCGTAGTTAAGATTTTCCATCTGAAATGTCCTTTAAACCAGAGCATAATAATAGGAACGTTATTTAATTGGCGGATGGGCTTAGTAACCGTGGACCGACAAACGGTGAAGCGAAGTGGAACCCAACCGGCCGGCCCGTGCCGATCGGCCGACCGAAGCGGCAGCTCCAGGTTCGAGCACCGGTTGGATAACTGGAACTCACCGGAGCGGCCGTGAGCCGCAGGGGCGGCTTTATGCTGCCCTTTGCGGCCGGCTGCAGGGGCGGTTCCAAACTGCCCTCTGCAGCTGAGGTGCGGTCGCGGAGGGAGTACCCTCTGCGACCAAACGGTGTCGCACCGTGGATGCGGCAGCGGTGGGGCCGCGGGGTAAGAGGAGTGTCGGTATTGCAATGCGCCGTTCTCCCTATCCTCCGCGGCCGTTAATGGGTAGCGGCGGGCCCAATATCTCTCCGCCGCAGGGAGCCGGGAGAAGTTTTCTCCCGTGGCTCTTATGGCCTCTGGACGGCTGCAAGAGGTCGAGGAGGGGGTGCGCTGTATGATCCGGCGTGCCCTGGAAAGGGAGGGTTCATCCTTCCCGAGGTGGGGCTGCGAAAGCGACTAGCGCTGGCAGGGTCGCGGTTGCGAGCGAAAGTGTTCCCGTGACCCTGCCATCAGTCGATGAGGTGGCACATCGTGGGGGTCCACAAAGTCCGACATAACCTGCCTTGCCCCCGCTAGGACGAGTATGCGTAGGCATTTACCCCACGTAAAAAAAAACTCACTCACTAATTTTCTCACGATTAAGACTGGAAGATAGATGAGAAGAGATTCAAAGCCATTTTTTCCCTGTTGGTTACCCTGTTTTCTTTGCTTGTCCAATATTTAAAAATTACTGATTACCAAATTAGTGATATTAAATGTAATATGTAGTAAAAATATATTACTATAATACGTTTTTAATTAAATGAATAAATATTTTACTTGAAATTGTAGGCCTTTTTAAAACATATAGTTAAATTTTAGATTGATAAAATTATGATGAAAAAAATTTTTTAATTTAGGAAAACAATGGTCAATTTACTTTGTGTGATTTTGGACGAAATAAATTGATGAAGAGATTATTATTAATGTTTTTAACGTTTATTTATTAAAAATACAGCTGAAAATAGTGTCTAAATCTTACATTACGATCAAAGGGCTTGACTATCCCAATACTGCAATGCGGCTGCATTGACTGCGGGCTGGCGGATATTATACCTCGCTATGCAAATTCGTCATAGATTTTTCACGAGGAACGGTCAATTTAATGCTCATTTGATGAAATTTAAAACACTGAGAGTACATTCTCTTAATTTTTTTTGAGAAGACAGTGACGTCTGGTTGATGTCTCTAACAAATATTTCTTTATTTTTTAATTGGCTTCAGAGTTGTAGGCGATGGAAAGACAGAGTAAACATCGGTTGTTTATTAAAAAGATTAATTTTATCCAAATGGAATAATACTCTATAAAACAAAACACGAACGTAATACGTGCAGATAAATAAAGGATAAAGGGTAGCCAAGGCTAGATCAGCTTGATTGAATCAATCGAGTTACTAGAATCTTCGTAATGGACGGGGATTGCACCCAACGAGTGCCTATGAACACTTCATTTAAATGAAATAATGTGCAATGATACATCTGTCATTGCAGCCTGGTATATTTTATTGCAGTTAGGATACATTTTATTTTATTGCAGTTAGATGTCTGAAGTGTAGGAAAAAAAGTCTTTACGAAACTGAATCAAAAGCGATAGAAAGGTTCAGACAATAATGAAATTAGGACAAAGTATATTAAATAGTTTTTAAAATAATACATTTTAAAACAAAAAACCATCTTTAAGGTTTTATCTAGGCCCATCGCCAAGTTTCAGCATTCTTAATGAAGAGTAACGTGACTTGGCAACATTGTAGAGGAACTGGCTTTTCAGCCTCGCTGGTTTTCTAAAGTACGTACTGAAAAACTATACAAAATTTAAAAAATGCACTGATAATAAAAAGGCATTTTATGATTGTGTTTTAAACGCAGGACCCTACCTCTTTTTCTTTTTTTTGGTTAGGGTATGAAAATAAAATAAATTATCTCTATCTAGTGTCGCTTCAATTCTTTTAGTTAAAATTTGTGGATAACAAGAAATCATCTAAAACACTACTTATTATCTTGTTCTGCCATTTTATGTGAGAAAATTTTCCTTCTTGCCCTATTGTTAATTAAAACACATAGACTCCATAACATACGTGACAATTGCACTGCCTTTCTTAGAATGATCTTCTTTCGGATAGAAGTCATGACTTACTCAGTCAAGATCAACACGATTTAGAGATAAGATAAGAAAAATAACGTATTAATGATTCGTTTATTATTTATTGTATTCGCGATCTTCCTCATATCACAATTGCGATCACGTACAAACATTCTCAATAGTATAGAATGAACTCACGTTCAAAAGAAAAATTCGTTGAGTAAGCAGTATTTACCACGAGAAATATCCACTTGCTACCATATATATTGTAACTTGAAGATTAAAAGTTCATTATGTGATAAGGCTTCTCTGCAATTTGAATACAGATTTTTGTGTAATAGTTTAGTTGTCAATATACCTAAAGTAAGTATAAGAAACTCTTTTTTATGAAGAACGTTTGTTTATATACTTGGCGAAACGTTAATTTATTTATAGATATTTTTTTAATGCTATTTATCATTATTTAATTTTTCAAGATCTTAAGTGACATATAGGCTATAAATGGTGAAGCTTACTCTCTCAAAATATTCTGACTCTTATAAAATACCTACCGAAATACAGCAATGCTGTTGTTAAGGTATATCAACATTAGGTGGTAGCTAGTCACGCGGTTTCAGAGTAACCCAGCCATCTACCAATATTCCCAATATATGGCTCCAGAACGGAACCAGATACCACCGTCTTATAAAACTTGTTTGCTCGTATCACGGAAGCAGTTAAAAAACTATATTTAAGAGCCTATGCAACGAATCAACTGCACGAGCAGGTTAACCACTTTTTTAAGATATTTAAACAGAAGTATATTTTGCACAATGCTTTGAATTAAGGGAATTGGAGATGATTATTAACAATCGTCAGTCACGGATTTGATCGAGCAATCATTGATTAGTACTAATAACATCAATTTTTAGATACTTGGTGTTCATGGGTAATAGTATTTTTAGTCTGTTTTCTCTAGTAAATAGTACAGTTGAATATGGTAAGGTTGAGTGCTAGTTTATTAGCGAATGTTCTTATGCTGTTTAGAATTGCTAGGTTTTCTGGTCAGGATATTAAATATAATGAGAACACACTCTTAACAAAGTATTTATATAAATAAACAGAATATTACTCAATTATTTATATAATTTTCCTTGTTGAAGGTAATATTTGTAATCATGGTAAACCTAAGACCGCTGTTGCTTGTGGTGATATGCTTAGCAGCTTCGAGCGCGGCATGGCGGAAATTGAAGCGTGATCAGGAGGAAAGCCTGAAAACAATTGAGGACCAATATGACGACGAGCTCGGTGAGGTAAACAAGTTTCTCATTAAATGCTTAGTTAAGTATGGTGCACGGTCAATCACAACAAAGTCGTCTTTAACAAAGTTAATGAGGATAATTTTCAATTATCGGGCTAGAAACTCCACGGAGTATTCATTTTTCTTTCATGTTAAGGTATTTGACTTTTTTAAAAAATTTACATTTTAAGAAAAAGAAGAAGATGGAACCTTGTATTGATTTAATGATATTTTTATGATTCGACCAAAGAAGAGTTACGATGATATGAGGTTATATCACGTGTCTGCGTCTGTATATCAGAGTGGCCAAACCAATAAATCTTTTCTGGAATAGTTTTTTTTGTATTTAGCTGTAGTGCAAATAGAGGCTGTACAGTGCTTTAAAGATTGACAGTTGTTTATGTGTATTTATATTTATGGTTATGTTTGACATTATGCTTGCGTAAGAAATTTGTTTATATTGGGAGTGATTTAATTAATTTTCATATTAATAAAATAAGCATACCGCGCATAACTTATGTAAGAGACGTTCTTAGTTTGCATAATTTTCAGATTGAGCCGTGTCAGTGTGGCGTGTTCATGTCGCAGCAGGTGGGCATCAGAGAGGGGCGGCGGGGACGCCCGCGTGGCCCGCCCCAAGGAGAACCCGTGGTGACGTATGATACCGACTCGCCAAGCCTGCCCTGCGGCGCAGGTGGATTCAAGCATTGCATTAGCAAGTGCCTTGATGTGGTAAATTTGTTTTTTCTTTACTGTCGTGGGTTAACACTTAAAATGTTTAAGGTTGTGATGAAGCGTGCTTGCGAAGTCCACTATCATTTAAATGATAAAAATGTTATAACGGCAGTATATTGGCCTTAAGATAGAGGTAGCTAGCTGCCCTAAGTATTACCGTCATCCAAACCTCCCTTATAATTATAGCTCCGGAAACGAACTAGGTACCTCCATCTCACAAGGCAAGCGGATAACCGTTGCGTTGTTAATGCACTTAAATGTACGTCTAACGAAAAGTAGCTATTTTGTTATACTGGTAGATTAATATCATGGGGGCGATAGCGAAATAGATATGACCGAAAAAATCCATATCACTACTATATACTAACGAACCAGAGACTATGGAAAAAAAAGATGCTCCTGCGGCAAGGATCCAGTTTGTGCCTATAAATATAGTATAGGAACTTACGAATCTTTGAATATAAATCTTAAATATATTATTAAATGTTATTAAATAAACTTAATGTAGGTAAAACATTGTTATAAGAGTTTTTTAAACACTTAATTATTCTGTATTGGTATTAGTTAATTAATAAAGAAGCTTCTGAAATCGAACAATGGCAAAAGATTTGAGCCAAAATAAATCTCAGTTTTTATTGATAGATTATTTACCTATATAATATATGTGCGTATATCTTAGCAAGTGTGAATTTTTTGTATTTTTAATGCAGTATTGCAGGAAATTTTATGTAAAGCTTATTAATTTATACGACGGCTTGCATATTTAAAGACGCTAAAACTTTATTTTACAAGAGATAACGACGATAATTGATATAATATTTTATTTTTTTCATAAAATCCCTTTGATATTTAAAAAATAATAAAATGTACAATTTATATTGTTCAGCAATAAATTTACAATTTCTGATTTTTTAGCTTCAAGGTTAAAAAAATATGCAGGAATGAATACGTTTATATAATTCTATGCAAATAATTGTCTGTCAATTATCATTATAACTATCATTGTGTTTTTATTTGTTATATTTCTCATATTTTTTTAAATAAGTTTCAATCTCAAGTTTTTTAAATAATCTTTTAACATACATGTTATTGTTTCAGATACTAAAGTATCTACCAAAAGCTGGCCCTGTAATATGTGGTGCGGTAGAACGTGATGTTCATAAAGAGAAGGCATACCTCTTCATAAAGAATTGTGGCGATGATTGGACTCCGACAAATTTTTCAGCTGGTAAGGAATTTTGCTGCAAAGAAGGACAGCATCTAAAGTGTTAAAAACTTTTTTGCTTTTTGTTCAATATGGTAGAGAATCTTCATTAAAAATTGTTATCAAATTGTGTTTTTTGATATACTTGATATTTACTATACTTTAGTATTATGTATATAGACGGCATTAATTTTTTTGTAATTATAACATTATCGTAGGAACCAAATTCTATTTTAAATTAATTGTTTATAATTATATCGGTTTAGAAAATAAAACTACAGATATTTTAACAAAACAACTTTAATAATAGTATCAACAAAATTGTTTTGCGTATTCCCGTCGTCAAAAATATTGATGTATTAAATAGAAACGTTAATTAGTGATAATGGAAACATGGTTAACTAACAAATGTGTATTTAATATTTAAGTTCACTATTTACTATATCATAGTTAATATATTAATGAATATTTAAACTTCATTGACAATGACAAGCTATCACATTAGAAAGTACGTTACTTGACATCACATTAACACAAGAAACATTTTAATTAACATATATATTAGCATTAAGTTATTTATATATTTCTTGTTAATCAGTAATAATTTAAGTTGGAACATGTCCACTGTAATTGTTTATTACTTCATATAAATCATAGGCGCTATTGATATTGTAATGTTGCTTTACAAAATGCAAACATCGGTCGTTATTGTAATAGAATTCTTGTTAAGAAAGTTTTATATATCTTTTTATTTGAGAATTGTTTGTGTAGTTTATCGGTTAGTTATTATATACCTTTATTACAAAATAACAGTAAGCAATGAGTTCAAAAATAAATATATTATAAGAGTATCTTAAAGTTTATTTTCCCAAGTCAAAACAAACATTGGAGTTAATAATCAACGCCGATAAATTCGCGTGGGCGTTAACGGCATTATAATTTATTCTGTTTGTATTTCTCACCCTAAATAATAGATGTCACTGTTCAGTTTATTGAGTATTAATTTATAACTATATTTATATAACAAATATTGATATGCATGGCAAAAAATAATACCAATAGCCTCCTATTCTGAAGATTACACACGTAATTGAAACTTGACAAGAATAAGGCTACGAGGATGAACAACGACCTATTCTCTTGTGTTCCTAAACCCAGAGTTTGTACATATATTTTTGGTTTATATCGATATTGAAAAAAGGAATTATTAATATTACAATACTATAATAGTAGTAGTAATATATACTATGACGTTTCAACAATAATCATTGCACCGAAACCATGTATGTATTTTTACGTATATAAGTTTATATGTATGAATATTGATATAGGTGTTATTCAAGTAATTCTCTTTTCTTTTTTTATACTCCATTTTTCTACTTCGCCTACCACTTCACCTTTCTGTCCTAGGTAAACTTGTAGAAAATTCCTATAGGCATTAAGTTCGCTTACTGTGCTCTAACTTTTAGATGTTTCAATACAGTTATTTTAAGCATTTAATTGAAAAATATCTCAATGGCAATCGTTGTTATTAACTACTTTCCTTACTTTTACGCCACATCACACTGACCTATAACATTTTTTTTTTAATTTCTTACAAATCTGAGGATCGTTATGGTTTAAAATAATAATATACGTACTTTTTAAAAATATATTTTGATTATTTTGAAGCGGTAACTTTGCTTTTTATTATCTCGTAATACTTACAGTAACCCTAAGTACAGATTTTGCTTGAATGATATCGTAAGGATCGTTGCTGTCATTTTACTTATAAAATGAATGAAAGCCAGCATAATTTTTTAAGAAAAATTATGCTGGCTTTTCATTCTTTTTATTGTTAATAACTTAGATACAATGTTATAATAGTAATTCTGTGCTGGTCATTATTATATATATATATAAAATTATATTATGATATATTATGTTATTATGCTAGCTATCTATACTTCCATGACCACTACGCCAGTCCGCACTGTCTACCTGTACCGTATCTCCCCAACGGGTTCCCGCCTTGTTGTGGCGGAGAGTCTTAGTAACCGTGGACCGACACACTGTGATGCGAAGTGGAACCCACCTGGCCACGCCGCGGCGAAGTGCTGGCCGAAGCGGCCGCTCCAGGTTCGAGCACCGGTTGGATAACTGAAGCTCACCGGAGCGGCCGGGGGCTGCAGGGGCGGCTTTATGCTGCCCTTTGCGGCCAGGCTGCAGGGGCGGTTTCAAACTGCCCTCTGCAGCCGACGTGGGGTCACGGAGGGAGTACTCTCTGCAACCAAACAGTGTCGCACCGTGGATGCGCCGGCGGTGGGGCCGCGGGAGAAGAGTGTCGGTATTGCAATGCGCCGTTCTCTCTATCCTCCGCGGCCGTTAACGGATAGCGGTGGCTCCAACATTTCACCGCCGCACGGAACTGGGAGAGGTTTTCTCCCGTGGCACCCATGGCCTCTGGGCTACGGGTTCGATGGAATCTGTTGACGGCGCGATAGCAGAAGGCTGAGGAGGGGGCGCGCTGCATGTTCCAGCGCGTCCTGGAAAGGGAGGGTTCATCTCTCCCTCCCGAGGTGGGGCTGCGAAAGCGGCCAGCGCCGGTGGGGTCGCGGATGGTGCAAAAGCGTTCCCATGACCCTGCCATCAGGCGATGAGTTTGTAGATCGTAGAGGTTTTAGTCGATACAAGTTCGACATAACTCGTCCTTGCCCCTGCGAGGTCGGGTATGCGCAGGCATATCATCCACGTTAAACAAAAAAAAACCTGTACCGTATAATGTTTTAATTATCTAGAAAATGAAGTTAAAATCTTTCATGAATATCTTAATTTTAAATTCATAAACCTATCAAGGCCTTATAATATTTATGAATTTAAAGTTCACCATCCGATCATTTGAATTTCAAGTATCGCAAAAGGTCCTGACGTAATTGAAGTCAACGCACGGACACGGGGACGTTCAAGAAAAATAATGCAACGAATGCAATTGCAAGTTGACAATTTTATTACATCTCCTCGTGTCGCAATATTAACAGAAAAGTGTAGTTACTTTATTTATTATTTTGAGGGTTTCAATTCTTAAATTACAGATTGACATGTCACCCTGTCGTATCTTTTGCTCTAGTCTAACACTTAAACTACAAAAAAAAATTATAATCTAAATTAAATATGTCAAATTCAAGTTATTGTATCGATCAAAGGGACTTATTGTTATTTTTTTAATTAATTAAGCGTCGAGACGAGCGGGACGTTCATCTGGTGGTAAGTGATGCGTCTACCCATAACGTGGTGTTAGTTAGGATGATGTATACTCGCGCCTGAGACGTAAAACGTTGAGTTTCATTACCGCCATAATTACACTAGGTAGAGCGCCCTGCAAACCGGAACACAGTAATGTTTGCACACTACTGTTTATCGGCTGCAATAGGAGCTGCGCCGGTACCTACCTACATGGTCTCCGGCGACAGCGACCTATCACCAGTAAAGTTAGTAGCATTTTATATGTTGTAGAATTTTATTTCCACGAATGGTACCAGCAATTTCTGTAAATGAAATTTGATGATAAATTATAGCTAGGTCGTGAATAAATAATACTCTAACCCACCTTCAATTTTCGGAACTGCATTTATATTGAATAAATTTAATTTAAAATCACTGATAATTATATTATCCAAACGAAAATATTATTTTAAAGAAAAACATCGAAGTAATTTTTCATGGCGTAATAACAACCTATTGGTTAACCTAGTGTTATTGGGCATATCCATATTATTTACTAGGTCACTGTTGCCGAAGACTGTCTAGTTAATAACCTCCGCAGCGCATTTTTTGGACAAATGCAGACTGCAGTGTGCAAACATTACTGTGTTCTAGTTTGAATGGCGCTGTAGCTAGTGTACTTATTAGGGTAACAAGATTTAACAAGGCGACGAGCGCAATGTATTCATGCTAACCAGAGTCACATTGTTATGGACAAACGCATTATCCCTTACCATTCATTAGGTGAATGTCTTGCTCCTTTCATCGCTTCGTCGAATAAATTTAAGTCCACTCAGCAAATTGATGTCGCAACAGTATCAAATACTTACTTTGCTGTTTGATTTTTCGGGCATTTTTTGTGAGTTTCAGAGGGCTAACTTCATATCTAGTTAAATTATAAAAAAAATAAGGATATCTCCATACAGCCATTAAGTGAACTCAGTTAACTTTTCGCATCCATTATAAAATTCACCTACCCTTATCTTGGCTCTCTCGTTATGAAAAAGTCCCGAGTTGGTTTGTATGTATTTCTATTACGTATTACATAAATTTATATTGTACAATGAATTAAATATTAATTTTTAAATTTCTCTTTCCTGACGATTGTACTTTGTAGAACTGTAATCATTTTTATTATAATAATTCTATTACAATCTATCACTTAAATGTTATGATTACAAAGCCACTAGATTATATTATACATGATAATAAAATTATTGTTCTTGAAAGTACTATGCAACTCTGAAATTAATAACAATGTGCCTTTTGCTTATATTAAGTAATGGAAAAAAAAGAAATAATTAAGACACTGATTGCACCGTGTTTGATTTACTTTGTTAAAATGTATAGCGAAAAGGAAAGTTTACCTGATAGTAAGTGTCTGTCCTTAACAATGTGGCGCTAGTTAGGATGTTATAAACTGCACTACACTGTGTTCGTCGCCTCGAGATATAAGATATTGAGTCTCGTTACCCTAGTAATTTCACTAGTTACAGTGCACTTCTAATCAGAACAAAGCAGCAGTGATACCTATTTAGACGGTTTTCGGCAACAGAGACATACCCACAGTAAAATCATAACATGTATTCATAGGTCAGTTTTTTTTAATGTTTTAAGTGAGAGTCGTTAAAAGAAAAGAAGAAAAAAACTATAACAAAAAAATTGTCTTAAAGAAGGTTTTAAAGGTTTACCCCAACGATTTTAATGATGGTTGGGAAATACAAGTATTCATCATTATCATCATTTCAACCGTTGGATGCCCACAGCTGGACATAGGTTTCTTGTAATCTGTTCCATAAAGTACGATATTGCTCTGTTTGAATCCAGTTGCTCTCTGCGATTCTTTTTATTTCTTTTTGTTTTGTAAACAAATATTAAAATGTATAAATATTTTGATGACGTATTAACCAGCGTTAAAGAATGTGTTGTGGACTCTGTGCATCATACACAACCCTTTTGTCTATTGAGGCCAGCAGTGATTTCCGTACGATTCACTTTGCATTGGTGAGCAGATATGCCTTATTCTTATTTATTTTCATACATCTATATTAACATCCAATACCAGGACAATAACGTTGCTATGGAAAAGAATTTCATAGGAAGAAATAAATTTAAACTAATATAAGAATAATTCATTGTGTGTTTTTTAATTATTACAAATACTTTTGCTAGGGTCATTCAGAAAATATATTGCTACAAGTTAAATTTTTTTTTTAAATTGGTACGTTAGAAATATTATTTTCATGACAATAAATGTACTGTGACGTTCTCTAATCTCTTATATCAAAACTTTTTTTAAAATAATAAGTGTTACAACGATTATTTATAATTTAATAGTAATAAATTTACAAAAAATATACTGATTAAGGTAATAAAATTAGGACAAGAGGGAACATAGACCCATTTCAGTTTCGACTATTTTTAGAGCGTACAGTAAGTTGTGTCCTATATTCTCCGTCGCGACAAGGAGTGCCTTATCCGTCGACCCGGTTCAACTCGAATATGGTGTCAATGGAGTTTCCTTATCAAGGACTAGTGTTATACGCATGTAAAGTAAGTGCCTAGATGTCGACGGGTGGACAAGCGGGGTGGGCGGGGAGAGACTGACCCGGATCGCGCAGGGTGAACAACCCCGACACGTGCCACTTTCTAAAAAGAAACGCGCGTCGCCCGCGCATCCTTGCGTGGACGACTGGATCTCTGGCATCACTGGCATCACTGGCATCTCTACTGAGCATTACGAGAATACTTTTGACATGAAAGAAAATTACTTGCGACATACGGACACTTATTCTATCTTTATGTAATAGGCTAATACTTGACTTCAATTTCACATGGTGTCAAAGCGTCAATGGTGACGTGTGTTCGCCCAGAATACTTTGGCTTTCATATGTTCATGGCTGGAACAGAGTAACGCTATTGCGACGGTAGATTTGAAATATGCATTTATTTCCAATCAAACGCCACAACATCCACATGTTCAAAGGTCCACACCTGGAACACGCTATAGAGGCAGTTAAGGCATAAGTTTAGTGTTGAATCTGAATATACTTATGATTTAATAATAGGATTGGTTTATTCAGAAGACGATTTATATCAGCGGAGAAATAAGGTGCGCCTAGCGATATACCGATGACATCACACTCGGAGAACTTATAAAAGCTTAAGCGTGGGAAAACCTATTTATAGGTGCAAAACACTATGCTTGCATCCCACAAATCATAGAAATATAAGTGAAGCTAACGTGAACCGCCTAACCTGGTAAGAATTAAAAAAAATCAGTGATCAATAATTTATATTGGCTTTAAGCCAATATCTAAGTTATAGTAATATAAATAATAACAGTAATCATTATCCATTACCAGCAAATAGAGATTCACTGCTGGACATTGGCTTCTAACGATCACACCAATCGGTCCTCCGCCGAGCTTTACCAGATCGTTGGCATACTACTAAATGTATTTAAACTAATTGAAAAATAATAAACCAAACAGAAATAATAAACAAATAGATTTGTTACGATGAGGTAGTTTAAATTTGCTGTTTTAGTATAAAACGTGCGATGTTCAAATCTTTACTTAGCGACAATGTTGACAAATATTCTTAGGTATTGCTGGTAGTACGCCTTTGCTGGCAGAAACCATTTCAATAAGACCATTTACCGTAGCACTCATTTTTGCTGCCAAATAGAGGTGTGCTCGAGAAATAAACGGGGTAATAGGACAGACCACGATAGCTAGCTTCCTCTTGTGTCGGAAGACTCATTTTTGGTCGCTGCGCTAGAGTATTAAGTAAGGGGAACTAACATTGTATGTCACAAGATGACGAGCACAATCTAGTGCTACATCATCCTAATATATATATAGACGGATCAGTTACTGTCAAGTGAATTTATTGTTTGTCCCGCAGCTTTGTCGTATAAAAAGGAAATAAAAGAGGTTGACTAACTACACTTCTAATCTGTGGTCATGCGAAATTCGAATTTCCAACACGGTTGCAATCTCGCTAACCCTCGCTCGCTGGCCGAAGGTGCGATGTGACAATCTGACAATGGGTGCGTTAAGTCACCGTTCCCCGAAACGGAGCGCGGCGGGGCGCGGGCCCGGCGCATGACCCCGGCGCGGGCGCTCCGACCGCACGTAGTGTCGCGTTATTGTAATGCGTTGCGCAACACTACCCCGCTTCTCACCCCTCCGCACCGCACCGCACCGCACTGCACCGCACCGCACCTCAGCTCACCGCGCTGCGGCACGCCCGTGCGCCCGCGCGCGCCTTCAACACGCCGCGTAGCCTCGCAGTCTAACACTAAATCGGTGGCTGTTCGAGTTCAGGGAACGTGTCCATTATTATTTTATTTCGGATCGATGCGGTTTGACAGTTTACTACAAATTATTTTTTTCGTATTTTTATGTATTCCTTTGTCAATTATGTTTTCACATATAATTATTTCCAGGTTACCTTAAGTAAAACGGAAGCCAACGATTTCATTCATACTTTAACACCCTTTATAAAAAATCGCTGCTGCTCCTGCATTAAAAAAAATTATAAACAATATGTAAATAATTTCCCTTTCCAATTATTCCACCTCACCTTGGAACTTGCATTGAACGCACTGAAATATTATTTGCGGGTTAGGATAATGTGCAACAGAAAATCTGCTTCTCTTATACTTGTAGGTTCAACATCGTAATACCTTCTATATAAAAATATTTTTAAATTTGTAATAAAATCAATATGCCATAGTCTCTCTTCAGGTAGACAACCGTTAACAAAGAATCAAACAGTAGTTTCACTTTTAGTGAAAGAAATAATGATTTTTCGTAAGGACGCAATGACCACAGACCGTAAGAAGCCAAGAGAACCGTAAGGTTTATGATTTAGTCATTGAACATAGAGGTCATTGTAACCTTTAAGGGTTAAGTGGTAATAGCGTTAGTACAGGTACTCAGTAGTATTGTGGTACAGGACCATTTTTTTGTTTTATTTTTTGTTGTTTCATTACACACGTCGTGGCTAACAAGAAAATGTTTTTTTTTTTATAAATTACTTCGCTTACAAAATAGTATTGTTTTAAAATATTTATAGTTTGACTACTTTAGTTCGCTTCCAAAACTAGTTAAAGTATATATACTTCATTAGCTACAACGCCCTTCAAACCCGGTAATGTTGGCGCAAGTACTATTTGGCGGTAGAAATAGGAACTGCGGTGTTACGTACCTAAACGAACTCCGGCAAGAGGGACCTACCACCAGTAAAAAACTTTGTCTAAAAAACTCTGCTACCATCAGTGGTTCTGCGCAATAACTAAAAATAAATAAATATTACAAATTGTTTAATTTTTATTGTGAGGATGAATAATTATAATAGGAAATACAATAATTATTGTGGGGCGATGTGGCTCACCTTCGCATGATATATACAAACGAGTACGTGTACGTGCAAAGCTCTCGGTTCTACGGAAAACTATAAAATGCATATGCGGACGTTTTCCTACATGAAGGTGGTGGGACGTAGCGGTGCCCGCGCGGGGGAGTGGGGATAGTCGACACACTTTCTGAAGGGCTCTAAAACTCCGTCTTTTGTGGGCACCTTTATGAGCCTTCTATTCGTGGACCTTTGATTTATCACAACAGTTAAGACCAGTCTTTTTTAGATCTAACCTGTCTTGTTAATGTATCCGTACATTGAATAAAATAAGCGTTATACGCTCGACAGTTTCCGTTTATTTGTTTAAAATATGAGTGTATTTTTCACGAAAGTTGTTTTTTTTTTCGAGAACTCTCTAATGTATGTAACTTGACGTTGAACCCGTTAGTTTTTTATTAAGAACTTGAGTGCAGTGGGTTCGTATCCAAGTTAATAAATGAGTTTGTATGTAAAGTGTTTTGGATGATAGAAGGTCTATGAATAACGGAAGGGTCATGTTTTCATCAAATATCAGAGAAAATTGCTTTCAAAGAACGGATAGGCTATTGTCATTGCTTTTAATTTTTATTTCGTAATGTACTGTTATTAAATTTAAAAGAAGAGAAGTCGAATGATTACTTGTCTTTTTGCGCTTATACCGCATTTCAATTGTAATGCTTGCAATTGTAACTTGAACTGTTGATGTCATCTGATAGCAATTTAGTGTCTTCGCCGTAGTCACAAACAGTAAGGATTTGATCATTCTCCATTTTTGTTTAACACATACTGATATTAACTAAAACTGCTGGTGGTGGTTCTCCGTTAAACAGTGTCGCACACTGCACTGCACACATTATTCTTTTCCTGATTGAAGTATGTGTGTTACATCTAGTGAAGTTACTGGGGTAACGAGACTACGATCATGTCTAAAAACGACGAGCACTAATGTGGTGCTGAATATACTATTCTAACTAGCGCCACCTCGTTATGGGCAGGCGTATCATTTACCATCAGGTGAATGTCCCGCTTGTCTCGTCGCTTCGTAGAATAAAAAAATAAATAAATAACTACAGACTTTGTCTAAAATATGTATCTATGAATAGAGTTTAGTATGTACAATTACAATAGTAATTACGTTGTGTACTACAACGTAATTAGTGACAATTTTTAAAGTATCTTTATAGCATATTTATAGTGTAGTAAAAAAATCAAATACCTTAACTATAAAGGCGGTATAAACCTATTAAAAACAAAAAAAAATGTATTAATTGTACTTATGTTTGAGATAATTTAATATTGCAAGTATCATAATACATATTATATATGTATATGTTTCTGACTCGAGAAACTATATGTACAGGTAGTGAGGTGAGAACTTTCGTGGCAGGTCTCTGTTGCCAGAGACCGTTTACTAGGTAAGGCCGCAGTACTATTTTCTGCCACCAAAGAGTAGTGTGCAAACATTGTTGTATATTGGTTTGAAGGACGATGAAGCTAGTGAAATTACAAAGGCTAATGAGACTGAATATTTTATGTCTTAAAGAGACGATCACAATGATAGTCACAAGAGTGGTAGTGGTCAACACTTCAGGTGTTGGCGGTAAGTTTCATAATACGCCGCCACTCTTCTCTGATGGCCGCCTTCCTCGTGCATTCATGTAGTGATGTCGAGCTATTTACTGCCGCTATATAATCATCTTAACCAGTGCTTCACTGTTATGAGCAGATATACCTCTTACCATCAAGGGAACATTCCTTCGTATCAGTTGTTCGTTGAATCACGAAGATGTTTTGTCATCCAATACCGATTTCGTACTTCAGCGATGTCTTTGAAGATTGGACTTTTAGATTTTAAGCGTTTGCAATTTTAATCACTGCATCTGAGTTGTGTAAAACTTGTCCAAGCGTTCGCTACTGTATTCGTTTCTTCTTGAAAAAATATCTCATGTCGTATTCTGTACTTCGCATGGAGATATAAAATACAACTTTTTAAGTATTATACTTTACTAGGTTTTTGATGCCCATCTGAAACTTTAATACCTAGTAATGCATATTTACTCTCACATTTCTAACACAACACTGGCTATGAAAATATTGAATGCTAACAAATATGACATATTTTGATTATAATGATATATTTTGATTTGTAATTTAATATTGAAATATTCTCGATGAAAACGTGTAGCAACCAAAGAAAGACGTACTTGCGTAAAGAAAAACTGATTATGCTTTAATCGACATATATATTTTTCCATAAATTTATCCACTTTTTTCGCTTTAGTAGAAGCTACGATCAATTCTGATTCGCTACAGTACTTTAGAATGGAACTATGTATACTAAAACTAGTCACAAGTATTATTGCCGTTAGTTTTTTTTAATTAATTTGAATTGTATTAGTAGACACCGCTGAATATCCCTAAGGGCGTAATTGTTAAATGCATATTACGAATAGACTGTAAAAGCGATGCTTTCCCTCTTTATTTTGACAAAGTATGATGGTGCACGGGAGGGAGCAAATAAAATAACAGTTACTGCCAACGCACTGTATCGTTGAAGGCGCACAAGAACCTTTTAATATCTCTAACCGTTCCCCGTCTGCACCAACAATGTGTCATTATTAGCTAACCAGCCACCGTGAGCTACTTCTCCCTCTTTGCTTGTTAATAAATAGACAGCAGAGGTGCATCTTGATACAACGTAACATATCACTTTACATTGGCCGGTGTCATTGATAGTCGATATCTCCGCTTCGCCCGTTGCTCTGGCGTTCACAAGTTTTTGCTATTGCAAATGGAAACTGCGGAGACAGTAGGGTAAATCGAGGCCAATATACCGTCTTTACACTCATGTATTATGCTTGGAAACAACTAATGTACGTCGATTTCATCTGTGAAGGAGAATTGAGAAAATTTTTATCCGCCTACAGAATGTCTGACAAATATAGTTTCAATTTTATAACAATATATCAACATTTAAAACGCTGTTTTCAATATATATATATATATATATATATATATTTCAAAAAACTTTTATTAAGTTATTATATAATAACTTAATAAAAGTTCCTTTAGTCTCACCATTTCAGCATTTCGGTGTCAATTGCTGAACATCGACTTTTCCTGAATGGGTTTATTTACTGTACTCGTCACAATTTTGTTACTAAGCGCAATATGATAGTAACGGTTACAGGGAAAGCGGGTGCTCCTTCCGTAAGAATTTATAATATTTTCTCTCTATCTCCTCTTTAGTATAGTTATAAATTGTTATTTATATAAAATTTCCTTCTTTGTTCTCTTCGCGTGTAGCTCAGATAGGCCGTTAATATTAAATGTTTCCACCAATCTCTAGAAACGTTTAAAATTTCTTGCATAATTAAACTACTAAACAAGGAACTAAGTACTATTACTAATTGAACTAAAATGTACGTATACGAATAATAGCTACTAGAACCTCAGTGTGACTTAAAAACTGTCAAGAAAGAATTAGTCCAGGAAAGGGGCAGCGTCTTTCCCTGTAACATATTACCCACAAATTGCGCCGATCTTTATGCTAAAAGTAGCTAGTACAGCAATAAGCTTCGAAATTGGTAAAGCCTATGCCTAAGCAATATAAATAAATGTGTCAAAATGACTATGATGGATATGATAACCTTTTTAAAGGATTAAAGTATGAAAATAGTGAATAAATATTATAAGAACATTAGCTGATTGAATGTAAGCGGAACAAGTTAAATCGGGGTAACTTTTTGGTTATTTAAAATGTTGACATCATGGATATTGGTGTGATCCAAAACGCACTAGCGGACCCAACTACTACAATAATGACTTTGGCGAATTTGAATGCCATTAATGTGTAATTTATTTAATATTTACTTCTAAATAGCTTTTTATTTATGATAAACATATCCCTTAGGAGCTAAAAACTCAAATGAAAAAAAATCTACCGTACTAGAAAATAAACTTCAAGTTATTATTTTGTTGCAATCTGTATTGAGAAAATTCTATCCTCATAGCTTCACAGAGTTTTAGTTGTCTTTTTAAAATTATTATAGGAATTTCAATCACTGAAGTGTAGCGATCCTACTAGTAACAATTAAAATGAAAGCATTCAATTGTTCTAAGAAAATGATGTCCTACTTTTGGCTATCTTACACGTAGGACTGCTGACTGGATCCTGGAAATACTACTCGTAAATATTGAACTTGGATTTTAACGTTTAAATAATAGGCGAAACACGTTATAAGTGTTCGAGCGTCATAGGCTCACAGTTGAAATGGCCGTTTCGGGGGGAAAGGGGAGGGAGGAGTGCTCGTGATCACGGAATGCAAGAGCTTGCGCAATCGCCCAGACTCCGGCGTAGCACGAGGGACGTAAAAAGTAATATTTTATTGCCCCAATGTACCACAGAATGCTCGGTCGGAGATAAACTCTGTGTGGGTGATAGAGTCATTTGTATTGATGCGTTGGCTTCGAAAGACCTTATACTGAGTAGGCGAAGATATACATATGGATGTTAATCGTAAGGATAAGCAGATTTCTGAATCATAATATTCTTTCCATAAAAAAAGCCTCCTTCATTATTACAACGAACAAAATTAAACCGACCAGTAATTCGGTTGGAGATCGAAATATTTAAACAACGTTTTTCATATAAGTTGTTTATGAGAATAGAACTGTATCTTATAGTACTTTGCTGTTAATTATTCTTCGGAAGTGCATACGGGCTCGATGAGTTTGAAAACAGTAAAACTTAATTGAAAGGTATATAATGGTTTTAGAAATGGCGGTCGCACCACCGGGAAGCCGTTACGGGTAATATAACAAAAAGAAAGCAACTAGGCGTAAACTTCTTCCACGGTTCCAAAAGTCGGTGTACTCTTAATGTAACAAAAAGTTCGATAACATATTAACGGAAGACTGAATATACTTGCTAAAAATAGTATGATCTTTGGTATTGGAAATTTTATGTTGATATACCGTTTGACTATATGGTACCTAGGAAGTGTATGTCGCCGAATAGTTTCCATGTAGTGATGTGAATATATTACAATAATAACTTATTCAATTATTTAATGTATTCTGGTTATGAGATTAAGTAACGGTTATAAGGTAAGTCGATTAATGTGCTTAATGTCACAGTCTATTGATGCTCACTACTGAATACAGTTTTTCCTGTTTGGGATAAATGATGTATTCGCTGCCATTGGTATGCGGAGAATGGGGTATTGGTCACAGGACCTGCTATGTGTTCCTGGAATTGTTTCCCCTTAGTTACACTTTACTATACGTCGAGATTAAGGGGAAATATGATGGAGAGCACCGCCGATATTGTAATATATATACTAAAACCTATCTACATAAAATTTCAAGATCGACATGCTTTTTGTATAATCAGGCGACTACAGGAGCTGGTCTGTAATAATGTCATATAAGGTCTCCTGTACAAGAAGCCTACCACCCGTAAAAATGATTGATGATATATTATTTTAAGATAAAAATAGATAACATGGATGTTATCAGAATTGGCCAGGAGAACGTTGTCATCACAAGCGTTATCATTGAAGAGAACGTGTAACTAAAATCTTAAAAGGTGTGGTGAAATAACTAGCAGCTTATTATTTGCCTCATGTTTTATGTTTTGAAGGGAAGAGTGCAACTGTGTGTTGTGCAAGCATCCTAACAGCCGCTACGATGTTATAGGCTCGACGTTTCACGTATCACCCAGTGAAAGGTACTCGTCGCGTTGCTTTCACGACAATGATTTTAAATCAGCTTGGATATTTCTTCAAAAGGTTGAATGTTGTAATTGAATTGTTTTATTATATTATATCTAACGCTACTCGTAATAGTCAGGTTAAAAATATTTATTATATGGACAGGCACATGACTAGTTTTGTGGCTCGTAGGACCTGCGAAGGTCGGGTCCCGCCCACGTCGTAATTCACATTGACGCACCGCTCGCTACTAGGTACCAATACTTGCGAATGGATGTGTCGGGATGGGAATATTGCGTTTTTCCGCTATTTGCTTTTACAACTCCAATGCTAGTACCAGTAATAAACATTTATACAAAAGCTGGAAAGGTAAATACCTAACGGCGCTGTAGCACTGTAAAGCTAAGAGAACAGGATTTTGATTTTTTTAAAGAAAATATAGTATTTATTAAGCAATTTAAATTACCTTAAAACCTATAAAAAAACCATTAGAAACATAATCTATGCGCTATCCGAATGCCTATAAATTTTTCACTTCTCTTTTTACTTATAAGCTATTCCAGGTTATACATAGTTTATAAGTTTTGTTCTATAGTATTATCAGATTCCACCAGGTTACTGTCACTTTAATCAAATTTCTCAAACAGGCCTATTGGATGAAATTCCATATTGGAATAAGTAGTGCCTTTGCACAAAATTTTATATATGTTATATTTTCATTGTAATTTCTGTGTGCATAAATAAATAACAGGACATCAAAATATTCCAGCATTTTAGTGGAAACTAACAAAAAGCATCATATCTACAAATGATTAAATCGACTCTTATTCATTTTATGTTATTATTATTTGTGCCAATCCCAAGAAATATTATAAATTTTTTATAATTACAAATGTTTGTCAATAAAATAGTAATTTTAATTTTATTTTTAATTAGGTATCTGCTAGAGAAAGTTTCTTTAAAATCTATTCGGTCGGTCTTATGGTTTGACCTCTGGTATAAGTGTTGTATAAACATTTTTATGAATTAAAAAATCTGTTAGTTTGTCATTACAAACAGACCATTTAAATTCATTTATTAGTATTCATTTAAGATCTATAAAATAATAGTAACATAAACATATGTAGATTTTTCATAAAATAGCTGGTTAATTATAAACAAAATCACTATTGTTGTATGCAAACCGGTATTACAACGAAGGAAGGCATCAATGCCAACTTCCTTGCAGTATTAAATATCTTTATTATGACAGCCATCATATGACCAGAGCTGTGTACGTACTTTAGTCATTATCGGTACGATTTATACGAGAAAAAAATTGTTAACAACCGGAGATATATTTTAAACAAGATTTGTAAAATAAGATAATTTTAGTCGAGTATAAGACTTTTCTATCATTAAAGCGGTGATATCACTTCAATCAATAAAAATTACTGCAGACTAATTAGAAATTTAAATACATTTCACAAAAAAGGAGCTACAGGAACTTCCGAAAAGATGGCGTTTGCCGCACTCGATATGTTTTGCATATGTACTAACAAAATAGCAGTTAAGAAAAGTTATATGTGTTACTTAAATAAAACATTGAATAGTAGGTAAAAAATAGGTAGGATTTTATGTTACTAAATGTCTTAAGAGTTGTATTAAGTGCACATAATTTTTTACATAAAAATGTTTGAAACAAACAGGCTGGATTGTAAATTTGTTTTTGGTTATGCGAACTAAGATTTAGCTCAAGGCGAGCCTATAGATGTGCATTGCAGGGAAGTAGGCTAAGTGGCGCTTCGGTCTGCCACATCGGAAGATAATCAATTTATAAAAACCATCATTCGACATAAATAACGACCAAGTTTATTATAAATTAATTATATTACAGTGTAATATTAATAATGGGTATTAATATTTCTTGGAAACAACTTACGTTAACCCGATGGTAAGTAATCTCGCCCATGATAATGTGACGGTAATTATGATGACCTGCAGCTAGACACAATAGGTCTAGTCACGTTACTCCAGTAATTATACTCAGTTCGGCTCTAACATCCTTCAAACCGGAACACAATTGTATCTGCATTACTATTATCTAGGAATAGGCACTGTAGTGAATCTACCTTTATGGTCTCAGAAAACCTAAAAGTTACCACGAGTATATTGTTAATTTATTAATTAAATAAGAATTTATTAGTCTGTTTTGGGTAGTAGAACGAAGGTGCCAAAAGAAAAAAAAATCTGTCTCTTTGTCCCGAGTGATCAAGGCTGGTTTTGACGGTTTTTTAATTTTGAAACCATTAGACTGAAGAGTGTAAAGGTTGTCACGCATATGTATCGAAAACTGTTTTTAATGTACTTCCTTTTTTTTATTCACTACTAGATGGCGTTGGAAAGTATCAACTCGTACATAATTTAAGCATTTTTCATGACGATAGTTGAAATATACTAGACATCCATCAGAACAATATCGGTAAAACATCGACTAGTTATATTTATGAAGTATCAAAAGATGTGTGTCTATGTGAACACTGCGTCGGGATTCCAACGCCATAACGCTCAATCACATAAATCACGGTGTGTGTAACGTTGCATAAGTACATTCGCGGCCCTGTCACGGATGCTGGTGTAATTTTATTCAATAACTCTAATCGAAACAAAAACATCTCTATCTAATGTACATGCGTACACCATTTCCAAGGACGATATTATCATCTTTTGCTTTTAAATACGCATTCCCAAGTGACTGCTGCTGCCGGTTGCTGGAGTTTGTCTTTATAATTAAGATTAAACAGACACCCGAAAAAGGACACCCTATAAAGTTTTGTAAATTACACACTACTTTTTTAAAATGTATTACGGATTTACGTATATCTCGAGTAAAACATGGTGATGGCATTTATTTGCAATATTTTACTAAAAATAACATTAGACAATATTTATCTGATATTATGTAAAGAATATAACCTATTGAATGGTTTCAGTGCTGGGAATAGAGAAGATATCTAACAGCAAGATAGTTAAGGTCATTTATCCAACAAGGTGGCCAAGTGCGAGCTAGTAGATTAACATTACGTAGTTACAAGATATTAACTTAGATATAAATCAAGTTTAACTTTATGCACTCGTCTAGGATGTGACGGAACTGCAACATGTATTTATGTATGGAATTAACCATCGTTAGGTCATCATTGTTAGCACGAACAAGGTAATACAAACGGTAACGAAAATAATACATAGCGTGCTCAAAACGTAAGAGATGTTCATATTTACAATGAACTATACAACTGTTTTCTTGTAACTTTCATTTAATACAAAGAGAATAGTTTTTTTATCTGAACGCATATGGGATATTGAGTATTCCATATTTATTTGCCGTAAAAAATTGACGATTTCTAAAAAAGAGAAAGAGTATATACTTTTTCTCTGCTTTTATATTATGTATTATTCTATTAAAATTTTAATCTTATAATAGAATAAACTAAAAAATTGAATAATCAAAAAAATGTTTACGTTTCAAACTTGCAAGTAAGTTGTTCCAATTATAATAATTGCAAACTACTGACCCGCTGACTCTGCGTTTCTGAACTACACTTGAAATATAACGATGTTATAAATCATGAAAAAGATGAATAATATTATTACAAACAATTTTTATTTTCTTTTTCTCAATAATATACCATTTTATTTATAATATAAGTATAGAAATATATAGCAGAAATTATTTGAAAAAAATTCTGTCATAACTATTGGAACAAACAATCATTATAAAGATTTGAATGTACATATGATTTTTACCGTTAAAGTCTTTGCCATTATAACCTGAAGACTGCATTCGTCTTTTGTACATTGTTCTAACTTGCCACCAGATTCCAATGAATGTTTAACCAATTTGCATAGCGACAATTGGTGTTAAACAAAATTGTTATAGGCAGAACGTCTGCAGAGTTCCATTTGTAACATGTACATTATATTATTATATCACAACAGGACATAAAACTATAATTCTGCCAGAATCAACCAACACAATTCCCCGTATGGGTAGGAATAAGGTCTCTCTTATCCAAGACCGACTCCAACAAAAGAGCAGCAATATTCCTAGTGACTTTTGCCAACATCCTGCACTTGTAAATCCGAAAGCCAAGCGAAGCGAATACGACACTCCCCAATTTGAGATGCTGTTCAGAAGTGGACATCAAAGGGAGGAAATCAATGAACCATTTTTTTTTTATTTTATTTTACTCTAGCAGCTACAAGCCATTGCGTGCACACAGAATTAGATTTTTACCTGAGCTTTAAGTTTTTCAAATAACTATTTGAAAGATACCGAAGGCAATCACGTGTTCTGGTACATTATTCCACGACTTCACTATTCGGCTAGCAATAAGGCATCGACAAGGGTTACTTGTGCGTAACATTCTCTTGAAATGAAACTGTAATATTTTCGGAAAATAAATAGAATTGCTTGACCGAGCACAAAAGCCACATTTGTATATCAGTTTTTTCAACTTATCATAATTTTCATGTAAAAAACGGAAAAGAGATGTTTTCCTGAAGCGTTTTTAATGGTAAGTATCGGATTCGCAGAACACGCAATTTTAGTTTAACAGATGGAAGTTAAAACTTGGTTGTAATTTCTTTATTCATTGTGTACTGGTGAAACCTTTCCAGATACTGTGTAGTTGGCCAAACACCACTATAGCGTATATTCCGGTCACCTAAGAGCAAATGCTTAAACTCAATTATGAAATTACCCGGTTAGCAAGATTAACTTTTTCCCACAATTAAAAAAACAATCAACATCATAACAATTAACATTTTAACTAGCACCTCGTTATGGACAGGAGTATTGCTTACCACCTGGTAAACATATATCTCGCTATATATTTTTAAGAATATTAATATCCATGCAAAATGTTTGAACACAGTGTTTAATGTTTTAAAATTGAATTTAAATCTTTACAAACATGAGTAAATGAAGGCAAAACAAAAATATAAACATCAATATCCAAGTGAAGCTGCCACTGAATGGATGTTTAATACACCACTGCGTTTCATTGCTTTGTCTTTATTTTCTTTTATATAATGCCCGGAAGAATTGTACACAACGCATTGTTTTTAAGATTCATAGAGGA
This sequence comes from Ornithoptera alexandrae, assembly GCA_029030555.1. Classification (NCBI taxonomy): domain Eukaryota; kingdom Metazoa; phylum Arthropoda; class Insecta; order Lepidoptera; family Papilionidae; genus Ornithoptera; species Ornithoptera alexandrae. The sequence goes on along the minus strand of JARDVY010000023.1, from coordinate 4,966,853 downwards.
CAGATGAACTAACAGGATTAGGAATTGTTTTCCATTCTCGTTGATGAGGTAAGCATTAATTAGCCAGACTTGAAGTGCAGATTTGAAAGGAGTCGATTTTAATACTTTAAGTAATAAAACTCCAATGAATCCAAACCTAGATTAACAACTTTATCTGAACAAGACCTAGATGGTAATAATTGAAAATAATTCCTGGCTTTTTAGTATGACTTTCTTCTTCTTTATTTTCTGACTATATTTACTATAGAAACCAATTGTATCATGAGATAATATTTGCGATTTTATTTGTTGTATTTTATTTCTAGTTTAATATTAAAAGCAAAAATTAAATGAGTTAAACAATTTAAAGACAGATTTTTTTTTTGCAATTAGTTGAATTTCTAAAGGGATGTAAGTTTGATCCGTCTATGGGAAAAATGTTTCGTTCGATGTTTAACGTCATGAACAATCAATATAAGACTGTCGTTCGGAGAGTCGATTCATTACTAAGCGATTGACCATTGGAACGATATGGTGTAGTGTCGGAGCGTCTAATTGCGGCGCATTAACGAGACGATGTCCCCAATAGCCAGAGTGGTCGACGTCCTCGTCTCGTACCACCCCTAAGGATGCTCATTTCCTTGTAGCTGATTACAGCTCGCGGAGTAAAAAAGTACAATCATAGTGGTCTTCGGCGCGGAACGCACTGTCCTCATTTGAATACAAACGCAATGCGCTCGCGCACACACCCTTAACCGAATGTGGAGGTACTAATCAGCAATCCAAACAGAGCCGTATGTGTGAACCGCTGAGTGTAATTTGCAGCGTCTATCCAATCTACGTGCCCTCTTTTCAAACTCAAAAGAAGAGGGATTCTCGCGCGTTAGAACGGGAGGGCGCTACGCACGAGGAGGACGGAGGACTATAAGGGCATTCACCCCGTACCCCGTGGGTTGCGACTAGCGGAGCTACAAATGATGTACAAGCACATAGATGCCTTTCTCTATTTAGGTGCGCACGAGTTTCGAAATAGTGGCCGTGGTACTTTTTGTTGGGAAGTGGATCCTGTTTGGGTTGCGTCACAGCATGGCGATAAGTTTGGCTGTTGCCGCATCGAGAATATCCACCGTCGCAGGTGTATTCTTACCGTATATGCCAACATATATCATCTTTCCTATATTAAACACATAAACAAAAACACACTTTCGGATATGTCTCACTCAAACAAACTTCTATGCTACAAATATATATATATATATATACATAATTTTGTTTTCTCATTTGATTGAAAGAAAACTACCAATTAAGGAATAAAACAATCACATGTTTATTCTCAACACAAATTATGTTTATTTAAAATAATATATACATATTAAACCGGGTATATTTTATACAAAACGCTTTATTATGCGTTATTAGTAAAGTTTTAAAGAATATTTTTAATAATTAATAGATGTTGTAGTTTGTAGTTTTCCAGATTGTCATCTCAAATTTCCACTATGTTCATTTTCGGAACACAAAAAACTTACATTAATTTTAATATAATCAAACTTAAAGATATAACATTTCATCAACTAATATGTAGCAAGGTTTGATGAATTTAAGGTTTTTTAAATTTTAATTATTAGTGAACTTTATCTGCCATGTAAAGGTGACACGGACTTAAGCTAAATAGATGGTAATCATCATTAATAAACATGTCTATAAAGGTGGTAAACATTCATAAATGAATTAATTGATTTGAAGTCTTAACTCTGAAATATATATTTAAACATTTATGTACATATATTTTTAAATTATAACTATTTCATATGTACTAGTGAGTTCTGTGTGATAGATAAGTATTACATTAAATACTGTTTGGTCTAATATATATTATTGTCTAATGTATTACCAGTACAAATCTCTCACATAGGATTTTCAAATTAATCTAATAAATTGAATCCCAAAACGTGTTCATTATTTGCACAATAACTATGGCTTTCAAAACATTACATTATAACAACCCTTTATTGGAAGAATGTAGATAATGAACGGTGTTAGTCTCCAAATATTTGTAAGTATGATTGTAAGTGATGAAACGCTTGAGACCTACCTAATACTGTAATACCTTTATGCAGACGTCACAGTAATGACCTCTTCGACATAAAAGTTGCATAGAGTAGGAGGAACCAATAAATAAAAATAATTCTCGGTTGCTTTTTAACTGAAAAGATTAAGATATAATCAAAGTTTCCGAGATGTGTTTCGAAACATTGTTTTTCAAGGGTTACAGTACTTCACGGCAAATTTTTATATCTCAAGGTTTTGTTTGAATAAACTTTCAAAGTAGAACCTTATTATTATTGGCAAATAAATCTATTGACAGATGATTCTGTTGCTGCATTACATTAAGAAAAATATGTTTTAATTATAATAAAGACAAAAAAAAGCCGTGGCTTTAGTAAAATAAATTTCCAAGAAGCAATATTTTATGTACAAACGTTAGTTATCTAACAAAATATAAACGTAATTTAATAGAGGGCGACTAGTTGGCTTTACGTGTTGGTAGTTTTCCACCAGTTATATTGATCGGCGCAGATAAGGAGGCAGGTTGGTTTTGGGGTGGGGATATCCACCCCCCTTGTCGATACGCCGATAGAGCCCGTATAGTGCATCAATATAGGGAGAGGGTGGTGACGCCATATTGCACTGAATTTGTATGCTAAATATACACGATTCTCCTGTTTGTTTTACAAAAACGTGAAACAGATAGATAACATATCTCAATACCAAAATTGACTAGACAAACTAGGGTCGTGTAATATTCTGCCTATCAGACTTATACGGCGTCTAAGTACAACGGTAAGGAATAAGACAACCTCGACTTTTGTATATTATAGGATCATCTTATTTAAAATTAAAATAGGCAGGTGCTCTGTATAAATTGAAGTTGCGGTAGTTCGGTCCCCACTGGGCTTGAGCTTCCGGTGATGGAAAATATCGCAAGAAAACCAATATGTTTCTAGAATAGCTTTTGAGAACATGCGTCAATCGTCAATTTGCATTTGCGCCGCGTATTGGAATACAGCCCTGTCTCTTTCCCTCCTAGAGAAGACTATTCGAAAGTTGCGAAGACAAAGTCTTAAATGACTATTTATTCAAATCTGAGGAATGTTACGATTACTACTTACACTTATTTTTGTAATAGTTCATTTGACTATCATATAAGTTTTATTCGAAAATAATCGAAAAAGATGATTAAATTAATCATAACTAATATCCACCACAAAGGTAATCTCCGTAGTCTGCAATAATCCTTCATAAAGACCATTGTAAATTCTCTATTACTTATTTCTAAGATCAACAAAATTTTCTTAAAACGGTAAAAGAGATTTAATATATGAAAATAATTTTACTATTATGTATTATTTAAGGGAGATGTCTATAGCTGAAAAGCTGTTACGAAAATGTCATACCTAAAATACGTAGACTGGGGGCGCCCTATAAGGTGTGGAGCTTCCAGTACTGTGACCACCAGTTTCTTTACTTAGAGAACTAATCGTTCAATTTATGTTCACTGTAATTACAAATGCACTTTCAAAAGCAACTTTCTTCAACGCAATATAACTCTTTTCAAGGCAATATTACACTCAACAGGCATTTGGTAGATTTATACTTTGCCTTTTTATATCATTCCACTTTATATATAATAATCTCTGTTTGATATTTAAAACTTTAGTTGTGTCATTGTAATTTATTGAAAATCGAATATTTGTGTAAGTTAATAGAGCCTTGATTGAAAAATTTGAGTCACTATGATACAAGTATATTTATTAAACAAGACTTTTCAACTTAATTTCTAACGCACCATCTACATAAAGAAAACGTAAAGTATAATTAGCTAAATGTTTTATATAAATAAGGGTTTTTAAATGGTAAAGTGTCATACAGTATCAAACGATTACATAATCTTTAACAATTAGAATTACTATTACTATTATTTTATTTTAATCTTTATGAAAAAAAGGATTTAAGAAAAGACATGTTTCTTTTTCTTTAACGAAACGACAAATGAACAAGATATTCAACGAGTGCTAAATGAGACGCCTGCCTGAAACAATGAAGCGCTAGATAGTGTTTTCACACTACCACATTACAATCAACATCTTAAGCTGCCATCAAATAACCTTCGAGGAAACGGTCTACTCTTTTTAAAGGATGACAACACTGCGACTCTCCCGTTGTTGCGGCTGTCCGTAGGCGACAGAAATCAATTTTATTGCGTCAATGGTTTCTTTACAATCTCTTTGAACGTACTACTGCTTTGTTAATGTAGGAAACGGAGTAATAAACTATAAATTGCACTGAACAGTGGATATTGAAATTGTTACGTGGCAGTAAATTATGTTTTCGCCTCGATTGAGTTGGAAATGGTTAATTATGTTATTGTTAGACACTCTCCATGTTGAAAATAAAACTGGAATACAAAACAGAACAACAATAAATAATTTAAAACGCTCAATAACATTGCAGTGATTAGTAATACCGTAGAAAACATTTTAAGTACAGGGATAGAGAATAATACGAGAAATATTTATTCATACGGAATGCTGTTAGGATGTTTTTAGAACGTAGATTCAGTGTCAAATATTTCTATAATTTGTCATAACTAAGGAGTTTTTATTTAAACCAAAACTTTCAAGGTCTTGTCCAAAAATCCCAAAACAAGATGAACAAAAGATGCACAAAAGATAAAAAAGACTCACCCGGTCATCCCCCTCTGGACGGTACAGAAAAGGAACAAAAACGAACACCTCCCGCCGTTCCCAGGCATGCATTTACGTCCCCTTCCCTCTGAGGGACGACTTGCTCTCGTGGGAGAATACGTAGTGATTTTTTCTGTGTCCATTTGTGAAATCTTAAAAATAACTGTATTTAATTCAAATATTTAATTAGCTAAAGATTAGCCGTTACCAATATAATACTTTCTCTAAACCACAACAGTTAATATCTGTAGGCCAAAATTATTTTTTTAAGAAAACTTTCATATAACAAAATTCATATCATTATAAAATAATATTAAATTTTTGCGATCTTTTCGAAATTTTTTTTTATTAAATTAAGCGACGAGAAGAGCAAGATGTTCACCTGATGGTAAGTGCTACGCCGGCCCATAACAACGTGGCGCTATTTAGGATAATATATATTGTATACACAGGAATCGCCGCCTGAGATGTAGGATATTGAGTCTCGTTACCCCAGTAATTACACTAGTTACAGCATGTTTCAAACCGGAACCGGAACACACTAATGTTTGCACACTATTGTTTAGCAGGTGAAATAGGAGCTGCAGTGTTACATACCTAGGCGGTCTCGGGAAACAGAGCTCTACCATATTTCTCCTGGCTCAAATAATATTAATCCTTGGCCCTAAAAAAGTTTGAGAAACGGCTACTAAAATCTGGAGATGAACAGCTTTTTAAATGTTTCCACTGTTGGGACTCAGAATCTTCTCACACAAAGAGGTAGTTTTTTTTTTTATATTATCATTATTTATATTATTATTATATTTTTATATTATCATTCCTGAATGATTACATTAAAGCAATTTCTGTTTTTGACTATATCGATAGTCAAAAAGAAAGGAAAAAAATATTTAATAAAAGTTCTATTTAATTGAAAATTTGGTGCTTTTATATTCGATTGTATAACCCTGAAGTAGTAATTCGTTTGGATATGGATTAATGAAATAATGAGAAGTAACAAATTAACTTTTATAATTTTTAACAACGATTAATAACAAAAAACTTTGGTTGTTATTACTCGTATATATATCACAGTGCTGGAAGATTCAAAATACTTATTATTAAAATACTTATATTTTTGTCTTTTGCAGAACAAAATATGAAATGTCTAACCTGTTAAGCAAAAAAAAAAAATTACAATATGGTTTTAATAAATCCACGCAAAAATATTTTGAAAGTTATAACAGCATTGATAAGAGAAAATAGGGAAATTCCCCACAATAATTACTTTCGTTAATAAAGAGATATTGTTATATCTAGCTATGAGTATATCGTGGTACTGTATAGTGGACGTCTAGGGTGAGATGAAGAAAATTATGATAATGGTATCTAATAATTAATAAAACGGTAAAACCTGCAAAAGTCATAAAGAAGTCGAGAAGAAGTATTGATTATATTTATAACTTCTGCCAACTTTGTTAAAAAAATTGTTAAATGTTCTGAAACTTCCATTGGGATGTTTTTGGGAAGGTTAATATAAGTTTACATGTTGATTACCTTAGTTTTACTTTATAATTAAATAAAGCCGAGGTTAAACAGCACATTTGTCATTCTTCGCGGGCATTAGACCGGAGCTGAGTTATGAATGAACGCACTCCCCATGTCGCTGGTGTTGTCACGTGACGTGTCGTGACTGGGTGCACAATGACGTGGCTGCCGAAGATATAGTTTCCGAAGGAATGATCCAAGTGAAACATGCAAGCAATGAGAGTACTAACAGCGAAAGTTATACTCTCAAAAACTTTATTTCAAAGTTGTTAAAAAATTATATAACTTATTTAAATTATTTATATAGAGTATCTTATAAGCGTAATGAAATCGTTTATATTTTTTTAAGAGAAATCTCAAGAACTTTGTGGGAGGCCTATGTCAAGCAGTGGAGGTCTGTCGGCTGCTGATGATGATAATGTTTTTAGTAAAATAATTTTGTAAAAATGTTTATAGTCCTAAAAATATAAATTAATATCAGTCAAATGTTTTCATTATTAAATTATTTAAGTTGAATGCAAAGGCTACATACATGACAGTTATTTATTTAAAAGTGTTTACCAGGTTTAAAAGAATAGGAATATGGAAAGGTTTAATAGAAATAAACCTATGTAAAAAATTACGGTCCTCATCTAATTTCTCTATAAACGTCTAAATTTTAAAATACAGTTCCCAAAGTAACCGAAAAGAAAAGCCCTGATAGCACAATTTGTGTAGTTTGAAAAAGGCGCGGATTCGAACCTTGTTTTGTGAGCTTCCGGAGAAGGAAAACATCACAAAGAAAGTCATATGTTCCATGAACAATAACTTTTGAGGATACATGATATCTAGCAACACGCATTTGGAGAGCGATTGTTTTTGTGTGCTTCTTTGCGTTCATTTTCAAGTGTCGTTTATTCTGTATGAATGGAGATAATTTAGTACCTGTCCTTTGTATTGCTTTGTTTTCCTTTCGGTGATACCTCTTGCATTGAGCATTGTACTAAGTTAGGGTAGTGTGTACGGGAACAATCAAATAGCTGCCCTGAAAATCAGTTTTGTGGGTGCATGCCCACTTGTAGACTGAGCGTAATTCGTGTTTGTCAAGTTACATTGTATGTAAATTATTTTATATGTATAAAAAAAAGAAAACAGGTTTTCGAAAAATAAAACATTTCTTTCTTTCTTTCTAAATAATTTTAATTCTCTCCTGGTAAGAGAAAGGACTGAGTTCCTATAGTCAGAACATTAAAAGAATTGTTTGTTATTAAAAATAATATTTCCCTAAGTCGACGCGTTAAAACAATTTTTAATCATTATAAAAGGAGTCGAAATTAGTTAAAATGTAGCACACGAAGCGCAACAGAGATAATTGACAAAAGTTACATCCCCCAAAACAAGCTAACGCCTCTGCGGTTAAACTAAATTTAGTGTCATTTCCAGCGGCGGTATATCCCTCGGGCCCCTAACCGTGGAAACCACGAGCACTTGTCGTTTGACACCGAGACTGTAGATAAGCAAAGAGGGGCGCTTCAGTTTACAGGTTATTAAACCGGGCCCCACGGGGAGAATTCGCCCGGTACACCCATGTTACACGAACGTTCACCATTCCGTCAATTGACCTTTGACTGCGGTTTCACACGCGCGGTCGACGCAGCAGCTAAACAAAATTAAACAAAATTTATTTTGCGTGCCTTTATCCGGGCAAAACTATTTTGTTTTGTTTGAATATTTTAACAGTGTTTCATGAATATAATAAACAACAAAAAACTTTTTTATAGTTTAGTGCTTAAACCAAAATATTAAAAAAGTTTACAAGTCGCTAATATAAATCAAATCATGAAATGTAAAAAACCAAATTTATAAGAAAATATATTTAAGAAACGGGCATACATATAAGAATCTATGAAAAATAATAATTTTATTCACTCGTCTCCAATTTTGTATTTCTTTACATGAAACTATGCTAAATTAGCGACGTTTTAAATAACCTCTATAAATATCACAGAAAAAGGGAATGTAATTCGGTAAAGGAAACATCGCTCATCGCCTCGGGGTTGGTTCATGTGTCGCTCTTTAAATCATCAGAAGCACTATCTCATTTAAAAAATAATGAACTCGTAAATTGCTTTACTTTCACCAAATTAACACTCTGAAGAGCATTGATTAGTTTGTTTTATTTCATTGTCGAGGTAACGAGATCAATAGTCGTTAGTTTATTTTATTTAGAATGAGATGTAAGGTATTAAACTGACGTGTAATAGATTCTTGATTTACCGCTTTCCATAAAGTAGAAAGGATGATATTTATTTACAATACAAAAAAGTTAATGAGAATCTTTTACCTAAGAACCTTACTGTACCATTACCATATCATACCATAACAGCCAATTTACGTCCCCATTGTTGGGGCACAGGCCTCTACCCTCAATATGGGGGCGAACTAACTAGCTGTAGTTTTATTTGACATAAATTTTAGATTAATATTGTTCGATTTTAATATCATGTATCCAGATCAAACATAAATGATCAAGTAACTGTTCTTCTACTTCACTATTTGGAGCTAACGCGAGGTCTTAAAATGATGCTGTCAGAAGATAATTTCATAATTAATTCTGAGCAATACAATTAAGGTAATTTAAGGTTATGAAAAATAAAGATTTCATTCACATTTTTTTGATATTCATAGTATGTTTTGCTTTGTTTCCTTTTGCAACTTTATTCCGTAAAACTGACATTAATCATCCCAAAGTCAAACGGCTTACTTTTTACTAATATTCCATCTTTCATAATTTATCTTATTATTGTTTAACAAATAAATGTAAACTTTTTGACATTCGTTCATTCACTAGTTTACTTTATAAACACATATAATATAAGATTGACTTAATTATTAATTTGAAAAACAGTCGATTTAACGAAATCAGCTCTTAACGTGAATGTAGACCTGGTGCCCAATTCAGTTAGATACACTACACTTGAACGGATTGTAGATTAATATACAATTTTAAACAAGGTATTAACTATTATAAAAAATATTTGCGAAGCTTAATGAATAGGCTTAAACAACTTTATAAGCTCTGATAATTAATCAATTTTAATCGTATGTTACTTTGTGGTAATCCACACAAAATTAAAGCATTACAAACAAATTACCCGTATTACATAAACGTTTTTGGCTTTAGATCATATTAGTTAAGCTAAGTAAAGCAAATAATTACAGTTATTTACGTCTGTTATATTTCCTGACTAAAAGAAAAGAAAAGTATAAAATTTATATCAGATACTATTATAATTTCATCACACGTAGTACGGATTCATTCGCAAGCTTTGCCATGTCCAGATAAGGCTCTAGCCTACTAGAATCTTGGGGACCAGGGGTTTTTTCTTATCACCTGAGGCTCTCGTTAAGCGAGTTACGCTTTGGCCCTTTTCCTTGTCCAAGGCTAAAATACGTGTTCATACTTACGTATTTATTGTCATATGTTCGTATACACAAGAGCATTGATTGTACGTATCTGTGGCTAGGTTTGTCATCGCAGCTCCTATATCTGCTGCCAAACAGTAGTGAGCAAACTTTACTGTGTATCGATTCGAAAATTACTTCGGTAACGAGACAACGTCATGTGTTTTGAGGCGACGAGCACAAAGTGGTGCCGCGTATATCGTTTTATCTAGACATTGTTATGAATAGGGGAATCACTTACCATTAGGTATAAGTCTCCCTCGTCTCGTTTCGTTGAATAAAAAAAATCATACTTACGATCATATTTAGCCGTCATTTTTTAAATCATTATATATATATAACTATACACGTCATGGAGAGTCATTCAGTAGCATTAGTAAGTAATCTTAAAGATATCGTCTAATAAACATTCGACAATAAGAAATCGATTTAAGAAATCTGGTATGATGATGAACGTTGTTATTATGTTACCTAACTTTACGGTCTATCCACTTGCTTCCCTTACTTTTATAGTTTTATATCAGACGAGATAATTTTAATGGTTCAATCGCAGCCACTTTCTAATTGTAATTTACGTAAACAATCTTTTGATATAAACAATTTTCTTGTGATTTATATTTGTTATTCGTTACAAGAAATGTTATCTACAATAATTCATTAAATATTATTATTAATACAATTCAATCCTTTTTTTTCTCAAATTATTCTGAAATTTATACTGGAATTGTATAAATACGTTTCACACGAGAATTTATAATATTAACGTTGTTAATATAATAATATTAGCAAACAACTGTTTAAACTTTAAACACGGGGAATAATTTGAATTAATTGTCATTAATAAAAACAATCTACCCCCATGCAGTTCACCCTCGTACTGTAAAGAGATCTAAAATCATTTGCCCATATCCAATTGAAGCGGTGGACGTTATCACTGTGTAGTAAAGATTACAATCGCAGTGAAATGGTTTTTGTGTGTGAATGAATGAAATGATTGTTTCATAATGCAGTAAATTCAGTTCAATTTGCTACGACCGAGTTCCTACGGTATGCGGGTGGGGTGCTCATGTTTTATTGTTTTTGTGTTTTGCCGCCGCCACCCGATCGCTGCTTACGAAGAAGGGTGCGTTTTTATTTTTTTAAGGGCATTAATGACACGTATTTTTAGAATAAGAGGTCGAAGCACTTTACATTTAGAGTCTATATAGTAGGTTAATGTAATTTTTACATTGGTACTTCTAAAAAACTACAATTTTGGAAAACTTACAAGCGAAATTGGCGATTAAATGTCCTCATGTTGTAACCGTCAATATATCTGTTGTCAGGTTATTTTATTGATATGATATTTTATATACGAGAATTCAAAAATGATGTAATAAAATAACCGTCCAATTCGTCTCAAGTCTTTGACAGAACTAATTGTAAATTCCGTCTGTACAAATTTACTTTATAGAATACTCACAACCCCCTTTGGGGAAGGAAGTTTGTAAAATTTTAGCTGACCTATACTCGGTAAAATATATTCCTACCAAATTTCAAGTCTATAGGCTTTGTGGTTCTAGAGATACCGTGATGTTAGTAATAGGCGCTGCGGTTGTGCCTACGAGTACTTAGACGGTCTCCGGCAATATAGACCTGTCACCAGTAAATTACTCATAATACATTTGATTATTTAAAATTCAAACAGTGTTAGAGTTTATATTAATTTTAAAATTTTAGACTAAGGAATCTTTAAAAATATGACTAAATGTATACTTTAAAAAGTGCAGTTAAACTTATAATATAAGCGTAACTTTCTTTCAACCCCGTCGTGGTAGACAGGTATTAATGAATATTGAACAGTCAAGAAGCATATCGTTTATTCTCTGAAGGTCAGTATATCCGTTTCCTTCTGGGGTATAATTCACTTGTTGCCACCCTGTGTTTAGATGGTCGGTAGAAACATTTATAGTATTTAAATTCATTGGGAAAACTATGGGGCGACTTCACGGCGTGGTGACCTTATGGCCTACGCTCCGATACACACCACCGTGTTTTTGGGGGAAAAACGGAATTGCTATATAAATTGGTAGCGGTGTAATTACATAGAACATGTTTATGTTTTCATAAGACTTCATTCTAAAATACACATTACCCATATTGACTGTTAGTTGATTGTTGATCTGATCTGCACTAGCGGTTCCAATATTACCAAATTCGCCAAGGACCTGTTTTGTAAATTCATATATTATAAAAACAATAATACTCTTCGGAAGTAGAAATTTTAGGATTTCGGAATTTTATTTAGTAAATCAATTAATTCCAGAACACAACGAGTTTTGGACTCTGCCGCTTAACGGCATAAATGGATTCAATGGTGGTGTCGGAGAGAAGTTACCACCTGAACGTTTTTAAAAATAGTGAGACACTATATTGGAGGAAAAAGATAAAAATTCTATTACTACAAAAAAAAGTCTTTGGTTGGAAACAATATAAGATAATTTATGGTACCGTGAATACATAAACAAATGTTTATTATTCTGCATAAATGATACTCAGTTTGTTTGTCGATTATATGAACATAACAAATTTTTCTTTGGCTTAAATGTCGGTCTGATCATAGAATCTAAATAAAACCGAAAAATCCCAAATAAATGGAGCCGTGTCATAATACGTTTTTATCTCTGGTCACGATCAGATAAAAGCCTTTGTTTTATAATATCTTGTTTATTTACATACACAGCTTAGATATTCTCTGCTAATATTATGCTTGTTATTAAATGAACAAAGCTAACGTCCACTCGGGTACCTGCGGAGTACCCTCTTGAGTTAGAAGGCATTTCAAAACAAAGAAATACAAATGGAGTCCTTGCAGTGAGAGCCCTCGGCGAGAGCACAAAGGGCTGTGATTGCAATTGAGGTGAGGGAGGTAGGGTGGGTAGAGGAGGGGGAAGTGAACGACCTCCGGCCGGGGTGGCCGCCCCCTGCGTGTGCGCACGCTTGGGCGACGGTCTGTAACGTAGAAACGTGTACGCATTTATAAAACTTCTTATACCTTGATTTTTTTTTTCACTGAAAACGAATTTGAGTCTGGGGGTTTTTAAAACAGCTAATAACTTTTTTATCGTGTTATTTGACGGGCGGAATCATTGAAACTTTATTTAATAAAACATTTCCAGATTTTCGAGTGCTTTCCTACAACTACGGTCATGAGGGTTGTAGTAACAAACGTTCTAACACCGTAGTTACAACGAAGTATTTACAGCTGTTTTTATCATTTTCGCTCTACGCAGAATGAGCTCACTGTCTTGAAGTTTTCTAAACACATAAAGTATAATATTGAATGTAACTTTATTGCCCTCATTGGTTTCATTAAACTGGAATCTCGAAATTTTGTAAACGAATAAAAATTTGTAAATGTTTATTATAATATATAATATAATTGTATGATATAAATGTATGAATAACTATACTTATCTGGGTTATATAAATGTTATTATTAATTATTATGACAAGGTTCATAATAAATTAATAACATGTAACCTTTGGGTTAATTAAAAAAAAACAATCTGGTTCAGTGTAAAAGTATGTTCGCCGGCGCCGTGTATGTGTAAACATTACAGTGATTTTTATGTTTGGTGGCGCGACCCCCACCTGTTGCGTGCTCCCTCCGGAAATGGGGAATTTGCATCACAATCAAATAGTACCCTCGCTAGCACGCTTCCTGCCCCCTTTGCCCGAGCCCTCGATGCTCATCGCACCGACCCCGACGGTGATCTGTCAGATAAATGCCAGTATCCGGTCCATTTTCATGTTATAGGGAAAGTCTCAATTTGGTAATAATACTTGATTTAATTATACATTTAAAATACATATATTCGTAGGTATCACTGCAGTGTCTTATTAAAAAATATTGTGGGTCGGTTTGAACGTTGTTATAGTTAGTGACGTTATTGGGGTAACGATTCTTAACAAAGGAAACAGGCTTAAGAAATATGTAAAATAGTAATGCATAGAAATAAGGAAAAATAAATATTACTTTATCAGTATCTACACAATAAACATTGTATATTTCTTCGCGTTATTAGGTAGTTAAATATCATAAGTATAGATAACGAAAAAAAATTTATATATAAATTAGTAGTGAATATTTTCTAAGTAAATGTTGTGAATAATAGGATAAGGTAAAGCCCTGAATAATAATATCAGGAAAAATAAGAAATAAATAAAAAATAATTATAGTTAAAATCTTGTGTCTCAAAGCGACGATCCAATGTAGTGCAATATATATCATTCGAAGTAAGATCAAATTATTATGGATAAGCGTATTACTTGATATCGGTTGAAAGTTTTCTTCGTCTCGAGGCTTTGTCGAATAAAAAAAAACATTATGAATATTACTGTCGACACAAGACAAATCATACACCAGACCTTACTTGAATTTGTAATGAGATGATGCGGATTTCATTAATAAAGTTTTTACTAAATGTTTGAGCTGTTATCTAAAAAAAATCGGTCAAATGGCGCTAAGGAGCATTGGTTTTATTTTACTAAATAACTGAGATTGTATCTAAAATTTAGCGATAGTCCCAACTCTTATATGAGATAAAAACTAGATAGAAAAAGAAGATAACGACTGCTGACAATATTAACATCGAGCCAAATTTATATTCGACAGCTAATATTTTTGTGATTATGATGAATCAGCGTACGTAAAAAAATCGAATTATTTAAAGCAAAACGTTTAACATTGTTTATGTTTATAATTAGCTATGTTTCGGCATTTACTAATAATTATTTATTCAAATATTCTTATCTACCTCTTTAGTGACGCAGCGGCTGTGCGTTTGCCTTCTAACACGGAGGTTCCCGGTTCGTTTACGGAATATTATGGATTTTGGTTGATAGATGGATTTTTGCGAACTAACCATATAAAGTAAATCTACCGTTATAAGAGCATTGGTGTGTTGCGCTAGTTAGGATGACATATACTGCACCACATTTTGCTCGTTGCATACGTAAGATCTTTTATTACCTCAGTAATTTCACTAGGTACAACGCCCTTCAAAGCGGAACATAGTATTTTTTGCACATTACTTTTTGGCAGCAGAAATAGGAGCTGCAGTGGTACATACTTGGACGGTATCCGGCAACAGGGACCAGCCGCCAGTATACCTTGCTTCACCATCTATGGCGTCTTTGTTACTTAACACTATATGAATTTTGCAGTCTAGACTGATTGACCATTGAAGACAAAATAATAAAAATTACGCTGGTTAAATATACATTATCATTATTATGGGATGCACTTGGTAAATATTTACATATGTCTTAAACGACTACAGATAGTCGTTTATTATTTCATAAGTAAATGAATTAAAATTTAAGAGTGCCTTACTTGATACGGTTTAACAAACATCAAGCGGATATCTAAATTCGGTCGGTGTATAGCGCACGGCTTAGTTGAGTGGAGAGGGCTTATCGCGTGGAGCGACGGAGACCCTGCCGTGACCTTCCGATTATAGGACGCAGACGCCCCTCTAGTCCTGCGCGATGCTCGAATCGCTTCGATGTAGGTTGGCTATTTTAAGATCTTTCGGGTTGAAATCCACACAGAATTTTGCAACTTATCGTTGTATGTTATAATGCACATACTTGTAATATAACTTTATGTATAAAAAAGAGCAGCGAAGTCAGAAATATTTACATTGGTATTATTCTTAATTGACTTTCAGAAAAAGTATACTAAACATTTTAAAAGGTAAATTTTTAATATTTCAGTGATTTAAATCCACAGAATAATTATCTCATTATGATAATGATTTTTTCTTTAAATAATAAATTGATTAAATTTAACTTAAGTAACAATTGTAAATAAAATCGTTATTCTTAGACTATACTTATTTATGCAAACTTTTTTGATGAATGAAAATCGTTAGAAATGGGAATTTTTATTTCTGTTGTCGTTCTTTAAAAAAACGTTTAATTTCGAATGTTTTATATAAAGGTTATTATAAAATAAAATAATTCATGTGAAGAGTCATCGACTTAAGTAATTTTCTTTTGTTTTCTAGTAATCATTGTATCTGGAATCAAGGTAAGCGAGATTTCACCGCTCCACCGTCGAGTATTATAATTTTTCCTTATCATTTACCATACACATTTGTAATATACTAGTGTTGTTAAGTTCTTAAAAAATTGTTGTAATATTGTTTTTTTTGCATTTAAAAAAAAATAGCCGTATAAATATAATAAGTTTTTTTTTATTTCCAAACGTTTCTAAAATTTTTCTATTTTTTATACGATATTTGAAATTGTGTTTATAAGTATGCTGGATATTGCTATGAGTAATATTGGCAGTACACAGCAATTAGCTTAAATTATGACAAAGATACTGATGATGTTTCGTGTTGTTAAATTTGCTGCCATATAGGAATCAATCGAAAAAAATTGATAAAAAAAGTAAGTTTTTATTGAAATTCTAGAAAGAAAAGTAAATACAATGCATTGACTAATATAGTATAGGTAAGTTGTTTTGTTACTTTATTGTGTTTATATGCATATAATTTTTTCTTACTTTCCCTATAATTTTAATACGCATATCCAAATATCTAGTCATCACGCAAGTTGACTGCTTTAAAATAATACACAACATTGATTCTCTATTGGTAAGATTATTACTTTTCATTGTCACAATGAAAAGTATAAATAATTATAATATTTAAAGTTTAAATTATTAAATTATTATAAAATACGTTGTCAATTACAGGCGCAGATTCTTATCAAAAATTCTTTTGTGTAAACAATTCCAACTAAAAATTTAGGACTATTTCGTGGGATTCCCTTTAGTATTAATATAATTTTGTTATACAAATTTGGCACTTTATTATGAAGAAACAGTTGTATTCACGTCTGAATCTACAGATCATAGTATCTCCTATGTACATTTATTTCATAAGAATACTAACGATTATGCATTGTTAGAGTGAGAGATCAATATCATCTTAATACAAAATGAAAATACAATTTTGGTTCGTCTGTTTTATTTATAACAGGATTTACTAATTTTGTACGAAATCCTGTACGTTAACTTGAAAAAAGTAATAAACAGAACTAATTATTAAAAAAAATTATAATCAACGAAAAGAATATCTATACTAATGGAATTTATTTAAAAATTTTCCGACGCATGCATCATTTTATGTACAATAAATGTGTGTGCTGTTATTTCTATGTACATAAATTTCCCTCGGCGTCGCGAAGGGGGTGAGCGGGGAGGCAGGGAGGAGTACGGAAAGCGCAACTCAAGTCGCAGGGGGCGCGGCGGTCGACTTGCGCGGGCGCAGTAATCACCCGTCAGGGCCTCTCGATCTACGCCCGCGCAAACGCCACTGCCCGTGATTCTGACGCGCATCTAGAGGGCAGCTCTCAGAGAGGGGATCGTACCAACTCCAATATCAAAACAATAAAAATTGCATGTGCCACCGCCGTCCGATATAGCGGTCTCTGCAGCGAAACCGAGCCCTTTCTCTAATTAAACATTCCTATTTATACTATATGAATGCGCTATAATACACGTGAAGTAGGAAAGATAACGGTGCAAAGAATGATGAGTGCGCCTTTCGGATGCACACGTGTGGGAAGCGTTTGCGCAAGGCTACTTCCAAGCCGTGGACACGATGGGCCACCAAGTACCGTGGAGAAGAGAAAGGCGAAATATAAGCAAGTCATTCGACAGGGCCGAATATTTCGACTATTTCCGTTTTATGTCCGATCGATAATGCAACGAAATCTCATAAAAACTCTCTTGCAAAAATTTCGGGGATGATAAATGTGTTTTTAAGAGTGAAGGTCATGATTATCATACAATTGGTGTAGCCGCGCGGCGCGGCAACGCCGTTGACAAAAATTATTATGTAACCATATTGTACAACATCTTATCAGTTTTACTTTGTTTAATTTATATCTTAATACTGGTATATTTTTATTAAAGAATATAATGCTTTATCTTTTTAGAATGTTGCTAATTAATGTTAAATCATCGCAAAGTTTTTCTATTATTGTATAACTAAGTTTAAATAATTCCACTGTCACTAGCTGCGTGCATCGCTAGACCTATCATTGTGAACGTATTTGGGATTTTTATCTATATTCAGCTATAGACATCTTTCTAATGGTTTTTCTGGTTATGATGATAAAATAATACTTTAGCTAGGTATAATGATTTAAACATTTATGTAACAATTTCGATTTATCATTCAGTTCTGTATTGTTTCGTATAAAGAGAAGAATAATTAATTTCAAATGGTCTTCCGCTTTACATGGGCATTTTATCCTAAAATCTAAATTATAAAAATCACTGACACGCGTGTCGCGGCAAGTCGTTGACCTAACCACCCTAATTTCGTATACATCGTCTCTGTCTAGCTCCGTAGCGATTAGTATAACCGCGCCGTTCGCGCCGTCCATTCTCACGTGCGCGGGCGCAGCACTGTGCCGCGCGGTGCCTATCAAAAATCTTTAATCCCTCTCTAGTAAACCTACTAAACATAAAATAAATATTACACACATATTTAAAAAAGGTGTAACTATTTAAAAATATTTATACGAGTATCTTATGATGGAGACTATCTAGGTACCAACGCAACAGCCTTTTTACCTTTCTGCCATTAAACAGTATCAATGAAAACATTATCGTGTAGCGATTTGAAAAGTGCTGTAGCTAATTCAATTACTTAGGTTAAACGAGTCTTAATATCTGACGTCTCAAGGCGACTAGCACTGGTGTAGTGTATAACATCCTAACTAGTGCGAAATTTTTATAGGCAGGCGTGTTATTTATCACCAGGTGAATGTCCTACCCGTCTTATCGCTTTGTCGAATAATAGTAATAAATTACTCTTTTTTTTAATATAAAGGTTTTATTGACAATGTTATCAACTGAGCAACAATTTTATGTTAAAAAATTAACAACTACTGGGGTTTTATATAATAAATAATAACGAAATCACTCTCACTCGCAAAGATTTTTTTCATCAGCATTTTCCTTGTCACCGCGACGCATTGCATCTACCAGTATATGTATGTATATACTGAGTGACGGTAACCAGCTACAACATAGTTTCCGTGTCTTATTTATCGCGAAACTATTAATACAACAATCCGTACATTTGTATTACTATAACAATAAACACTTAGATGTTTACACATGTTTCATCCATTGATACTTGAATTTGGGCTTCAGTAATTTACTTAATACCGCTACTTAGAGATAAAGTTTCCTCGTTTAATTTCCTGTTTACTGTACTTTAAAGATAAATAAAAACAAATCGCACTGGTGTAATAAGAGTAACTAAATACCTTTTTAATGGCTAATAGTGCCTTTACTAATGCACATTAAAAACATTTGAAAACAGGATAAAGTTAGGATTAATATTTATTCCATAGACGTGTGCAATGTTCTTATCGCCTTTTTTTAAATTAATGGGATGTACAGGAACAACAAATTCAAGTTCATATATTTTTATTTACCTTATGAAAAAAAAAACCACCTTCTTTAAAGTCATTCAGTCCTTTGTCACCTATAAGAATATGTTTTTCAGCGATATACAGTGAAAAGTGTAGCTGTCCATGGGCGACAGTATACAATTTTCATAACGTGAGTCGTTTGCTCATTCAACATAACTTTTGGTACATTGTGAAATGTCTATCTATTCATAATTTACTTACTACTTTTATAAAGACAATAACATTTAAATCATTAGAACGAGATAAGTTTATATAGATATATATATTCATATACTTATTAGCGTCTCGTGTACTGTTTAAATAAAACATTGATTTGCTGAGTACAAAGGTAGTTAGTTACATTATCGTCGTATTGTAGGTAGGCGTCATCATTCAAGGTCTTACTGCGATGGTGGTGGCATAGATTAACTATAGTAATGTACTTAGTGACTACATAAGGTACGGTTTGTGCATCTCGACGCGTCGGCTATGATTTATCCCTTTGATGAACTAGCCGAGTCATAAAACAAAACTATAAAATGATACTAAAACCGTATTGAAATCGCTATCTACTTGCATCTAAGCGTAGATTTTATATCGTTAAACGAACGGTGCTATACTGCAACATCAGAGCAACATCAGATGTTACTCGTGTGAAAGTAATTTCAGATTTGGACGACGACGGCATTAAGATATCGC
Organism: Ornithoptera alexandrae; assembly: GCA_029030555.1. Taxonomy (NCBI): domain Eukaryota; kingdom Metazoa; phylum Arthropoda; class Insecta; order Lepidoptera; family Papilionidae; genus Ornithoptera; species Ornithoptera alexandrae. The sequence continues at coordinate 4,946,970 of JARDVY010000023.1, read as the reverse complement.
GAAAAGGAGGCTGCGTGCGAACTAATTATATAGGTTTTTTATATCGTTTCATGTTTAACATATCAGCTGATGTGTTGTCACTTATGTAAATGTTTGTAATGAGTTAGTGTCAATGTTCCCTTAGTGTTGTGTATTTTATATACGGTAAGTGGGAGCCGTCCGCAGCTAGAGTAGTTCTGAAGCGTTGGCCTTGTCGCGTGGGAGCCGCGCTAGAAATCGGCCCTGTGCTTACGCAATCCCAACCACTCGAGCATGCTCTACGAACCTTTAAGATATTCCACTCACAAATAACCTGAAGATATCCTTCGTTATTTAATATTTTATCACCGTAGTGACGAGTATTCGCGTCATTTTTGTCATGACCTTGAGTAATTTGTAACATTTGTTACAAATTCATATAATTTCTGTCGTTCCATCGAAACAACTCAGGCAATAGATAACAATAATAGCACTATTTTAACATGGAGACAAAACAAGTAAATCGTGTTTATTCATTTTCATTACCTGTTTTATTTACCTTTAAGTGATTTATAAAGTGAAAAGGATTAAAAAAAAAAAACAAAAAAATCACCTAAATCATATTACTTCCAAGTAATGATAAAATTACCGTCCGTAACAGGTTACATATAAGACTTCCGCGAGATGGTAATTAAGATAGGCATAGTAGAGCACGGGGAGGTTGCCGGAGCTCTACGATAAATGTAATTTCTTTTTTTTTTTTTCAATTATATTACAATTGGAAGAAATTGAATAAATTAAATGTAACGTAAATATCGTGTGACAATATTTTGTTATTTTTAAATACCATCATCAATATCCACTGCTCGACATAGGTATCTTGTAAGAAATTTAACTTAAACCGCACTGCGCTACTTTAAGTATGTTCTAGTATATATTGCATTTTTCCTAATTATTTTTACTTGATTGTTGAAAATGCTGAAATTAATATATATAAAATAATCTTTTCATCACGGTTAAAAAAAAATCTAATTAAATTAGAATTAAGTATCAAACTTTGTAAAAACTACAGCACGGAAACGAAATTCAGAAGTCTTCGGTTCAAAACAGTAATATTTATAACGATTAGAGAAATAATTGTTAAAGAAAATTTTAATTGGAGACAGGTGTGATAATGTTCCTCCAAGGATGGATTCATACTTCTGGTACCTTCATTGTTACTAGGCTAGACTGCAATAACAGTTTCCCATCGGGAGTGTCGTATGCATGTTTCTTTTTTTTATTCAATTATGCTATGAGACGAACAATATGTTCACCTGATGGTAAGTCATACGCCGGTTCACATAACAACGTGCCGCTAGTTAGGACGATATACACTGCAACATATTGCGCTCGTCGCCTGACACAAGATATCGAGTCTCGTTGTCCTAGTAATTACACTAGCTACAGCGCCCTTGAAACCGGAACAAACTAATGTTAGCCCATTACTGTTTGGTGGCACAAGAGCGTTGCGGTGGTACCTACCTAAAAGGTTTCCGGGAACAGAGATTTACCACCAGTAAAATATAAGTTATTTACATTTTGTCTGGATTTTTTATATCTTTATGTCCTATTTTTGACAGTAAGTAAAAATATAAGCGGTGTCAAGCTGGTGATGTTTAACCATAATTGATTTGTCGGCCGAGCTTACTTTTCGTGAGATAGAATTTGTTATGAGCCGCGCAGTAACGGGACGGAGCGCATCTCGCTAACGGACGGTTTGCTTGGCCTCCGTCTCACCGTGTTCGCATTGACAGGTGTCCCTGATTACGACTGCGATCTGATAAGCATCCAGACATGACATATCACACGATAAAAAAAAACACACAACGACGATTAAAATTGAGTAACAAATTCTTCACATATTTATACGTTATTTGAGAAATTAATTAATGCGGCAATCGTTAAAGTTCTTGTGTCATAACAATTAGTTAGCAGTCATTACGAAATTGTTTTAAAGAAAATTGCAATGATTTGTTTCAAATTGTATTACATTTAAATCCTGTTTCGTATCATTGTGTTGGAATCGTCGATTAATAAATAGTCTTTAATGGAGACAATGACAATAAAAATTAGCTATTAGACGCTCCTAAAAATTTGCATTCTGTAATAAAGGGTCACTTCATTACACCGTTGTCTTTCCTGGAACTGCGAGGTAGACGCAATAGGAATCCCAACGCCCGACGAGACGTTGAAATGGATGAATAGCTAATGATTTGTAACACCATATTTTTATATTTAATTGCATTGAAAAAAATACAATGATTAATTCCTATATAGATTCTTAGATTAACATTTTAAATTGAATTCAAATTAAAATTAGTATACTTTTGTAAAAAAAAAATTCGAATGTAAAAGATAGAGATTATGTGCGGAATACGGAATCGCCAAAGATTATTTAAAAATACTTTTTGAATAGATAAACAAAAAAGTACATACATCAGTATGTTTGTTTACACCATTTTTCAAAAATGTTGTAATAGTAAATTTTTTAATTAAAAATATTGATTAAATATATAGTTTGTCAGCATTATAAATCGTAGAATACTTCTTTATATAGCGATAAAAATTAAAATAGTGTAATATAACATTATGGCGAATTTAACACAAATATCCTACTGTTATTAATGTATACAAAGGAGTTAAAATACAAAAACGATATAAATCATTAAGACGTTAGAAAGGAGAGTCGGTCCAAAGAAACAAGGACATGCCACCGTGCTTCCACGACATAGCCTCGGGACACATTTCTCTCATTATTGCGGAGACTGCTGTTGCTTAGTATAAGATATCTAACAGTACACAGCGAAAATTGAGCGCCCGAATCGAGTCAATGAACCGAAAACCGACCGTTAGTCGCACCGAATCGAATCTAGCAGGACGGGCCCTTCCACCTTCTCCCACTATTATTGCACCCAACATTTTTTTGTCGTCGACTATGTGTGTTGCAGCATCACAGAAAGTAGGCGAGTCCGCCATTAGCCACCATCTATTGCAAACCTTGCTCTATCATCACAAACGTAGAGCTTATTTCAACAGACGCGTAGTCAAACACAATTAAATCCATGATTTAATTGAAAGTAAATTAACTACGTTTTATTATTTCTGATTTCGTAATAAATAATTTTATAGTTATGACGGTGGTAAATGTAAAATAAAACGAAATAATTTTAATAGAAAATGGAGAAATTGCGACAGACAGCTGTCTTTAGCGCAAAGAAAATAATAATCAACGAGTGACGTTTCTCCCATCCCATCTTCAATGAGAATGTAGACGATTTATACACACGTCTCTGTTAGAAAGCTAAAGGATTTCTTTTTGTTCGCAGCTTTTACCACTTGCGTAGTTTTAACAGTTACCGGCAACTGTTCGTCAAAGCCGTTACAGTAAATCTGCCTATTCACTGGTCGCTTATTAACCGCAAAAGTTAATCGTTACGGCCTAACTTTGATCTACAAATCAGATATTAATAAAGAAATCAATATTAATTTAACCGCTAAAACACACTTGATGTCTAAGCTGATTATAAACCAATTTTCGCTGTACACTTTATCTCTAAAAATATCAAACTTACCCTCTGATTTTTAGGCCACGTTTGTTATTAAGGGGAAAGTATGTTGGCAAGCTTTTATATGCCAACAGCGTCGCCTGAAAACTAGGTCAGCTCACTGTAAGGACTTCAGCTAACACTGGCACGATGACCTAGGTCAGGTCACTGCTGAATTATACTCTAGTTGCTGACAAATCGATACTGACACGTTTATTTACATCGACTCAAAGATTTTTATTTATACTAACTGTAATTGCAACAGTGCTTTCAGATAGCCAAATATTTTTACAGTAGAATAATATTTCTTTATTATTCCTGAAATATCGGACAGTACAATAAAATTATGCAAAACAAAAAAAAGTTAAGTGTTAAGAAACATAGATTCTATCACAAAACTTACAAAAACATGTTAAAGTAACAATCAACAGTATTCTAATTTATTAACCTTTTTTATCGTGATGAAAGACAATGTATCAGTCAAGTTAAAAAGTAAGTACTCAGATAGTTTGGCAGCGGAGCCTGACCATAGGGTCAGGTATTCCTCCAAGAGGATTTAATGGTACATCTTCAATGGTCAGTTAAGCATCAGAAATGGAATATATTTTTCAACATTCTATCCACGGAGAGAGTATCAATATTTCGCTTATCATAAATTTCAGTTGGTAGAGAAATTTGATGTCTTCAGGTTTAAGGGATTGCAGAAATGTTGTGATCAGTCACTATTGGCGGAGATTGTCTAGGTACTAGGTACTAGGTACAACTGCAGCTCCTTTATCTACCGCCAAATACCACTGCTGTTGTATATTTCATCCTAACTAGCTCCACGTTGTTATGGGCAAGCGTATTACTTATTATCAGGTGAACATCCCGCTTAGCTTATAGAATAAATTTTTTAACTACAGATCGTACATTGCCGCCTTCTGATTCACCGTGTTTGGTAGTTTAATCGTCCGTTAAAAATTTGGCAGAAGACCTTCTACAAAAGCTGTGTTTGTAATTGACATGTATTTGTGCATCTGCAGGTAGTTCTAACATTGATAAGTTATAGTATGATTTAAACACTTTTCCATACAATCAACTTAAAACAGTGTTTACCATAAAGCTATACAAGCAGCAAAACAATTACTATTTAAACCATATATATAGTCTTAGTACACATTTATTCATACGGACCAAGAGGTACTCTTTGATTTAGTAATGGAATGTCACATGATTGTTTTATTTTAGTTGATAGAAGAAAGATATATTATTATTAACGTTATGGTGTATGATAAGCGCCAGATGATTCGTCACCGCCTACTGAAATCTGACACCATGCTCCATAGTGTGTGCTATCAGTGTTCACAAACTGCGCCGGACTTTTTTTATTGTAGGTTCATGCTGTTAGTTCCTTTGAATGGAACGTGACACACTAATTATTAACAATACCTTGCCAAAGTAGTCAAAATTTATAGTGTTTATACAGTGTCGCACTAGTACGACAACTTACTTATCAACACACAAATATATCGTGATCTTAAAAATATGTTCCCATTATCAGCAAAAATATTACAATAGTGAATAAAACATTAAACAAAGAGATTTTTGCTTCTCAGTTCGTAAGGGCACCCTAACTTTATACCCTAAACATAAAGTGCTATCCCTCAGGTAAGTGCTGTACAATGCGTTTTCCATGATTCACTTTTGAAACTTTCTAACCCTGTGCCGGAGTGAAGCGGCAGGGAGGGGCGCGCGCGGGTGCCAGAGTGAGGGTACCGACCTCATTGCCCATTGCCACTCCTCCCGTCGAGGCGGCAGGCCATTTTTATTAAAAATACTTCCGTGTAACATATCGCGTGCGGATTTTTTGTCATCTTTCAATAGTTTTCAACTTTGAGACTTAAAATTTTGCGCTTATTTATTTTTAACTTTTCAAGGAAAATTTATTAATTTAATAAAACTTTTTTTATTTGTGTTAATATAAAGTGAATAAAGTAGTGTAATTGGAATAAAAAAAAATAAAGATATCAGTGCGACTCGCGGACTATTTTCCGTGTGGACTCGGGTGCATTCGGTTGCGAAAAGTGGCGAAGTTCGTGCATCTCCGGCGGCGGCTGGCGCGACGAGGGCGTCCAAGCCACCCCGCCCGCGTGGAACAGAGACGGAGCATGTGCTGACATGGCGACAACAAAAATGGATTAATGTTTTTCACGTGGAAAATCAACCCTTCATATAATTTTGTGAAAGGTAGGTTGAAAGAAATATTAATAAAGTACATTTTGTAATTTATTTTTCCTCATATCATCTCTTTAAATGTTTACTCTTGATAAATCGTGTCACAATAACTTCCCTTGGGATATTGCTATAGAAAAGCCTTAGGATGTCAAAGGTATTGTTTACTTTATTGATTTTATTTTAATATTTTTTTTATGTCAGCTTTTCGTTTATGAAATGGAAATGAGTTAATTTGGAAGCTTAAATTTTTGTATTAACCGTAGGGGTTGATTACATTGGGAAATTCATTTATTTTACAAAACCATGTTTAAAGATAATGGTCCCCAACTCGACATAGTAGGCAATAAATAAACATAGAACCTATGCAATAAATATGATTTACAGACTGTTAGATAACCGTTTACATCACGGTGATTTGACTTGCTCGATTCCTAATCAATACATTTCAATAAATCAATATTTTACCGTGCACCCTGCGCTGAATATTTACGCTGCCGCCATTTCGATGATGACGGCGTATTTTTTGTGAGAGATATTCGAGTCGCGGAGCGAGGCGGTGTACGCTGCGCGGGGTTGCGGCCGCGAGCCCGTCAGTCGTCGGGTGAGCGGGGTGCGACGTAAACGCGGACTCGGACTATGGCGGAAGGGCTGTTCCTCACTCCCATAAAAGGGTCGAGTTGATTGTTGTGCAGTACGTGTGGTACGTTATTATGTTAGTGCAGTGATATAATATTTCTCAAACTGTTGTTATCACAACGTATCGAACGAATTAATGCGGATAACGTAGGTAATAATGCCATTGTGATGACGTAATGTAACGCGCTCGACTGGGTGCGTAGTAATAATTCGAGCGCCCGTTTATGCCGCGATAACATTTGTGGTCAGCACCTGTGGATGTGACGTAAATTTCTGATTTTTTCAATATTTTCATGACTCGTTCCAATAAGAATCGTATTAGAATGTGTATTTTTATTTCGATTTTGTGTATGTAATATATTATTATTATAACACTAATGATTCAAGCCGCTTTGAAATAGCGAACATATTCTCGCTGTGATAAATTGCATGTAGGTACTTCGCATTACACGTAGAATGTTTTCCTACTGCAGTGCGCTCTTCGATGCACAGACTCGCCACCCGCCGCTAGAGGCGCCCTCGATTTTTTTAACCTTGATTGATCTACTAGGTATCTCCGTACCGGATCATTCATAACAAACCAGTTAAAGTCATAATAAAGTTTCTTTACATATTTTGAAATACTCTTTAAAAATACATATAATTTTTTTACAACTAATGCATTTTTGACCAGTTTGTACTTTCGTGTAATTTAAATAATTGTGTTAGAACGGTATGTTTATAAACGTTGTTTTTTTTTTTAACAATTTATCTGCGCATACCAACGTATTACATTCATTTGATGTACAAACAAACCTTTACATTAGTATTTTATATAAATTTAATATTTGTAAAATGTGTTAAATAATAACGCCGTTGGTTTCTTAATAATAAATAAAAAAAATTGCGGTTCATTGATAATAATTAAATCTTTGTATCGGCATAAGGAACGGAACGTAATATGTAATATATTTCCTTTTTATGTTTGTAGCTTTTTATTTTGAAAAATACTATTAAAAAAAAGTTATTGATTCACCCACGGTTGGACACTTTCTGATGATAAATGATTTAGCCTCTTCGGCCGAATGTTAAAGTGTATTTTGTCTTTTTGCAGGTCCCCCTGCGCCCGTCATAAAAATGCATTAGCACTACGAAACAAGCAATTTAAAAATGGCTTCTAAGTAAACATTATCTATTGTTAAAGTTTTGTTATATTGTTCATGGAACAAGAGAGAGAATCCTTATGTATACATCATTGATATTGTTAATGCATTAGAATTTAAGCCTGAATTGGTAAAAATACAATCTTCCAGAAGAGAATATAAAGCTAAGATGGCAACGCAAAGATTTTGCTTGAGATGGAATAACCATCAATCTAATATGCTATCAGTATTTGACCAGCTACTGCATGCGGAAACGTTTACAGACGTAACTTTAGCAGTCGACGGCCAATTACTTAAAGCACACAAGATGGTTTTATCTGCATGCAGTCCCTATTTTCAGGCTCTCTTTGTGAATCATCAAGAGAAACATCCTATAGTTATATTAAAGGATGTACCTTACTCAGATATGAAAAGTCTATTAGATTTTATGTATCGAGGTGAAGTTAGTGTTGACCAGGAACGTTTGACGGCTTTTCTGAAAGTGGCGGAGAGTCTAAGAATAAAAGGTCTAACTGAGGTTAACGAAGAGAAGTGCGACATACCTGCATTGACAAACTCACTAATTCAACAGCAGCAGACTGGCGGAAACGCTCATACCCCGCCACCGCAGCTTCACAGAATACATCCGTACATGCATCAAAAACGGCCGGCGTCTGGAATGCCCAGCGGTGGCGCACCTCCCAACTTGTTAATGCCTTTATTGGGCAACGCCCTAATGCAACCAAAAAGGAAACGAGGTCGGCCGCGAAAGCTCAGTGGAAGTTCTAGTGATGCATTAACTACGGCGGCGAGTCCGCCGGGCGAGTTCATTCCGGAGTCCGCGTCACATGCCCCGTCCAACAGGGCCGGTGACCAGTTAATCAGGGGCTCCCCGGAAATGCTCGAGGTCAAAATGTCCATGGACGGGTTTAGCGCGGAGGACGGTGCGACTTCGGGTGGCGAGGAAGCAGGGGAAGCTCTTATGATAGATGAAGGAGACGACGCCCAGTCTAACGAGGCACCAACATGTAAAGACTCAGAATCTGCAGGTACGCCTCTATACAATGTTTATTTTGACGGTAGCAGAAATATTTTACCCTTGTAGTTTATTTTTCTTGCTAGAAGAAAAATTACGACCCTGGAATATTCTTAGTTTTCGTTAAAAATTTGTAAAATATACGGAATATAATTAAAAAATACGTGGATATTTTATTTTCGCTTATCTTTTGTAAATACATTATAATTTTCCTTTCCATTGACCTAACACCGATTTTGATTTTGTTTAAAATGTCTAAAGATATAAGAGAAAAGCTAATGGGATATAAGCTTTGATGATAGGAATTGTATGAAATAAGTGAAAAAGTGAAGTGTATTATGATTACCTATTTATTTATAATATTTAAAGTTTATTATGAAGGGGTAAGTGAGAATCTATCAAATTATTATTGACGTATTCGTTCTCGATAAATGCTTATTTCTTCTACAAGTCATCAGTTTAACTATTGCTTGCTTTTCTGCTTTCGGGGAGAGCTATTAGAGGAATGGCCAGGGGCAATTTCGGTGTGGTAATGGTTTGATAACATAATTTCACTCTATTAACTTTTTAAACGTATATATAATACACAAGAAAAGGGAAAACAAACAAGGCTTATTCCCAATAGCTTTCCTTCATTCAAAGCAAATTGGAAATATTCTAGTTATAAAAATCCTAGTTTTATTTTTTTGAACACTCATTATCTCCTATCCTACTATAATATTTCCAATAATCATTATAATGAAATATATTTTTATATTCATATAGTTAAACAAATAAGAAATTTCTAATTAAAATATTTCAGAAACTGAAAAAATATCAAAAGAGGACACACATAATAATCCAACAAATGGACCTACTTTTAAAATTGAAAATGGATCCATAAAACAAGAGCCTGTGAACGAAGCGACCGACGAGTATAACGAGCCAATTGAATACAAATACAACCCAGAAAGAAGCCGAGAAAACTCCAATTCACAGGAAGGTCCTATAAAAGACGCTGAAGATAAAACCCGACAAGGTCGTAATTTAAAGCCAAAGAATAGTAAAAAACTGCTGCCCCAAATGTCCAAATTTAGAGCTCGAAACTTATTCAGTCAGCTGTCAGGTCTATCAAATTTGAATCCAGCGCTTAACAGTTTCGATAAGTTCCCTTCCGAAACGGTACTCATGCCCGCTCTCGCCACTCAATTGTTCGCTGCCGAACTGGACCAGAATAACCTGAATTTGCCCACAAATGAAATGTCCGATTTGTCTCAAACTAATTGGGAGCATCGAATCTTCCCATCTCCCATTAGGAAAAATAACTTGGGCAACGTGGGCAACTATCATGAGGAGACTAATGAATCAGTGAGAGACTACTGCATCAAGGAAGGCGAAAACGTGTTCCGTTGCAAAATTTGCGCGAGGGTTTACACGCATATCAGCAACTTCTGTCGGCACTATGTCACATCACACAAAAAAGATGTGAAAGTGTTCCCTTGCCCTATCTGTTTCAAGGAGTTCACCAGGAAGGACAACATGATTGCGCACCTGAAAATAATACACAAAAATCAACCGAACGCTAACGAGCAGATGGCAAAACAAGAGTCTTAATTTAAAGCAACTAATGTCATGCAGCTATTAGATCTGATTTAATGCTTAGGGATTCGTTTTAAGTAAATAGAATTTGACCTTAAACATAGCAGCTACAGTAGATTTCAATTGAATAGGCGTTCGAGCTCTAAATTTCACGAAAATATATATACATATATATGTATCAATAAGTTTGTTGATATTAAGCGACAACACGTCGTTTGTTGTTATATTTATGGTATTTATTTATGTTGTTCCATTTGTTTCGCGGAGTGCTTGAACTCGTAAGAGATTTATGGTGAATTCTAATAATTTACTTGTTATTTTGCACTCACTTGTTACTTAATTTTATTACTTACAAAAATTTCAGGGTACAAAGTAAACTTACTCATGGTAATATTATCAAAAGTAGTGTATCGGATTACATGCAATTCTCATTGAACTGAATTAGTTAGTAATAGGGTTAGGAGTTATGTTTACGATTGAAAAAAAAAATAATGGCGCAACCTTTTTGTATAATAAAAGTTAACGAAACGTATGCTGCATATGAAGCATTATATTGAAAAATATATATCCTAAAGAAGAGGCTAATTGATAGAATTTACAAAAAGGTATTATATCAGTGCGCCATTAAGTAGTGGTGTTGAATGCATTTTCATTTACTTGCCTTATTAGTGATCTTAGACGTTAATATACAAGAACTTCTCCGAAGTAAAACTCAACACGGGCTATGATAATTTCTAGGTTTTTTTTGTTAAGATTAATTTAAAATATTTTATCAATGTTAATATATAATTGAATATAGATATTATGCAATACAATTGTAAACATTATACTTAAATTACGGCAAAACTTAAGTCTTTCAAAATCTCAGTAACATGAAATAGTAGAATAGAGTCAGTTCCTCATTAAATATATATAACATTATTGAAGCTCTGAATAAGCTAATATTATTTACACTGATTTTGTTTACTCATCACGAATGATGGGTAAATGTTGCATCGTATCTATTAAATACACAAAGAATCTATTTATTACATAAAAATCTGAGTTTCTGTCAAAGACAATATTGTAGATGGAAAATGTAACAAAAAAATACAATTTAGGGAAAAATAGTTATCTGTAAAAAGTTCTATATAAATTTAAAGTTCTAGCAGAAGATGAAAACATATTTACCCGGAATTATATCTTTCAAAGTTTAAAATAAAAACGTAAATAGTGTATATATCAGAAATGGTACCGCGTTGTGTTGTCGTAAAAGTGATCTAAGCAAAGGTGCTTTGAAATATAAAATATCTAACTATTGGAACCATGAGATGATTTTGTAAATTCTATTTTATTAGAAATTAAAATGCCTTATTAGTAAAAAAGAACGTACTTATTAATATTTTATTTTACTTAGAGGCAAATGTAGTCTTCCATGTTTGAAATCGATAGTCACATTTTCTTCTCGATTACGGGAAGAGAGTACTAGGTTCGTTATAAAATGCATACAAATGCTATTTGTTATAGAGTACTAAAGAATAATTACATTGTTAACCCAAAAAAAATTAATGTTTCCAACATGTGTAGGTAGAGAGTCCAGGGAACGCTTGCCTATTAGTGTGCCTTTACTTGTATAAAAATAAGTTAAATCACTACGACTACTAGGTGTCTAAGAAATTCAAAGAATATTATGTATAATTATTTATTTTCATTATTCAGAGTTTACAAAATCTACTTTAAGAAGCTTCCTTAGAGATATAGTAACCTTTAGGCCCATGTAGTTAAATATATTCACTGATATAGATCGTACGTAAGAATTATCATCTCATGTTTCCCGTTTTCTTGGAAAATCGAAACGACTTGTTAAAGAAATTAAAAAAATAAATAAATAAGATTTGACGGCAAAAGCGCCTAAAGAATCAAAATGAAGACTGTTAAATTCATTAAAAAAACGAATTTATTGTACCTACCTTTCATAAACTTTATACGAAATTTATCACGAAATTCGTTAGGTACTTAAAAAAGAGGGAGGAAATATGTATAATTTAAAGAGTGAGGCTATGAACGGAATCGTAAAAAAATTTTAAATAATAATAGTCAATTTAGCCAGTGCCTAAAACCTTAACATATTAGGAAATTGATATCTAATGAAAATGTCTATTGAATATTCTTTTAAACCAATACGAACGTACATTTCCCGTGTTCCTTTATACCTTTAATTTGTAGATAACGGCTATAAAACGGTTTATTTATAATACAACAGAGTTATATTAATTATTTTAATGACAATGAACATTATTTAATATTGTTAAAAGCTATATCATCGATTGGTGCTAAATTAAACTTAAGAAAATGTCACATGTGATGTGATATTAAACATTGTCCCTTGTATATGTATATATATATATACCTATATATATCTATATTGTTTGTTGGATTGTTATTTTAAATACAAGTAAGATTCCATTCCTCTTAACCGTGCAAATTATGAAATGGGAATCTTTTCAGATGTTAAATTGGTGAAAATCATATAAATATCAGTAGCGAATAGTCATATTTTATGGCAGATTCATATTATGTAGTTAAAAGAGTTGGCGTTCGCAAATATTATCGGTTTATTATAAAGCCTGTTAAACTAGTTTAACTTCAGATTTTTCAGTGTTAATATTATCAGAGTTTCTTAACTAAACAATATATAAAACATAAAAGCATACATATTTATTATATGTATATATTTTCATCAAATTAGTATGTACAACTAAAGCGCAGTACTTTGCTTAGAAGGGGTATTTAATATTAATTTGTGAATCGTTATTCAAATTCTCTACATTCAATAAGATATTAGAAAACATAGTGAAAAAAAATTAGTAAACTGGGGTCATAGACTTATAAATTTTTAGATGCCCTAAAATATAGTTATAATAGAACAGTGGATTTATCACAACAATGTTAATCAATTTGAGAACTAAATGGGGCCAATTTCGTGCCCGTCTTAACGACCTATATTCGTAATTTATTAATATTCAAATTTCCGATAGCGATACGTTCACATTTGACAGTTTATGTAAAGGGTTATTTAAAAATGTCCCCACAGCCGATTAAAAGTTTGGATTTATTAAATATTACAGACATTTTTAAATAGCTTTCAGTAAGAGATGATCTTTGGCTAAGCACAGTCAATAGGAAATAATTATTATGATCAATGCATTGAAATTTTACCTCTCATAAGTAATTTGAAATAATGAAAAAAAAAAAAAAAAACGAATAGATCTATTGAAATTATTTAACTTATAAAATACGGAAGATAATTTATGAAATAATAGTCCTTAGCCAAATGTTAAATCCATATTTTTTTTGTTACGCACTTAGACAATAGCGAATGCAAAGAGTATAATTATATAGACAGATGGAGTTTAGTTATTGAAAGTTACACTACATACGTATAGCATTATTTGTTAATGGAAAATAATTTCATTGGTATACAATAAGGTGTTAATTACTATTTTTAGAAACTTTAAAGAGAATAATAAAAGTTACATCAAAATTAGCAAATCTTTTGTATTCATGTTTCAACGTTTACGTTTCAATTGTTATGATATTTTTTTTTTATACCTATTTTGTTTTATATTTTCACGCGAAGTTTATTGGGCGGGCCAATGTGTACTAATCGAAGGTTATATAGAAAATGCCTTTATTAGTTTTTTTTTTTTCTATTTGAATTTGAATAATCGTGGCATTTCTATCGACAAGTGAAATCGAATGTATAGATCGGTCCAATTTCCACCAACCTAAGCTTCATTGACATTTGAAGAGTAAGATGGGTGCAGTGTGTGTGTGAGCTGGTGATATCGGAGTGCAGCTCACTGGGTCTATACATTCTGCATCACTGTTTGTATGCGGTCATATTACTGTCACTAGTGATATTAGCAACGAGGACGACGACGCTGTTGACTTAAATAACATAATTTTTTTTTATTAATTGTAATAGTAGCAAAGTAACAACACGGGTTATTAGTAAAGATTAGCGTAAGTTATTTATAAATTAATTAGATATAAATTGTGTTGTTAACAAATGGAGTGAATTTTCTAAACTCTAGAAAATTAGTAGTCAGGAAGAGTGGACTGATCAGGTAGGTATGTAATCATATGATACTATCCTCGTGTCGTAGTTGGTGTGGTTAGAGGTAGATTATGTTTATCAGTATGCTTTCTATGTTGCTCAAAATGACGCTACGCGAGAACAAAGTATTTTTGGTTCAGTACAAATTATTTGCTTTTGTGATTTTGTTTTAACTATTGAAATACCCTTTTGTTTTCTTTGTTACGAATTTTATATAATGAGGCTTGTATCTTTTAAATTTTTTGTTAATGTTTTAGTTTCATTTCACTCCTGTACTATGTATATTATATTTTTGTTTTGTTACGTTTATAACTATGTTAGTATGTTTACGTTTCGTAATGCAGCTACCGATACGTTTCATTTTCAACTTAATAACCCACCTTTCATGATCTTATGAGCTATGTGAGCTAAAGCGTTATTTTTGTAATTATAATGTACCTACAACCGAACTTGCCGGAAATAGTTCCAAATGCAATCACTTGAGTCCTATTATAACATAGTTGAGAACTTTCTTTTTTGTTAATTTTTTTTTTATTTATTAATTAGCATTACGTTTATTTTTAAAGTATTTTAAGATGTTTGACTTTGCTACAGTTTGACCTATTCGAGTAACATATATTACATTACACTGCCTGGTGTAGTTTAAAACAAATAGATTGCATAAAATTTTTCATGCAATGTTGTAGAAATTCAAAATTCTTTCGTTTTCTTTAAAAAAAATTTTCATTTCCTTAGTTTTATATATTTTATTTTAGGATTCATTCTGTGGATCAATTTGTTTCTCAGCCGTCTTTAAATGATTTTTTTAACTTGAATCTAATGAACTTGGTGCTATTTGTCACACACATTGTGATATCATGGATGTCTCTAGTGTTCGGCTCGAGCGGCATATTCAACCATGATGTAGTTCCACTATTCATTGTTTCTTTTTTTATCACGGTGTAATAAAATTCGTCATTCATTTTAAACAAATAAATATTATTATATTTTCTATTTTTGTTTTTTTTTTCACCTATTCAGTGATATTTTTGCCTTTTACATAATTTTTTAGTTTAACGTAGATGCCAAAAATGTACGTATTTTATAGATAAAAAGCTGAATTTGATCTGAGTAATATAAATAATTATTTAATGCATACCTTAACTGTTTGCAGGACGCGGCACACCGGAATTTGAAATTAAAGATGTAAAATACGCACAATCACCTTCGAGCGACGGACCTGGAAAAATACGCATAAATCCGGCGACACAGAATGCTTCTACATCAGCAGAGTACCAGACCGACTCCATAAATAATAATACACTTCAAACAGGAAGCAACCAAATGCAACGGCCAGTACCCAGAAGAAGGCTAAGGAGGAGAGCGAATTCTACCACTAACGATCCAGCGGAACAGTTGACTGAAATGTCCGTCCGAGGCCTGAATCTGTTTCGATATGCCTCCGTGAACGAGGGGGTGTATCAGTGTATTGAATGCGCTAAAGAGAACATCCAGAAAACATTCAAAAACAAATATTCATTCCAACGGCATGCCTTCTTGTACCACGAGGGTCAACAACGGAAAGTATTTCCGTGTCCCGTATGCTGTAAGGAGTTTTCGAGGCCGGACAAAATGAAGAATCACATGAAGACAACTCACGATTGCTACGTCCCAAAGGACTGTGTCTACCCAACAAATGCATTTTTCATGATACCGGGTATGGAAGGCCAGTTGCCGCCGGGAATCAAGTTGGAGGCAATGGGCTCCGGTTCCCCTCGCGGCTCTACACCTCACCCTTCCCCGGATCCAACTCAAGCTTAAGACAGAATAAAAAATGTAACGTAGGCCATCTTTCCATGTTCAAATCGTTGTGGACCCAATACAAGTGCCTTGGTAGACATTTTAGTAATTAATATTTTTATCTTCAAATAAGTTTTCTATATAGCAATAAGACAATCCCGGGTTTGATAGGCGTAATATTTGTTCTATTTTTGGAGTTAAATTTTGTCGTACTATTTTATTGTACGCGTGGTATGTTTCCAAATGATACTGTTATGCATTTAAAAACTAATGTTTTGTTACATAAAGTTCATAATGTTAAATCTTTTAAATAGTATGGTTGTGCAAATATTAGACAATAAATATAAAATAATGGAGGCCAGTTACGCAATTTTTGCGCCGTTAATAAATTTAATGTTATATTGAAACATGAGAAAAAAAAAGTTAATGATCAACGGTTAATGGGTGCTGTGCAAGTTAAGAAGTGCCTTCCATTTATACATTTCTAAGTGAGTTTACATTTTCGAGTCTCAACATCGCCAATTATTTTTGTACATATATTCTTTATAAAATCTGTTATATTAGAGTACGGTCATTTATTAAAGAGAATAAATTTAAAGTATAGTTGAGAAATTAACGAAATTGCCAACGTGTAGACAACATGTAGACTCAGAAAGTGTTTTGTTTATCCGAATAATCTTTAGCTGCTGCAGCAAATATTGATCTACCGCAAGACACCGACCAAAGACTGTTAATTAACATTTGTATCTGTCTTCGAAATACTAAATCGAGATATAGAGTAACTATATCTATGATATAAGTTGCCCGTGTCATATACATAGTAAGATTGTGGAATTTATTCGCTCGCGGACGTTAAGGCGTATGCTTATATATAAATATATATAAAACATAGTTTAATTTAAATGTTAACTTTTAACTATCTGTTCTTATTAAAGACTTTAACTTAGATTATTAAATATACGATAATTAGTGAGTTTAATTGTTACGATATGTACCTACATATATGAGAAGGTGTTGCGGATAAGAGATATCAGAATGCTTACGTATAAAGTAACAGTGCCATAGCACGTTTATCCGTATTAATGAATGTTTCCATCGTTTAATGTCTTGATTATAGCGTAGTTATAAATATGTTCTAGTATACGTACTAGGACAGAAAACGACAATCAGCAGTTCTTCCATTGATAAGGGATATAATGTTTGTTAGTTAATGTTTAACTACTAAACTCCGCATTAGTTTTAAGTTAATGTTCGAGGTTAGCGAATCTCCATTTGGGAGTGAGGTTGACGTTATGATGGTTTGAATATAATTGGCAATCAATTTATTTAGTGTTGAATATTAAGAACATATAGTATAGATATATTATTACCTACTTAAAACTATAATTGAGTTTTACGTGTTTTTTTTTTTAATTTGAACGCACAAGATTAAGCTGTTCGTTAAGTTTAACATTTAGGGATGGTATGTAAGAGTTTTGTACATAGCGTAAGGGTGGTAATATAATTATATTACAGTTAATTTTATATTGCCATTAAGGTATTAACAATTGCAGTGTGATTTATTTAGATCGATGCGCCAGCGCCGGTCTTTCGCACAAATTTTAACATTTGCATATGATACGATGTTTTATTGTGCACATAGATACGTTTCGTTACTTTACAATTTTACTCTATTTTTTATTTTCCTTTTTGCCATCCTTTCTTAAATATTCCCATTTGATTGTCGTATTCGAGTGGTGAATTGTTTTTTTTTTCTTCTTTTTTGTAGTATTTTGTTTTGTGATATTAGTGCCAACTAAGTTGGCGTTTCATACGTTCATTGTTATATCATTATAATTATTTTCTTTTCCTTTCTAACCACACGCTGCAAGGCAGCTTATTTAAATTGATAGTTTTTTTTTATAATGAAAAGTAATTTTCATAAGTATTATAGGCTTATAAACTTAGCGTTTTCGGTTCTAAAATTGTCGATAGATTCTTTGAAACTTACGTTGTTTATACTATAGGTTTCTAAATATATATATATATATATATATATATATATATATATATATATATATATATATTAAATTTAAGACATTATTTCTTGCAAATTAGAGTATGTTAAATAAATAATAAATCGTAATATACGACAATAACCAATTTTAGTATAATAAAATGCTTTTATTAAATTGCTAAAGCATTTGAAGTGAATGTATAAGTATATACCGAGGTTCATTACATTTTATTCTTGAACTTTAATAATTATAACTTGTTACTTGTTTAAGATCTATGTACTGGTACACGTTATATGAGACAGGTTATAATTTCAGATGAATTCTTTCTCACTTAGCTATGTGCAATGTTTTATTGAACTGTTAATTATTTTTCTATATTCTATTAAATTGATAGTTAACTAAAACGCAGATCAAATGATATTTATACGCTATAAGGCCGTGCAAGTCGCGTCGTAGATATTTTTATTCTTCTATATTTTGTTATATTTTAAGTAGCTCTTGACCACTCGATCATATTTTGAATTCACGAAATTGATACTCTAAAGCACAATATAAACTTATATAGAAAGAGGAGCTATCGTTGTTTTTTTTTTTCATCATTTTTAAGTATCATTGTGTTACTTTTAAATATCAACTGAAAATATCGTACATGGTATTGTTTATTTCACGGGTCATTATTTATGACTGTACTATTAACAGAATATTAACCATCCCTGATTAACTGATTCTAATTACTTAGTATAATCATTGAAGTAAACAGTAAAGCTTTAACAAATGAAATGGCGAAGCAAAATTTATATTTACTGTAATGAGAAATTAGTTAGATAATATTATATAAGAAAACGAATTTTACCAGCGTATTAAATATTAATAAACAAAAAAGTGTACACTGCAAATAATAAATAATTGATATAAAATAAAATGTTAAAGACTATGATTTTGTTTATTTAAATTTGTTTTCCTGTCTGTCCTTATGTTTTATATTACAAGCAATTACAGGTTACAAGTTATAAAGTCCTGCTTTGGTCGATTCAATAAAAACCTTATAGCAGCAAGTTGGTGAACCATTTTCTGGTAATTATTTATAATTAATGATACGTACGTTTGTATATTTATTATTTTCGTAATATTAACAAGTGGACAGATATTACAATAAAATAACTAACGATGTTTTTGTTCTCTCTCTAGGGTCGTTTCCTCATGTCTGAGGATAGTGGTCAGTGCTAGGCTGGCTGTCTGGAGCGGCCGATCTGCTTTCACCGGTCCCGGTCAAGCGTATCTCTTACGACTGTAAAACTTAGTCGACGGCAAGTCTTTAACTTGATCGGTCCCTCTAGTTGGTGAACGATCGGATGATATTTGCCTTCGGTGTTCCCAACAATAATCAGTTTTATCAGACAATCGTCGCCTCTGCACATTGTGTGGCCAAAATACACAAGGATGCTTTCCTGCTGCAACATTTTTTTTCTCGTACTTCTAAAATATTCGTTATTACCTGCTATAAAAAATTGAAATATGTGTAGTTTTTTAAAAAAATCATTTAACTTTTTGCGGGCAATTAATTTTCATAAATTTTCTGTTATCTTTATTGTGATATGGCATTTTATGTTTCGTAGGAACGAAGGTCAAAGGCTGAGGAACCTTTTCTTAAAAGCAATAGTACATAATAGTAATATACTCTCGATTGGAGGTGACGGGATGAAATCATCTTGACATTCGAAACATTCATTGTTAAGCAAAAATTTATGTAATTTGATAAGGAGTACCAACCACTATGAATTCGCTACTTATAATTATACATGTAATAAAAATTATTGATTTTATGTTACAGATTATCAATATTGTTATGAAGAGGATGGCGAAGGTGTACCCGTAATTACACTTGAAGTTCTTCCTAATTTATTACAAACTGAACAATACGAACAACCCGATCATATATTGAATGAAATGCAGCAAATTGGAGACGTACAGGAAAACGTTGATTTGCATTATGCAATAGATAATAAAAAAATTGAGCAAGTTAAACATGAAATCAATGATAGTAAAGATCAAGAAACTGTTAAACCAATGAAAGTGAGGAATGATCTATTAGAATACTTGATTCGGAACGATGGTAGTGTGATATGTAAACTGTGTGGAGAGATCTTGCAAAGTCGCACGCACTGGTACCGGCACAAATACAAAGCTCACGCCATACCACAGTTGAATCCGGCGCCGCTGTTCCAATGCGAACAGTGCCTCGTATTCTTCAAAAGTAGAAAGGGTGGGTAAAGAGAATTTATTTGATATCGATAATGGAGCTTATTTACAATTAATAATGAGATGCTTAAAGTATATAAAGTATGAAACGTAAGAAAAAGATATTTATGCAAATGATTGCGTATTTTTAATTCATTGCTATTATGTAAATGAACAAAAATGTTACGGAACATTTTACTAGATAAATGCACTTTCTTCTTGACACATTTCGGACGGTCTCGGATGGAAAACTAATTTTTTTTTTATAAATTATTTGAAAAGCTGTAGAAATCTTTGAAAAATGGGAAGTTTCATGCACTAATATCTTTGCCTAAAACGCGTAAAGTATGTAAACGTCTATTACTAAAGACCCCGAGCATAACATGTTAAGCTCGGCGTCTTTAGATGGACAGTTTTAACCTAACAAAATTCAAAAAAGAAAGTTATGATCAAGGGAAAGTTCAGAAAAACACAAAAGAAGAAAATAATATTTCTTTACGACTAGTAAAGTAATTGTCTATATTATTATGATTCCAGGCTACATCGGCCACCTATCCAGCAGACATAGTGAAGTATTAGCCGATTCTAGTCCAGTTTTAACTAATTCACAAGCGGAAGCACTCGCAAAACAAATTCAAACACAAACGGAAGTTAAGGACGAAGTTGATCCAGAACTGGCGCTACCCAAAACGAGTGTGCCAAATTATCAATCCATTGTCAAGCAAACGACAAAAACAATGGAAACAAAGCGGCCGTACAGAAGTAATAATAATAATAAAGGTAAGACATTTTATAATTTTTGATCTTAATAACCGACATCAAAGAAATTCCTGAAGTAATGAGTACTTTTTATCTTCTACAAGGTCATAAAGAAAACTTTCTAGATATAAATCACTTTAATGTAGTTTTTCGATTACGTTTTCTTTGTGGATAGCGGATTTTCATAATTTTTTTTTTATTTTAGAAGCGATGAGACGAGCAAGACTTTCACCTGATGATAAGTGATACGCTTGCTCATAACAACGTGGCGCTTTTTAGGATATTATACATTGCACCACATTGAGCTCGTCGCCTTGAAACATAAGATGTCATGTCTCGTTACCCTAGTAATTACACTAGCAATAGCGCCATTCAAACCGGATCACAATAATGTTTGCACTATTGTTTGACTGCATAAATAGGCTCTGCGGTGGTACTTACCTAGACGGTCTCTCACGACAGAGACCTATCACGAGTAGGGTATATATATTTATATACCATAACAAAAATTTTTAATCACCGAATATACGAGAATATATTTTGTATTATAGTTAAGAATAATCGACAGAGTTCAAATCAAACAAAAAATTACGAAATAGAAAGAGAGCTTAACCGACACAAAATGTGCAGTGCAAAAATTCTCACCTTTTCAATATTTCTTAGTTCTGTACCACATTGTGGTAGGAATTTGGTGATAACCACAATTTATGTTTTAAATTTGCCACCATAACAGCAGTGCTGCGAGCTGGTTGTCAACATATCAGCACGCCTTACCATTTTCGGCCTGATTGTTACTTAACATCAAGTAATATTTTGATAAAGCGTTAGCCTATGTAAATGAGAGAAAGAGCTACGATTATTACCTTGCTTCGAGAGTTAAATTTATATTGATCATAGGAGTGAATCTTATAAACTATTCATTTAAACCAGCAAAGTATACGGTGATCATTTAACAGATCAAGAAAATCAAGCAGCTTGGGTAGAGCGACGCAGTCGTGAAGAAAAGCTAGTTGCGGATATCATAGACCGCGTTCGCAGGGAATGTGAAGCGCAAGGTTCCGGTGGGTCAGCGCGGCGTGGTTACACCAGGCGCACCACGGTTATGCACACGTAGCGCCGACCCATCACATCTCCAAGCTACTCGTCAACGCTGACATGAATTC
Organism: Ornithoptera alexandrae; assembly: GCA_029030555.1. Taxonomy (NCBI): domain Eukaryota; kingdom Metazoa; phylum Arthropoda; class Insecta; order Lepidoptera; family Papilionidae; genus Ornithoptera; species Ornithoptera alexandrae. The sequence continues at coordinate 4,924,802 of JARDVY010000023.1, read as the reverse complement.
AAAGTTCCTCTCAATGTGTACATATTTAACGTTAAAAAGCCTAATGAGGTCAGTATTTGATGTGCTCATTATTCGTGCCAAATCTCTATTGTACGATAATTATGTGCCATAGATATATCAGTAAAATAAGTGCCAAAGTTTTTAAATAAATAAATTTTTAAAGTAAATGATTGTACATAAATAATTTTAACAGATCTTTACAATTTTGTTAATTTGCGACTTATGAAGTTGTCACCATGTGTTTATTGTTTTAAAAAACTAAAATTAAAGGCAATTGTTACTCACATTCCGTTGAAACGTTAATTTTGTATTGTTTTAACTTATCTAACTTGTACAATCTTTTTTTGTTCAACGAAACGACGAGACGAGCGGGTCGTTCACCTGATGGTAACCGACACGCCTGCCCATAACAACGTGGCGCTAGTTAAGATGATATTCATAGCACCACATTGCGCTCGTCACCTTAAGATATAATATGTTAAGGCTCGTTACCCCAGTAATTTTACTAGCTACAGCGCTGTTCAAACCGGATCACAGTAATGTTCGGACACTACTATTCGGCGGTAGAAGTAGGCGCTGCAGTGATGCCTACCTAGACGGTGTCCGGCAACAAAGGCCTACCACCAGTGAAAGCCAGTGAAGTGAAAGTGAAAGCACAGTTTATAGGGTGAATATAATGAAAATGGTATGATAAAGCTAAAGGGGTGTAAGGGGTCCCGCACAACAACTCACGGGACCCCTTTTTTTTTTGTTTCGGGGGAAATCTTCGAAAAAATACTCTACCTTCTGGGGGGGACAAAAGCCGTACGCTGTTCCTGCCGTCGTGCCGTCTTAAGTACTTCGTCTGGATCACTCTCACCGCTCTGGCGGATGGCGCAGATACAGTCGTACACCCTCGCATCCAGATCCAATCCAGCCGCCCATTCCAACACCATGTCTGCTCTTCGATCATCTCTGGGGTTCCCCCACGCTCTGTTGTGAGCGTTAAAGTCACCCAGAACAATCACCGGACGAGGTAAGCAACTGCGAACACAAACTGCCACCTTGTCTAGTTTCTCCCCATAATCGGCGAGAGACCTGTTGGGAGACACGTAGCAACCCACTACGACTACGGCTCCCCATTGAACTGCAACGTAACCCCGTCCTCTGACTAAGGAGCAGTGTCGCGCACCATCTCTGCCTCCCTAGTAAATCGCTACAGAGCATGTATCGTCACCGAATCAGCGAGGGTGTTCAGGTATGACGTAAGGCTCTGCTATTACTGCCAGAACAACCTTCCACTCATTAACCATTTGCAGTAACAAATGCTGTGCATTACGGCAAGATTAAGGTTGCCTTGGAAAACTCTTGGAAGAGAGAGGGCCGTGTACTTAAAGCCGCTTGAACCTCCATTCTCGAGCATGAGCTTGAAGTTGCAGTTGTAGGTAATATCGCCGCCGCACTTGTACAAGCGAGAAGAGTTTTTTTAGTTTTCCTACCGTTTTTCTCCGTTGATAGAACGCACCTCTTTCCAAATTTATAGTTAGAGGGACGCCCCAGGTCCGAGCATAATGGTCATTTGAGTGTAGCCGCTTTAAACTCTTTTGCCTTATGGCCAAGTTCTCCACAGCAAAAACAACGTGTTTCGGTTGACCTGGTTCGGGCACTTGTTACCAACGTGTCCCTTTTCCAGGCACCGGAAGCAGTACATAGTTCTGGGATCTAGTAACTCTACAGAAATCGATCGCCAGCCTACGCGTACACATCCAGTAGCTATCAATGTGCGAATTACATTAATAGGACACCGCAGCCAACACGTGCCCATGCTTGTGTTTGTTTGGTGTACCTTTCCGACTTTAATATCGTCCACCGAACAACCACACGCCTCTGCAAATGTTTCCGCGATTTCACGCGTACTGACGGCATCGTCGAGACCTCTTAGACGGATGTCACCTGTTTTAACCGGACGACTAATGTTCACTTTCATATCAGAAAGGATCTCTCACAGATGAGCCCTCCTGTAAAGGCTCGTTTTTGGCGAAAACTTTGGACGCCGATGTCCGACAGCTGGATCTTGCCTTTGTCCGTTGCCATTACCTTGGCATATGTAATGGAGGAGCCTTCGGGCAAAGTTACCATCACAGCTGCAGTAGTCCGGGCACGAGGAGGCTTTTTTCACAGCCTCTTGGGAATCGTGGAATTTCTCGGTTCCATGGTGGGTCTCCTCACAACCTCAGCCCAAGTGTTTGTTGATGCCTGCAGCGACGCCGCTAGCTTTTGTGTTTTCGTCGCAGGAGGTAAATCCGCCACTGGTGGATGTTTATTCCTCCGTTTTTTCCGTGACCGTCGCGCAGGTATCGCTTGTTGCTGCGGACTAGTCACACTGCTCGTCGTTCATATTTGAGTGGTTATCGAAGAGGATGGGCGCAGCGGAAGTATCACCGACTGCTGGGGGGGGGGTCTCATCCCCGTCAACGATAGCGGCGAAGGTTTTGGCGGCCTTGATTCGACTCTATTCGACCTTTGACCCAACAGAGGTCTAATAGCTCTATCGGTAAAAATTTTAGCTTCAAGGGCAGCTAACTTAGCCTCAATCGCGGCAGATTTACGCTCCATGAGCCCTTCTCCGACATCCATAAACTCAGAGCAGCACAACCAAGCCTGGGAAAACGAGTAGCAGCTTCTTTAGAGTCAGCACGTTGGCTAGTACCTTTACGAAGATGGTTGATCTCCTTCGTTAGACCGTCGAGTCTTACGGTTAATTGGGTCAACTGGGACCACAGCTCCGCATTCTCTCTAGCCAACCTCTCAGTGTAAGAATCACCAGACACGATACCGTATCTCCGTGAAAGTTCTTCTGCTGCAGCTTTCATATTGCGCGCAGCTATTCTCAAGCCACGCACGTAGGTTCCTTTGAGATTACCGGAACGATCCGCGACTTTCTCAATCACTTCGAGGTTGGCATCGATTTGTTGTCGTGGGTCGGCACAGATACGCATAGAGCGGGCCAACTCCTTGTTCGTGTGCAGATCTTTGGTGGAGGCCTATGTCCAGCAGTGGACGTCTATCGGCTGATGATGATGATGATGATAAAGCTCATCAAACATTATTGTTTTCATGTTATAACAAGTATTTGAACATATTGGTGTTGAGAAGTCGTTTTTGGATAACATGTTAACATCTGACAGGAGTTGTTGAAGCACAAACATGTAAACATTTATGAACTGTGAATACTTGGTAGTGCTGGCATAAACTTTAATAACGAAATCAATATCTCGTTCTACTCTTATTGAATAAGATTATAAAACATAAGCGTTTTGTAATATGTAATATTTAAGTGTAATTTAATATATAAAATATACATTGAATTTTTAAACTATTTGTGATTGAATGAATCTGTGTGCAATATTGTTTTTTAATAATATTTGTTGTTAGTTGCTCATTACGTATTTATGTTGATGACACATTCTTTATCACCGATTGTTGTATTATTTTATATTAACTTAAACTAATGATAATTATTAATAATTTTATCGTTATATACGCTTTAAAGAAACTGCATGGAATGATAGTAATTTATTTGCAAGTACAAATACACAGTGCACATCAAATTTCTTGTAATAAATATTTAGGCATATGTATAAAATGAATTACCGTTTGATTTATGAACTGTTTATTGAACAGGTTGAGGTACTAATAATATTTATTTGGTAAAATATTTGACACTGAAAAAAAATTTTAGAAAACATCTTTTATGAAATTGTATAATTTATTAATAAATAAACTTATCATAATTGGATGAAAGTTTAAGACATTATTATAAAGAACAAAGCATATTTTTTTAGTTGTCTATGTTAGGGTATAAATTGCAAGAAATGGCTGATTGAAATTCTGTCCTACAGTAAACAATATAGATATAAGAATAAAATGTGAGACTGGATTAAATATATGCATATTATGATTAAATGAATAATTTAAGTTAGAAATATGTTTATGTTACACGTTTTGAATATATATATATGTTTTTTTCGATCACTAAATTTGACTAGCAGACTATTAGGAAAACAATGTTATTTGAATTTATTATTACTTTGTGTTTTAAATACAAATACGGGCAAATTTGTTCAAAAGACTATAATCAAAAACCCAACTGATTATTTCTAACAAAAAATAAATAGGTAGTCATTAGGTTTTGTTAGTTTTTTTTATTAAATAATTTATGTTTTGCTGTGTTAAAATCAACAAGCTGTGTTTACTTCGGCTCTAATATAATTAGTTTAAAAGTAAACAAAGAAATTTAATTTTCGTTATAGGATTTCCCACACCTACATATAATTAATAATTTTTATTCCTGAAAATTCCTAATGAATGAACGAAAGGTAGATTATTGTATCACCAGTAAATGTTTGCATTTACTAAAGTTCCAATTAAAACAGAACTGTATCTTCTCTAATGAAGCTTGGTTTTACGTTTTATTTGCTTCTGAATTTTTTCGCACGTATTATATTTGTCTTTTTATATCTATAGATACATTGATAAACATCATCTGTTATAGCATGAAAACACTCTTTTTATACATTTTACACCGTATGATATTTTGTTTTTAGTATGGTATATTTTGTCGAATAATCATTCTTAGAATACTATTTGCTTCTAATTTCCCTAAATTACAAATGTATGTCGATCAATGCAGATAGTGTTAAAGTGGACTACATTGTTATAAACAACTTGTGCGTGTTTTATTATTTTTATAATAAAATAAGTAGATATATTCTTAGTATAATAGTTATTTATATAACGTGAATGTTCTTCCTAAAAAATGTTTAAGTATCGATATCATCTCATTAATTACGATACATAGTCCTACAATATACGAAAACTGTGATGAATGTGGCTCGGTAATAAATTATTAAAACAAATTAAGATCTTTCAATAATATTTTACGATTCGTTTTTTCGACTTGGTACTTCAAAAAACTATTCAATTTACAACAAAATGTTTGTATGAATTGCCTTGTTTGACATATTAGTTAGATTTATTTAAATTTTAAAGGTGGGTGCAATTTTACTACGAATTTACTGAAAATGTTATTTAACGATTTCAAACTTGCGGCTTTTAAAGTTTTAAAGTAGCTAGAAATTGAAATGAAAAAATTAATAACACAAAACGTATCAAAATTACATTAAAGATTGTTCTTTAACCTGTTAAATATTCGGACGAAATCGAATCGTGAAAGCTATATCGATATTAAGCGTGTCGATTACAATAGATAAATTGTAAGGTGTTGTTGTCGACGCATTTAATTAATATTAGATAAATCTCTGTAGTTATTAATATAATCCTTAGAAATATTGTAATTGAATATACTTGTATTCAATTATAAATCGAAATCGGAAAAAAAATCGTAATTTTTAATATCGATGTCAACTCTGTTGATGTTTTAATGTCATAATAATAAATACTTTAAGATTAGCGCCGGGTGAATTAAGGTAGTACGATTATTAAAAATGAAGAACAGGCTGTATGGATAAATGAAAAACCATTAAAATCTATAAAAAAGGCTTTTTTAAATTAAGGATAATAATATAAAATAATAAGGAATAAGTATAATAATTTTAGAAAAAAAATATGCCACAAATATTTCAAGTGTTAAGATGTTACAAATGTTCAGTTTTTCAAGTGAGTGCATTCCTACATTAACATATTTTGAATTATTGTATGAATTTTGTACCTATTTATTTAATGTTACATAAAGGAAAAATATGATGTCAAACAAAAATATTAATTTGTACAAATTTCAGATACACCAAACAAAAAAATCGAATAAATGGCAGTGTAAATTATGTGGCGAGAAACAATCAATTAAACGGCATTATGGTCTTGGTAATGGTAAAGAATGTAGAATTCATGTCCAAAAATTAAATGCAATAAGGGGACAAACTGAAGAAAATACGCCTGTGGTCGATTCAAATGAAAATGATGAACTTGAAGACTATGATGGATTCGAAAACTATGTTAAAAAAAATGTTTATAAGCAAACGGGCAATAAAAGCAAATGGTCAGCTTATATAGAAGAAAATGAAGAACTTCTGCAGGAAATAAACAAATCTGCATATTTAGAAAATGAAGAAGAATCTTTTGAAACGCCTAGAAAAATAAATAAAGGTGATTTCATAAGAAAGGAACTATGTAAAGAAAAAGTAAAATGTAAGGGTTTTAAAATTCCTGTACATGGCACTGTCAAAAAAAATTATTCAACTGAAATAGAAGATGCTAATACTCCAGTTAATAATTCTACTATTAGCTTCATAATATCAAATGACAAACAGAATAAATTATTTTCTAATAAGGAACGAAATAATCAAGATTTTGTTAAAAAAATGTCAAAATGGGATACATTTGTTGATATTGAACAAAACGAAAAAGATGAAAATGAGTCCCGAGTAAATAATTTTTTTTTTAATGATTCTCATAATATTTTTGAATGTTGTGATGATTCTGAACTAGATTTAATATTGAGCATTTAGTTTAAGTTTTCATTGTTAATACTAAGTTGGTGATATTTTCTTGTTATATTACACATTTCTTATGTAAAAGACATAACTGTCATATTCTCTTGTATTGTATTAGATGAAGTAAAATGTAATATGAAAATTATTATTTTTATTACAACTTCTATACACTACATGCAGCTCTTTTAAGCTTTTTTTTTATTTTTTCTTTAATACTGAAATTCTTTCGATTCTTCAAATATAAATATAGATTCCAATAAAACTAGACAGCATTACAGAAATTTTTGAAATTCCAAAAAAAAAGAATATTTTCATTTCAAATATCAATTGAGAGAAAATTTATGTAATTTTTTTTAAGTTTTCGCATGTTGTTATTATTTTATTCAAATGGACATTGAGGGTAAAATGTATTTCCTTGCCATTTTGATTTATCCATTTTTATATAGATAGCAATTAGTGTTTTCTTCAAATTGTAATGTTTTCCTTCTATATAGCGGTTATAACTATGAAATTGAAGTCATAAAGCAACTTTAAATTTGTTCGGATTACCTTAATACATTGGATGGTATTACATTTTATTAAGGCATTAAGTTTTGTATCAATACAGTATTTTACAATGTCTTCTGATAACTGAAATTTAAATTAATTCAGTCATGTATGTTATCTGTGCATATGTTTGTGTATGGTTGTATATCTGAGTCAATATAATTTCTTAATTTTAATAAAACAGGCAAATATCACAATGGCAACAGTTTAATATCACTTCTTTATTTCTAATAGACAAAAATGTTTACAGACAATCATTTTACTTTCAATACATTCTAAATACAACAACTTCTTGGTTATTTTTTTTTTTACTTAATATCATTTAAAACAGGTTTATTTATTTTAGATCGAGAAAACATTAAATCATTATAATTCATAATTTAATAATACTTAAAAACAATGAAGTTTATTGTAGGATGTATCTATTTTGTAATAGTAAAAAATTAACAAATTCCGTTTGTACAATTCAATTACTTAAACATTTAGGTAATACTTCGGGCAGTGATTTAAGTTCTTACAGTATTTGTAAATCTAAAATTATAGGCCTCTAAACAGTACCTGTTTAAATGTAACAGTAACTTACTATTGAATAGTACTAATAGGCACGAGAGAATAAACATCAGCTTTGAAACCATTATTAGTCTAATAAAAAATTGGAAAATACAATCCAAACATTATGTAAAGTTTAAGAATGATTACAATAGGAAGCCCTATAAGATTCGATGTTCATATTAACAACTACTTTAAATTATTCGTCACATTTTACCTTTCTTCATAAATACGTTAATATCGTTTAAAACAAACTCGATATCGTCTTCATAGTTGAAACGTCATAATTTTTTTAGTTCTTGTCTTAATCACAAAGTAATTTAATAGGAATAGACTAGAAAACCATCATATGGCGACGTCGATGCAGCTCCCGCGCCCGTGCATAGCGACGACCATATCCACTCCAGCGCCATGCCCTGTACATTAAAAGCTGTGTTTATTTACATACACAAACATATATATATTTTTAAAAATATCAGAAATCACCTTTCACTGTAGCCCATAGGTTCGCCTCTGTAAAGATGTTCATCGTCAAAGCGCCTGTTTATATCTTCATTGTTATCTAAACACAACATTTTTATTTTAAATATAACGGCCGGATATTTTTTAATTATTATTGGTGGATTGTCCGTTGCCAAAGGCTGTAAATTTGGGGATAGACATCACCGCGGCGTTCAAATATTACTGCGTTCTAGTTTAAAAAGTAGTGAAATCACTTAAGGTTATTAACATACGTATCGCATACCATCTAGAGACCTGCTTACTTCGCCGTTTAGTTGCATAGAATAAAAATATTACTGTACAAACCATTGCTGACTGTAATGTTTTTGTTAAGATGTCATAAATTAAACTAGGATTTAGTGTTCTACTTAATAATACAACTAAACTCTCTGAAATAGTGATCACACGTGTTGTGACATTCGCACACATAAATGAAGTACAAAGTAATATATATTACTATTTGGGTTAGAGTGGGAAAATCGTCTGCAGGACGGTCCACGGCAAGTAAGAAGTTGTTGAAGTTGGTTATGGAAGTAGTCCTTTTCCGATTGCGTTAAATATTTCACTCTATTCTGTGTTTCGAATGGATCTGAAATAATAATATTAAAATGTCAACAATTTTCTATAAACAAAAATTCTCATAATGTTAAAGAGAGTCGAGAAAAATTATTTAATAGAAAAATTCATGAAATAGAAAAAATCAACGGGCAGTTACATTTAGATCTTACCAATGCGTAAGTTGTAATAAGTAACTAGCCCAGTAACAAATTCGCAATACAGAAGATTGTGTGTGGCGTTGATAGTTCTCACGCAGTTGTAAGTGTTATTAGACGAGCTCATGCAGAAACAGAATGGACCGGCAGTCCACAACGGCGCAGTTCTCCAGTGGTCGTTGTCATGTCTGAAGCAATTCATTCGCTCCGATTCACATAGCCTCTCCAATTCAGCCTGTAAATTGAACAGAATATTTACTGAAATTTTTGTTAACAAATATTTTAACATATTTTTATTAAAAAATAATTATAATTTTAATTAATAATTAGGGAATTCTAAATTGTTACATTTCTCGTTATCGTTTTTCGTAAATAAAGGTATATATATACCTTTTTCTTAGCTTTCCTCAATTTTTTGCGTAGCCTCTGTTCTTTTAATTTTCGTCGCTCCTCCCTGGCTTTTTGAGCAGCTTCCAAATAAGCATGACCCGGACCTCTGGGCTTGCTGAATTAACAGGTTATATTAAGCAATTAATGTAGACAAAGATTTTTTTCATTTATATTAACGATCATTATACGTAGAAGTACGTGTTATGTTTAGCAGAAGAAAAGTAGCACCCAACATTATGTAATAAATGCAAAATAAGACAACTACAACACAAAAGCTGGGCAACAGATAAATAATATTAAATTGAGAAAAAAAGTATAATAATAATATTTTAAAATATGTATGTCTTACCGGTTCTCTTCACAATAACAAACATGTTTATCTTCGTTTTCAATAAAGAGAGGGTGAAGTCTTCTTTGGAATATGTCAATCGGTTTACTAAAAACACCCAAATTGTCATTCCCCGCTTTGTTTGGATTCCTTTTCTCATACTCGGAAGCGTCGTATCTCGTCGGTCCTAAACTAGGAACAGCAGTCGTGTGATGATATTTAAACGCAGGTTTATTTGTGGTGGAGGTAGAAAGAACGGTGGACACTGTATCCAAATTGAATAAATTAGAAATTTTCGGGGTGGTACTAGATTTCTTATGTTCATTACTACCATGAAAATGCGGATCTTGTGAATTATAGATAGGGCTATCTGTATCAATAACGTACTCTTCACTTTTTTCTCCAGTACTGGAAGTAGTAAATAATTTTATATATTCCGTGGTTGTTGGATCATCAAATGTTGTCGGTATGCTGTGTAATGTGGTTTTATCGTTTACAATATTTTGTTCGAAGTAATTGCCTTCTATAATGACTGTTGTAACTTGGGGTTTAGGTGCTTCGGTATTTATTACTTTATTTATCTCAATTTTTTCATGTGAAAACTGATTATTTCGTACCGTGCTAACGTTAGTACTAGTTAGGTTTTTTAATTGCGAATCAAATATATCCTCTTTGGACTCAGCAATTATTGTAGGCATTACATAGTCATTAGACTGTCTAAACTTTTTATCAAGCGACGTGGTGTTTCTATGTTTTATTTTCATTCTGTGAAGCTTCGTTTTTCTTAACTGTTCTTTGGATGAGTTTTCTTGCGAGATGTTTTTAACACGTAAATGATGATGATTTTGGTTAGCGTAAGGCGGGCTTATGGTTTGCAAGTCAATCATTGGTTTACTTGTTTTTAAATGCCTTTTTATTTCTTTTAAGTCTTCGAGTTTTGTTCGTAATTGCCGTATTTGATCTTCTAAGCTTAGTCTGTTTGTATGCCAAGCTTTTAAGTCATTATAAATAATTTGAGAGCAATTCACAGTTCCATCCTTTTCTATTTTACATTCTAAAGATGACTCATTGCTTGCTTCCATAACGTAATTTTTTTGTTTATGTTTATTGTGATTTGTATGTTGTGCCCTACGTTTAATCCTCTTATGATTTTTATTTTCTTTGGTACGTTCGTAAGCTTCAAGATAGGCCTCAGTTTCTCTAATAAGTTCATCTAATTTGTCTTTAAGACTTTTATTTTCAATTTCATTAAAGGGTTCATTTATGAAACGAAGATGTCCAATGCTAGGGTTTTCGTCTAAAATACTATCTACTGTATTAGGTTCAAAAACATCATTATTTATTGATCTGCGGTTACGCGTGTTGTTTTCTTTTTTAATGTCACTTGGTCGCCGTAGTATTGTACCGTCTGTTTCCAGTCGTGTATAAACGAGTCCACTTGGAGTAAAGCATGCGCATTTTTTCGTACTCATTTTTGGCTGGGGAGTATTTATTTCCGACTGTAAAAATAAACGATTCTTTACTCAATTACAAGCTAAAAAATCATAAATATTACATTGATAACTTACCTCATATTTGCATTTATGTCTTCTCCAACGACCGTTAACTAAAACACATTTCCATTTTCGTCCAATGGAACAAGGAGCTCGGAGTTCGGCTTTGGAACACTCTGCAGCGAGACGTGCTGCTTTTCCGCTTGCTATGCTCGCTGCACTTTCTGAATAAAACAAATAAAAATTAAAAAAAAAAACGTCAATAACAGGATTTTCAGCTGATTGTAATTGATCCGTCTACCCATCACGACAATTTACGATGACAGTTTTAAGATGTAAGATTTTTAATAAAGAGACTTGTCTCATTTCCTATGGTGCTTTTAAAACAAGCCCACTTTTAAACATTACTTTTTAGCAGTAGAAATAAGTAGTACGCTGCGATCTTATCATACAGACGATCTCCTGTAAGAGAGATCTTCTAAAATACCCTTAATGTTTTTTTTATTTATTTTATTTTGAGATATTTTCGCCTAATAATAGAAAAAATTTGTATTTAGTTTTCTCAATTACAGTCGCAATTATCCTAATGTTTATGTTGTCCACTTATGAGAGTGGCAACAAACATTAAATTGATTTAATTGATTATGATAAACTCATACGATCAGTAAATTTAGATCCTGCGGGCGCGAGGAAGTCGAGCTGGTTTATAGCGCTGGCTTCTTCTGCGTCGAGTGCCTTTTCTAAATTTGCTTCGAGTATTGGATTGTGACTTTCATTAGTTAGCAAAGGCTCCGATAATTTCTTTGTTGCATCATTAGAATCCGTGCTTTCCTAAAATTATAATAATATGCCATATATATACCAATATACTATATATTATAATAATGTACCATATTTCAAACTTAATTTCATAAGTAATTTAATTCACAGGAGTAAAAAAATAGGTGGTTAAATATTCAAACATTGGTTTTTACATTTTCATCATCGTCATCTAACTCCAAAAAGTCGTCATCATCGATTTCTTCATCAAAATCTCCGCTTTCGGATGATCCCTCTTGTGGTCGTGAGGTAGTAAACTTCTCATACATCTCACGATTGTACATGTGAGCACGCATTCTTTCTTCTGACATATGCCCTTGTGTTTCACGACGCCCTGAACTGAAAATATTAAAAAACCTTTGTTACTTTACATGACCTACTTGTTACAAGAAATCCTATGTATATATATGATGACTAATCTAAATAGATGGCTAAATACTAGTTTGAAACAAATGGAAAAAGCAGATAAAAATAAATTCTTTGAAACATAAGTGTCAAGGAATATATAAGTTATCGAAGATCAAACAGATACCGTAATTATAAGATAACAATAGAAGAAATGTTGAAAGCACCTTTCTACAAGGAATGTGTCAGGCCAATGAGCCGCCGCATGGCGTCTTCGTCGCGGCTGCAGTAATGGTAACAGGGATCGACCGTCCATGTGTGATGGCGGCTCCACTCCGCCCATGTCCAGGAATGTAGGCGCCAAGTCAATGTTAAGGATAATGTCGTCCACACTGAATCAATACAAAAACATGTTTAGAAAGAGAATTAAAAAAAAAAAAAAATTATCTAAGATTATTTTAAAAGTTCACTTACACAGTGCCAGGTTCAACACCAGGGCCACGAACCAAAAAGGGAACTCTGATGTCGAATTCGAAAGGAAAACTCTTTCCTTTCACGAGACCAAATTGACCTAGGTGGTAACCGTGATCTGACGTGTACACTAAATAAGTATTGTCTAACTCTCCTAGTGCTTTTAACTCTTGATACACCCTTTCCACCGCCTGTTAGTAAAAAAAAACATAGTAATCATTAGCAGTACATGAGTTACAATTAAGGAACATGTTAATTATAAATTTTGGTACCATATCTACGCTTTGAAGAGTCTGTAGTCTCTTCGTCATCAGGAGGTCAGTGAATTGACGGTGAATTGGCTTCATCTTCTCTGTGACGCGCAGGATCCATTGCTTGTCGGGATTCGGCGCCAAGTCGTATGTGGGTGTGCTGTAAAATTAGTATGCTCTATGGTGTAAATAATATTAAAAACAAAATTATGAAAAAAAAAAAAACAACTAATCAAATGATATAAACATTAAATAATCTTTACAACACGAAATCCTTATAAATGTTTTGTATAATTCTTTATAACAAAATGTTTACTTATTTTCTGAAATATAATAATACATTTTTTTTATTGACTAAACTGGTGGGTGGGGGGGAACTGGTGGAAACTAACTAAACTGGGTTTTAAAAAAAACTACAAACAATCAAACTATACAATTTGTGGCCCCGGGATCGAACCAAGGATCTTGATGTAGGATCTCCAGGCAGAGGCAGTCTAATTAAATTCATTTCATGTGAGATAGGCGAGACCGATCGATGTGAAGATCTTTGGGGGAAGCAAATGGCCAGCAGTGGGCGTCTATTTCTAATAAAGTATATTTTTAATATTTAAATAGGTTACTTTATATTATCGACTTATACACCCTTTACAAAACCAATTTCTTGTTATTTCTGTGTATTTTTTTTTAGCTACGGTATAATTTTTTTTGTATTAAAATGAAAGCAATCACACATGCGATAAGGAAACGCCTTTTATGGCCTGTTCTTCGCTATATATTAAACATTTAAATTCATGTACGTTATTTTTTTTTATCTTATTACTCGTTTGTCGGCACAGGACCTCCACGACTGGTTTGACGGCGACCACACAGTATGCCGATGGTTGAATATTTAACGGCATGTCGCCGGGTCCACTGTTCGACTCTGTTTATCGGCGCCGGTCTGTCGCATACGAAGGCTCACGGAATAAATACATGCAAAATGTTAAAAAGTAAAACTCGAAAAAAAAACAAGGATTTGTTTCAGAAGTACTGTCTTAAAATTTTTGTTGGCTGCATTTTTTTAAATCAATATTTGTAACAAACTCCGTATCTATTTTATTTAGTAAATATGATAACCTGTAACTTTTATTAATTCAATCATGATTCATTTGAATTACAGATAATTAATGTAAATTGCTTCAAAATAAATATAAATCCAGTTAGAGATTACAGTTCAGTTTTAATGGACGTACCGAAAGTTCTTGGTGCAACCTTCAAAGGTCGCTCCGGACAAGTTAAGGGGCTGGTTTTTGCCCGACGGTTTAACATTCCACGCGTTTGTACAAAAAGTTATTAGGTAACCAAACTTACGTAATAATCTTTTAAGTAATAAACTTATGAATGTTATCATATATTCATTCAACTTCATCTTTAACAAAGTTATATGTTGTTAAATATTTAATGTTTTTAAAGCTTAACATGACATTTTTAAACGAACATGGTTTTTGTTCTTAATACCGTTACAATGATTAAATTTCAGTTTATTATTGGGTTAAAGAAAAAACGTTAAACGTTATAAACAATAGTCATATTTTGTTATTGCATGTACTCATATATAGTCATTAGCACAATAAATATTATAAAGAAATAACCTTTTCACTTTACCTACGTACATTGACGAACGATGCAGGTAAAAACGTCGGAATGTTGTTAGAAATAACAGGTTCTGCTGTATTAATCAAAGATATCCTCAACTACTATCTAACGAGAACAAACTGCAAATAATTACTGCTAAAACAATATTAACTATTCTGCTTTAATGAATTTCTACGTTTTCGTAGGCAAAATTAATGAAACCCTTTAATATTAAACTATAAAAATGTTTGTTGTATTTTTAATATAAAACATGAAAAAATAAACTGTCGATAAATAGAAATATACAAAAGTGTTGAATCATCATTGTTGATCATTAGGCGACATCTACTGAACAATGATATCGGCTGATGATATGTATCGATTTTCTTGCAAGGAAGAAGTGACATCAAGAATTGATTGAAAATTTTAATATTATTGAAATTCCATGAGATTAAATATAAATCATTCTTTATTAATAATATTTATTATGCACAGGAATTATATAATTTGAGGTTAGAGACTGTCATTATTCTATTAGCGACTCGTAATGGCTGCTAATTTAACATTCAATTTGATCTCTGTTCAGCAGTGATCATTAATAACTTTTTTGTTTTATTCAATTAAGCGACGAGACGAGCGCGACGTTCACCTGCTGGTAAGTGATCGCCTGCCCATAACAACGTAACGCTAGTTAGGCTAATAAACACTGCACCATACTGCGCTCGTAGCCCGAGACATAAGATGTTATGTTTCGTTACCCCAGAATGTATACTAATTACAACGCTTTTCAAACCGGAACATAGTAATATTTGCACACTACTATTTGGCATCGGAAATAAGCACTGCGTAAGACTTAACGGACTCGGGCAACAGAAACTACCACCAGTAAATCGCTGTGTATATATATATTTATTATATCTGATATCTATATATATTTATTATATATATATATATATTATATCTTATATCTATATATATATATATATATGTGTGTGTGTGTGAGCCCTTGATTATGAAAGTGATATAAGTAAAAAATTTTAAAAATCTAGTTGAACGGTTATTTCATTTCAAATCCTAGTAAATTAACATAATCAATAACAAAATAAGAGATAAGAACTATATGAAAAAAATGATATAATATATATATATATATATATATATATACGAGTTTTGTTTTTTCGCCAATCACATGAAAACTAATGAACTTATCGAAATGGGAACATGACCATTTGACGCGGAATGATTTGTAGATGATTACTAGTTATTAATTTATTGAATTTCATAGAAGTTTCGTCATTTTATTTATACATATCTTTTATAAATATTTTGATTTCATATTATTTATGCGGTTGCTATAGTAACGGTTACTGTAGAAAGTCATTTGCGGCTGCGGTTGCTCTCAAGGAATATTTCAGACAAATCTCAAGTCTAAAATGATATTTCGGCCAGCAAAGCCAGCGGAGAACAGCTAGTATAATGTAATTATAGTAGAGACGATAGCTACTTTCATTGTCTACCCAATAAATAAACAGCCTTCTTATTGTTTCTACTGTTGGTACTTCAGGACATTCTCTCACAAGCAAAGTCAAATCTATTTATCATATTATTAAAACCATGTAAAAAACATTTTACAATATAATAATAAACAAAGGTTACATCATTACGATGTAACTACGTCCATTTTCATCTTGTGTATTAAACATTTCCTCTAAAAATTCCAACAAAAACTCTAATTGCTGCGGTATTTTTGCGAGCGGCGGCCATCTTACATCTCTTTAAATATTTAAGGAGCTGACCGTATTTTTGGGGATCCTTCGACACGCGGCGAAATTTTTTAGGTATGTTTATTTTAGCACTGCTGTTCGTTTTACAAAAGAAACAAACAAAATCATTCATAAATATTTTACAATGACCCGTTCCATAATAAAGGCTTACTGAAATGCAATCTCATTGAGCGATTTAGTGACATATTGTTTATCCTGTTCCGTTTTTTCGTTCACTATGACTCAAAGTATAAATATAAAATTAAACTAATATCATTCTTATTACTGGATAAATCATTATTTTATAGGTGGTCGGTTACCTGGTAGGTTACCAAACAATAGACTACTGTTAGTCTGTCTTTAGTATAAGGCTATCCTTAGTATGAATAAAATTGTTACCCATATTACAAATTAATAATTGTGTTGGATTACACCGATTATTAAGCATATCATTTGATGTCTAAATTAATAAATAACAAAATATTAATTATATAACTTATCAATATTACATATAAGATCAAGAAAAGCTATAACATGATTTCCATAGTTCAGTGTAAAGACTAGAAGGTAATTTGAAAAAAGTGTCACTGTAATTCGGAGACAATCTGTTGTACATAAACCACTTGCTTTACTGCTTGGTAACCAAAACGATTACGGAACCCATTTTTCTACTTGCCTAAAGGACGACCTTTATTTTTTCGCTACTCCGAAAATCTCATGTCGTTGGCTTACAGTTGACGTTGTCCTGAATAATTTCACCTCAATACTTTGTAAACGCGGCTGATTCATGATTCATAAGAATGTTTAGGTTCAGACATTTTCTTATATTTCATGCTACAAGTATTTTTACGGCAACGTAAAGTTACTACTTACAAATTTTATATTTACAAAATTTCATTTAGATGCATATCGCTATAGCTCTTATTTCCGTCCAACAAGTGGTGTATTTAATTCGTACTAGATATAGTTGTATTGTAAGTTATATACACAATAGATATTTTATATTTTTTCTTCTTTTTTTGGTGCTTTTATCACTTAGGGATATGTCATCCCGATTAATTAAAAAATATATTAACCTATAATAATTTTAAACATAAAAAGTTGAAGCAAAAAATTAT
The DNA here is from genome assembly GCA_029030555.1 of Ornithoptera alexandrae. NCBI lineage: Eukaryota > Metazoa > Arthropoda > Insecta > Lepidoptera > Papilionidae > Ornithoptera > Ornithoptera alexandrae. The sequence continues at coordinate 4,907,410 of JARDVY010000023.1, read as the reverse complement.
AATGACATGCATCAATGCATGAATATATTAAAATATCTCGCGTTGTGCTGGTCTTTCACTCAAAACCAGGTATAGAGTGCCCATTGATACTATGTTTTTGCAGCCCTTCTGCTCTGATATTTTTCATACTCCATCATCAAGTGTTGGAGGTCTTCATATACATAGATAGTGGATGTATTGGTTTCGCTGTCGGTTCAGGCGCATATATCAATCGTTTTAATTTATTCATAGTGCGCGTACAATGCACACCCGAACTAAATTTTCGCCCCAACATCGGGGAAGCGTCTGTACGAGATAGCGGTCGCGTGATATTACTTTTACGATGGTATTACCATAACACGGGATTGGTTTGTGAACGCAAGCGTATTTCGAAATTGGGAATTTAATATTCTATTTCGCCTGACAACGGCGCAATCATCGCACGCCCGCTGCAGACGATTTCCACGGTGATTGTTCTTCCAGGCAAACGTGAACCCAGTGCACCTTGTTTACTTGTATTTATTTATTTGTTTGTATCAACAACGGACTAACATTTAACTTTTATTTCACATGGTTTTAGTAACTAATAAACTGTAAGTAGTGAAGTGTTTCCGCTGAAAATGCTCTCACGTATTAATAACCTGAACACAGAAATGCTGTTATGCATAGGCAGATTTACAATATGCCAGTTGTAGATAACCAGGCGAGTTCCGAAAATCCTACCACTAATCAAACTAGTGACCTCAGAACCAAACTAGAGACCTCCCTCTTATTTCATTCTAAATGCTATGTGTCTTATCAAGTGTTAAATAATACTCATATAATGGTAGATCTATCTCGCTGGACGTCGAAGGCATTCTTTAATTACACAAATATTATCACTAGAGGCTTAATCATCATCATCAGCCGATAGATGTCCACTGCTGGACATACTGGATGCTTGCCGGATACCGAAACCTATCTACCAGTAATGTGCAACTATTAAGTAATAACAATTTTGTTCACTTAATTGAACTTGTGCGGCTAGACAAGAGAACAATTTGCCTTGTGCAATATTAATAAACTTATTTTATGGGCAATGCATATTTTATCGTTGAAAATATCGACAAAAAAAGTAAATAGGATCATAGCAATAAAAACTACTCGCTCGCTAGCTTAATAAATCTATTCATTATAGCAGCAATAAATAGGAATTATAAAATAATAGTGCAGAGTTTTATTTATTATTTAATGAATATTTATATAAAAGTATTAAATAGTGTACTTTATGTTTTTTATTTTACGAGATGGGTTCGTGTACTAAATATTTTTAATCACAATTTTAAAAGGTACTTCGTAAAAACAAATATAGGTAAAGCAGGATTCATGGAATTAAACAAATACGCCTACAATGGTACCCATGAAGTACAAAATCCATGGTTTATACAGATTTATCTACTTTGAAAGTTGAATTGTATAATATTTAAATCAAACAATCTAGCGTTATAGTACCAATTTCGAAGTATAATTCTCTACCGGTGGTGGGTCTCCATTGTCGGAAATTACTCAGGTAACGCGAATTAACTTCTTACGTCTCAAGGCGACGAACACATAATGATGCAGGGTATATCATCCTCACTAGCACCACGTCGTTATGGGCGGACGTATCACTTATCATCAGATAAACGTTTCTGCCAACTCGTCGCTTCGCAGAAAATATACTCTGTGATGAAAACATCATCCAAAAAATTTACTCAAAAACAGTTTGCATAAGACAAACACTTCACTTACTGATGGGTAGTCACGTTGAAGAAGAGATGCGAGTACTGTGGCGCGGAATCCTCAGGACCATGTGGTGCTGGAAAAGACATCACCAGCAACACTGGTTTGCGAGCGAAACGACGCTTGGAGGCACGGAGGAAAGCAATTGAATCATTTGCTATTAGATCTGGATAGTAGTCCTGTAAAAGAGAATAAAGGTTTATAACAAACCCGGAAGTTCACCAGGTAGTGAGTCCGATGAAGCTGTTACAGTTGTCAAAGAAACTAATAGTATAAACTTCATTGAAAATAAAACAGGTATTAAGAGATACGCTATCTCATAACTATAAGGTGATTACGAAGATTGCACAGTAACATATTGTGCTGATCTTTAGTCATGACCTTGTGCATGTTTTTAATCTTAATTTTAATAGCTTGGTCGCTAGGAGCAAAAGTGGTCTCCTTTAAACGTATCTCAGAAGAAATATTTTTTTTAAAAAAAAAAACAGACTTACTCTTAGATAGTCATCGCCATGCTTGATCTTCTTCCCGTTCATATTTACGCTGTAGTTGTAGTACTTCGAGTTCATGATGAGGCCGCCCCACTCGCGCCAACCGGGCGGGATGTATGAACCGTTGTATTTATTTAAATATTTCCCAAAATAACCTAAGAATGTAAAGAATGTATTTTTAATAATATTATTAAAATTGATTGTTTTCCACAACAAATAAAATTAAAAACATTTCCATTGAAATAAGACTTGTTTCCGTTCAGTGTTATGAAAATAAAAAATTTCATTTGAACGATATCACAGATAAAGTTAACGATTAGTCCAAAACAAAAACGCCAATAATTGTACAGACAACTTAAAATATATATTTAGTATGTATTAATATTTTAGTAGTATAAATGTAAACGTTATTTTAAAATAAAAAAATTGATTCGAACTATAGATTTATGCAAAATTGAAGATAAATTTAATGAAGAGTTAATTACTGGTACACTGCTAATCTACCGCTATATTGCTAATAAGATTATAATATGTAACAGAATTATAAAATTATAAAACAGTGTGCCACTACTTTATCATCCGCATCCAAACCGTCCCCACCTCATCCAACTCATGAAGTTGAACGATGACGTCGTGTTGCATATGCGTACTGCTTACATCGGTTGAGATGAAATAGTTGTATATACTTTATATCCTTCTCCTCAAGTCGTATTCCTCATGTCTGAAGGTCGTGATTACTTTCACTCACTTGTCTTCATGATGTTTCGCTATATCTATATATTTTATATATTTAATGTCATATATGGTGTATAAATGTAGTGTCTTCTGTATTTTTAATAATAATCCAAACTAAGTGTAAAAGTAATGATCATTCGAAAACGTAATTAAAGTAAATTCAGTTATTATTTCCAATAAGAAATAACGTCGTACCATAAAAAATTTGTTTTATAGTCGGAGACAGTGCTTCCAAAATTTTAATCTAGGCGTCATTAATGCAAATGGCAGAGATTTTTAATTTTCGAGAAACGTGTGTCTGCGTCAGCCTGCTCCGATAGAGTAGGCTAGGAAATAGGGGTCTGATGGGGTTGGCAAAATATTCTTTTTTCATATATCACTTACATTGAGATTAGAATTTAAATATAAGTCTATGAAATTTGCTGATAAAATATAAACGTGATAAATTGGAAACGAATTACATAGCTACCGGTTGGAATGTTAACAAAATGCACTCGTACTAACGAACCCATATTATCATCAAGACATCAACTCCTTGGCAAGTTCAGGTAGTACATAGATTGTTACATTTCCACATGAATAATATTTTGTTAGTGATAAGTTTGTTAAAGGGATGACAGCATAAGGCAAAAATTCATACAAATTATATCCAGCAGTGGACGTCTATCGGCTGATGACAGATTATATACATATTTCAATACAATCGATAGCTTGACGAATATTTTAAGTATATTTTCCCTTAAATAGTTCAGAACAGAGTTAAAATTTATTTTAATATTGATAACGAGAGATATTTGGGAAAAGTTACGGAGTTCCCTTTGGTCTTCATCACCTATTGGTGAATTTTCCCACGTCCTATGTTGACTGGTAGAGAATGCCTATAAGTATTAAGTCCACCTGTTGTTAGCTGAATTTTGGTGTTTCAAATTGTAAAGTTTTTAAATTATATTAAAAATAAAAGCTTTATTAGTGTCCTTAAAAGGATGAATAAGACAAGTCTAATCTGAAAAGCTACCTTTTTTTATAATAATTCGAATGAGATGAACAAATTGACAGATTTTGTTATTCTCCTTATTGCCTTGTCTCGATGTAAACTTGACAGCCCTGCTCTGCTACTTGCAAATTCCTACAGGAGTTACGAGCACAATCTCCAGCTGGGGACCGAACGGGCGGAGTAAATTTCAGCGCTCTTCAATTAAAACTGTCACATCAAATGCAGCTCCTGGCGAGTTCGGTTATGTTAATGAATGTATAATAACGCCTCTGTCACAAGAGACCTAACATTTATTTGATTAAAATAAATTACTGCGGTAACTTTTAAGAGTATTACATCTACCTAATATAGAAAATTTACCGTTCAATGAGCTCATAATTTTATAAAATTTGGTCATCTGTCAAATTACAGAAAACACATGTTCCACCTCACTACTTCAGGATAAATTGAAAATGAAAGATTTATTGTATATTAAATAATATAAATCAACAAATGGTAGATAGCGGTATCGTAAGTAAGAATTACTAAAGAGCTGCATGATTACCATTAAGCAGCGCCCGTAATTCTGGAACGCCGATATGTCTCGATATCCCAGTCCCCTATAGCAGCCATCGTTCAGATCAATAAAAATTTTTTCCATATTTCCATTTGGTGATTGAAACTCTGGGTTTGAAGTTTCAACACCAAAATACAGATTGTTAGTACTAGAGTACCAAGGAGGTCTTTATACTTTCTTGGGATGTATTTAACCAAAATGTAAAGGGGCACCGGTGCATTCCGTAGAAGCTTTCAGAGACCCTCTTAACGCATTAAAGAAAACCACCAAGAGGGTTTTAGTGGGTACAAATCCCACATAACTCTGTGTTTCTCTCTTCTCCCTGAAGTAGGGTATCTTTTGAATATTTCCCACGTGTCAATAAAAACATTCATCTGTAGCTGGAGACCATCTGGATATTTCGCCGCCAAACAGTAGTACGCAAACATTATTGCGTTCTGGTTTGAAAACCGCTGTAACTAGTGGAATTACTGGGGTAATGAGACAATAACTTATGTCTCAAGGCGGCGAGCACAATGTGATGCAGTGTATATCGTGTATATCAACTAGCGCCACATTATTATGAGTAGACGTATCGAGTAAAAGGTACCACCGCAGTGTTGATTTAGGCGACTAAGCAAACATTGTTTTATAATCAGTTTCGATGAAGGACGTGGCTGATAAAATTACTAGGGAAATAAGACTTGTGTTCCCACCAATGAGTGCTAAGAAATGTTGATTACAAAAACTTTATCATGCCCTTCATTTAATTTTTAGCGTTGACACATGTACCATGAATAATGTTGTGCAAATAATAAAAATTAACGGTCAACCATAACGAATTTTAAAGTATTAGAGTTAGAGTTGAAAGCCCTTAAAATAATTATTTGACCAGCAGAGAACAAAGACGTCAAAATCAAGAAACTGAACCCACAATTCTGGCCGCAGCCAGACTAGTTGAAACCTGAGTGGGGCGAAGTACCGGCGAAGTTTTCTTAAGTGGCAAGAGGTAAAAAAGGGTACTCTAAAAAGCTGTTAAAAAGAAAGTTTGCGCCTTCCACGGACCGTATTTGTACGTTTTCAGTTCACAGACGTATATAAACTGAAAATTGATTTTTTTTCTTTACTTATACACAAACTATGAATGCCCTTTGGGAAGTATTCAATTAATTAGTGAATTCAATGCAATAATTAAAGTAATGAAATATCATCTTGACAAATTTTACCGATTAAAAGAATTACAACAATTTACTTTTTAAGAGAACATAGAAAACGTAGGTATCATGTGTACTTGTAAATTTTTATTTAAAATAGGTTAATGCCTGACTATAAGCGAATCTCGAAAATTAAATGTTAAAATAATGTCTTCAAAGGAAATAGCTTGAGGTAGAGGTTTAAGACTGCTCATGTACAGAATCGAACCCGGAGACAATATACATGTAGAGAATCAAACTGAAAAATATATATATTAAAACCCGATTTACTTTGTTGTTTTTTTAACTGATCCTTATCATGCAAGGAAATTTATATTTATTCTGGTTCTACGTTCACTACTAGCTCTAAAATATAAGATGTTAAGTTTCGTTACTCCAATAAATGCACTAACTACAACACTCTTCAAACCGGATTACAGTAATATTTGTTCATCTAAACGGTCTCCGGCGTCAGGCCTATCACCCACCTGGTAAACTTATCTCTGACAAAGTACAAATTCAATATCCGCGTAATCGCCTTTGTCAGTAAACCGTTCTAATTATACGTTGGTAGAAAGCGCTGGGTCAATATCCACTGAACGTGATGGCATGTCGGCAGCCGTCTCATATTACCGAGAAGTATAAACTACAATACAAACTACTATATGACATTAGTACAGACATTGTGAAGTTTTCCTCGTAAACACACACAGCACCTCCCAAGGATTATTTCCTACATTTTAATCTCTTAATTAACCAAAGTATCTTCAATTCTTTTTTTCGATTCGAAGAAGCGGAAAGACTGGGACATTTATATAGTAAGTAAGTAAGTAACATATCTTTTCATAATAACGTAGTTTTAGTTAGGATGATACAACGTTACACACACACACACACACACACACACGCACCACTAACTGGTGGAAGGTTTCCATTAACGGAGACCATCTAGGTGGGTAACGCCGCAGAGCTTATCTCTGCCACAAAAAAATAGTGTGCAAACACTACAGTGTTCAGGTTTGACGGGCCCTAGTGTAATTACTGGGACAACGAGACAATATTTTATGTCTCAGGTGACGAGTGCTATGTGGTGTAGTGTATAACATCGTAACTAGCGCCACATTGTTATGGGCGAGCGAATCACTTCCCACCAGGTGATATCCTCCATCCGTCTTGTCGCTTATTTCCATAAAACAATGAAAAAAACTACTTTGCCTGTGCCTTAACATTCAATGCAAAGCATCGTTACCGCAGTAATTTCAAATTTATTAAAAGTAGTTCGTAAATGCTTCGTTACTCCATTGTAGAAATTTTTAATGGTCTCTTCACCACTAGGAAATTATTAAATTTGAATTGAACTCATCCTTTGATCCTCAGCGTATCTGCAGAGATACTTGATCCCCAATTTAGGAACTAATTTAGCCTGCGCTGAATGTGAAATGTATTTAATGTACATAATCATCTGTTCCAGGAACTACATACATTCACTGCAGCTGGCTTAACTCGTTCGTTCCAGTTTCTCGCCATTATTATTGTACAATCGTTACTATTTCCATGAAATTAATTCCGTCTTATCGAAATCAAAGTAACTGTCAGCGATAAGAAATACGGGAATGTGTTAATTTAGTATTTTACATTTCCATTGCGAACATGTTCTCAGAAACGGCAATGATAAACATTGAAATTTATCGGCAAGCAGACTGTACAACTCCTTTGTTTCTTGAATAACGTCTTAATTTATCTAAAATTAAGTTTGTAATTAAATATTAATCATTACATATAACAGGATGTAATATAAAAATAATTATATCATCATCATCAGCCGATAGACGTCCACTGCTAGACATAGGCCTCCCCCAAAGATCTCCATGTTTGTAAGGATGGAAGGGATAGAAGGGATCATATTGGGAGGATTTGGACCATTTCCCACCACGCTGGCCCAATGCGGGTTGGTGGGAGCCAGTGCCTCGTTTGTTGACTAGTAGGATGCACCACGAACAGGTGAGGATGGCTTGGGTCCCGTGAGTTGTTGTGCGGGACCCGTTTCACTCCTGTAATAATTATATATGGTTATTATTTTATATAACAACGAGGTTTCTCAGTTTCGTTTGAATAATCCGTAAGTTGCATATAAATCGAAAAAGAAAAACAACGTAAAAGAGACAAGCCTTGTCTTCAAATCTCTAAAATGTAAACTATAAGCAGAAACGCAGAAAACCCAAGTAATGTTTCAACTGCTGGGACTGTGCGCCTTCTCTCGCAAGAGTCAACATCACCACGCTACTAAAAGCGGGTTTTCGATTATCGCATGTCTACGAAAGTTGTCTTTAGAACATGTAGATTTCATATCGATATCTTCCTTCACCGGAAGCACAAGCCCAGTGGCGATCAAACTTACGATTATTCGACTTAAGTAACACTTAGCTTCTCCGCATTTAAAATCTGTGCTAACAGCTTCAGGATAAAGTTTAATCGGACTTATTTCTATAGGCTGACTCAGTTCTTCACCTGCGTTAATTGTATGTATCTTATCAAAGGTCAAGAACAATAAAACAATCATCGGTGTTTTACCTTTAAATTTGCTTATCTTTGATATAGCTTTCCTGTTAAATCACTCATTCGTAGATAATGTTAAGTGGAAATTTCGTGGTGCTGCTAATTGTCTGGTATTTAAGTTACGCCGTTTATAAATAGCAACGGCTCCGGCTTGGTTAATTTAAGCTGTCGACTTTAAAGTCGTCGTAAATTTTATAATTCCGCAAAGATTTAACCGTGTTACGCCCAAAGCGATATCATTAAACGGACACGTAGTTTTACGTAAACATATTGTATTAACATTACATTAAATTGATTGTGCAAAACTTTATTTCGAATTTTGTACCGTGACCTCGCTGCATAACAGTTTTTAATACAATATCTCTTTCTGTTAATTTGTTTCCAGTTTTAATGTACAATATAGTTGACATAAAAATAATGATTGATCTTAAATAACATTAAGATTTAATATTAATTCTCAGATATTCATATCATATTTGCATCAGGATAAATCGTTTAGCTTAATCCTTTAAAGTTAATGCGAATAGCGAAGCAGCAAGCAAGCCTCGTTGTTTCCGTCTAAATATGTTGAGGAAGTATTTAACAGCTGAATGAATAGGCTTCTTCTAGCGTTCGTTTTATCATCTAAACCACATCTCCACTTACTATCAGAGAGTACCACATTTATTGCTGGTAGGTTTCTGTTGCACTGGTGGTAGGTCATTGTTGCAAGAGACCGTCTATGTGGGAACCACTGCAGCACCTATTTCTGCCGACAAATAGTACTGTGCAAACATTACTGTGTTCTGGATTGAAGGGAGTTGTAACTAGTGTAATTACAGAAGTAATGAGACTCAACATCTTCTCTGGCGAGGAACGCAATTTGGTGCAGTGTATAACATCCTAACTAGCACAATGTTATAGACGGGCGTATCACGTAGCATCAGGTGAACGTCCCGCTCGTCTAGTCGCTTAATTGTTTAAAAAAAATGAAAGAACCATCGTCAAGACTGGTGTACATTAAATAAATATACAAAATTTGTTTATTATGTTATATACATAATCATCCATTCTTCAAAGTGAAATTATATTTGTTCATTCACAATCATAAACGTAATGTGGAATCAAAAATAACAAAGTCAACGTATATTTTGCACCTTCTACCATGACGTACTGTAACTGTCGGTTCCCTGGTACACCGATTTGCGTAACTATAACATGAATACCGGTAAATGTCAATTTAACAGTCTTATTCAATGGAAAACTCAACGTCAAGTAAGTATATATTATATATTATTAATAATAAAATGAGTATTGCGTCGAACGTAGCCGTCACTAGTGGTTAGTGATGTTAACACGATTCGATGCGCTATAGTTAACGGTAACTTAGTTTACCTCGTGTCAACTATCTAATCTACGCTGCTGTCATCCCGCATTATCAAGTGTCTGTCGCGTTATGTAGCAAGCGCTAAGTCTACAGGGCGTCGGTTACACGCACAATCACTCAATAGACTACAATCTGGTATGAAAATGATTTCATATTTGCGGTGATATACATAGAAATAATAATATTTTCATATAACTTATATATATATATATATATATATATATATAGCCTCCACATGATTTTTCTGGTGTCATAAAAAAATTAAGGTTTATCTTTGATATCAATCTTTGGTAAGGGCTAATGCTGTCGGAATTGCAGAAATATGCGAAACCACCAATGTTATCCGAGGATTTTGAGACTACCATGGGGTTTTATCTATGTCCAGCAGTGGACGTCTTTCGGTTGAAAGGATGATGATGATGGGGTTTTAACCGTTTGAGGATAAAATTCAACTGTTATCTCCGCAACGGAGGAATACGTACGGTTTCCTCAAGAAAGAAATCTATACAAGATAAATGAAAAAGTTTATATCAACCCAGAAAATCGGTAAATGCTGCCGTATGAAATAAGCGTTTAAAAGTATTTTTCACTAGAAAGAAACTTTTTAAATCTTTAATATCTTAGTTAACATTTGCTATATATATATATATATTTCTCTTTCCGCTACTAAGCAATAGTGTGCAAATTTCACAAAGTTCTAGATAGAAAACAGCTATAGTCAGAGAAAGTACGTAAGTCAGGAATTATCGTTTATCTCGTACTCGTACTAAGTACCAGATTAGATTCTACACGTTTTGTTGATTAATGTTAAAAAAATACAAACTGTGTGTCTTATTATTTTAAATATTATCGTAATGGAAATATTTAAATGTTTTAAAACTATGACTTGTGTATAATCTAACAACGCGCAATATTTATTCACCTGTTCAGCATGGACATAATCATTTATGTAAATTAATAGCTCCTGTCAGAAATATGGTACCCAACTTGTTCATGCATATAATATGTGTCAAATGTGATAAACGGGGAAAGGTTACCGCGGGGTTGGAATATTTATCACGCTATAGAGTTACACGGGAAACGTGGTGAATACAAAACAAATACTTTGTTATCTCATTTCAGAGAGAAATACCTTCGTAGATGATTAATTGATTACCGTATGAAAGGAAGTAGTATTAAAATATAGTCTACTTATTTTTTTAGGAAGGTGTTCATTTTTTGGAACGATATTAGCGCTGTTTGTTTTTGATGACTTCATTAGATTTAAATCTAGAGAATCCAAAATCCTAGAGCTAAATAAAAGGAGATATTTAAAGTTTACTACATAATAATTAATAGTTGTCGATAATTTGGTTTATAATCGCAATAGAACATCACTAGCATTACAGTGAGGCGGGCAAAGTTCGTTCCTATTTCACCGTGACACGGGGTCGTGTTTAACGTCGGAATTTCATTTAGTGACAGCGCACTTAATCTGACTATGAATGGTGGCAGGAGTCCGTTGCTCATTCGCTATTATTTCTGATTTCAGAAAATTTGTGTACCTAGATTAAAACATTAATTTCTTTCATGATCTGTTCATTCATTTTGTAGTTTTCTTCACGTTGTAATTGATTTGCGAAAAGTAATTTAAGATATCGATAAATTTTTATAACCATTCTATTTTGTTGATGGTAGGTCTCTGTTGCCGGAGTTCGTTTAGGTGAGTAACACCGCAGCGCCTATTTCTGCTGCCTGCTTGTTAATTGATGATTAGAATACACTTAACGTTAACGGATTTAAGGTTCTATCAACAATACTAAAGTTGATGTATTGATGCGTCAATTAGAGAATGATGTATGAGAGATACGAAAACATTTCAACTTATGTGAAATGGGCGATATCGTCGCATTAGCGATAAAGCCCTGTAAAATAAAGAGAAAAAAAAACATATGAAATCTCGGCCATCTATATTTTATTACATATACGAATAAATTATTGTAGTCAACGGTCTAATTAGAAAGAAAAGATATCACAAAATAAAATATCATCAGTTTTGATATATCTGAATTCCATCTAAATGTCTTCATCGTTACAGAGCCTACATTCCGAAGGCTCCCTTCAAGTTTAGAAAAAAACAGTGTGAATTTAAACAAGCGGCAGTCCTTAACCCACATTCGTGGCGTAAAAAATATTGTGGCGGTAAGCGACCTACATCGTTATTTTTGTACGGGAATTCTCCGGTAACGAGCGTCCTCCGTCGGAGTTCATCCGTGCCACTTCGCCCCTCGGCGGTCATTGTTGTCGAAAAGCTTACCCCATATTGTTTATACACAAAATTCTAAGCCTTGCAATTGCCGTCTACTTAAGCTGGAGAAAGGCGAAATTATTTTGTGAGAAATTTTCATTTGGGAAAATAAGAAGAACTAACTCGTATATATCTTGACAAATGTTCTTTGTTTGTCAAAACAATACTCTTGTAACAAATCTTACTCTCGATTCCACTGTACGAAATATAACTTTTTTTTATACTACGAGGCAACGAGACGAGTGGGGTGTTCACCTGATGGAAAGTGATACAGCTGCACATAACATTGTGGCGTGAGTTAGGATGGTATACACTGCACCACATTGTTCACACACTACTGTTCGGCGGCAGAAATAGCAGCTGCGATGGTACAGAGACCTATCACCAGTAGCAAATACTGCAGTAACATATGTTGCTGTTCGTATTTTTTTGTACATAGCTTCCGGATAAATTTTTTTACCCTTTTCTTATATTGAATAACATTATGGTTAAAAACATTGGACACTAACTATAACTGTTATATATAAGATATGTAAAGTTATATTTCAACGATTTTTATGTTATATATGAAGATATGTTCAACACTCAATGGATCCCATGAGAAACGTTTTAAGCAATTGCACTTAGTTACGTTAGTCACGACTTGTATGTTCGTTGATATATAGGTCGACAATTAATCATTTGAACGCCCGTATTCGCCATGCTTGTTATTTACGATCTCGAGCGAGGTAATAATAGATTTTAAGTGCTCGGTGCATTAAGTCTTTTATGACCGACTACCACGTTACATTGAAGAAACAATAGTACCCACAACTGGCTGTATAAGACGTACAGAAACAGTTCTAGATAAAGTCTTTTCATGTTAGTAATTTTAACACAAAATAAGTTTATTATCAGTTATGATATTTTATTCCAGTTCTTTATGATCGCAAGTATAGATATTATAATAATATACATAACTTCATTTCAAAGTGATTGACAATATCGAAATACTTAGTGTATAAAATATAAGAGAAATTAGTTATTGCGGTACCTAGTGCAAATGTATGATTTAAAAAACAAGTATATGTCGAAATCAACTAAATCAATAACGCAAATAGGTCTATTAAAACCATTTACTAAAGCAATAAGCAGGTCCGGTCCGCCCACGTCGCACGCACTTCCGCCGGTTTACAGAACCGGCGAAACTATCTTATGGAAATTCTAACAACTTTATGAATGGGATATGCCCATTCACTAAACCTTTGTGAATGGTTGTAGTGTCGGCAGCAAGAGGCATCGGGCGCCACGTGGAGCGCCCACGCGCGACACACGCCGATGGGAGGCGTACCGGAAGTGCTGACTGATCCGTCTTAAGTACTACTGTACTTTTATAAGTGGAAAGCTGGAAATGTTACATTGTGTTATACAAGACTACAAGATAACAAACGATTGGTTTGTTAGCGTTAAGGTTAACATATGTTTCGTTTTACAACAAAACGATCAGAATAATATAGCATTGAGGTGATGGTTAGAACATAACACCTTACAACGGTCACCGGTACGAGAAACTATATGGTTATTCATGTCATTTAATGGGCTACAGCGCCCTTCAGAGCATTCAGCAGTTTTATACATATCTGTCTAAATGACCTATAATAATTAGAATAGAACAACCTTCAAATTATCACCACCATTCATACTGCGTGCGCTGGAGAAATACTGTATTAGATACCATCTATATCTATTGTAAATTAATAAAACAATGATATATATATACATTTAATGGCTCACTTGCTAGTGATGCGTTGAGTCGATTTCCATTGACGGTTAACTTCCGGTAAAGCACAATATTGTAAGGAATACAACATCATTGGTATACCGACATAGGGTGTTGAACAACACTTTTCTATACTTCTGACGTCTTCTTAATTAAACTTAGTCGACTTATGGTAATGCGTTGGCTCTAGACTCTTTTGACAAGGGGCCAAGGCCCCCCATCATGAATACAATGTTGGTCATACCATATATTAGTTAATTTTTACTGATCTGTTAGTTTTGGTAGAAAATGCACAAATAAATAGGTATAAAGTTACGTATTAACTGCCTATTCCTTTTTTCATTTTCTCAACTTAAAACAAACTTAATTTGTATTGAGGTGAGATTTGTAGACGATTGCTTGACCTGCGTGGGCTTTTGACGAGGTAATGATGCTAGTTCGACTTTATCGAATAATAAACATGAAAATTCGACACCAGTTTTCCTATCAGTATAGATATAATTTTTTAATATAACTTTCATACAAGAATAATTAATAACAGGTATTTTAAGGTGTGAAAGAAAAAAGTAAGTTTTAGAGCAGTCTGTTTCATTACTTTCTAAAATCCACATTACATAAAAATGTGCTCGTGGTGTTCGCTTACAAAGTCATCAACAAGAGATTTACGCTTGGCTACAGTCTTTGTATTCACTTTTGGCCTTCGTAAAAAGGATTCGATTCGAAATATATCGATGGCAGATGCAAAAGTATTTTCTGAATTTATGGCAACCTTATTACAATTAATTAAATGCTTTATGTCATTAACAAACTCAAAAAAGAAACTGAATGCACGAATATGATATCTAACGAAATTTATCTCAAATTTCAGTATTCAAATCATATGGAATTTTATTAAGTGGAATACGAGTTTTAAAGCCTCCCACGGCTTAAGATGGTAGGCGTATGAAATCGAATCGCTAAATAAAGTTAGCTTTCTGTACAGATAAGGTTTCATTAAATAGCTTGGGAAATGGACGGTCCTTCACATAGACTAAAATTTACACAGCAAACAAGAAACACCTTTGTTATCTCGCTCTAGTGAAGCTCGAATTTGCATTGAGCGAAATGTAGACCGTAGCGCAAAAGAAAACTTGACCCAAAATTCTAATTCCTGACTATCAAAGCCTCGCACCAAAAAATTTAACACAGTTGAAGACTCTCCACTTGCATAATTTAGGACAGAGTATTTTCTTCCATTAAAATGAAAAAATATTTAACTATGTTAACTACATTTAAATTTTTTAAAAACTATAAATATTTCTGTCATAATATATGTGTAATATTATTAATTATACATTGCTGTTTAGCCTCCGTATAAAGACGGTTCGAAGCTCTTATCTCCTTCGGCAAATGGCAATGTACCACGGTGTGAAATAACTGTAGTAATGAGATTTATGGTCTCATGTTACATAGCATGATATGGTGTATTGGAAAAATCCCGACTGGAATCACTTTATTCTAAACCAAAATTATATTTTTTGAATGCGCCTTCTCTTATTAAGGTATTCAATTAAATATATGGCGGTGCGTGGGTGGCCCGTTGACGAGGGCGAAGGAGTTCAGCTCAAGGACGCGCTTATTGACAGCTTCATTAGGAATACAAAGGCGCGCTCCCGGCCATTCATAAAAAAAATCTCGAGTAACGCGCTATAATAAAATAAGTTGTAATATTAATTAGCTGCAAGTAATAAAGCTTTAAATCAAATTACATGTAGCTTGTATTACTCAGATATAATTATTGTCGCTTTAATATTTTAATCGCATATTAACTGCTTTTAATTTGTTAAAATGTATTATGTAAATTGTTAGGTACGCTAATCTCGGAACGGTTAAACCAATCAGTATAAAAATTAATAGGTTTTTTTTTTCGAGAAATTGCTTCCACTTTATCATAATTTGTCACGAGATAGCTCTGCATTCGCTACTCTTATTTTCCACATAACGTAAGCGCGTTGTAACCTCCGTGTTACTTTTCGTTACTTGGTTCAATTTCGATGTTTTGTGCAACAATTTAGATAATAGTAAAAAATTTTCAAATACACCTGACTACCCACCTCTTCATATTGCATATCTGCCACTTTAACACCATTGTTAACCGGCTATCCATATATGAGAAGCAGGGTATTCAGAGTGAGCACACTTCACCATCAACGGCCTTATTTGTGCTTAACTCTATATGACATTTCGGGTCAAGTGGCTTGGGCAATGGGCTCACCATTGAGGATAAAAGAAGCTCTTTTTCTAATCAAAAGCTACATTTTAATATAATTTAAAAATAAAACATACCCACTATATACAAAAAAGTGCGGTATACAAACACTAGTCAATGTGCGAGGAATTCGCAATTAAAGAGTTGTAAATACGTTAATCACCAAGGCAACTTAATCGATAGTAAGTGGATTTTAAGTGGGCGGAAAGACGATCCCCGTTTATGTTGTCCCTCTGAAAAAATACCTTTGAAGTTATATTAAAAAGGTTAAGCATCAATTTCCATATGTTACGATAACGATGTTTTTTTAGCTTATATAAATTTACATACACAATTATTGGTAATTGAAATAAAAACTGATTTTTCGCTATTTATTGTAGTTACTCACTACCCATATTTTGATTAAGTACCCACGTTTTAACAAATTCTAACATGAACATTGACGATTTTATAACAAAATGTCTAAGAATACTTTATGATAATGATTAATCGCGATCAATTAGAACTGCAGCAGAAGATAAAGGATGAAGCATGTTTAAATTTTTTTAAAGATTATGATCACTGATTGGCCCACTGGAGTGTCTATTTGTTTATGTATGAAATACGAAAGTTTTTGATATTTCTTTGTAGCGTTAGAAAAGATAAATATAGAGAATTCAATCAATTAATGTATTCTATTGGTCTATTCAGATGTGAAACTAATCACTAGGACTGATCAAAACAACTCCCGAGATATATTGGCACTTGCTTGGATTTTTCATGAATATGTAAACATTTTTAATATTTTTCCTGTTCAAGTTCTGTGTGTAACATAAAAAATAACTACAAATACGAAAAAGGCATAAACTAAACAAAAAACACTAGCGTGATAATTGAAAAAATTGTGCATTTCGCTGAACAAATATTAAACACATAAAAGTTGAGATGCTAACAAGATATCTCTTAATTTATCACATTTGAATAAGAATTCCACAAATTTTATCTTCGTAGTAGCCGTAAAAATACTTCCAAAGCAAGTTCCAAACGCTCTTACAACGTCTAATGAGATAAATGTAGTTTTAATCAAACGAAATGAGCAATCGCATAGGAAACTATGTTCTTCTGTGCGGGTAATGAAAATTAGTGAATATCCGGTTCGTAAGCAGGACGTCCACGGGGATAAACATTTAACGAAACAATTGCCGCAATTGGCGCGTCGTGAAATTACGGAGAGAAATCTTCGGGCGTCAAACGCAGTTAGGAGAAAAAAACGAAGGAATTAGACTAAATTAATGGCTTCGATGCGGTACGCTCGCGCCGACCGCGTTTGCATTAATTTTTTTATGATTAAAAGTCAGTGCTCAAACTACTAAGGTTGGTCTAGCCATTAAATTTATTTCCATATTAAATTCTTAAAGAAATAAGACACGGAATATTTTTAACAAACAGCGCAAAACAATTGATTAAAAAGAAATTTTAAAATGTGAATATTAATTGTAATTAACAATTGAAGCATAGATTAAAAAGAAAATTTAAAATATGAATATTATCTGTACCGAAGTATTTTAATATTTTTGAGCACTTTATTGAATACACGATAAAAATTGTTTCAACTAAGTAACAACATATAGTACTTTGTAACTTGGTAATTTTTGTATAATTTTTTTTATAACATTAGCCGGGAGATTTCTCACATTGTCTCAGATGAAATTAATTATTGTGTTTTATGCGTAAAAAAAATGCTTTAAATTAGTTTTGTGGGCTGTTTGAAAATTGTCTTTGACTGTATAATAAAAGTACCAAGGAAGCGCTCATCGCAAAGAATACCGCTACCAAAATCCAATATACCAAAAACAACTGTTTGAGTGCAACATACAATGGAGATACAACGGTGTAACATAATTTTTTCTATTTATTTAACACTTCGTACACTAAGAGTACAAGATAATGTTTCGAGAAAGAGTTTACTAGACTATTACTGTTAATGTTAATTAACGATTTAGATGCGGAATAACAAGCGTCATAATGTTATTATGAGTTAATACCTTATTAACAAGTAGGAAGTGCTTTCTTGGGATGAAAGACATTAATCTTTGACGCGCCCTTCCGCCTCAATAATTAACCGCCTCGGATACCCGGCACCGAACCGTGGACACCTCATCATTCACTCCGAAAATGGAACGCTCTCTAGTGGCTCCTTAACAAGTTAGGTCATTACGATTGAAGTTCAACCCCCTGATTTAAAGCAGAAAAGTTTTTACCTTAGCTAAAAAGTTGATTTAGTTTTTATATCACCTTTAATAAATGAAATGAGACTCAGCTTATTAAATACAATAAATAGTGGTAGTATATATGTAAGACAATACAATCTGTCTATTACTATTTATTAAATTAATTATTGAAACCATACAATCACTACTTCTTACATTATTAATAAAAAAAATCAGATTCTTTAAATATATCAATTTTAACATCAATTGTTTGAACGGTAGTTTTAAGTTACTTCGCTAAGTAGTAGCGAGTTTAAAAAAGAACAGTTTCACCTTTCTATTTATACAGATGCTTATAGACAGTTGTATATTACACTTTTTCGTTTACCTCATTTATATAACTAACTTTACATAAGCCTGAATTACAACATAAATAATTCAAAACATACAAGAAGATATTTTGTCGTTATCGAAGTGACGAAGTTTTTGTAACAAGTTATAAATAACAAATTCTCGCGTTAGTGGCCGCGCCTACTCATCTCTGATTATAAATGTAATAAGTAGATAGTCACGCCTGCCTACTTGTACGATCCACGCGCCCACGACCTCTGAGGTCCAAGGTAGGGCCGCAGCCGACGGCAAAGTGTTCAACTACTCAACTACGATTATGAAATATCTTGTAAAAGTTCCATTTAAGTTGTTACTTGCGAGAGATGCCAGAGAGATGAAATTCTTAAAATTTATCATTAGAGTAAAACAAACACGAAAAGGCACTTGCGTTTAACACATTAGGCGTTAATGGTGATCACGCATCAGCGTTTATGGTGGCATGGTTGTCCAGTGAGAGATTACTCTGATACCGAATTATTTAAATTATTACGATAAAGTTAAATGAAATAAAAACGGACTGCGATATTTCTTTTTAAAAAAGTGTTATCGAGAAAAGTTTGAAACTATACATTATATTTGTTTTTATAACAGTTACCAATGCGTTACTAAATGATCAAAATAACCTTGAAATTGTTTAGAGATTATGTTTTAGTTTATGACTAAACTAACAAAAATACGCTGAAAGTTTCCGGCTCTATTTGGTTATTATATTTTGATTAATATTTGTTACTTGTTTATTAAGTAAAACCTTCTTTGCCACTTTTAAAAATCTCGTAGTAAATACTATAATTGTCAAATTCAATATGTTTAGGCATCACTTTTTACTGGTAATAGCAGACCTTGATTTCCCGCAATGGGTTCTTCATAAGAACAGCAAGGAGTGGAACAATTTGCCGGCATCGGTGTTCCAGTCCAAATATGATGTGGGCGTCTTCAAGAAAAGAGTAGATAGGCTTTTATTAGGTTAGGTGTGCGTCGTTCGATTTCCGAACGCACCCCACGCCTGAAGTTGAATTTTGAATTTGGAATTAGCTCTGACAACAGGCTAAGAAAAGAAAGGAAGAGCGGCACTAGTCAGAGAATCGAAGTCGGTGAGACATAACGTTACAATCCGTATCGCACGAGTGATTATTAAAAGACTACGAACTAAGAATGCTTTCATCTGGATGGGACACTAGGGACGACTACAGCAGCCTATTAACCGTTATGCTTCCCTAACATTCCATAGTGCACTTTACCACCACAGATCACGTCACTTCTTAACATTAGGTGGAATCGTGGTCAAGCGTACTAACCTTGTCGATTTAAAAAAAAAGATAAACAATAGAGATAATGTATCTAAAACATAACAAGACATCACAATTGTAGTGTCTTTCAGATTGATTTTTTTTTTTGTCAACGTGACAAGGTTCATAGTTTCTCTCGAAGGGAAGGTCAGACAGAGGTCGTGCTCATTGTGTTTACATCATACTTATTCTTATGATGTGTGTTATATTTATCCATTTTTTTTTTAATATATATATAAGAGAACAATGTGTTATATTAATGTGGAAAATTAAATTCTCTTTTAAAATTTTGATTATGCTTATCAATCCTGTACGTTATAAAAATGTATCAACAATTAAATTATTTTAACAACAACAATATAATTAAATGAAATTCAACCGCATTAGACACAATTAAAAGGATATGGATGTACGGCACGAAATTTTGTAAAGTAACTTAAAATTTGCTATCAAAGGTAGAACTTATGTGTATAAATACTAATTTGTTCTATGCAAATTAAATAATAATTATAAAATGGCAATAGCCACTTGAATATGTCAGACATTAAGGTCTATGAGCAGAATATATAATCTTCCAAGTCCTTACATACTAGCTGGCCCGCTCTTTCGCAAGGTGTATAAATAATACGTACTTTATCATTACAAACAACTATAACCAGCTCTTCGTCGAGAAGATGCAGAACGGGTTTAAACCTGTGTTCACACTTGATATTTTTTTTTTTCTAAAAATAAATCATTAGTAATATTGCTTATTACCAATGACGAATGTAGACATGTCGTCTTGACCCCACATAAACAGGAAACAGCCGACAGATTACATTTGTAATGTTGCCTATATAACTAAAATTTTCAATCACTTTAAAGGATGTTTTCTGCTTGTGCTAGAAATTAGTCTATAACAATAGCCGAATGGCGCATTTATTCTTAAATTAGTCCTTTTCTAATCTATTTAACTAAGTGGCTACACAAACTAGTCGTTCTCCTGAATATATATTAAAGTCTAATTACCTCAGTAATATCACCATTTAAAGCGTTTATAGTCATGTAGTAAAACTACTGTTTCACGGCAATTCCCATACAACAAATACAGAAACACAAACTACAAATTTTCTTTGGCTTTTTGTTAATGTTACGTTCTCCTTCCACTTCAATGATTTTTATCTCATTTACTCACGATGTTTGTAATGAAACAATTTAATTAAATATGAAATTAATGAATAATATGAAATTCTATTCTAGCTAATATTTACCAAGTAGTTGACAAGTAAACAAGATATAGGAACATAGTTTGGGTTTTTCTGTAAGACGGTCGGTTTATTTTAATATATATGCGACCGCTGCTTAAAATTTTTATATTTCTGCATAGGAAATAAACATTTAAATAGATACTTCTTTTTTATTGCACAAATCGACAAAACGGTCAAGAAATTAACGTAATAGTTATGACAATGTGCCGCTAGTTAAGAGTGTTTACACCTCACAACATTATGCATCGCTTTAAGACGTAAGATGTTAAATTTTGTTTCTCCAATAATTTCATTGTCTATAGCTCCTTTAAAGCTGCAACATACTAGTGTGTGTAAACTACTGTTTATCGGCAGAAACATAAACTGCGATCGGCAAGTGTATACGCAGCTTTACAATGGAATGGACACAATGCATTGTGGATTACAAGCACTGCGACACTAGACATTGCGGCGGCTCGCATAGTAGTATCC
This sequence comes from Ornithoptera alexandrae, assembly GCA_029030555.1. NCBI lineage: Eukaryota > Metazoa > Arthropoda > Insecta > Lepidoptera > Papilionidae > Ornithoptera > Ornithoptera alexandrae. Next base: position 4,885,923 of record JARDVY010000023.1, on the reverse strand, counting down.
GTTTGTTTACTTGCTGCTATTCTGCATTTGGTCGCACGACATTTGCATTCACTTATAGCGTAGCTTGTACTTGTCTATATATGCCAATTTAGTGAATGCAATACACCAACAAATATTTATAATACTTTTCAGCGTAACATCAAAATCTCTTCAACATTTTTTTCCTGTCGAATACTAAAAAGACAGAAGATTAAACACCAATTAATACAAGTTGTTCATTCTTCAAAATACATCTAAATGTATTTCGCAAACAGATGATGCTGCAAAATATCAACTTTCATACCGTTAGTTAAATCTCCATGAAAATTTGTGTAAATAATTGATTATTTTTTTATGCTATCCACTTCATTATAACAAGCTAGTAGACGGCACTGCCGCATTCAAAGTTTCTCAACGTTCAGACAGTTTTCTTGACGTTAATTAGGTATAATAAATATGCTCTAACCGTCTATTTAACGAAGTTACATACCACGGCGTAACGGTGCTCCATTTAGTTAATATTACATATAACAACAATATACAGAGGTTGGTATGAACGATAATGATAAAACAAAGAAATAACAAGATAGTATATTAAAATTAAGTAAGCATATCCGTTGGGAACTATCGGGTTCAAACACCGAAAGACCATGTTTTAGAGTAACACATATGTCCAAGTAATGGGCTCTATCGGTTGAGATGATAATGATGAAGCATGACCGATTGGTATGCAGATCTTTGAGGTGAGCTCATCGGCTGATGACGATAAAGTATCATGTACTAATTTACAATAAAACTATCGCAATTATACGATAAAATACTATTTGTTAGCAACTAAAAGTGAATCTGAAAAACAAATATATTAAACACTCACCTACGTAAAACATATATAAGTGAAGTTTAATATACCGCATTACAAATTTATGTTAAAATTGGCCTTGACAGCGAACAATTCCGTTATCTGTTTTGTATCTCTAAAAACATAAAACATGAGTGAGGCCATAAAGTAAACTCGCCGTGCTAATCTAAAATAAGTTTTATTTATAATGTTTGTACTTTCGTTTAAAGCAGAGCGTTTGTATAGTCGGAGCAGACGGCATGGCGGCGACACCCACGCTCCGTGAATCTAACACTGTACTATTATAACGTATTTACGATATCCCACTTTATTGTTATATAAAACATGAATACCCGCCTTCCACTTGTTTATCTGGCTGTAATTTTAAATTATGTATACAATCGGTTGATGTTTTATAACGTTATTTTAGACTTATGGCTATTTTTTATTTATGAACCACATATTTACGTAGTTGAACTATTACGGCCATCAGATTGACCAGTCAATTACTTTTGTCAGGCAAATATGTAATATTATATCCGCAGTTATTTTTGGAACGGATATGCCGCAAACTGCGTAGATGCAAAAGTCCAGAACCAAAGAGGTTTTAATGAGCTGAAATCACCACAAAACACCCAAAACGGGGTTTGCAAGAACTCTTCGAGGGTGGTCCAAATCGTACTCATAGCCTCAGTTTAGAAGTGTATGGGTCCAGTAGTGAAATGATAGACGTTGATAAAGATGTTGAAATAAATTCAATATTATACTACTCTTTTAATGGTCCCGAGGAATCGGAAAACGTTGTAGATCCACCACGCTAGTTAAATGTGAGTTCGATGATGAATTTTAAGACAATATGGTCGCTTACTGAAAGTATTAGGATAATTAATTTCTTATTACAGCAATAATATCAATACTAATGAAATATATAGGGTGGCGCAAAAATAACCTTATAAAAAGTACCTTATAACACAGGTAGTAAGGACTTTTTATAAGGTTATTTTTGCGCCATCCTATATATGCACAGCCAGTCAATTCCCTGCCAGGTTCAAAAACTAATAACAGTATGCACAATAAATAGCATACAACATAGTTAAGACTCAGTCTTTAGGTAAGGCTGGTATATTTATTTTATGCATTAGCTGTTTGCAGACAAGCAAACTTTCGTAAGCATAGTTTATGAGCTACACAATGCGCCGTGAATTTTGTTCTAGGAATTATGAACGTCATGCAAAGTTCAAAAGCATGAAGTGACTACTTGATTACTAATGTTTGCACAGTTAACAATGCTACGTTTAGTTTTCGTGTCAAGCACGAAAAGGATTACGGGTTAAATGTTCACTGGAACTGGTTCAAGGGGATTGAAACATAAAATAGTTTTCATTGGAATAACTAGTATTTTTAACGAAGATATAAATAGTCAGACAATTGTTTCTTTTTTTATCGGACGAAGCCACTAGATAAGCAAGACATTCTTCTAATGGTAAGTGATACGAACACCCACAACAATGCGGTGCCAGTTAAGATGGTACACAGGTCGAGGAGAAGACGCGCTGTATTTGCTGGCGCGTTCTTATAGGGGTGGAAACGGTGAGTTCTCCCCTCCTAGGCGGGGCTGCATGTTGCAGCCGGCGCTGATGGGGTCGCGGAGGTATGCTAGGTATGCTAAAGCGTTCCCATGGCCTTGCTGTAAAGCGACAGAGGTTTTAGTCAGTGCAATTCCGACATACCTATCTTTGCCACCGCGAGGACAGGTATGCGAAAGCATTTGTCCCACGTAGAACAAAAAAAAAGATCCAGTAGTTGACATCTATCAACTGATGATGATAATGTTAGGGTTACTTTTGTTAGGTATATATAAGAATATACAGGAGACATTTGAGGTTATCAGCATCAACTAAGAATGCTATTAAAAGGAATTGTGTAATAACACTCTGTTTCGATTTAAAAGGTACTGTAGCTAGTAGTGAAGGTAGTACCTTTATAGGTATAAAGTCTGTGTTTCATAGTGATGCACACAATGTAACGGTTTGTAAATATTCCAATTAGTGCAACATTGTCGTAGGCAAACTTGTAACATACTTTGAAAACCGTACGTGGATGAGCAGGACATTGCTTATCCGTTGTAATTATTTAACGGTTTTCTTATTTAATCCACAATAAGGAAAAATATCCAACATAATCTTTTAGAAAAAATTGTTTCCCGGATTTCTAAACCCACCTCACTCTCGTATAGACGGAAGCTGCAATTGTTATGATTAGCCCGTATATGGAACCAACACACTACACTTCGCACTATCCTGATCCTGTGGGCGTGCCCATCGCCCACGTGGCGTCGCGGAAGGGAAAGCGCAGGACTAATTTATGCTAGTCCGCATAGACCATAAATTTAAAAGGCAAATGAACACTTAGTGGGGCGGTTATAAATCGGGACCGCGTACTTTGTAACCGAAGGGAATAGGAAAGGGTGGAAATTATTACGATAGTAAAGTGAACTAGTCGAAAAACAAGAATATGTTTTTTATACGGTTCCCAAAAAATTTATTAAAAATATTCTTGGTGGATAAAAAAAAAAAAATCCTGTAAACAAAAATTGCTAGATTTTATATTTGTAATTTATAATATGGACTGTCACTATTATGACAATTTAATTATATTAATTGCATACCTGTTACGTTGAAGCATAATTTATATGAACTTATATTTACTTAAACCGGTGCAGGTTTCAATGCGCTAGCACGCGGGGCCAATGGATGTATGAGATAAGAGCAACTGAGGAAATACGCTGTGCATATCGACCTCACGGCGACAATAGTTTGCGACCGGACAAATCACGAGTTCGCATTCGCATCTGCGCCTCAGCCGGATGGACGGACGGATCGCCCGACCGTCTCCCCAAATACAAGGCAAGGACACTTCTATCTACATACATTCACCGAGTACCAGCTACCAGCTCGTGTGTGATGCGATCAAATCGACGTCGTCCGGCGGCCCACGAGCGCCCACGCTTCGATCTAATGTTATTTAGAACAAATCTCGCTCACCATTTGCAGCAATCTACTTCTGTCGGCAATGTCGTCCTGGTATTGACTTATGAGCATCATTATACTCTTGTACAGATAGAAGTGGTAACAGGCGTTTATAGCACTAATAAATTAAATAAGGTTTTATATAGCGGAGCGAACGCAGCGTAGATAACTAGACAAGTTACATTTGTACGTTGTGTTAAAGGGGGATACAATAAATTCACTATTCGAGATTTACGTTGCTTATCATCTTGTGATCGGATTAGATCATTTCTCATCACATCTATTAAAGTGCAAACATCTTGAAATCATACTAAAAGAGTGAATCGTGAATATGTAATCACTGACATTAGTTTCATTCCGCTGGTAAACTTAATAGCTGATGAAGTTCTCATATTAAAAATACCGCAGTTAATATTCTTTGAAGCGTAATACATCTTCCGCTGAAGCAAGTTTCAGTCGAAGTTAGTCTTAGTATATGTTGAAGCTATTTCAAGTTATAACACAGCGCTGCAAATCATTGACAATTTCATTTCTAAAAATTGTCGTTGTATAGAGTTCGCAGTTTATTCGCTTTTTACACTAAAGAGCTGCTGGGTAATGAGATTCTACAACGATTTCATGTTTTAATAAAACTTTGTTGTAATATGTTGAATATTTGATGCACAATAAAGCAAATATTTTGAAAGCTATGCTCATCTAGGATGCTATAGGAAAGCGTTTTATATCCCTCATACAATACTGCTACAGGGTACCGAGGCTAACCGATTGTGAGTCAGGCGGCATTCCTGACCTTATTGCGTCATTAAACCCGGTACCCATCCGATGGATAAGCGTTCAACGTTCGCCTCAGGGTATTACATCTCTATATACGTTCACATAACAGTACATTAGGTTTTGAACAAGCTAATGCACTCAATATTACAGTACGTTTAGATGCGTAACCTCTCAGAATAGAAATGACAACGCGTTCACTCCGTCAAAAAGGAAGTGCCAAATGAGCTGTTTCTAAATTTGCTTCCTTTCTTCACGAATAAAACTGAGCACTTATACATTTTAATGATATACAATATATAAGCGTTTTCTTAATTATTATTGTTAAAATAAATAACACGCAACACTATAAGCCATGCACTAAATGCATAGATATTAACAGAAACCAAAAATAATCAAATCTGTATACTCGAGTTTTCTTTAGTGTCCTAAATTTTTTTTTTTTTAGAAATTTCTTTAAATATTAGGATTACCATAAACTAAATAAAAGATAAAAATTTTAAAGAGTGTGTGACTTCAAAAATATAATTTCTCTTCTTTGTTTTATGATAACTACAAGCGTGCAAGCGGCTCACGTGATGGTAAAAGATCACCATAGCCTATGGACAGCAACCCCAACAGGAGTATCAGTTGTGTTTTAGACTTATTCATTTGTTCATTGTCATCTTTGCAGTTAACAAAAATGTACCCAATTTCGCTAAATCTGTAGGAATTGTCCTGACACTGGTATAACAAATATCATAATTTTGTCTCTTAATACTTTTGTTAGTTGTTCGTATTTATATCGATTTTACTCAGTAATAAGAATTTATTCGAAAACAATGTACACAGTGGTGCAACGTTCAAATTCTAGGAATTTTGCCATGTTAGTTCCGTATTGCATTCTCAGTAGAAGGAGGTTATTTTACTACGGTAAATTATTACTCTTACCCGTAGTTTTATATAAAAATATCTAGAATATATTTACCGTCCTATAATTTGCAACTTTATCGTTTTTTAAAACATTTCTTTATATTAATAATTCTAATATTAACGTGTCAAAAAATTTTTGTTACTTTTTTTGTCAACGAAATATTGCGATTAAACTATATTAACATACATTGTTAAATCTGTTTTCTTACGAAACGTTAAACATGATCTGTTTAGTAGTTTCTAAGTTAAGTTCGTAAATTCATAGAGAGTTTAAGTTTACAACTTCAATTTGAATTATCAGCTTACTGAGGAAATAATTTACAATTATCTTTTAATCTCATCAAGTACGATTAAATGCGGGCGCTATTATTGGAGAAATTTAATTAAATATTACTTATTAATACTATAAATTAAATTTATAAATAACAATAATAATCAAATACGTTGTTATATTTGAATATTATCTATATTTACCAAACTATTAATATTTAGAAACTTTAGGCTGTATCTGTACAGTGCCACGTCTTGTAAAAGTAGTTACGATAAAAATAATTTTTCACATAAATTGAGGTATTTTAAAGAAGAAAATAAACTTACCAGTACGGTAACCAGCGTTGGAGAGGTACGTGGCGAAGGTGTTTGTCTCACGGGTGGCCTGCCACATGGGCGAGGAACAATTGTCGTTGTTTGTGTACACGTTGTGGTTGTGTACGTAGACTCCCGTCAGAAGAGAGCTCCTACGGAAATGTAAACTCTGTTTCGTAAATATTCCATACAAGTTTGTTAAGTAAAGTGATTCTCGATCCCAGAAAAATATTTAACTAAATGGATTAGCGGTATAAATAATGCAGTTTCTTTGATATTAGTATTTAATCTCGTCGTTTATTTAGTGGTAGGTCTCCGTTGCAGGGGACCGTCTAGGTAGGTACCACTGCAGCTCCTACTTCTGCCGTCAGACAGTAGTGTGCAAATGTTACTGTGTTTCGATTTGAATGGCGATGAAGCAAGTGAAATAATGGAGTAACGTAAACATATCTCAAGGCGAAGAGCACAATGTGGTATGTATATTCCCAAACAGCGTTGTTATATACAAGCGTATCATTTACTACCTGGTGAATGTTTTGCTCGTCTCATCGCTTTGTCAAATAAAAGAAAAAAATCCATTAGAATTTTACCTTGACGGACAACACATAGGGGTAGTTGTGTAAGCATGTCTGAATTCAGCTCCTGCACTTCTTATAGCCTTCATAGTCCTCGGCATAAAATTTAGACTTCCCAATTCCACATCTTGGTCATCGGTTAGTATCAGAATTATATTTGGTTTCTTCTCTCTCGGTTGTGGATAAGGTATGTAACCGTTATTTTGCCATTTATTCGCCGGTTTAGCCTTCATTCTTGTTGTGTTTTCTCTTACAGGCACACCATGATATCTTTCCGCTTTATTTTGATTAACAATTTTCCTTTTATCTGTTGCATTTTTCTCCATACTGCTTTTATTCCAATGTTTCTCTTGTTTACGAGGCTTGTCATCATTCCTATAGTTTAATGGATCTGTGCGATTAAATAAATTGTATTCCTCTGAAGAATAAGATTCTGGTCCTTTTCTCCCTTCACGTCTTATTTCGCGTTCTCTTTCCCAAAATCTACGCCTGTCACCACGGTATCTGGAACTGTTTCTGTGCCTTAAATATCTTCTTTCCGGTATGTCTGTCAATGTACCATTAAAGGTAGTCCTGTTACGGTTGTTTTCTTTATTTCTAAGCTCTTTTGCTCTAAGCGTGTCATCGTCTTCAAACAACTCCCGCTTCGCCGTTATAAATAAAAAATTCCACGTCAGTAGAAATGTTATTATCTTTAGATTCATCGTTATTTGTTTGTCTTAGTATGACACTAACCTCCTGACTTTAGCAAATTTAAGTAATGTGAATTTATGATCTAAAATCTGGATCTTATGTAGTGTCTGTTTGTAAAAGCAGTAATAATATCCTTCCGAGTCGTAACGCCATCTTGATTTTTTACCTGCAACAGGAAATAAATTTTATAAAATTTTTAGCGAATAATAATAATAAAATATAAACGTTTTAATTTTAATAATCTGAAATTGCATAGAAAATTTTAATCCCTACTTCGAGAAGCAATAATGAGATTATAACTATTTATTACGAACGTCTATTAACTTTAAGACGATATAGTAAACCAAAAGAATGTTAAGTGCTGGTCCAATATAATTTTAATCACCAATAGAAATAAGTTTATCCATTCACCGTCTTCAATTATAACACAAACCATAACATTTGAAATGGCTAAAAGTTTCAAAATTCCAACAATGTAAAATCAGCGCGTCCAAATTGTAATACCGCAAACAATTAAACCTTAAGAGCAATTCGACTACGAATTTCTCTAATTTTATTTACGACTCGGTTTAGAGGAAATTGATTAAGAGGAAATGCTTTTATAAGTTTATCATTTCGTTACATTTGCAAAAGTATAAAGACGTTTAATTATAATTTCATATTTTTCGATCAGTTTTGCCATCTCAGGGGGTTTAAGAGGTCCCGCACAACAACTTACAGGACCCAAGCCAACTTCACCTGCTCATGGTGCACCCTGCTAATCAACAAACGAAGCTCTGGCTCCCACCAACTCGCACTGGACTACCGTGGTGGGAAATGGCTCAAATCTCCCCATATGACTATGCTGACTGTAAGATCGCGAAAAGCCACTGGATGTGGGCAGCGTAGGACCGATCGGGAGGCCTATGTCCAGCAGTAGACGTCTATCGGTTGATAATTTTGCCCATTACTATGTTATTAAAGCTTAAGACATAAATTAGTTTGCGATAAAGAAATCTGTTTTATATAATTTTTTTTTTATATACTATCACGCCTTTTTCCAGGAGTAGGCAGAGGCGAATAAACACCCACTTTTCGTCAGATGTGGTCAGACCAGGTCCCATGTAACAAGGGACGAGCCTGTAGGCTCTTTACTGGGGCCACCACACACACACAAAGATAATTTCAGTGTGCAGGTTTCCTCATGATGTTTTTCCCTCACCATTAAGCACGTGGTGACTGTAACAATATGCACATTAGGCATTAAAAAACTGCCTAAGAGGTGCATGCCCCGTCCGGGATTAGAACCCTCGTCATCTGATTGCGATGTCCGAGTTCATAGCCATTGAGCCACCACCACTTTATATAATAATACTCAATTTTCCTTTATTCTATTACAGCATCGCTATGTTCCAATTATCTTATAAGAGCCAGTGTATTCTGGACGAGCACACTATACGCTGTCTTCTGCTTCACTGTCGTTTAACTTTGTGTGAAATTGAGATCAAGAGTAAAAAGTTATCCATCGTCGAAAAAAACCATTTCCTTAAAAATACCAATATTTTGAACCGACGACTAACTCGTTAAGTTAAACGCTGCATGCTAACAAGTTTACTAATGCATAAACTGTGATCTTCTTCAAAGATATATCCGCTTAGAGCGGTGATGAAAGATTAAAGGAATTATTTATAAAAGAACTTAAATACCATTCGGTTGCCGAGTCGACATCCTCTTTTTTAATTTTAGATTTGGTTCAAAAAATTTGTTAAAATTTCTCTTAATGGCTTTTATTGTGGTTCAAGACGTTGAAAGTTTAATTCCAGATTTTTTATATCAATAATCGTTCGTATTGTTTTTAAGCAATGTTTGAGTTAAATATTTGAAATTCGGTACATCTATTATTGCTTAGCTTAATTGATAATTTTTTTTTCGATTTTTATTATTATTTATTTATGACACAGAAATTCGTTATATTTAACACATATAATAAGTATAGTAAGGGGACAAGTAATGCCCAACATTACAGAATATGACTCAGACCGGTGAAACAATCAAACAGAAGAAACAACAATATAATTGGAAAAAGTAAATATCAAAGAAATAACTACGATCACAGATTTGAACCAAATTTACTTAGACTATATATTAAAACTTAATTTTATTATTAAAAACTTTCAAAGTGTTATAGAAAAGATCAATTTTCTAAAAATCCTTATTTTAAGACGGTAGACGATTTATAATTCTCTCATGTGAACAAAATAACGCATTCATAAGTTTTAACCATTTACCTAAAGCATTTTGTCGAAATCGACCATGTCATTGTACTTTTACAAAGGGGAGGTAAAATTAAGGGTTGTTTTAAGGGCTTTATTGTAAAGTGCGTTCAGCGCGTGACGGCCAGGCGCCCGCGCTGATCTTGATTTATGTCCTTGACGAGGGACGTGGTGCCGTAATTGATAGGGGCCAAGAGACGATCGATTACTTAGCGAACTGCGAAACTAACCCCAACAATCCTCAAGCTCTAGTAACTTCAACATGTCTGCCACATAACAAAGTTAACAGTGGATAAATGTTTCAGATATGTTCTTTAAAATTAAACGTTTTATTAATTACTTGCATTATTAAAACATTACATATCTAGTATCAATGAGTGAATCTCTGAAATGTTTCTTATTAGAAACATAGAAATAGTATGTAGAATTTATTTGATGAAGTTACTCATATAATGCAGAATACGAGTAATGAAAGCGAAATTCTATTTCAATTCAATTTACGAGAAAAATACATAAAGATAGATAAATAATGCAGTTGTTTATTATAGCGCTAATTTTTTATAATAAAATTTATTATTTGAATGAAAAACGATGTTAAACTCTGGATTATTTTACATGATTCTTCTAAGACGACATACTGCCGGTACTGCCGGTAAATAGATTTAATCATGTTTATTAGAAACTAGTTTGAACTTTAAGGTTCGCTGTACAAATTCAGTGGTTATTGACTTTATGTATTAACTTTGTTTACGCGGAGAAAGCACGCCGGTTTCTATTTACAATAGCCTGTTCAAAACAACTCATAAACAATACCACGGCTGCGTTTTTCTTCCAAGCAAAACACATAACAACTTTCAACATTGTTTACGTTCAAAGTTATACCCTTAACATGTAACATAAATAGATGCTTAATAATAATCGTTAGCATAAATAAAAGGAAATACTATTACGAATAAACATTTCGCTTTGGATTTACCATCGACGAAAGTTTTGATTTTTAACGGACTTAAATTTGAACTGAAATCATATTTTGAAACTACCGGTTTAAATATAATCTATATATAATAATATAATATAGTCTATAAAATAATGCTTTAAGCGATACGTAGCTCGTGTAAGTTATGAACAATAATATTTGCTTTGTGCTCGTGGACTGGTTCTTGTTATTTAAATTTATTCAACAAAAACGGTGATAAATTCCATATGATTACAAATATGTTAACTGCACTGCCATAAAAGCACATGAAAATAAATAAACACATTGCGAATACGTACAAATCGTAATTCGTAAATACAAAAACACAGTGCATTTCTTGTACGTTAAAAGATCGTTTGGAAACGTTTAACTTCAATTCTTCTTAGGTAATCTCTGATCTTTGTACAATTGACTAAATATCCACATGTTAAGTTATTTACTACTAACAAATAATTACTGTTAATTAAACTCGTTACGAGAACACTCATCAAACAGAAAAACGACAAGATGTCAGCTTTAAATCTTATAATTATTTCTTTTCTTCATGTCCGCTAAAAATCGGTTCAATGAAATTATTAACAGATGCAACGTAATGATTAAGCCATATTATTTTTATTAAGAACGAACGTAATTAGAGATAAATATTTTGATAGAACCTGTTTAAAAAAAAACGTCGGTGGCTGAGGGAATCTCGCTCCAGAGAAAAACAAAAACTTCCGACAGCGAACTTGCAAAAAGGGCTTGAATATAATAAAAACACAAAGTTTCTTTTCGCCATCTATCGCAACAATATTAATGAACCCTTATAAATTAGAAGTTAATCACCCATTTCGCGAAGTTTTACCAACCGCTCCGGGAGCTTTATGTAAATCTCTTTAATGGTTTCCGGGTTCTTCAACTTCATTATTTGTCGTTAATTTTCGAATTGGCCAAAGAATTCAAGTTAACTGCGCAAACGAATCATTATGAGGTTCTGTAGGAGGATGTAAGAAAAAGTTTTTGTATTACTTACCCAATTTTACTTAATGATATCAATTCACCTCCTGAATTTGATGTAATTAAGCACAGTGAGGATGATAATTAAAACACGTTGAATTCATGTAAAATTTTTAATATCTCTTTACTTGTTGTCAGAATAGTTTATAACCCATAGGCATCCAACTTAAGGTCCCTTAGGTTGGGATTGGGGCCCTTTTCTCATTTAACTACCACGCTAACCAAATGTGGGTTGGCGGATGTCGTACAACCATGGATATTGTTGTTCTAGAAACATGCCAGTTTCTTGCTGATAATTTCAAGCTCTTCCTCGAGTCTAAATCGTTGTTTCGTTGCAACTATTACTTAGGTATCAATAGATTGTTTTTGTTTGTTTTTAAAATACGAGGACACTATAAGTAGTACAGTAATACAGTAAGACTGTATTCCGGTTTGAACGGCGTTGTAGCTAGCATAATTACTGGGATAACAAGACTGAACATCTGTCTCAGACGACGAACGCAATGTGGTGCTATGTATACCATCGTAATTAGCGCTACTTGTTATAGGTGCGCGTATCACTTACCATCAGATAAGTTCCCGCTCGGTTCGCAACTTAATTAAATAAAAAAAAGACAAATATTATATCCTGTTTTATACCACTGCATAAAACAATATTTAGTATAGATGTGGAGTCTGATTCGCGAAATGTGTTGAACATTTGAACTAGGCTCAAACAAGCGTATTTGTTTACGTGCCTATCTAGTTAGTACAATGCACCGTTCGTGGAAATTATAGTTTGTTCTGAAAACAAGAGCAATGTCGCTGAAATTTCAGGGAAAATTTACATACGAACACACGCTTGTAATATTTTACTAGATATTATTCTTTGCGACTTTTTGTATTGAGAAAATATCTGACGAAAAGGGTATGTTAGTTATAGTTTATTGTGATACTATTATATAAAATTTTAAATGATTTTATTTAACTGACAACAATTTTGTATTATGATATCTTTTGTAGAGAGGGATACATAATAAATACATTGAAGTTGGACCTATAAAAAAAAAATTCGTTCCTCGAAAAACTAGAAATTAAAGAATGATATTTTTGGATTTTTAATGTCTGGTATTCAGAAAACAATAAAATTGTAGAAGTACCTATGGAGTTATTCTTCGAATGTAAAAATCAATGAGAAAGGAAATCTATAAAGTTAGTCGTTTAATTAGTTCAACAAGTTGAAACCGGATGAGAAAAATCTCGTAACAATTCCATAAGGTTGTAAGTCCACGTACAAATATTTAAAACTCAACTCTTTAGTTCTTACGTAATGTAATCGTCATCTTCAATTTTCTCTTCACTTTAAAGTGCACTCGGTTAGTTGCCTTCATTAGAAAGCTCACGGCTATCACCTGCAGGGTCTGTCTATTTCACACTTTTCACAAATTTTTATGAAAAATAAATTAACTAAAATACAAAAATATTATACATAGTCTCATAGTTTACTCTTATTAGCTTTTCTCCAATTCCTAAATATGTGTATAGTCTAATTAGAATTAATTTGATAATATCCTATGTTTCAAGTATAATTACTATTTCGAGCCTTTATAGTATTAAATAACTAACATAAAATGTCATACTTATTTACAATTTAGTTTCAAAGTGGAAATTTCTTATAAAATCACTAAATTCTTATAATTTTTAAAAAAAAATTCGTATCAAATAAAATTCAAAATAGACTTTATTGTAAATTTTATTTTAAACTTTCACAAAAATTTACAACACATGATATCACTCGGGTCCAGAACTAAGCAGAGCTTTTATTTTAGGATGTTATTATATATGCTTATGTTTAACTAAACATAAGCATATATAATAGCATTATTTGATTAACTAAACCAGGATTTCTAAATCATCATGATCTTAACCGTGGACGCCCACCGCTGGACATAAATCTCTTCTGATTTCTAAATAGTTTGAATCTATCCTTACCATATATGCATATATCGATATTTGTGTAATACAAAACACAAGAATTTGTGTAACAAAAATCGTATCTAAATAAATAGCACGGCCAATCTCTTTCACATAGTATACGATGCAACTCAAATGACTACGGATGACCAGCGCACTCTTTAGTTCATTGCTTGCCATACCTTAACGTCAGCCGGGAGCAATCAGTCCGCATTGCAACTGTCGCCGGAGCAAGGACCGCATTTGTTGGTACCGCTTACATAGAGCCCCGTTGGAACGGCTTCTCTTTAATCAACCGACTTTCATTTTATATATTACATTTATACAACGAACAATGATGATGATTAAGATTGAAAATAGATTTAAGTATTACCATAAAACAATTTATAATATACATTAATGTTAATTTATAAAATGTAAGTTATTCTACGAAACAATGAGACGAGAGTAAAGATCACCTGGTGGTAAGTAATACGTCTACCCATAACAACATGACATTAGATACTATGATATACATTGCACCACGTTATCGCTATAAGACAAGATGTTAAATCTCATTACCCCAGTAATTTCACTAACCACAACACCGTTTAAATTACTATTATTTGATGGCTGAAATAGGCGCTGTGGACCACCGCCGGTAGGTACCAACCTACCTAGATAGTATCCGACAACAGAGCTTATAAGTGTATAGCATCAAAGGTGATTTATGAAACAAGTGTAACGTCGCATCATCATCATAATCTTCTAGAATCCCACCGATGTCTGTAATCCTCTTCCAATAATTTGCACATCGATCGGCCATACTCTACAGTTTTTAGCTACTTTTTGCATTTTCACTAAATGAAATGATATCAAAAAAATTTTTCGGACATTCCGGGTCTAAAAATGTTGTATATCTGTATTATAAAAATAACTAGTTAGTCATGTCATATTTAAGTTAACGCGCTAAACAATTTGAAAATTAAAAAATTGAATGTTTATTTGTGCAAAATCAGCAGCAGCAGCTTTGACTTTCAAGTTAATATATTATACTATATATATACAATATGATGTTTCTATAGCTGTGTAATTTTACTATGTCTGCCCTTAAACACAGGAGTTATTTTCTCTGGTAATATAAATTACTCATTACTTTCTTATAATATGATGTTAATATCTTTATAATTGTCTACATCAAAACTCTGACTTGTCCCAGTAGAAATAGAGCATTAATTAATAAAAATAACTTTCTATATGAACTTAGTATAAAATTACATTGAACAATTAAAATACCTCGTTAGAGACTAGAAAAGAGTTGACAAGATTTAAGCGGCTGGACCGAATATGACACTTAAGAACTAGAACGATTAAGTATTCTTTCTAAAAAACAGAACTTTATCAAAATCGGTAAAACCACTTGTAAACTATAACGAAGACACTAACATTATCACACGGATATATTACTTACACCATCAACCCTTTTAGTTATTGATCTTCAGTTAAAGAGTATATTTCAGGAGCACTAGTATATCAGCTGAACAGGAGCAGTTAATTTTTCAGAAATGTTTTCGAATGCAAATAATAGCAAAAGAATAAATGTTCAAGCCATGATAAAATTAAGACATTTAGCTACAGCTGTACTGCGAAAAGCGAATGAGCGAAAATAACTGTATCCGGTCTAAATTGCCTAACATACAACAGCGCTAGATCAACTAGAACTTGTGTTTCTACAATGTATCAGAACACATCAAAATTAAGTTTGATTGTCGTGCAACTATATATTTATTTTTCTTTTAATCGTATCCAAAAATAATGAACATTGAACTAAAATTGATATTCTGTTGATGTGTTACAATAAAGCTAACATACAATTATTTACGCAATTATAAATAAAAATACTAATATTGAAAATTGTTTTAACGTGTTCTATGCTGTGGGTGTGCTCTTATGTATAAAGATGTAACGATTGCAGATGAAGCTAAAACAAGTTTGAATTAAGTTGATGGACGTAAACCTGGTTTCATTATTAACATGTGGTTCACAGTGAATGTAAAATATTTTAATAGTATATGTTGTTGATTATAGAAATTTTTGTATTATGACAAATTTTTTAAAATCTTTATTCATTGATATTTCAGCAAAGTAATTTTTTACCCACGAAGTAACGTAATAACGATACCTATATGTAGATTTTTCATTTAAAATTCTTCAAAGTATACGCTTCGTTAAGTTTATTAACTCAAAGGATTAGTAAAACCAGTGGTAAGTAAGTATAAAGCCGTGTCCCAGCGCTAACTGACCTCGTAGTAATCCTTTAAGCTGCTCTGTATAAATTCCGATGAATTCATACATACATTTCTGTCACAAAAACCTGAAACGAACCATTAAAGCAAAAAGAAATGGTCCTTTAAAAACTTCTGTTATTAAAATAACTACCAGAGCATCATCGTTATTAAAATTACAAACTTTAAATTATGTAGACACTTTTATAGTTATTTACAATAACAGAGTTTGTGCCACAATATGCTTGAAATGTAAGTATTCTATTGATACAAAATATTTAACTTTGCTTGAAAGAAAATGATGACAGAGAATAAAACAGCTTTTACTACATATATATACCGAATATTAAAAAAATATCAATAAATGTTCATTGCGGGTTTGTCAAAGTTTGATATTGTCTAAAATTACTTAAATTTTCCAGTAGAGAACAAATTTTTGCTCATGTAAGCCGTAATCAATCATTAGTCTTGATCATGAGTTGCGAAATAACAATAACTTCGTCTGCCTCTCACTTAACATTTATTAAAGGGTTTAACTCGGATGAAGTTACTATTAATGGACATGCATTCCACAAAAGAACAACGACGTACATAAATTTAATTTATATTGTTTTATTTCACTGGTGGTCTCCCATGTGTCTCCATGAATGTGTAATGAGATATGTTTAAACATTATTGTGATTTAATTTTAAAGGCTCTGTTGCTAGTGATCACTGGTGGCCAAACACATATCATTCACCGTTAATAAACCTTTCTGTTCGTCTCGTTTCCTTATATAAAATAAGCAAAAGAATCGTCTCGTTGTCTTTATGTTGGTCAGCAGAAACGTGAAGCGCCCACGCGATTCCTCCATTAAACGAATATCTTCATGCCAAGCTCTACAAAACTGATCCAATCTACTCTTGTTACAATACGAGTACATTGTCATCATACACACCAATTTAAAGTGTTTAAAGCGTATTTGGGTCTACAGCAAAAATAACAAAAAACTAAACTCAATTTCGGAATGATCAATGCCGTGTAGTGATTCTTTTAAGTGTACTCCCGTGTTCATTACTGACGGCGTGTCTTTGTTTATCATCAAACAATATTATAAAAATATTAATGTATACCATTTTAAAAAAAATCCTGTTCATTGCGAAATTTCATAGAGAGAATAAATATAAAATCTAATGTCAACGACTTACCAAATATGGTGTTGGAAAATTTTGTGAAAAGCATTTGTGATATTTTAAAAAAAAAAACTTTTTTTCTTAACGTATGGAAAATTATTGTTACTAAGATTTAAAACTCTTCAGCTTTAGATTGAGATTGAGCAAGCTACAGAACGTTGATGAGATTGAAGCGTATGAGTTATATAGTAAATACGAGAACAATGAGGAACTAAGATACGCCGAACTGCGTCTTCGATCACGAAGAATGTACATTTTGCATGTGTAGACACTGTAAACTATTCTCAAAACACGAACACTTGGGCGATGAAGGATCAAATTCCCAAGGCTATATTTAAAGAAGACATTGTTTTATTTAAAAACTTAAAACATTGATAACATTTCATTTGCAGTATACGCGACTAGAAATACCTTTAGATAATTAACAACTAAAAAAACACAATATATTTAAACAGAATTTTATTATTAAGAATATGATAATATCTTAACTGGTCTATATATGTAATGCTATTATTAAACCTGTTGCCATAAACATTGACGTTTCTTTTTTAAGTAAAACGTAAATTTAAAAACGTTAAAGTATTTTAGTTATCTAATTTATTTAGACAGTTATTATCCATTAAAGCTAATCTTTTCAAATTATACTTCGCTCATTGCTCATACATGAAAAATAGGTATACAAATAATTTGAATCATAGTTATTTCTTGTGCATAACTTTATTCAATTGATATTATAAAAAATAAACATGAAGAAAACACATATTTTACTTTTATGAAATAATACTTTCATACAATTTATTATACCAACGTATTATCATAGCTTGTATGTTGTTAAATTATAGAAAAAAAGAGATGTTTTCAAACCTCTACCATATTTTTGATAAACGAAACGGTATTTCTTACAGATAATAAAACTTGGACGTGTTGCTTCTATCGAGTAATAGTTCGTTCGTATATTAAAAATTTAACACATTTTATGAAGTAAAGATAAAATTTAATTTCCCTCAAAGATAATAGAAGTAAATTTATGTTACTGTTAAAATATTCAAATTTATTTTCAAAACTTCATATAATAATAACAAATAATCAGTCGAATCGCTTAAATTAAATGTGTCGTATCAGTTAGGTCTTTCAGAAACATAATACTGATCGCCTCTAGTTCACATATTTAATATAATATTCCCACGGTTCTTGTCTATGGCAGGCGGCCATATGGCGCCGCGGCCGACAATCTGATCATTTATTTTATTCGCGAACATAAATAAACAGCGATACAGCGGTGGCTAGGTTACCGAAATCCACGTCACATCCAGACTAAACAATAATTTACGGAGAATCAAGCTCTTAAAGCGCAATCTATGTAAAACACTACGATTATAATTTAAACACAACGTCGCCTATCGGTCTTAAACGACAAAGTCTTCTTCTTTGTCGTAACCTAATGACTGAGGGACATGACTATGGTGTGTCGTTGTTCTGGCCACCATTTCTTTCCAGGGCGTCAACCGGGTAGTCTAAACAAACGACAAAGTACAAGTTTATAATGAACCTACTGTGATATTTATTGTTTTATATACTTTTAAATACAAACCCTTCTTTTCTTAAGCATACATCACCATCATGAGCCTTCTTGAAACTAACTAGAAATTGAAACTCCTATAGTTTGAATCTCTGCTTAAATCCTCAGTAATGACGAATAACAATGTATTAGGTCCATGGACAACTTCTTACATAGTAAAAAAAATTCAACTCCGATGCGACAGTCCAAACCGCCTTCAAAGAGTTTATAGATTCTCGCCCCCATGGTTTTTTTAGTAAAGGGTTCAATGAACTATCTATGAGATGGCAAAAGTGCATAGATAACAACGGTGCATACTTTGATGAATTAAATAAATTTTACAAAAAAAAATTGACTTTTTATTCCTCTCGTACAAAAACCAATTTCATATGTATGGACCTAATATTACAATTTTCTAATCTAGATAAGGAATTATTTAATAGTAACTAATAAAATTAAGTTGTAAAAAAAACTCCGCTCTTCGGTAAAACAGAACTGACAAAGTATTCTCAAACAACTCAAAAACGACTCTTTACTAACAAGACATTAGTCAGTCAATTATTAAATCCATCAATTTCAAACAGAAAAATTCCTATATTCAAATATTCATCTTGTTATCTCTCCCCAAAAATGTGGTCGATGATCATTACTATCTCAAACTTTGCTCATTAGAATTAACGTTAGACGACATATTTACGTAAATATTATGCAAAACAGTTTTCATTAATTATCTTTAGTTAAAAATAAACATATACTGTAGTTCGCTGGCTTAATGGTTAGAACGTGCGGCCTTCATTTCGAAGATCGCGGGTTCGAATCTCAACATGTACCAATGACTTTAATATTTAAGTTACGTACATTAGTTACAACAGCGAAATACAAACAGTGAAGGAAAACATCGTGAGGAAACGTGCACATGAATTAGAATTTACTCTAAGTTGTGTGTGAAGTCACCAATCCGCATTGTGTGTGTCCCGTGTGGTGACTGTGGCCCTATCGCCCTTATATTGAGGGTAGGCCTGTGCTCCAACAGTAGAGACCTAAATTGACCGTTACGGAAAAACTAACGGGGATACAGAGCGTGTACAAAATGGAAGCAAACAACTGTGCATCTGGTAAAAATTTTGTAATAAAGAATAGAACTCTTAATAGTTCTACAATCAATTTACAATTTTAACCGGTTGTTAAATATTATTTAACAACAAGTTAAAAGAGCCTTAACAGTTGTACATTACGGTTAAGTGCGTTGGTATTTCGTTTTGACAATGATATTTAGATTAACAACGTTAATTGGTAAGATATATTGTATCTTTATGTTTTTAGAATGGACTAACACTAGACGTTAAATTTCACATGATGTTGACAGTGAATCCACAGATAATTAAGCGCACTCGCCCGAATATACCAAAAGTGGAACATGATGTTATGCGAGCAAATTTAATATTATGATGGCGATTATAAAATCATGTGTAGTATATATGAAATGTTTCAAAATATGTTAAAATCATTCAACGAGGAAGCTATCAAAATGATCACAAGTTTCAATAGAAACATAAGAGAAATCAATTCTCTCCTATTTCTCTAACATAGTCATAATTATTTTTTTAATTTTATAAATCATTTTCAAAGACCATCTGTGGCACAGCGGTATGCCGCGTCCTTATAAAACTTGCCCTTAGTTTGATAATTCGACGGGGCTCATGTCGATAAAAAAAGTATACTTATTCTGAGAAATAAAGAATTAACAAAATCAGTCGACTATGTGAAAAGTTTTGAACGTTAAATTAAATTATACATATCCTTCACGCTGGTTAAAATGGTAGGATTCTTATGTATCTAAAAACGACTGAATAGTATGTGAAAAATGTTAGCGTTTTTGTGAATGCATTTAACATTTCTCAAAGAAAACCGATATAACATTTTGTATAAAGTGGAAAACCGAATTAATCCAAGACTACGTATGCGTTCTGTTGGAAACCACAACAATAGTTGGCAATCGGCCGAATCCTGCGACAATGTACCGTTTTCTATTTTAGTACTCCTCTATTGTACAGTAGACACGCTAGCTAATAAACAATCTTGCTACCATCTGTCTGGCCCATTTGCATTTACATTTCCCTATTGCACCATCAGCGGAATAATCTCACTGGATGCCCACATAAGACATTCATCGCTTGATTCACAAAATACGTATAAACAAATACAGGAAAACCAAACTAAGACTTTCCTTGTTGATTAATACCCTGCAAAATCCACCTAAAATGCCACCTCGCAATATCTTCGTGCGTCTATTCAGTTAATGGATTTGCAACCAACACGAGGACATTTCTGAAGTTGTGTCGATTCCTCTTTTATTTTAATAAATATTTTATTTATTTGTCACCACAAACCCAAAATAATGGCAAACAAAATTCTTAAGTTATGTACATCATTTAACAATATGGCTGTGTTAGGTAATAAACCCTCTAAATCGATAGTGAGGTCATCAAATAGAATATCTATCATCATATCATTGTATCATAAAAAAGGAAAAAATGTCTCCATGAGTGTAGCCAAAACTTACTTCATTTCAATATACATCGATAAGTGTATCATCATCACAATACTTTCCACCTTCACATAATTGTCACTTTGCTGTCTAGGTCCCCCAAAAACGACCGAATTTCAGTTATAAACACACATCAATATATATCATGTAATATTTTTTTCCTATTTTATTCACTCTTCCATTTTACCTATACTGCAACTCATAGCATGTCTCTCTACGTTCTACATTGATTCAAATAAAACCAAAAGTTTGTAAAATATTTTACATAAGAATATTATATGTACATAGAATAAAGCCTTAAATTGCTTTCCCACATTAACACGCTCATATTACAAAGCTTAAGTATTATATACATTTATATCAATCATTTTAATATCGATATCGTCCATTTCAAAGAAGATAATCGTTATCCTTATATGCCCAATGCCGCATCGGTGAAAGGTTATCTCGAACGGATGCGCATATCGCGCATTCAATAAATACAATCGCACGCTTCCGATGCATTACTCGTATATTACAAGATATTAATTGAATACCAAAGTATTATCTCGTATACAATAAGCAATCGGTTTCGACAAATAACCTAGAATTTATGAAAACAAAGATCAAAATGATAAACCCCCCCTACTTAATAAAAACCTGTTAAAGTTTAAACGCCTAATCGAATTTCACACATACATAAAATCATACGACGTCCCCATTTTAATTCAACAGGTAAAGAAACGACCTGGTGCATGCTCCGTAATTATAATTTCACTCAGAGGCCGGCTACGAATGACCCGAAAGTCACCGAGTGACCCATTCGATAATTTCAAGCGACCCGCTTTACTTCCGAAAATAAGGTATAGCAATAAAATATAAATAAATTATATCAAAAATGTATGTAACTTAATATATCTTAAATACCCTTCTTTTTTGGAATGATTTTGATCAGCAGCCAAAAAAGGTTGTCAATAATCGATACATATTTACTTATTACCTTATTATTTACTTATTATAAAGTAACGATTACTGGTAATTCGCTCCGCCACGCTAACCAAGAACATTTACGTGTCTTCAACTACGAATCAAGAAGTAATTTAAATAACTCATGTAACTGCCACCGTAGTGGAGTGGCTAAGCTTGCTTGTAACGCAAAGGTCCCTAGATCGATTCCGGGGTCACGTGTGGAGTTTGATCACTGATATAGTTTTTTCGATCCCGCCTGGCTAACCACTACCGGCTTGAACATATGAAAGCCAGAGTGTTTTTGGCAAGCACGCTTCACCTTACCGCATTATCCTGACTTCATGTGAAATGAAGGTCAAATATTAGTAGTAGTACACATTACACATTATTAATCAAAAACTGTCATTTTGATAATGAATCTTATAAAGAAAGCTATTAAAGAATCAAAGCGAAAAGCCGCCAGCATCAACTCACAGCGTAGTAATTTCGGTTTAGTACAATCATATTAGAATATACAGTATGTAGTGCATGCAGCCACCTATCATCTTAAAGCGAAGCAATGCCGGAGGCTGAATTCAATATTCAAGCAAATCTTACGCTATGTATACTGCACCTGTACCGTTCAGTTGTAACCGACCGAGTTAACCGCTTCGTTAATAATCAAGAAACTGGAGTAACTAGCAATCATAACTAATTATGTTAATGAAAGGAAATCTAACTAATAACTTATTCAGTCTTGGCGGCGACGCAGTGTAACCGGAAGCAATAGCGATAAACAAATCAATCATTATAGAAAACATTTATTTTGTTAAGACGAACAGGAATTTCATCTGTATTATATCTAATAGTTACCCATAACAATGTGGTGCTAATATTTTATTAATAATCTCATTAAATCAAAAACTTTTATAATTTTAACGTTACCACGAAAATATTCAAAACCATCAACATTATCAAACTAAAGTGTGGCAGACAAATTGAGAAAAATAATCAAGTCTTCAGCTATTCTTTTCAACTGAAAGCATTCGATATTAAAATAATCTCGTTTATTGTAAATGAATTTGTCGATAGCAATAATATTAAAACACCACATAGATTTGTATTCACTGTTATTTATAAAGAATTGCCATCCAAGGTTGATTGAAGGTGGGTGTTTTATATTGATTAAAATATTCGTTACTTAGTGATATTAGAAGAGAGGATTATTTCTTACCCTAATAATAAGTCACAGTAAAACCAAGTCAAAAAGCGAGGTGATAGACATATCGTTCACATTCATCGTTTTTTTTTCTATTCATTGTAAAACCTTATAGCGAGGTATACAAAAGGCGGGCTTAATGCCTGTTGGCATTCTCCACCAGCCAACCTTTGGTGAGGTGAAATGTTGTGGGAGGTGATAACCACTGACTTAAACTATATTGGTAATAGTAATGACACATATATTTATATATATAGATAAAACATCATGCATAAATAGTACAAATATATAAATAAATACATATATCTATAACACTATGATGCCTGTTTCTGCTTAGAGTATTCCCGGACCCTTTTTTAAAGACGCATTTTGTGGAAATATTCCGAATCTCTTTGGAATATTTCCGTAAGGACTTTCAAAGTAGTGCAGCCTAAATTGTAAATGAGTTCCCATAGAATCCCTCTGCGTGACTAGGAACAGAGGTCTTATTCAGGATAGAAGATCGAAGATATCTATTGTGAAAACAAAAAAAAGATTTTGGAATTTATCTTTGAGATAAGAACGAGAGGACGGATTTTTCAATATAGAGAAGAAAAGAAGCAAATTTCTAGAATCGTGATGATGATATACCTTGAGCCTAAAGGTGTACTTGGTTCACAAGTAATCGGCACAGCATGAACATAAATAAAGGTGATCTACCACTGCCAAAAATGTAACATCTAAAATACCAAAAACTCTGTGCAGATTATACCATGTCCGAGAGTATAATAAAAACATCGGTTATGCTGACGGAACGAAACGAATTAACAAACGAATGTATAATGAATTCCCGATACACTCAATATGGTAAAACACAGCTGTCGATGGTCGGCTTACTGATTTTCTCAAATGGCTAATTTCATAGGCAAACGATTTCAATTAAACTTCTAACAACATTTCTTTATCATCGTTGCCTGTTCATTATCCACTTTTTTAAATATTACTACAATTCTTCAATGACTTTATAAATTACGTTTGATACAGATAGTTCAAACAATCTTTGCTATTCATAATTTTCGTGCTATGGATTGTGCAATAACTTTGTAATAAACTTACGTATGTTCATCTCACATATGGCCCTATTCGTCGTAAGCTTCCAATTTAGGAATTCACATAAACTTGTCAACGTTAAAAAAAACGCGACTTGTCCTGCCCTTTTTTTTTTAATGAAAAATACAATGTAAAATAATCGCTCAATCTTAACGACATTCCCGTATACGGAACCCCCTAAGGTTTTTTTCAAACGCGCAACAATCGCGAGCAAAGATGTAAATAGGGCCCGTAGCATGAATCGTAAACGATGATGAATTATTAATGGAAAACTGAGACAGATCACGAATACATGTATATACTCTATCGCGATTTCCACGAGCGAAAACAATATATCCTGAACGAGGCGTCCGTCTGTCACCTAGCGAAGGCGTCGTGAAGAACGTTCCTCGAAATTCGATATTCGTAAAACCAACATAGTGCGGGTACGGTTCCACAAATCATGCTTATATTTCGCATGGAAGGGAACCGTTGTTCCGAAACCCTTCATGATTACTAAAGGGTAGACGGGCATTTAATATCTTGTCGACATTTCGTCGCCAAATATTTACCGTAACGTTTTCTTGTTTTCTTTATTAATCTTAAAGGTTTGTTTTGATTTAAAATCAATAACTAAACTAAAACATAAGTTTAAATTCTTTATATACAGACATATAAGGGGCAGACAATACATACTGGTGGTAGGTCTCTATTCCCGGAATATAATGTTTATTATACTGTATATTAGGAGACTGCTTCTGAAAACGAAGATAGACGATAGTACTAGATTAAAAAAAATCATATTTTTAAAACGTTTTATTAGCGGCGTGATGAATTTTTTTTATTCAAGATCGATTTTTTTTTCGTCCCATCATCAAAGGTGTCATTAGTACTATCGTTTGTCTTCGTTTTCGTTAATGGTCTCCTAATACACTGTATACTTACTCTTCGGCGGATTATGTAAATAATATTAATATTTTGTTAAACCAAAAACAACAATTTGGAATGTATTGTCAATAAAATTAACAATTTTTTGTTTCTTTTAATGACGTTACTACACCTTTTGTTCATCTAGTCTAAATAAATATTACTTTAAATAGCCATAAACTTATGGGAATGAATCAACAAAACAAATGTGTCTACAGTCGTCTATAAAGGATATTTGTAGGCCGATAAATGCTAATTTAAATTGTCATATAAACAAATTTATGTAGTAACAAGTCTATGTCGTCATCTGATGGCATACATTTACTTTATTAAAGAATTTGTACATCGGTTAATTATTAGTTCAAAGTAACAACTTTGGTACCAGTATTGTCTGTTGCATGTGTAGACCATTTGCAATATGTTAAGCGAGGAACATGTTTATAGGCTGAACTCATTTGCATAGTGGTACCAAGTAACACGAAAAACGCGAGCCAACTAATGTTTCTGATAAAGGTGTGGTGGCCTTTTCGTTCATCAATCTTCCTGACCTAGTAAAAAATACTAAACAAAAGAATTCAGAAAGTCCCCACTAAATGCTGACGAAAATCTTTTTAATTATTTGTTTTGAAAGCTGGAAGTAGGGCCGTTAGTTATATTTTTTGTATGCGAGCTCCATTTCGTGAATGAAGAACTGGCTCGGTTGTAAATACGGAGCATTCAATTCTGAACTTTCGTATTTATGAAGAGATCTGCATCAGAGCATGGCACAAAACGCAAAAATTGGTATAAAAACATAATATAACTGACTGATTATTAGATCTTTATCATAATTGTTCTCTTTAAGAATAAAATTCGTGTGGCTGAATGTTCATTTTATTCTTTATTGTACATACAAAATAACAAATAAAGTTAATAGAAAGTACATAGACAAGCTTTTAATTGTTTTATTCCAACAATCTTGTCTATGAATGAAGAAAAATAAAAATATACAATAATATGAACGTAATTTGAAATATCGAACTAAATAGCCAAAGTACAATATTTCACATTAAAATATTGTATAATGTGTTCATATTTATAATTACAATTTTTTTTTTTTAATACGAAAAACCGACGAGTATATTTTTACATATTGATTCCAATCACCTTGTATGCAATGCTCTGCATGTAGTTTATAATAACCAATGGAATGTATTTACGATTTACATATTTACCACGTTTATACACAAGTTTATTTATTTATAAGGCTTCTAATTCTGCTTATATAATTTTTTTTAATCGAAGATGTATCAGCTATGCAGTTTAAGAAGCACTATAAAAGAAATGTAGTCGTCATAGCCCATTAGTATTATACCTTTTTGTATTGAGACAAATTAGAACCAATTCTTGTCTGGACTCTTGGAATACTACTGGTTGATTTTTTCATGTTTACCACACTTAACGGTCTTACCAAAAAACCACTGATTTCACAAGACCTCATGTAGCAGTCTCTGTCCTACAAAGCCATCAAAAATTTTACATTTATAGTTTCTTTTTTTTTAATATCAACTATACGAGTATTACCACGTAAGTCTTAAATATAAATGAAGTTGGGTTATATTAAAATTAATGAATGTTTATCCAAGCCTGAAAACAATGTTAAAGTTTTTCAAAGATTTGTAATTATAACAAAAAAATATCTTAAAATTTTTCGAAGCGTGGTTCCGTATCTGTAGAAGCCCGTTTTGCTTCACTCATTTATACAACACAAAAAATAAACAAGCGGCTGTATGACATTGTAAATGAATAGATATATTATTCTTTATCTATCGATATATAATGAAAATGGGTTTTCTTTTTTTGCCAATCACGCGAAAACTCGTAATTGTATAGACATGGAAATATTACCATTCGACGTGGAGTAGATTACGAGCTATTTTTTTTTTATTTCCGTAGATCCTTTCTCATTTTATTTCTAATTAACTTTTATAAACATTTTTATTTCATATTATTTATGCGGTAGCTATAGTAACGATAATTATAGAAAGTCGTCTAATTTTAATTTACGGCGAGGAAAGCGGGCGGGGAACGCTAGCTAGTTATTTTATATAGGTATTTGTAAACTAGTAACTTTGTCACGTCATCATAAGAAATCTCAGAAACACAACACACCTTGAAAAGAACAACGCTAGGAATAACTTTGTGGGATCAGATTTAAAATGAGGAGAAAAGTCGTTCTTCTGCTGACCTCGGAGTTATCAATCGCAAGGCTGAATTGGCGAGGAGTAGGGCATATAAACTGTGGAAATTTGTGTGAATGCGATCCGGCATAGGAAAGTGCAACGTTGGCAATACCTCGCCTTAAAGGTCTTTGAAAGCAATTGGACTCAAATAACGCAAGATCATATTAGTGAAATAAAACCAACTATGAACCTTCTTCCATTGAGAAGAGGACGGCGACGACGATATCTGCATATTAACTTGTATTCAACTTCTTAAATAGAAACTAACTAAAATAACTAGATTAAACAACGGTCTAGACAATAAGCTAACTAATGTAGTCTAGTCAATGAATCTGACAAAACTTACAATTGTCTGAATTATACACATATATAATTTTCGGAAAGTTTTCTACACTTTTTCTTTCACAAATAATTTTCATCACATATACCATATTTAATAATAATGACCCTTTTTGTTTTCTTTTACATATATTTGTACATACTTTCATTTACTTAAGTCGTTCCACGAATATTCAATGTCTCCTACAGAAATATGCATAATAAGGATATGTTTCCATAAATAAAATATTTAAAACGCATCTGCGTGATTCTAAGAACGCATCGTTGTTGTTAACACTTCTGCAGTAGCGCTGATTTATGCAAAGTTGCAGCTTAACGTTTGTTTTTACTTCGTAAGAAAACATTAGTTAGAAGCTAGTTTTATTTATATGCGAATATATATTTTAAGATAATATATCAAAATATATATAATGTTATATCCTTATTTTATTATATAAATCAACTAAACGAGCTGATCTTTACCTGAATGAAAACCCATTCCATAAAAATTAGCGCTAGTCAAGATAATGAACACTGCACATTGTGCTCGTCGCTTTAAAATATTAGACATTAAAATATCATAACCTTAAAACTGTACCAACAACAGCACCCTTAAACCAAAATATAGTAATGTTTTTACATTACTATTTGGCAGCAGAAATAGACGTTGCTTTTATTCTTTCCTTGATTAGGTATTATTAAATCCGCAGGATATATTATTCAATAAGAATAATAGTAGCCAACTGAATAATGTTACGAATTCTTTTGATTAAAATATTTTTGCAATTCAATCATAATTGTTAATGTTTATCTCAATCCAATGTGCTACATATAATGTAGCATTGATTAGCATCAAACAGAAAGAGAGAATATTTTTATTATTGTTACCTTGTATTCATAAAATTTCTGCGAAAGCCTCAATGTTAAACAAAGTTAACGATCATTTTGTTTATCAATCACTTCGTTCTTGCGTTTCTACGGAGTTTCCAATGAAACTTTGCGAAAAAAAACACCTTACAAGCGGTACAATTTCACCATTGTCTCGGCCAACATAATGTGTAAATAAGGTTTTTTTTTTTCAAGGAAACACTGGCGAAGTAATTTTTCTTGACTTTTCTGGGAAATATGCGAAAAATTTTTTCAACTCACCTAACATAGATTTCTTCAAGAAATGAACAAACTCTTTCAAATAATAAACAACAGGTATGCTTATTTTTACTCTTATTAAATACTTCTAATATTTTTGTACTTTAAACGACATAATCTAATGTATGTTATATATAGGTTGGCGCAAAAGTAATAACTTTGATTCTTCTTGTGGATTATTTTTATTTGGTCTTTTAATTTTTTTACATCAAGGCAAAATTTATAGCATTTTCCGATAGGAGGATTACAACTAAATACTAGTTCGGTATAGAGATTAACCTGCTTTATTAACAAAGATCCGTTGTTCGAGTCTGATGTCACCCATTCGCGTTTGGGCGCTGATAAGTTCTTCAAGCAGCATGAAAAGCAGCTAAATGCGGGCAGCGCAAGACCGATCGATGTGGAGATCTTTGTGAGAAGCCAATGTTCAGCATTAGTCGTCTGTCGGCTGATGATGATGATGAATTTCTTCAAACTCGTCTACCTAATTACCACCCTTCATCAATCAGTCTCTAAATACAGCGGTGCTATATACTGAAACTGAATTATGGCCTTATAATCATATAAGGGACAAAGTTTCCTGGGAGAGCATTCTTTACCATCTTTGAAGCTTTTGTTCATAACGTCATCAATTGAATTAAAGATATTCTAAGTTCTTGAACTGAAAAAAACATCAAACTTAGTTATGTACTACTGTTTAACATCTCCAACTCCATGTATTACTGTATGTTATATATAAGGGTTGCGTGGAATCTAATATTATGGCAGGATTCCCAATTACGTACATATCAGAAGAAGTGTCATCATACCATAAACGCAGTCCTCTTATTCATGGGGATGTGATGGTAGGCGAGGCATCTTAAAGTGCCCTATTTGGCATGTCAGGTACCTTCGCCATCCTTATTTGTTGCGGTCGAATATACCGACTTTATAATAAGAAAAAAATTCTCTTCTTGTATCACAGCCAGTTCGTGGAATATGCATTTGATATCGCACAATAATTACCGCTTAATTAATACTTTAAGCATTTATGTAACACGCTAGAGGTATAACGATTGTTATCACATTATAATTTGCGTCACATACGGCAGAAAATATTTTGGTAAGAACGTTAATACTAACAGTTTATCTCATATAATAATTTGCTTTAAATCATCATATCATAGACAAAATTTTAACATCTGCGAATGATCAAAATGGTCCTCCATATTGATATCCTGCAAATGAATAGGCAAAAATATTTCTTAATAAATTAATTAGAATAATAAAGTGAAAAATATATCTGTAACATTTTCACATTTGCACCATGAACCAACTTTGATGACCTTAACCATAGAAATGATACAAAAAAAATTTGTCGATGTTCCTATAAAGAGATCAAAAATATATCATATCGTAATTTGCCTAGTTGAAGATTTCTGGGACAAATGTGAAGATATAAAATCTAGATATCTAATTTTGTCTGAATATCACACGAGAAATTCCAAGAGTACAACTAATATATGATGTATTTATATCTCTTTAATATGCGACTTGTATTATAAATAAATTGCATAATTTTATTTGTTGCAAATTTAAGTTTATTAATTGCAAATTATAAACCACTTGGTCATTTCATTTTCTATTTCTCATCACCGTTTAACTGTTCATTAGTTTAATACTGAACATTAGTTTCCTTTTAATGATTGGCACGAAGCAAGGTACTGAAGAATAGGTCATTGCTCCATCTTATGGATTCTAGTCTAACTTTGCGATTTTCTCCCCTAACGATTATCGATTCAGCGAGATATGAGACCAATCCTTAGCCATCTCAACTTGCTAATCCTTTCGACTGTCTGAAACCTTATTCTTCTTTAGAGTTTCTGATATCACTTTTCCAACATTTATAAGATATATCATTTCATATACACGTGGAACTTTATAAAGGTTTCCCAAATAATAATATGTACACATAACATATATTTAAAAAATGTTAGAAATTACATTTATTTATTTTTTTTATAATTTACTTTCTTTTAATTTTTAATTTATTTGACACGAAAAAAGTGTTCCCGCCATCCCATAGCGATACAACTCGCTTACAAGGTTGCGCAGCATCATATCTACTTCTACATAGTATAATCAGTTGCAATGGAGATAAATTGAATGAAATGGCTCGGCAAATATGTAATTTATATTTATCGGTGCATTTTTATTACGAAACGTACGTAATCAGTTGATTACGTACGTTTCATTCATATTATCTATCGAATGTTTTGCATTATTTACATTTTATTAATTATTCATAACGATGAATAATTAATAAAATGTAAATAATGCAAAACATTAGATAGATAATAAGCAGCCATTGCAAGTAATGGATGCATACCGCATTAAAAAAATACAATTATACACTTATCTCCGAGGATCACACATTCTTCATTTTAAAAGGACTTGAAATAAGCAAACGAAAAACGGATGTAAAAGAAAAGAAAAACCAAATTGTTCTGTGTTGAACCAAATTGAATTATTTACATTAATATCATTGTTTGACATCTATTTAATTGTCTTTATTGAATATAAAGTAGAATAAATAACGCATTAATTTAACCTCCATCGTAAAATTATAGAGCAAATAAGGTAATTATTGCTCTGTACCCATGAAGAGGCTCATAATTTACTGACCCAATATCATCGCGTCATCTGTAAATAACTGAAGAATTATTCCACAGTCACGTTGCGGGCCCGAAGTAATAAATTTCGTTGTTAGCGAACTACGTAGTTTCGCTTACAATGTGGTATTAGCTCATTCTATTCATCATTCCCACTCAGGCAAAATATTTCAAGTATTATCTTTGTAATTTTGTCGGTATTTTAATAAAAAAAAATTATAGAAATATTGTTATATTGTATTAATATTAAAAAAAAGATAATACTAAAATTGCTTTCACATTACATTTTGTATTTTAATAAGTAAATATCCGATAAAGAACTGCTCCGTGTATCGTTTCCAGCTATGGAAACCTCTTAGTTGGACTTCTTAGTCTACAACTCAAGAACCACAAAGGTCTTGGCAAATTATCAAAAAAGAGCCCCGCCTGCCATCCCTGGCAACATTGTACGATCTACAGAGAACAGTCTGAAGAAGTAAATTATTTTAAGGAAAGTAGAAGGCAGATGTACTCAAAGCAAAATACCTGACCGAATGCAATAGAGATTGCTTGTACGTGATTACAATTTCCTGATTTGAAAGAGATTAGAAATATATGAGTAAAATTATGATATACAGATATGATAAAGGAAAGTAGCGAGTCCCAGAATCGTAAAGAAAAAAGAAGAATAAATACAAACATTACTGTTTATAGTTTTTATACTGTTTAGCTAGGTAAAATTTTAAACCTGAAAACGTTAAATTAAAAATATTGAGAATGATAAATATAGATTCATTACTTTGCAATTGTATGGTTGCTGCAGACAACAAAAAAGAACTAAGTAGTCATCACGGCGCCAAAAGTTCTAGACAGTGCTGTAAAAAGAGCCCATTGTTTCCTAAGAATCAACGACGCATTGAAATAATATAATTGTCAGTTGTCGCTTTATTTAACGAAAGACAAGGGTGAATGGGAGACAAAGGATGCTACTCATTCATAACTCCTTTAGTTATCCTTTGTGAAATATTTTTAAGACAGCTGCTCAAAGTTTTAACGTACAAAGGTCTTAAATATTTGTTATCATTTATAGAGACGCCGAGAATTTTATTCAGTTTTTATAAAGAATCTTTACAGTCCTTATAAGACCTTAAGTTCCAGTAAGAATGATTTTCTGATTTACTATTAAACCTTGTTTTGTGAAGTTACAACATTGTATTAAGTCATAATGAAATCTGTCTTTAATATAATCACAAAAACTAACCTTCATTAAAAATTGGAATATATCGGAGTTTATTATTCGTAATATATCTTAAGCAGTTTTTTTGTCATGCCTTTAAAATTTTATCCGAAGGAAATTCTAGATTTTTAATACATCCGCACACATGTAGGCTGTTAGCTTTACACTTCTGTAATACCTTCGTTAACCAGAAAATACTTTTTAATAATAAAACAATTATTACACATTTATAAATTAAAAATATTTCGTGTTCCCATAGTTATAAGAAAAGATTCCCACTACTTTAAAAAATAACAAAAGTCTAATTTATAGCAATATTTATGATTATATATTTAACGGGTGATAAATCTTTATAGTTTGTCTGCTTTTGAAAGTTTGCAAATATTACAGAGTATAAAGGGTAGCTAGTGAAATCACTAGGGCAATGAAACTCAAAATGTTGTGTCTCAAGACGAACAATTTGGGGCACGCTGCTAAGTATTGACATCTATTGTTAATCTAACTAGCTCTGCTTTGTTATGGACCGACGTATCGCTTCTACTTTAAGTGAACCTCCGATTCCTCTCATTCTATATGTTACGTCGAATAAAATCCTCTTGGCTTGCAGCACTCTGGGACTCCTTGCCTGATGATATTAGGGCATGTAGTCCTTTTACCATTTATATATACTCAACCTATTTTTCTCCTTAGGATGGCATTTTTTAGAGAAAAGATTAGTCTCCTAAACAAAAAAAAAAACATGAAAATCGTATAAGCCGTTTTCCGAAAAATCTAACTTTTATACTAATATACGGCTTGAGTCGATTCAGTTGCTCGCGAGTGTAGTTCCTACCGACTCGTTTTTAGTGACTAGTTCCTCGTTACGTATTTTATATATGTCTGACTTAATTTATGTTTATAAATATTTACATGTATTCATTAGTATAAGTATTTATTTATATATAGTATGTGTATGAGTACAATTACACTGTTAATTTTCGTTACAAGTTTAAATTATTTCTACTCACCTACCACAGCATCTCTCCACTTTCTAAGTTGACAACTAAACCGCCTATTGTAACCTGTGGTGTGCAATAAAGATTTTAAATAAATAAATATGTATACTAATAATGATCATTTCTTTTCTCATACACGATTGCATTAACTGGTCACCAAGTTCCAACTTGTCATCACATCGCCTATCTTTCCGTACGAAGTTGCAATTTGTTATGCTTCAAGGAAAATGCCATCCGCTTGCCAAATTATTTTCAGCGCAACCAATTGAAAACTTAACGAGCTGTCAGAGATATTGAAAACCAAGTTTAGGGTACAAATACATTTTTTTATAGACAGTAAATGAAAATCTTTATTACAGTAAGTGTGGTAAAATCACAAAGATTAAAGATAATACTTTATTTTTACCTAATAAATGAACTATTCAGTTTAGTAAAAACGCGTGGGTCGTTGACCATAATTCTTGTGTTATACTACTAAATGTGTAGCGTGTTTATATAGTAAAAAACATTTACCTTTATAAGATTTTACGAAAGTTAAACAAATCGTTGTCGTGAACTTTTTCTAACATGTTAAACAACTCAAACTCCGTTACACATCCGCGTTAATCACATATATGTTGACATAGCTCGTCTGTGACTCTATTGACCGAGAAAAAAAAGGCCGGACTTGGAAACTACTATTGCTTCCAACGCTACAGTTATGATGCCATTCGGGCAAATATTTACAGCGTCTGCATTGCGAATGTTATTTTTAGGACTCGCCTAGATCGTGCCTAGTTTTATAGTTACATACCTAATATATATTGACTGTAGTTTGTCGAGACGGTGCACGGGAATATATAGAATGTATACATTTAAAAATTAGGCTGTAAGTATACAATAAGAAGAACTTAACAACTTTAGTTTTGCGATTTTAGAATTACAAGTATTAAGTAATACATATAAAGATAACCTCGCGGATTAGTTTAAATGCAATCTTCTTCTTAACGTTTTCATATTTAATTAATAACATCTAATCTAATCTAATCTTCCCACAGTTGGGGCTCGGTGCCTTCTTTCACAGGAAGAATCAAAACCATTTGTCTACCCGGCTAGCCAATTGCGATCTGGTTTATGATTAAATTATACATATTACATCTTAATTCACAAACAATACTTTTAAGTATTAATGAATAAGTGCCCACTGTAAAAACTTGATAAATATCATGTCGTAAAAACTTTATGACATCTCCAAAAAAACGACTGTTAACATAAAAACTGTAGTTTAACTTTTTTTCCACAGACCTTTATTCGTCTTGCTATGAACAAAAGAAACAGTGGGCCACATAATAGTTATTTAAAATAACAACCGATTGTTTTTTAAAGCCACTCCATTACATTAACGCGGGAACCATTACAACTGTTTCACCGTAATTCAAATGTCCATAAACGTTATTTACATCAGTTTTGTATAATTTAAACATCAGAGAAAAACTTGTGTACTAAGAAGCACTTTTTTTTTTGGGACAGTTATATTACTAGCAGGTCTAGACTTAGAAAATACTAGCGATAGTATGCTGTAGATAGCAAACAAAATATCTTGTACGATTATGTTAAAACATGCCTTTTTATGTAATACTTGTACTACTTGAAATAAAGTATATATAATACTATTCGTGCAATAATCGTATAGATTTTAATAGCAATTATAACAGCAAATACAAATAAGAGGTAGCAAAGTAATTGCACATAATATTTATAATTTACTACATTTAAGTATATTCAGGAATTAATTTAATTAATATAACTTCCATCTAAATCTTCTTTAAAAAATTGCAAACAGAAAACGTAAGAAAACAGTTCTTTTACTATTTAAAATCAATTTAATTTTTTCCAAAATTTTCAAGTAGATATAAATATGCTAAGTATGTTATTATTTATATGACAATTAAACACTACATATAAAACACTTGAAATTATCTTTACATACATCATGAAATATGAACTTAAAGATATAATAAATTTGGCTTAATTAAATTGAACTGTTTTCGCAGTATTCTAAATTTTTAATCAATAGATAACAAAGTTCAGTTGTGTGTTCTAACAGTATAGTCTTTAAAAACGTATTGTTTATCGTACGCTTATGTATATATTAATTGTATATCATCTTAAATGTAAGTCAAACAAGCAATTTTACGGAGACACCACTACAGGTAAAAAAACGCTTCTGCGTATTCATTCGTGTCCAAGTGATACATAGAGAAATCAGTTATTGTTTACCATCTCACTTTATATCTGTGTATATCTTCCATAATTGATCTAGCTATTCAAGTAGATAATTTATTATGTTAAACTTTGCAATTCTAACAGTGAACCGTACTGATTGGTGACTTATTTACTTTTTTATTTTTAATACTTTAATTATAATTGTACTACGTGTGAATGCAAATATAATTTGAATCATCATCTATCTATTATTTTGCTTATGTTTTTTTTTTAAATAGAGTTTGTTTGCCTTTTCGTGTAAGAGTATATCGTTAATGATGTAATTAATCTATAATAACTTAATAATGTGTTGTATGGCCGAATGCTTCTCACGTGACGGTAGAGCGGATGTTCGCACGATTTACCACATCTGTAACGTCTATGTATTGTTAGAATTGTGTATTAATATCTCATTATATTCACATTTAAAATGAAAATAACTGATTCACATAGAAATTTGTTATGTTTACGCGAATATTAAACAATTAATAGAACTAAATTTTACGTTATTGGTGGCGCTTATTTAATTATTTTATTCATCTACTTTCCACTGTTTGAATGTCAATATAACAAAATTAATAAAATTATTATATAAAATAAATTTTTGTTAAAAGTGTAAATTCGCGTGAATATAAGAAGTCATAAAATTTTCCTTATTTTATCGCGTTTTCTTAATCATTTACTATCCTAACATTTCTAATGCTTTACACCAGCCATGATCGCGATAGGATATATGTTCTCACCTACAGCTTAATTATTGTGTACGGTATAATATACACAGAATAAACACGCTTTATCTTGAAGTGTTATAATGGTATTTGGTTTATTTTTTT
Source organism: Ornithoptera alexandrae (assembly GCA_029030555.1). Lineage (NCBI taxonomy): Eukaryota > Metazoa > Arthropoda > Insecta > Lepidoptera > Papilionidae > Ornithoptera > Ornithoptera alexandrae. Next base: position 4,849,056 of record JARDVY010000023.1, on the reverse strand, counting down.
TTTAATTCCACGAAGCGGTAAAAATTGCGAGGTATTCACGAAATGGCAACTGATACCCATAACAATCTGGCGCTGGTTAGGATGATATACACAGCATCACATTGTACTCATCAGCTTTACACGTAAAATGTTAAGTCTCGTTACCCAAGTAATTTCACTAGCTACAACGCCTTTCAGATCGGAACACATTAATGTTTTCACAGTACGGTTTCTCAGCAAAAATTGCTGAAAAAAAAGCTGTTGTGGTGCCTATGTAAACCATCACCGGCAACAGGGACCTACCACCAGTAACTGTAGTAATAGGATCCCGATCAATTGGTATTACCTAACTATCTTCTACATAAATGTTATTGTTTTTTTTTTCATTTTAATAGCGTCGCGAATCATTGCTAGTAGGCATCGACGTTCTTCTGCATTTGTAATCTATCAAATCTAATGTAATAGTTAGGATGATTCAAAACAGTTACAGATTGCATACTTCTAAGAACTTTAATGCTTCAGCGAGCGGTATATTTCTCTACGTTTGTTTTAATACATTCTTTGTTCGGTTGAAATAAGAACAACTTTATATCATAACAGATGTTTTTCCAACTACGAAAACACTTATAGATGCAATAATTACGTTCGTGATGGTCGCAGTTGTTCTCGGTTCGATTCCGAGTAATGTAGGTGATGAGAATGTGACAAGTGACATTTGATCACATTGACAAACAAAAACCCGCTTGACAACAAACATGTGCTAGGTATATCCACTCAATAATAAAATAACCCTCTATAAGCTGCTTGACTGCTGTATTTAATAACTAATTTGTTCTTATATGTATTATTAAAACGAATAAATTACTGCAATTACTTTGTTATTCAATTATGTCAGTAGTTAATGTATTAAGCGGTATGACGTACGTACAGAGAGAGCAACTAATAATATTGTAATGTCTATCTTAAATGGTATCAAATCAATATACTCTATTTATTTTAGGAAGCGACAAAACGAGTTAGATGTTCACTTGATAATAAGGGATACGTTTTCCTATAACAAATTGTCGCTAGTTGAATATACATTGCATCACATTGTGCTCGTAGCCTTGAGACATAAAACGTTAAGCCTCATTACTCCAATAATTTCACTGACTACAGCGTCCTTCAAACAGGAGCACGGTAATGTTTGCACATTACTATAGGGTGGCGCAAAAGTAATCCTCCTATCAGAAAATGCTATAAATTTTGCCTTGATGTAAAAAAATTAAAAGACCAAATAAAAATAATCCACAAGAAGAATCAAAGTTTTTCATATTTTTTTTTAAATTACAGCCAAAAAACATCGGAAGGTTATTTTTGCGCCACCTTGTATACAAGGTATAAGGTCTTTTAATTTTTTTACATCAAGGCAAAATTTATAGCATTTTCTGATAGGAGGATTACTTTTGCGCCACCCTATATTTAGCTGCAAATATAGAAGCTGCGGTGGTACTTTAAACCGAGTCCATCAACAAAGACCTACAACCAATCTCTTGTCATAAATTATATATATATACATAATTTTCAAATAATAAATATCTTACGAGTATAATATACATGTCAATTTATGTATATTTCGATACTTTATTAGTATCGAAATAAACAGAAATTATTTACGACTACTTTATACAAAATTTTTTAATATAAAAAAAATCATATTTTTATCAACACTAATGGTCCATCTATGAAGTAATATTTCTTACGGTCCACAATTTACTTTGTATATATTTATATCTTAACGAAGGCACAAACATTTTTATGTTTTAGGGATAAACCAGCACCATACGAATTAAAATGCACTTTGAAGCATTAACATTAATGTTTAAAATGAACTACAATTGCAAAGGTTTGTACGGTTGATGGAAATAGGGAGCGCCGTTGCTGGTCCGTGTCGGAGGCTATTGTCATTCAATCGGACTATTGAGGTCTTTGTTGAACTCTGACTGGTCCCAGCGGTCATTCGACATGGGGGAATACAGTCCAACATGTTAGCGTTATGGTATTTAAGTTCCCTCTAAGAAGTGAAAGCAAACATGAATAGTAAGCTCAATTGCCATCTACTTAATGAATCTCTTATGATTTGACATATTAGAAAATGTAGCACTGCACTTTTTTTTATATTTTTCAAATTTTTCTTTCGCTATAAATAACGATAGTAATGATAAAAGAGGCTACAATTTAAATTATTAAAGTACATATTAAGAAGCAGAAGTTTTATGTATTAATAATAAATTTAAGTCATTGTACAATTACTTGTTACTTAATATTTATAACCAATTCAGATTTCAGAACAATAATAGATAGTAATGATGGTCCGATTATCGTTTTAAAAAGAGATACAAACGAAATTGAGTTGGTAGTTTCCCAATATACCCTCATTTCTGATGTAAAGAATGTGTCATACGAACCTAACTAGATATATACCTTTAAAGTGAAAAATATTAAATAAAAGCGGATAAATGGGAAACGATATATGTTGAATTTCATATGCAATATATATTTCGTGCATTTTCAATTCCACTTATAGTATATATATGCATATATGCCGACCCATTCGCAAACGATGCTTGATACTCATTACAACACCCAAACACGTTTCTGTAAAATGGCGAGCGATTTCATTTCGTATCAGAAATGCAACATCAAAGCCGTATGCCGACGGCGTTTTGATGCTCTCGTGACCGTTTCATTTCGCTGAAAGATTTATTGGACGATTCGTTATAATTCAAAGTATAATAGACCTTCGATGATGCTCACGATCGTCTTTAAATAATATTTATAACACTCAAACAGTCATCGTTCCAAATAATACATGAAACTTAACTAACAAAGTCAAACGAAAAAGAATCGGAAAGAGAAGAAATATTGATCTTTTTTTGTTTTTAACGAAGCTATGAGACATTCACCTGATGGTGAATGATATCTGTACCCATAACGACGTGGGCTAGTTAGGACAATTTATAATGGACTACATAATGGTCGTCGCCTTCAGATATAAGATAAGTCTCCAGAGCAAAGACCCCCGAGTAATATTTGCACAGTACTGTTTAACGATAAAAACAGGAGCTACGGTAGTACTTACTAAAACTTTCTTCGGTAATAGAGACCTGGCACGAGTAAAATATTATATACCTTTTTACTGGTAGTAGGTCTTTGTCGCCGAAGACCACTTGGGTAGGTATCACGACAACTACTACTCGTATTTTAACCGCTAAACAGTAATAATGTGCAAACATTATTGTGTTCCGGTTTAAAAGGAGTTGTAGCTAGTGAAATTACTGGAATAACGAGACTATACATCTTATATCTCAAGGCGAAAAGCATTATGTGGTAGTGTGTATATCATCCTAACTAGCACCACGTTGTTACGGGCAAACGTATCATTAGCCATCAGGTGTACATCTCGCTAGTCTCGTCGCATCGTAGAATAAAAAAAAACTTCGTGATCGTATTAATTTGCTTCATATAAGTTTGAAATGGTTATGGTTGAAGTTATTAATGAGTGATTGTGATAACTTGAAGCGTATACCAGTAATCTGTACAGAAAAATATAGAAAAAAAAAAACAAAACCATTAAAGCTATAATAACTTTAAAGTAAGCTACTTTCACGAAATGAATTATTTAGTGATTTTAATATGTATTGCATACAAATCCTTGCTGGAAACATTTATAATTCATACGCTATGTTACTTCGTAGTCGTTTCATCGAAGAGCAATAACAAACCGGCGAGCGCTTGAAATCGTGTCAAATATCACATACGCATTTATGAAACGCCTGACCATTCCGCAAATTGCATTATTTATAGCTAACATAGTAATTGCAGGTGCTTAGCTAAATAACTTTACCATTAAGGTGGTTAACGCCGGCACTTTATGATGCTATTCTTTTATTCATCAGTTAAAGGAACACAGGGCCACCGGTAACACAATGGAGTCTATAGTAGTTACAAACCATAACGCTTTGAATTATACGCATAGCACATATCATTTTATGTATCGTTTCACACAATACATTTTCTGCAGAATAAATTTTATTTTAACTGTTTCTTTGTACAGCAATCTTAGTACTACACAGCAGTATTAAAATTTAAATGGATCTTTGTCTCGTAAAGGAAAAACGGATAAAATGATAATAACATTAAATTCGACGATGGTTTAAACATTAGGTCATCCATTGACTGCTTCCTCGTATACGCCGAAACCGCAAAAGTATGCACGGACATGAAAAACCCCGTCATGTTAGTATTTCATGTGTTAACACAATACACAAATATAGATAAATAAATGTAAATATAGGCCTAATTATAGACTTCGTCATATTTGCGTTTAGATAACTGCACAGAAAACTATTTGACAAGTTCTGCTTTGGATTGGCAACATTTTATCAAACATACAAACAAGACTTAAATTATTACGTCCTAATTTCTTTCTAGTATTTCATTTTGTAGTTAGTTTACATAAATTTTATTTATTACTTATACACTTAGCAATGACTTGAGTAAGTATTAGATTTAATTATTTTTGTAACTAATATTACATTAAAAACTCACAAGGATTCGCGATTTTTCGATGTGACATATCACAATCTGGTTGTCGTACTGCTATAATTATAAACATTTCAATCACAGATCAATGTTATAAAAATAAAAAAATTACTAACATCAACGCCATATATATGATATAATATTATTTCTAAAGACCTGTTCATATAAACTATTATGACCACAAGGAATCCTTCCAACAGAATACGTATCTGAACAAGATAATCCAATCTCTATTAATCCCGTCCCTTCCGCTATTTAATCCTTTGGCTAGACAACACGATAGACTGCGGTAAAAGTAAAAAATAAGCAAAAACTAATGTTGATGTTGAAAATCTAAATACTAAAAAATCATTTAATATGGAATTTCAAATAAGTACAAATAAATAAAAAAGGGAGTTTAACTTAATTTTATTGATAACGCGAGGATGTGTATAAATATTCTGTGACCTTTTAAAAACGAATTTCGTTTTTAGAGTTTAGTAAATTTTATAACTAATAGGCACATTCATCATAATCATTACATCTTATTGTCGTCTACAGCTTTACTCAGAACAGAAGTCCTCTTAAGGAGCTCTGATAAATACGTAAGCTCGATTTAAAGAAAACCATATCTCTTAAAAATACTATCGAATAATATTCATCCTAAATAACTAGTGTAATACCGTATACAGTATTTATCATAATTCTTTGTTTTATATGCACATTAATGAAGCGACACGACATTAAAAGAAATAAACATTCGGTTGTATATATATATATGTCGACCTTTGACTTCTTTTAAAAGTTTTATTAGTGTATTGCACGGATAAACTCCACAAATATTTGTGGCTTTATCCTATTTTAAAATTGGCGGTACAATACAATATTCCGGCCTATAAGAAATTGTAGTTAATGAAATAAGAAGGCGTAATTTAAGAACGAACAGAAAATGTTCCTAATCACACCGTTCAATAACAAAAATCCTAAATAATACCGTTCGATAACACCTCTCTGACAAAAATTTTAATATAAACATATGTCTGTATCTCCTAGCAGGAACAAAAAGTTTAGTTGGATAGAATTTTATTTAATTTAACAAAATAGATAATATTCTTACTCATACTTTAATAATTTGTGATAAACCAAATGTGTATGTAATATGAGTTAATGTGAATTGTAGTAACTGTACAACATTGCAACATTTGGATTAAAATCATCTCGTTCAAATTCCTCTCCTATCTTGGATGATTGCAAGTGTACACAAGCGGCGAAGCTTTTCATATCACTAGTTACACATTGTGCGGTATACTTGTAGTTTGTTTGATTGCAAACATGTCTGTATAGAACACGTCTAGCATTCTTTTCCAATATTCCTCTCTCTTTATTTATTTATTAAAACGTATTCTTCTAACAATTTCCATATTTTTTATAATATTATTAACAATTATTAAATGTTATAACATATTTTTAATTGAATAAAGATATATCCGTTTCTTCCTTATGTGCACAAATGTTTATTGTTCACAATTATTTACAACATTAATTAAATCTATGAACAAAATAAAGCAATAAATTTGCTGTCTTGTTGTTTTAATAAGTTGTTTTGTAGAGACTGTAGAGACGATGCCAACGAGCCATCGAGCGTCCATTCAAAGACTTACAGGTAATTTACTTAATTAAGTAATTTTCTGATGGAGGTCTAGCGACCAGACTCTGTGGCGACGTGGTCGCTATCGGATACAATCATAGATTACAAGATTGAGAGAGATTAAACCGATTTAGTAGTCGATTTCGTTACTAAATATCACAAGGAAACAATTTTTATGCATTATTTAGATACATTTAAATATTACTACTTAAATTTAGGACAAAAATCGGATATTTATGAATATCTATCATAAATATTAAACGAATGATTACAATTGCAGTATTAAGAAAATCAAATCGATGTTAACGAATTAAATTAAAATTTACAAAATAACTAATTTTTCTTTTATGTCAGATGTTATAGGGTAGTTATTAATACGCGCTGTATTATGTATACTGCTTAACATATATGTATTAACAAACAAACTAAATCTGTGAATTTTTTTTTAAGTAACTACGTTTTACGATTAAACAATAATATCAATCTTATACTTTTTACAGTTCAAAAATAGGAATTCGTTTTACCTCTATAGGTCAATAACATTAGATCGCAAACAAATTGTAATTCAGAAAATAACAATTAATATCGTGATACGAAGTTACTTAAAAAATATGTGCTGTTTCTAAACTCACCGCTATTAAAGGTGCAACTGGACTTGCTTGCACTTACAAGTTGATTCTTTTCACAAAACCGAAAACATGAAATAAAAACTTATTAATAAAAAAAAAACTAATAATTTCCACTAACAAATAGGTGATAAGTAGATAATATTTAAAACAGAAAATATACTACATTAAGGATTGTAATGTTGGGTTGTACGCAAAGTTTTTGACGTTTGAACTTGCAACAATGAGGCGATAACCCGCGACACATCAAGTCCCTGCCGGAGACGGCGCGAGACTGCACTGATGTACAGAATACCCACCTCTGGCGAGCTTTCGTAGCGTCAACCGAGAGCTCACCCGTCTCCCTCGCACAACCGGTCACCTGCCGGATTAAAAAAAACGTATGGAAGCATCACATTTCGGCGAAATATGAACCAAACCAAACAGCACTTTATACACGGTCAGGTACGCGGCAACTTCGTCTACCGCACCCATTGACATCCTCGTGGGATAGCAGCGGATTACGCTACTTTACAGATACCGAACATAGATTCACATATACGGGCAAGAATGGACGTTCGCACGCCGATACCTATAATTTTGGTACATTAACAATCATTCATGATATGGTTAAGTTGCTGCAACGAGGTGAGAGAATACTGGCCCTCAACAGTGATAGAACACGAGCACTTTAGGTTATCTTTAACGGGCTCTCGGTAACAAGTCGTATAAACAATGAGATCTTAGCGGTCGTCGGATAACTAACCTACCGTTATAGAGTACGTATATCTGTATCGTTCTTACCTTTACGTTATAAATGTAAGGACATAAACGACCTGTACAAACATAAATATTTATAAAAAAATATTAAGCGAAGTAGCGGCTTAAACTTCCTTTATCATATCTTTTAATACAACATAATAAAATCGTTTCGGCTGTCAGTTTTATTTTAAAATATCTCAGTAGCAATTGCTGTGCAAAATCAACACAATGGAGAAAAAATTACAACCTCGATAACTTACACTTGTACACTACAATGATTCATCATTTCTTTGTAAATATATTCAAGAGGAGAGGTAATAAAAAAATTATATATTACAAAATACAACCATTCAACTGTTAAACATAAAAAACACAAATGTTTAAATTTGTTTTTGTTAATTTATATAAAGGACTAGGTCAGATCATATATTAAACAGCTTTATAAAGGTGGAAGTAAAAAGGCTTTAAAATGCATCAACATCAAATATTATATCGAATAATAACAGTCCATCATAATGTGATCAACAGCTAAGTATTTTATTACATTGAATTTAATAAGTAGATAGCAGTATTCAGCAAATATATAAAACTATTATACCATATCATAAAAAAATCGGAACGTTTGACATCTATTCTATGTGGTCCTATCTAACCATAAAATGAACTCGTCTTATACCATATATATACTTAGCTAAGTAATCTTCCGTTTTACCTTTAGCAAACCTTACTAAATTAAATATAACATATCATATAAAATATTTAACCAAAAAGAATACTAACGTGTTAAAGTAAAAAGTTCTACAGGATCTGTAAATTATAAATTGCTTTACTGATTTTGATACAGGCGATAAAATTTGTAACAATGAATCAAAACTTCAATCAATCATTTAAATATTATTAGACTTTTTGATGTTTTGAAATTTTGAATCATCTTATGATAATTAATATTATTCGTTATTAAATATTAAAATTTATGAAACGTATAACGCCGTTCGGATCATTTGCAAACTTGTAAGTTTAGTTTGCAGAAAGGATGTCAATGGAATAGATATAGTTTATGTACAGAGAACATGAAACTAGAAAACTGTGGTAGCAACAGACCGACCATGTATATAACCTAACGTAACCGGTACAACGACGATGATAAACCACGGAGAAGTCACGGCAACACAACCACACATTGACGAACGTCCACTCAATAAACTACTTCTAAACATTAAAACTGAAACAGTTGTATGTAAAGAGTACGACAGAAACATTCATACTATAAAACACCTTATGTTACAGAAATAAGATCGACATTTATACTTAAAGTTTTCTCTTTAATCGTTCGTCTAACGATTTGTTTACGCTGTGGAGTAATTTGTTTGAAAGAACGGAATAATTTTTCCTTAAGAATGAAAAATTCGGTCCTTGCGAAGTAAAATCACATTGGTAGTAAAATACACGGCAAAGCACTCAGCACCCTGGAGCTTAAAATAGAGTCGAAGCGCCCGCAAACCGCTCGCCACTTTTAAATCCCATTAAAGGCACTGAGCATCTCTATTCATAGACTACTTTGAAACGTACAAATGCTTTAAGAATGAAACTAAGAGGGAAAGCTTCATTAACAGTAAGTAACAACCCCTGGAATCGAGAAGTTTTGCTACTAATCGATACGTGGCTAACTTCAAAGGAATTTTAATACTATTTTAAGAATAGTGAGAAAATTTTTGTAATGTGGACAGACTGTGTAAAAAAGTAATTATTTGTGGTAAAATTTAAGTATACTTCAAAGAATGATTTGTATTCGAGACAAAGCCACGTGTCTCAGTAGTGGGAGTAAATTCGATACCCTCATTTACCACCAGGAAACTGTTACAGTGGCAAACTCCGGCTTAAAAACAATTTTTTGTTTTGTTTTTGTTGCCGAAAATTTAAATAACTACCACCACTTATTTATTACACCAAATAGTAGTGTGCTAATATTACCAATTTGAAAGGCATTGCAACTACGGACATTATTAGGTTAACGGTTAACATATGTCAGGAGGCGATGAACACAATTTGATGCAGTGTATATTATCTTAACTAACGCCTATAGGTTTATTAACTTAAAAATTATACATACGAAATTAATAATTTACTGTAAGTGTTACGCAAGGGAACTAAGATCTAGTTAATCAACAAGAATTTTTCTGTCCTCACCATAGCTTCCGGTCGGTGTTTGTTTAACTACAAGTGAAAGTATAAAGACTAACTCCCGCATCCCGCGACCACCCAGACTAAACCAGCTCCCAACCAGTTTGCTCCTTAACAAGCGCTACGGAATATTTTGATACTTTTATTTTAATAGAAAGCCATTTACCTTATTCACGTCTCCATAAATAGCCAATTAATTCAATTTATATTATTGGCTGAATGTTTGTATTAATACAAAATAATTTTTGTGACAAATACGTAACCTTAATTTACATCCAGCTCAAGAGCATGCACAGAGAATTCAGTTAGGGTATACATTACTAGAAATCTTGTATTTTCCGAACACCTTCGAGAGAATCCCTTTATGAGTATTCAAGGTTGATCCTGGAGGACAAAATTCTTGGAAATTGTACACCTGGTAGACAACGGAAGAAATTGTTTGATAATATAAAGAAGTGGACCGGGCTTAAATATCATTAGTTATAAAGAATAGCTAAGGATCGAATTGGTTTTCTCAATCTGATCGTCAAACTTCAGTTTAAAGAGAACACCTAATGATGATGATGACCCTAAATCTCCGTACTTATCCATAGTTTAAATAAACTTACTAATTTCAATTCAGCATAGATGCATACCTTTTGTCTGATTTGAGGGAATATAATTTAGATTGGTTTAGGGAGCTTTATTACGAACTGCTTATTTGCCTTTATGAAGCGGCACTCCTTGATCCAATTGCCGTATTTGTTTTCTTCTTATCATTCAACGAAGCTACCAAGCGAGACGTTCACCTCATGGTAAGTGATATGCCTACCCGTAACAACAACGCTAATTATAATGATATACATGGCACCACATTGTACTCAATGCCTTAAAACATAACATGTTAAGTCTCATCCCTGTTCACATATACGGACTACAGCCTCCGTATATTTACATTTTCACTGGTTGAAGTCCGAGTACAGTCTGTTGCATTAAGCCCTCGTGTCCAACGAGTGGGTCAAGGAGACGTAGACAGAATCCCGGCTATTGTTTGCTTGAATACAACCAGTTTTGAAAAATGTGAAGCACCGCTTCATCTTTATCTCCGTACGTAGCGCTGTAAACTGTAACAAGAAAAAAGGACAAAAATAACAAAGGACGTCTCGTTTCTTTAATATGTACCTTTGACTTACTAATGGCTACTTTGTAACAATATTTATTTCGGGTGAAATTAACCTAAAATTGTATACTTCACTCATTCGTTTTTAAACAAAGTCTATTGTAGACGTCTATAAAATTTAAAATAGGTATTTTAAAATTATAGTACTTAAAAATATATTTGCTTTCAACACTGTTGGACTAAAGTATGATGGATGTTAAAGCTTTAAGGTATAGAAACGATTTGAATATTAAAATATAAATATACTAATTGTCAACTATATCTGTCAAAATGTGTGTTGATGATATTTTTATGCTTGTTTATTAAATTTACATAATTTGTTTATATCGAAAGTATAAATCATTATCAGATTACTTATTCAACATTAAATTTAAAACAATATGGCAGGTAATAACAAATATTTAATAATCGGTGCAAGTGCTTTAACTCTTTAATGATCTATTGTAAATACTAGTCCCTCGTTGTTAGATTTGGTGGTTTCATTGATCAAAGTGTCTAATGGACATGATTCAATTTGCAGACTTTTGCTATTAAAATATATGCTGTAAATATTCGGCTTATAACTAAAATGCTTGTATTCAAAAATAAAATTGTACTATATTATAGCACCTGTGACTGATTTTCAAGAGGTCTAGATATTCTCTGGATTAGTCTGATTTAACGTAATTATTTAGTCATAACTAGGAGGTATTCGTTATCTTATGTATGAATAATTCAAAAGATAAATCGCCAATTTTTTTTTGCTTCCTGTGGTCTATATGAATTTTGAATGAAATTTGGTAAAACTAAAGTTTGCAGATGTTATCGCGTTTATTTAACTATTATCAGTTTTGGTAATACTTCACAATAAAAAGTTACTCCTGCGTATTTTGGACACCGATTAATTTAAAACTGAAAGTGCTATGTGATAATTATATTATTAATATCACCTCAGTCCTCTGATCACGGATGCTGTGAAAAACACGGAACATTGAATAATAAATATTAGTTAAACAAAAGCAACAAAAACTTCTGTATTGATTTTTCAAATACATGAAATCAAAATAAATATTAATATGTTGATAATTTACTGTTTTAACTATTATTATGTTCAATAAATGATCCTTTATTTAAATACCACGGATGCTGTTATCTATCCACCCAAGAGCTTAAAGCAAGCATTAATTTAAACGACTAATGCTTATAAGTTGAAACATTTTAAATGTAAATCGTTCAAACATAAACGTTCGTTTATTGAGTGATGTTACTTGTTTAATCAGTAAATGATAACACGAGCTTAATAAATTACTTATTGCCCCGCAGTGAATACTCAGAAAGTTGTTGTGCTTAATATTGCATCAATGATCGACCTAGCTATTGGCACACCAGAGGTAAGCAATAAATTATCATTAATTCATGGGAAGAACAGTTTTTTTTCTTTCCCATGTTAAGTAACAATGGTACCACAGATAGTAAAGAGTGCTCGTCCAAAACACCCTGACACTCATACATAGCCGTTACGGCTGCAGATTAATAATGTGGTATTTTAGAAAAATTTGAAGTGTTTATAATAATTATCTAAGTGATAGAAGAAAAATATATTTTAAATTTTTGATCTCAGGAATATGGACAAATTTATAGTAGCGTAATACAAATTTACTACAAATTACAATAAATTTATTACAAATAGGATTTTTATATAAATTTTTTAGCCAGTTAAATGAATCCTTAGTTAAGAGTTTAGTATAGTTTGTAAACAATATATTCCTTTTTAGGTTGGAGTAGTCGACTTCTGTATGCTCCAGACTGTTCTACACTGTCTGGCGCAACAACTACGAGTTGACAACAAGAATGTAGAACTTAGAGGTGCAATAGGCACTTTACCACTCGGAAGAGATATCAATAAATCTATTACTATAACTGAATACGCCGTGGACACTGAGGGAAAGCCGGTATTTAGTCCAATCTTTATCAAAGCTTTTCGCCCAATACGTATCATTTTCTATTAGCATTTTTTGGTAACTCTTGTGAGATAATCAAGCATCAATATCTATCGAAAAAAGAATAGATAATTCACATATCGGTTATTAACAAATGTCATTAATGAAATACTAGAATATGGTTGTTATAAAATGTGACTATGTTCTAACATATCTTTAAATTTGTTTTAATATTTCAGACTAGTGAAAGACTCACACAAACAGGTAATATGTTTGAATTACTTTGTACATAGTTAGAAGTTTCAGTTGTATAGTAAATTTTAATGCAGAAACTAAGGATAATTAACCCTCTTATCATTTATTTACGTATACCAAATAAGTATAAAGAAAATTAAACTTTAAACTTAAAAAAAATGTTAGAAAATAAATTTAAGCTATTCGTATGACCGCGACTATAATATGATTTTTATTTACAGCTTTTGATGCCTCTACTCCGGCGATTGACAGTATTTTAATAGGTAATAAATGTTAATTTCTAACAATTGGTACAAATAATAACAACACATACTGAGTATATATTAGGTTGGGGAAAAAGTCTTTTCGCATTATAGTATGTATGAACTTGTAATAAAATCTCTTTGGCTGAACTATAAGTATCTGGCTGGTTTTAGTATCATTGAAAGTTTAAATTTTAAAGAACCTAATTCCAAATTCAAATTAGGAAAATGTGTGATTTTCATTCGTTTTTCCTAATGTCAAGATGAGTGAATCTAAAGAAGAAATTTGATACATTTTAAAACTTTACTACAAAAAAGGTAAAAATGCAAGGCAAGCCATGAAAAAAATTTGCGATGTTTATGGAGCTAGTGCAGTCTGTGAAAGTAGCACAAATTTGGTTTAAGCGTTTTCAATCCGGAAATTTTGATGTCAAAGATGCACGTCGCTCTGATCGCCCTATTACGGATAAATATGGATGCCATTTTTGAAAAAGTGGCGCAAGATCGGCATATCAGTAGTTACGATGTAGCTGAAGAACTGGGAATTGACCACAAAACAGTTTTAGCGCATTTGAAAAAAACTGGGTACACAAAAAAGCTCGATATTTGGGTACCTCACGAGCTCACTGAAAGAAACCTAATAATGAACCGTGCACTTGTTTGTGATTCTTTATTACGACGTAATGAAATCGAATCATTTTTGAAGAAGCTAATAACTGGTGATGAAAAGAGGATCACGTACGATAAGAACGTGCGAAAAAGGTCGTGGTCAAAGGCCGGTCAAGCTTCACAGACTGTGGCGAAACCCGGGTTAACTTGCAACAAGGTGATGCTGTGTGTGTGTGGTGGGATTGGAAGGGCATTATTCATCATGAGCTGTTACCACCAGGCAGGACTATCGATTCCAAATTCTATTACGAACACCTAATGAGATTAAAGCAAGAAGTTGAAAGAAAGCGGCCGCGGAATTAATCAACAGAAGGGGTGTGGTTTTTCATTATGATAACGCTAGACCTCACACATCTTTAGCCACTCAGCAAAAATTAAGAGAGTTTGACTGGGGGGTGTTACTGCATCCACCGTATAGTCCTGACCTTGCACCTTCAGAATACCATCTGTTTCAGTCTCTTCAAAATTCTTTAGGCAGTGTCAGGTTAACATCACGAGAGGACTGCCAAAACCACTTGTCGCGGTATTTTGATCAGAAGTCCCAAAATTTCTATAGCAATGGGATCATGTTCTTACCTACAAGATGGCAAAAAGTTATCAAACAAAATGGTACCTACATACTTTAGTTAAATATAAATAAACTATATTAAAATATGTTTTGAATTTTCTTCAAAAATGCGAAGACACTTTTTCTCCAGCCTAATATATATTTTGTTTGAAATATGGTTGAGGATTAATAAGACTGTTGAAGATATCGAAGTATTGTATAGTCCGATAAAAGGCTGTTTGAATTGGCAACTTTTAAAACTTCATAGGCCTCAATGCTCGAGTTTAGTGTTAACAGGAAGTTAATAAATAGATAAAATACATTAATAAGATTAATTAAAAATGAAGTAAGTTACACGACAATGAGTTATGGCGCTTTTTTTGCAGTAATACTACAAGGACTAGACTTTTTACTTACATTAATACGTAAATACAAAATATTTAATTATCCATTGACATTTCGCTAGTATAAAACAAACATATTATTTCTATGTTAAATCAAAATTTATGATTTGTTATTGAATATTCTTGTGATATTACAAATCTTTTAACTGTGTTATAATTTCAGTGGAACGCATTAATGAAACAGAAATACGTAAGTGATTTTACAATATTTTGCATGCATCCTTGCTGTTTATGGATATAAAACAAGTAAAATGCAATAATATCTAGCGTTTGATAGTCTTTTGTATCACTCATTATTTATGTTTTAGCTGAGGAACCCCAACCGGTTGAACACGGTAAATAACGTTATGTTACATATATATGAATGTATTTTTTTTAAGATTTTTCTGAGCAATTATCGTAACCAAATGTTTTTATATTCTTAATCGCAACCAAAAACACTCCAGCGAAATCAACGATATCGCGGAAGACTCTAACTGCCACTCCACAGCCAAGTGCCTCTACCGAGCGACTATCACTTGTCACCATGAGCAAATTTAACTTGTTGGAAAATATAGTCGAGGATCTAAAGGATCGAGTTTATGGCAGTATACCGAAAAACGAAGATATCTTAGAGGAAGTGAGGTTTGTATTTAATTGAAAAACTTTATCAATTTAAAAAAAAACTGCTAATTCATTTATCTAATCAAATAACATCCAAATGATAATGTGTTCTTATAATAAGACGATTTTTAGTTTCCAATTGTTTCTTATAAGTAATATTCATAACAATCTGCTAACCAATGTTTTAACAGAAATCGCCAGTGTAACATGTGTCTCCTTATCATTCTAATTTATTTGCTTAATTTGAAATGAAAATAATAAGATAAATAACTACACGCATATTGTATCATAGGTCGCAAACGAATCTCAAAGCCATTACGGACATGTGGACTTCGCTGAATGTGTCTTCACGACTAGAGGCAGCGGAAGCTGGCATCGCCAAGCTAAGCTCACTGGTGGAAGATCTCATTTCTGACATTGGTACCCTGCAAGATCCATCGAAAGAACAGTAAAAAATATCCTAATATTTTGAATAATAATTAAATACACTAAATTATAGTACAGTAAAGTAATAGTATTACATGAATAATTTTTCTTTAAGGGCAAGCCCTCGAGGAACAGTTTCGCGGCCTGAAACAAGAACTACAGTTGTAAGTACACCAGAACCGGAACCACACACTTCGCCCGCCGTTTCTATGCGCGGTATGAAAGAGATGTCCGGAGAAGATTGCGCCGAATTGTTATTGGAACTGCAGCAATTGCGTGCTGATCACGATGAGCTAGCTCGCAAATTTTGTACAGCCATGTTGGAGTTGAAACCTAGTGCAGGTAGATATAGTTAAAAACATGGAGTGGTCTCGTAGTTGCTGCATTATATCCCCAGTGACAGGAACAACTTATACCTATTTAAGTCAAACACCACAACTCACTTCATCTGTAAACCTAAAACCATTTAACTCTAGAAGTTTAACTACATTTAAAGAGGGAAATGATAGTGTTAAAACGCTAGTATTTGAGTGTCACCAGTACTTACTTACCTTTACAAATTTAACTTTCAATCATAATATTTTTCTTTTCAAAAAACTCGGTATTGGCACGATATTTAAATGACAATGATGAAAAGTTCGGTTCTATAATTTTCCGTACTATTTTACCAATGACCCTCTGTTATTCAACGAAAATACGAGATCTGGTAGAAAGATATACACTGGTACCATAACAGTCACTTTAAATCACTAGATTATCCCAATCATTTTACTAGCAAAGGCATCGTATAAACTGAAATCATTTTTGCTCACTAACTAGGTATCAATAATCTAATGTTTCAATTCTGATCTTTTTCGTACATTTTTCGTCATCAAATTTGTATTTGACAATTTCAGACGTTGTGGTACCTGGTGACATCATCAATCGGCTGATCGAGCTGGAGAGAAAACTCAAAGAGTGCTGTGATTCTGCCAATAAGCAGAACGGAGTTGTATCTGATCAAGTAACTTATAAACTTTACATTTAATAGTGAACTCGTTTGAAGTATTGCTAGGACACATACTCTTTCCTATTTCATATTCCATCTCTTCTTTTACCATGAATTAAACTTTTAGTTTTTAATAACATACACGGAGAAAGATTATTGAACAAGTTTTCAACGTCTCTCCATCCAGACACGACATGGAGTCTTTAGAAGTATAATGAATAAGCAATTACACTATGATAGTATATATTTATTTCAGTCACAGAATGCATTACCTCATAACATCAAAACGAGTTGTGGACATAAACTTTTTATAAAAATAATCAGCTCAGACGTTAATTTCACATAACATTTCATCGCAATATGATGAAGTAAATAGCTTATGTGAAAGTCGGACTATTTGAGGGTAGTAACTAACCATTTTTTAAACCCTACCACTACCAACAAACTAAAGTAATTAGCTTAACTGCTACATCGCCATTACACCATATATAATTAAAAAAACGAGACCAATTAAAATATTTTTTTTATTAATAATTCAACGCAATTTTACTGTAAAATGCTTTTGCGCAGCTTAACTCTTTCCAAGATCAATTGGAGTATCTGTCAAAACAAGTAACAACACTGCAGGAGTCAGGAAAAGATGCCGCACAGGACTTACCAGGTAAACCTTTTAAATATGTATATGTGCAATGACAAACGTTTGTGTGCGTATGTATGTCCGCATGTTTTATATGTTTCCCGACGTAGTCGTAACATGGCATAAACTCCGCCATTAATCTCACAAAGGGAAAAATCTAAAAGATCCACCCCATTAATTACAAACCTTCCTCCTCGTTTACCTAAAATTACAGCATTATAAGCAAGACATCATTTATTATATTGGACATAATTTAGATGTTTATTTCGTTATTAAATTTATTAGAGATTTTTCGTATCTCATTTTATAAAGGATATAAATCTGTATAGAATTACATATTCCGCGTGTTCCTTATAAATTCTAAAGTTATAATCAAGAAACATGATGTTGCATTATAACTGTAACATATCTAAACATTGTATCGCGGACACGCCCCGACATGACTTGGCCGTAAGGAGAAAATCTTTCTCACGATGCTCCATTCTCTGTAAACTGTGAACTACTCATACAGAATCATACATTTCAATCATATTTACATAAGTAGGAAATATATATGACTAATAAGATCCACAGGAATTTATTAATTAATTAAAACTCCCATTTGCATATTCACATTAATTTTATGTTATTTTCCCAGTTTCCCCTATGATGTTATTTAAAGCCTTTACCTTTTTCCCATTTTGATTTATAGGACTTATGAAGTTATTCCAGACGGTTCAGGACATGCAGGACGAACTGAAGCTAGTACACGAAACAGGACTACAATTAGCCGCTGAAAAAGAAGATCGACAAGCACGAATGAACGTAATTTTGCACTTTGCTTATAATTTTTTTTATATAGTTCTGTTGTAAAAGTGTCAATTTCGTAGAATTATGATTTAGAACAGCCGTATATTTTTTTTATCGTTCCCCTGCGTATGGTGAGTTAGGGCCTTTAGGGTGCTTTACATTTATCATCACTTTCTTACTTTCTATTTCCTAGTCATTCTCATCATTTATTCCCTCATATCATGCGTGCTCTGTTCTACTCTCAATCTACATACAAATTCCTTCTACCATTCCTCTCCTGATTGAAGACCGTTATCTCCCACTTTGTTTTCCTTTCTGAAAAAGACCTGAAAATCATGAAAAGTCATTGTGAATATATTTCTAAATTCTTTCTATTTAATTTTTTTTTACATTAAATTGTTTATTTCGGATACTTTACTATAGCTATCACAGTTTAATGTGTTTTCTAACTTTTTTTTTTTTTTTATCTAGCCGTATACATTTACCTAGCACAGGAGACACCAATGTTGGGTAGACTATTGTGATAATCTTTAATCGGACGCGGAAGCGCATTTTCGTCCATTGCATAGAAACAGTAGTGTAAAGTTTCGTTAATTATAATTTCAAAGGCTTCGAAAGTAGTGAAATTATTTGACTAATAATTTTAATCATTTAATGTCTCTGACAATAATGATAAATAGTTTCACCTAAACATTCCCTCGACCACTACAATAAATAGTTATGCAATGTTTGGACGCACCATAGTGTTATCGTTTATATATAAAATATTACGAATAGATTGATTAAAAAATGTTCGATACCATCTAGGTAGGTATTACCACAGTGCCCGTTTTGCCACCAAATAGTAGTGTGCAAAATATTACCGTGTTCCAGTTCAAAGAGTGGTAGTTAGAGAGATCATCAAAGCATACAACATATTATTATAAACTAGCGTTATAAATCTTCAAATGAACGTCGAATGTACCTAAAAAAAAATTGGATATAAATTTCTTCCTAATTTCAGGCGATTATTGAACAAATCGAAGTCTTGAAGACCATAAAGCTGGACCGTGATGACATGACAGAAGCTATGGCAGAAAAAGCCGACCTACGCATGTTGGCACGCAAAGTGTCTCATGACCAATTCGAGTTGGCCTGTGATGACCTGTCCAGAGGGCTAGACCACGCACTCGGAAAACTAAATTTGCAGGTTTACAGTACATTCATGTTTTACTAATAATAAGTTTTGGAAACTGTATAAGATTTTTCCCTGGATGTTGTTAAATAAATTATCATCAATGCTTACCACAGGAGTCGCTATGGCAACAAGCACTCGACGATATACAACGTGAAATCGAAATGAAGCTTGACAAAATGGAGCTGTCGCCTGTGAAAGAATTCTTCAATAACAAACTAAAACAACTGCAAGAGAATCTCAAACAGATAGCCTCAATTCGCCGAGAGGTCGAAGCTGCAGGGACTAAGAAAAAACTAATGAAGTTAGTATCATCTAATAAGTATTAAAATATCTTTGACGGCCGTATAATATTCTTTTTATACGTGTTTCATATTATTTATAGTATATTTTATGTACTTGGTAATTTATATTCAATTTGCGCACAAAAAGAATTTATTATTCTAAAATACGAAAGTACCTTGTACTAGCGAAACGAAAACGTTTTTCTGTTTTCCAAAACTTTCTTTTGACGGAGACTAAATCGTTATGTACCACCACAGCGTCTCTTCTGATCCTAATTATAAGAAAAACATAAGAATGTTGGTACTTGTTTTCCAATTTCAAGCGAATGCTAGAAAATTTTAAAGGGAACCAAGGATACATCATTTACAGTTATGTTGTTTAAATGAAATCAATGTAGAACTGCGTGAAATTCAATACTGATGCTTCAAAGACCACTGCAATAAACAGGCATGTCTTACCACTACTTCTAAATCGTATCACCGATTTGTTGAAAAAACTGTAATTTTCAGGGATTTGAACTGCATCTCGTGTGACGCTAATGTGGTGATGCCCATGGAAGGAGAATCTACGCTGCCATTAGCTAAGCCTTTACCCGCTAACATGTCTATGAAGCCTTACCTTACTTACGAATTAGGTAGGTATTCAATATTGTAATGCATTCACTACTAGAAGGTAAATAATCCAGTGTACCATTTCATTATACGGTAAGTCTTTCCCTTTTGGAAGTTTTTGCTTCATTTATATTTGGTGTGTAGTCTATTGTTAGTGTGTAATCTTTTAGTAAACGCTTTATTTAATTATCATGCGGTTGTTTATAGTGTCATACACATGATTAGATAGTAGATATTTCTATTTGTACAAAATGTGTATAAAGTGAGTGCAGAATAAGCAAAAAATAAAACAGGAATTCCTGCAGTCGCGTGCTACTCGTACCGTTTGACTGATTTGAAAATGCACTATTATCTATTACTTTTCTCCACATCCCCACGCAATCAAATTAATGTGGTAATTGGTTTTAAGTTTTCTTTAATTAGCCGCCAGATTTTTTAGATAATCAGTGTGTTCCACTTGAATTTCTTTGATTAACTTCTCAAGAATTGATGCACTTTGCGTAGATTGCAGAGATCTTTGATGATTCATTGTATCAAAGGAAGAGATTTAATCCAATTATTAGTTTTGTAATATTCACAACTATATATTGATAGAAGATAATTAAATGCGATCGAAGCACTTAATTATAGTCTATCTTGCCTAGAACACAAAGATCCCAAATTAGGTACCAAAACCACATTAATAGATGTGTGAAACCCTTATGATATCCACCTAGTTGATTGTAAATCTGCCGCTATCATAACACCACTGATATATTCCTATATATGTGTGGGCCTGCATAGTCAAGGCCAACATGCTACACCAAATATGACTATATGGCTTCATTGCCATTTAACAGTTTGTTTTGTTCACATTGTCAAATTGCGGTCAAGTTATAGCTCATTGGTCCATTAAAGACACTTCTACACGAAGAGGGAGTAGATATGTGTATCTAACTTTAATCTGGCTGTCTTCAACGTAGTGTAAAAAACAGTCTGTTAAGTAATGTTTATTTTTCAAGTGCTTTTATTTCTATAGATGCAATACGTAAAGCTCAATCAAGCAACTTACCTCAACGTAATTTGCACGATTGGGAACAAATCGAAAAACAACCGAAGAGTTCACAAAAAGTTAGGTAAGTTTTGTTTAAAATATAATAAACAAAAAATCATAAGTCTAGCAATAAAATTCTACTGGAATTACACTTTTGTTATCACTCGAGATTACCATTCCGAAAGCAAACTTTAACATGGGGGAAATGAGGTTAACTTTATTTTAACGAGGAGCAAAATGCAACGCGATACGAGCCACAGTATCGAGTTTTATTAGAAAATACAAAACTATTTTAAAACTTCTGCCCTAGAATTTAAAGAACTTCTCTATTCCTATTTACATCACACACATAGATATTAAGCGTATGAGTCTTCTATAATTTATTCAACAACCATTACCATTTATTTACATTCCTTTATGTGAAGATAACATACGTATTCACTTGTTGCATTGTAACGTCCTGCCCAAAACAATGCAGCCTTGTCCCGGCTTGTGAAATCACTATCACGTGTATCGTTTTGTATACTTTATAATTTTAACTAGTCACAGCGCTTGTCTAACTCAATATTATTATAAACAGTGTTACATTTGCAAGGCTTATTAAAAGTATAAAAGAAATATTCACTCGCATGACACTACTGCTCGGCAAAAGCCTTATAGAATGGATTTCACAGTTATTTATTATTTCATGATTGTTTTTAACTGATAATTTAAAAGATCGGATACTGACAAACACATCTGCAACCGTTACTGCGGCGGATCTCACACGGTGACCACACCGGCGCAGCGCGTGGCACGCCTCGGGCACTTCGTGAAGCAGTGGGGCCCCGACGTGGTGCCCTTGTCATCTGGCTTCATGACCGGCGACGACGGCAGGGTACATAAAACATTATATAAATTAATACCTTGCAATTGAAAATGTAACACTTATAAATACAGATGTGTTGTGAATCTCATGGAGTGCTTTAGAATAAGTGTTATGCCCAAAGAAAGTATGAATTAGTATAATGTTATTTTAGTAAATTTTATTGCAAAAAAACTAACGCTTAATCATTAAAACCGTAAACTGTTTCTTGTTTTATTGTTAGTGTCTCTAAAAATGTTAAAATGGAACCTGACCCATGGGCTAGAATGTATGAAATATCCTTGTATCAACATTTTAAGTGGAAAATTCGAAATAATAAAACAGATACGGTACCTTCATAATGTAGTAAGGTTTGAAATTAAAAATACATTAAAAGGTAATAGATAAAATTTATATATTTCTAGATGTACAAAATTAGCCCTCCCGAAGGTGAAGAATCTGGTACAGGTATTATTTTATATTATTTGTTTTAACTTTTGAAACAGTTTTAAAATTATAATGCTATAACTCCTTCAAACTTTTCAGGAATCTTTTCAAACCTTCTCTAGTTTCGATGATTTAATTTAACATGAAAAAGCGTTGTAACGGATTAACATTATAACAAATAATATGCTTATTTTTTATTTAGGTGGTGCCGCTGATTCTTCTTGTACACCCAAAGTAGACAAAAAAGGAGAACTTCCAAAGTGTCCCGATAAACGAGTCAACCTCCCAAGCGCAGTGAGTATTATGTTACTTATTACATTAATATAAAGGTAACGTCAGCTAGCCTGTGTATCAACACAAACGAAAAACCAACCCATAAATGTAATACAAACCATTAAAAAATAAAAACAAATAGCAATATAAAACTATATGTTCCGCCGTGCCCCCACAGAAGTGGAAAGGGAGGGTTTTTCATTCCCTCCCGAGGTGGGGCTGCGTTATGCGGCCAGCGCTGGCGTGGTCGCGGATGTGTGCGAAAGCGTTCCCGTGACCCCACCTTAAAGCAACGAGGCGGAACATCGTGGAGGTTTTAGTCGGTGCAAGTCTGACATAACCTTTTCTTGCCCCCGCGAGTAGCGGTGCGCAGGCATTTTCCCCGCGTTAAACAAAAAAAAAAGATCCAGGGCCAAGTCGCGCTCCCTGACTGAAGACATAAAATTAAAAAACGCTTGTTGTTGTTCAATTCGTCTCTTTCATGCAACAAAAATCAAAAACCGTACACCCCATTCCTGCGTATGTTTTTTACTGTTTCTTCTTTTACGCAACTCTATGCAATAGCTAAATGCAAAAACTTTTTGTTTCTGTTACTAAATCAAACGGGAAACAAGTTTTTTAATACCTTAAATAACTATGGCAGCAATAAATGCAAATATTCTAATTTAAATTCTCAGAAGTTAAGTTTCAAATAATTTATAAATTTTAAACTTTGTCTCCATGATAATATTTCGGGGTTTAATAAAAAGTTTAAAAAAAGTCTTTGTTCCAGGAATGCCGATGTCTAGAAGAGGGAGGAGGTGCTCGCAAATAAACATTATTTTATAGGTAATATAATTAATTGAATAACCAAATTTTTTGTTACAGAAAATAAGGTTACACGTAGGGTAACACTAAATAAAAATAACGTAACTAGCGCCACGTTATGGGCGGGTGTATCACTTACCATCAGGTGAACGTCCCACTCGTCTCAACGCTCAATCGTATAAATAAGAAAATAAATGTTTATTTACAGATCCCAGGCAGAGTTTAAAGTAACTATGATTGTGTATTTTTTTTTGTTTATAATGTTTAAAGGTTGTATATTATAATACAGAATCTTGTTATATAAAGATTTTAGTTTTCTCTATTAGTTTTGAATGATTAATAAAATGAAACACAAATAGTTTTGCTTTGATTTTATTGGTAAAACAATTACCATACATTGGTTGTACCTTACAAAATAAGTATCACTCAGATGTTTTAAGACTTAAACAAATAACAAAATCGTCTTTTACATTCAAGTAATTTGATGACAGGGGGAAAAATTAACCACATACATTACTTAGAGCAATATCAAATATTTACATAGTGCTGTCACTTAAACTATTGTTTAAATGTCGCCATGAACATTGTGCTATATAAATGCATGTCAGCTGCTAACCAAAAAAAAAACCTTTTCTCCAACTAAATAAAGTATTTGTTTCAGTTTGTATTCAAAACTGTTTGGACATGTATGTTGTAACATAAATATCATTAAACCTTTCTGCATTAAAATGTACCATTTATATACAGACTTATACAGAGATAGGATATACTTGAAGTCTGCTAAAACTATAATTCCCATAGAATTATGGTATATGTTGTGAATATTTAGAAAATTAACATAAATAAGGGAATATTGCGAGTGTTACTAGAAATCCTAATGAATTACAATAATAATTTTACCAAATAAAGGAACTCTGGATAAATAAACTCACAGATAATGTTTGGACGAGAACCTTAAAAAAATAATAATACTCAATAATATGTTAGCAACGTGCTACGTTAATAATATGCATTTTAATATATTTTTTAAGTTGTGATAGCTTAGTATTTCAGACGGTTGTACGCGCTTTTGAGGCTAGAGCAGACACAGATTCGATCCCCACTGAATTCGAATTTTGATTGAACGAAAACATCGTCAGCAAACCGACAAATTCCAAAAACGACAGTTCTTATACACATGTGACATTCGCCAACCTGCACTTAACCAGCGTAATGAATTATTGTCCTTAAATCTCCTTGTAAAGAAAAATGCCAATATCCAGGAATTGGAAACTAGGAGAGCTATATAATTATATCATAATTTAGCACAACCAACTATAAAAAAATACATTTAGTGCAGTTTAAAAATGTAACAAACAGTAAATGATTATTTTAAGATGAAATATTAGCTCGGAAACAATTTTTAATAGTTTTACTTTAGTAAGACTCAATCTATAAGTTTATCAATCCAAAGTATGAACATACATACATGTGTAATAAATATATAAAGTTGACGCGTCTGTTGCTTCATATAGCTACAATAGCAAAATTTCAAAGAACATGAAGGTGAAAGGAGTCAGTTCTTTTAATTACCATTGTACTTGTATTCATTAGGTAAATTTTTGTCAACATAAGTTTAAGAGACAAGTTAATTTGAAAAAACAGTGTTAATCTTTTATTAAACTCAAGTCATTAAGAACTGAAGCACTTAAGCTAACAATGGATCATGTTTTAATATTCACATTGGCCTATCTAACGAAGTACCCCCTTCTGACTTACTAATTCCCACCGAGCTGCTCTTACATTTTCGTTACTTGTATTCAACTCTACTCTATAGTTATGGTATAGTACCACCTATTTACTTTATAGTCCCTTACATCCGTTTAAAACATAAACCTCATGTCCTACGGCTTACTGCTCAATATACAATAGTTCCATAAGTTAAATGTCTAACGATGTCTCCCTTTCGCGCCGTAGTGATTGCTGGGCCCGTCCCGACTGTACCTACGCTCCTTCCTATCGTCGCGGCTCCCCCGGGACCTGTCCCTCCGGTCACGATCTCTCGACCATTCTTTATCGCGCGATGACTCGTGACTTCTGAAAAACATTTATTTATTATTTCTTCTCTTCTTCGTCGGTATCACTCTTGACAGAGTGGTCGTGACATTTATTATTTACGACAACAATAATTAGAAGTGCGCCATCGATATTTCAAATCTATATAATGTTTAGAACAAACCATTTCGCAAAATATTCTTTGTTTCCATGTGAAGACAATAATTTTTAACATAACAACACAGCTAGGATATACACCTTAAGAGACGCCAGTGCCCAGCTGTGAAATACCGTAAGCTAATGATGATGACATACAATTGTCTCCTGTTAAGAGTCAGGTATTTTTGGAACTATTCCATATTCATGTCAAAGGTTTGGGAATTAAATATATATCGGAATGTACATTCGCATTTATATATCGAAAGAAAGCAACATTCTTTATACCAATATCTCACCTGGACTCGCCAGCGGACCGGCTGTCTCTCGATTTCCGCCGCGTTCCGGAAGTGGCGGACCTCGCGCGCGGCGAACGGGAGCGCGACCTCGACTTACGACGCAAGGGCGAACCTTCGCGCTCGCTGTTCAAGTTGAAGTCATCGAATCTGTAATGGGCATAAAAATCAAAATTAGCACAAGATTACTTTCACACAGCGGCGAAAAATTATGCGATACGCCTATTCAGATCAATTTGGCCCCAAATTAAATTTATAAACATTACAATAGGTTAAGTCCTTCGAACTAGAGCAGTGCTATGCACAGCCAGAAATAGGTGCTAAGTGAGCACTAGCACTTAGATGGTCTTTCGCAACAGTTCTACCACCAGTAAATATTTGTAAACCTAACTGTCATCTTTAATTTTATACAAAAGAATAGATATCAATAATAATTTAAACTAAAAACTAATGCAAATTGCTCACTGTTTTTTTCAATGATAGAAAAAGACTAAATAAAAATCAGTTCAGATGATTAGGAGCTGTGATGCAGACAGACTCAGACTTCATATTTAGTTCAGGGGGCAATGTAATTGATTTAAATTGAAAAACTCAAAATAGAAAATTACTAATTACTTATTTTTAGGTGTTTGAGTTGAGCTATGACTAGAACTGGAACTCGATGTCGAGCTCGATGATGAAGAAGAACTTCGAGACCTGAATAAAAAATTAAACTAATTATATATTACTATTACTTTATAATGAAGCAGAATGTGTGGAATTTAAAGAAATACCTTTTTCTACTACTGCTGCTGCTGCTCTTGATTTCTGGTATGGTCGGTTTGCCATTTTTTTCTGTCTGTTCTGAATTTACATCTTCCTTGGAATTTTCCTCTTCTTTGGCTTTTTCCGAATTTTCTAGAAATAAAACATGTAATGAGTGTCATTTAAGTTAACATACAAATAAATTCTTGTCACATGATACTATAGATCCATGTGATGTATTTGTAACTATGCTATTGTAAACTTAATGCTAACCCAAATTAGAAGAGTTTCCCTGTTCCCCATCACTGCCCCAGAGATCATACTTAGAAAGGTCAGCTTCATCTCCAGATTCCTCCTCGTCTTCGTCCTCTGCTGCCTCTTCATCTTGTGCCGTTGATGTTTTACCCTGCAGCAATAATCATAAGAATACATTAACAATCTCAGTATTACTCAGGTTAAACAAGCTATCCAAGTACAAACCTGTTTTTGTCGCCTTTTTTTCTTTCCTTCACCCGGTTTTTTCGTATATTTCTCAGAAGGTTTAACAGCTAGTTTAAGCCTATTTAATAATATCGGTTTGGGAAGCGCGAAACTTTTAAAATTACCTATCACTGGTACATTCTCATTGACAAGAGGCGGAGTTTCCTGTGCCTTTTTTTCTTCAGGTAATTTTAAATTTATATTTAACTTCTTGACTACATTTGTAGGCATAACGACAGGACCTGGATCAAAAATATCGCTTAAAAAAGGTGTATCACCAGTATTGCCATTTAATTTTTCTAACTCCCTTTCTATGCTACCATCCCTGTTTGATTCTTTTTCCCATTCCTCATCATTAGTTAAATTTATTGTTTCTACATGTTGCACATCATTATCACTCATATATTGTTCAGCTATTTCGTCACTCTGTTTACTTGTATCACCAGTAGATTGTAAATGTTGTAAATTCTGAAGTGCCAATAGTAATACATTTGTGTTAATATTGGACAACAAATTTGAGATATCAATCTGACCAATTTTTTGGCTAGACGGTGGGCAAACTTGTGGTTCCTTTGAAACTTTGCTTTGTATATTAATATCTTGCATACAAGGTATTACATTTGCAACACTATCACTTAATTTATCTTTTGGATCAGAATTGTTTAGAGCAGGAATTTGTGTTATATTCACAGGTAACATTTGATTTGTTAAAGGTTGTATAGTAATTGTTTCTAATACTTGCACACGCTTTGTGGGTGCAATGTGTTTACAAAAATCTTGTGGTGATGTACATGTATTTATTATTTCTGTAGGTTTACTCTTTAATTCATTTGTTAATACAACAGGTGGAGACTCTATTTGTACATTTTTTGGTTGAATTGGAGGGTTTATTGTTTGTGGCTGTGGATTAAAAATTAGATTGCCACCTGTAATTTCATCTGTATTTATTAGTGGAGATTGTTTTAGTGTCCCATTTTGTTCATTTCCTTTCTGAAAATCTTTTAGTAAATCCCATAACATATCGCGTTTGTCTTTGATGAAATCTATTGTCGCTTTATCAGATTTTCCAATTGTTTGTCCCACATCTGATGTATACAATAATTTAGACATAGGACTTTGAGCTCTTATAGAGCCAATACTTGGTGGTGATGGTGTGCATCTTTTATTTGATATTGATTCGATAGAATCAGAGTTTTTGTAAAGGGCATCATCATCTTCATCCCATTCAGTCTCATACATTTTATGAACATTGGCATATTTCTCCAAATCATTGTCTCTCTCAGGGCTATGATTTATCTGATCACCCGTATTAAAAATGTCCATTATACTTCGATTTTTTGAAGCTGAATTTGATTGAACCACATCGAAAATTCGAGTTATGTTCTCTGGAGGTCCTTCTAATCTTGGTATTAATTTCATAGGTTTATCGAAAGGTGTATACTGGTCAATGGATGAAAAATTATCAAATTCATCTTTAGTGAAATCTTCTAAACTATTCAACTTGGGAGCTGTTATATAGCTTACTGTTTCAGTGTAATATTTTTCAGTTGCAGGTTTTTGTACAAATTCAGTTGCAGGTTGTGTAATAGTAGTCATTGTTGATGTTTTATTTGTTCCAATAGATGCACAATTTGCTTTAGCCCAATAGCCTTTTTTTTTTACATTGTCTCTAAATTCTTGATAATTTTTCTTGGCAGTAGAACCTAATCTTGTTGGCACATATTCACTTGAACAGCCATCTGTGTCATGAGTGACACCATCTTGTGTTTTAACATTCATATTATGCATGTTTGTTGTATAAATATTGCCAGTAACTAATGGAGACTGTTCTGATGGCTTAACTGTACTATATCCTTGAAAGCCACCATTGATATCATTAGACATATAATTGTTTAACTTTGTAATGGGTGAAGACCCTCTCTTGATTTTACGTCTGATTTTTCTACCATCTTCATACACTCTTGACAAAAAATCTCCATCATCACTGTTGTAAGAAATTGAGTCTGAATCAGATTCATGGATAGAAGTTCTCACAGATTTTATTTTTCGAGGCCTCAATTTAATATTCTTGGGTCCCATGATTTCTGAATCTGTTTCAGGATAATTGGAGTCTTGACTATCACGTGAACTTGATCGGGTCCTATGTCGTGTTGAAGCAGAGTGACTTCTAGCCTGAGATTCTCTTTCTTCAGTGCTTATTGATCCACCTGCTCTGGTATTACCATCCGCATCACAAAGCAGAAGAGTTTCTGCACTAATACTTCTTTGCCTTAACAATGGTAAAGACTTATTTGAAACTTCAATATTCTTTAAACCTTCAACATCACTATCACTTCCAATTACAATTTCATCTGGATTTGGTAGAATTTGAACACATTTTTTTCTGTTAACAGTTTCATTTGTACCTACAGGATTTTGACTAACATTTTTTTCATTTTGTGACTCATACTTTGATGTCTCCAAATGGGAATCTACCAAACAGCCTGTAAGTAAAAGTCGCTGTCGCC
Organism: Ornithoptera alexandrae; assembly: GCA_029030555.1. Classification (NCBI taxonomy): domain Eukaryota; kingdom Metazoa; phylum Arthropoda; class Insecta; order Lepidoptera; family Papilionidae; genus Ornithoptera; species Ornithoptera alexandrae. The sequence goes on along the minus strand of JARDVY010000023.1, from coordinate 4,818,989 downwards.
AAGCAAAAATAGTTTTAAAGTCAGGTGCTGGCTTATCATACATAGATTCAAATTTAGTTGTACTAATTTTACAGTTGTTATAAACAATGGCAAATGCTGCAGCTCTTACTCTTTCTTCAACCGTATAAGTGACCTGGAAATTTTCTGCAGGGGTAGATCCAGTAAACTTATAAACAAAATCATTATTTGTTGAAGACACTCTGTTTTCCATAACTGGGTTGTATATTTTGACTGTGGGAGAATCATTTCGTTTCTTAGATCCTGTTTCATAACCAGATGACCCTGTTTGATCTCTGTCTCCTATACTTGAAAATCTTTTCCGTAACCCATTTGTGTTGGCTTTATAACCAGGTAGCATATGTTCCTGTCTGTGATAGTTTGTTTGATTTTGAAGTTGATTCCTTCGAAATGCTACTTTACTGAGAGGAGGAAGATCACACACTGAACTATCACTGAGGCTACCATTTACTTTTTCTCTCCCTCTATTTTGATGAAATAACAAGTTTGATGCTGGCACTTGCATTATATGATCCGTCTTAATATCCTTCTGCAGCAGAGTGGGTGGCAACTTTTTGTTTACTGGTCCTTCAGTGATGCCAACCTGAAGGCAGGAAAAATTATCTCCACTTTAATAACGATGTGCTTCAAAAATTATTTCATAATGTATATATAACATCAATTCTTCTTAGCTTCAAATTCCACTATTTGCTTGATTTTGTAAATGTTTACTCAAAACAACCCCTGCAAAACTTAAATAGATCTGTCCTTCTACTGCATAAATAATTATGGAAGACAATGTAACCACTGCATTGCTGAATTAAATCCTTTAGATGAAACAAGTTTTGTTATTTAGATGCAAAAGTTTAATTATAATTTATAAATGAAATATACATACTTTCTCTTGTGGTTCCGACTTGCGTTTACGTTTCTTTCTTCCAAACTCATCATATTCATCGTCAGAAGACGGCTCGCGACGCCGGTATTCCACAACGCCGCGTTCATTATAACCACCGCCGTAACCAGTGCGTGCTTCTACCTAAAAATTTAATTTACACCGTTTGAAAAACATAATAAACTACTTAATATTAAGTAATCTCATAAATATAACTTACTTCACCAAATTTAGGTGCATTACAAACATTGCATGTCTGTCGCCGGGCCCAATTAACATTCGCGCATTTATTACATTGCCAATCGTCGGCATTAAATAATCCTCGCGATTTTTCCGCGGCAGATTTGCCTATTTCAGTTCCGAGTTTCTTTTTTGACGGTTTACCTCCATCGGGTCTTTCTTTGTTACAACGATAACATGAAACTCTGCGAGCGAAATTGATATTTCCGCAATTCGGATCGATGCAGATCCAGTCTCCGTCGTTCATTATGAACCTACAAGTGTTTTTTTAAATAAGAACCATATTTAACATACAAAATATTGCATTACTGTAGAAACACTGAGAAACGCATTATTTTAAAAATGTAAATAAAAGTCAAAAGTGACGGAATCACTACTTGCAAAGAAAATCAAACTCTCTTTTGCAAGAAAAGTAATCAAGATCAAGCTTCTTGCCAGCCATGACATGACGCAGATACAGCTTTTCCGGTTGCAAGTCTGTCATAGACAAACAAAACTTTACGTCCGGTTTGTAATAGCTTTTCATTTGCTTAGTCAATAATACAAAGGGTAAGAACAAGCAATCTTTTGAAATATCTTAAAACATCTATAAAACTTTTTAATTATTTAAAAGCTTGACGTGTCATTACTATTATTTATATAATTAAAAAATTATATTTATATTTAAAAATCCATTATGACATAATAAAAACTATAATAAAATGTCAGAGCTTAAGTTAAATTATATTTTTCATAATTTTTCTAATTTCTTTATTTCTAGACACAGCTGTCACATATCGATTTGTACATGTCTTACTCATCTGTGATTTGTTTATAGTGTATACTGTGTACGTTTACATTAATAGTAACAAGAAGCACAAGCTATAAAATAACGCGCTTTGGTTGATATTACGAGTTAATAACATTTAAAAGATATGTCGGAAAATGTTAACATCGATCTTTCAGGAGAGATTAATGCAACCATTGAAAAAAAGGGTTTTCAAAAGTATGTGAATGATGTGGAATTGTAAGTTATATATTAAGAAAGTAAAGGACGAGATATATCTATTTTTTTATTAAGTACTTTATGTGATATATAAAACTATTAAATTCTTTCTTTATTTAATTTTCTTATATTTCCATCTATTATAACCATTAATAATATACAACAATTATTATTTTGTATATGATGCAGATTACTACAACATGTGCGAAGTGGTGCTGCACCGGGTTTGGTACTAGGTTTACTATCTACAAGGCGCCCATGGACTCAATTTGTAGCTACAGAAAGTTTTAAGGTAAAAAATAAATGAAATAAAAAACTTTCCTGTATAAAAGGAGTGTAAGGGTTCCCACACAACAATTCTCGGGATCCAAGTCAACCTCACCTACTCATGGTGCACCCTGCTAATTAACAAACGAGGCTCTGGCTCCACCACACTGCATTGAGCCAGTGTGGTGAGACATCACACAGCCCAAATCCACTTATATAAATTGCTACCCAATCATGTGGGAATCTTTGGGGGAGGGTCCAGCAATAGACATCTATCAGCTGATGAAGAAGAAGAAATATAATATCAATATATAAGGTAAATGTCAGACTGGAACTACTTAATTGTATAACCTTAAAATAAATCATTGAACAAGCATTTTGTTTACATACTTTCAGACACCAGCTTCTATTCCAAGACTTACAAGACGGTTCTACAGGAATGTTGAATATTTCCAAGCCAATTACTTAATGGTATTTTTGGGATTATTTGCATATTGCCTGTTAGTATAAAACATTTAATTTTAACCTAAAATATAATATATTACTAATACTATAGACTTAAAATTTTATTACAGGATAACTTCTCCTCTACTTTTGATTGCTATAGTTGCGAGCTTTTTTGGATACAGAAAATTGACATCAGGCCCTAATACCTGGAAGGTAATATCTTTACAACAAATCTTAACAAACGAACATTTTTAAAAATAACCATGGCTAAATAAAATTGAAAGTTTCTCAAAGTGCATAAATCTCCCATTGGTATTATTAAACATTATTTATTTGTTAGACTTACTACATTTTTATAATTATGCACTTAAAGAAACTAACTTGTTACAAATGGTTCATCATAATAATTATTACTGTTTTATTTTTAGATTGGTAACTGGGAATTAACCAAAACACAGCAATATGCTATTTATGCTAGTGCATCAATGGCCTTGTGTTGGTTGGCAGGTGCGGGTGCAGTGTTATTCTGGGTCTTAGGTAAGTAGAGAAAAGAAATTGTTAAATGATATGTACAAGTAGTGACTTATACATATCATTAGGAAGAGTGCTCCTGCAATACTTAATAATATAATAAATTTTATCATCATTGCTCATTATAATCAACTATGAATATTTTTTCAGCAGAATGATACCTTATCACTTTAAGAAGCGTTTACATTTAATGTTCTTGCACCTTCATTACGCTTAAAATAATCTGCCATTTTACTGTTGATAAATATATGTATGAAGCCTCAGTGGTAGCATAGCAATAGCAATTTCTATGTTATAATATAGAAAATAAAATGTTTAAGCAGGAATTTATAGTGTTGATGCTTGGTATACTATGCCAGTTGACCTATTCATTCTTTATTATAACGTAATTGAATTTCTCTCTTTAAAAAAAACATTATAACACATAATTTCAGGTGCTACAGTTACAGTTGTTGCTCTTCACGCGTCCTTCTTTGATGCAGAGAGCCTTCCCCCATCAGACAACTTGGAACAGTTTCCTATGATTGAACAAGTTTGACATGACCAATTGCCTTTGTATTTTCTACCTACCAGTCGTAACTTACCTCAACACCGACCACTGTCGAGTTGAAAATAAACTAATATTTTATGAGCAGTGATTTTTAAACAATGCCAAATTGATAGCATAATTCTTATGGGCATGCACGTTCGCTTACTTAAACTCTCGTGAATGCAAGTTGGATTTAGAACTAATTAACGACATCAAGATAAATAATATTAAAATAAATATTATGAACACTTTCAAACAATTCTCTTTAACACACAAGTTAAAAAAACTGATCCTAAATATTAATTTATTCAGTTTTTTTTTTAAGTTTAAGTTATTAAACTTAAAAATAATATAAAACGATTAAAATGTGTTTTATTAAATTATTAAACAAAGAAAACAAGTATTTATTCAAACATTTTTAATATTCTCAACAGTTTTTTTTTATTATATCTTTCCAGCTGTATTAAGTTTAAATTGGAATAAGGTATGTTCCATTTGTTTTTTGCATTTTAAGTACATAAAAATTCTTACAAATTAAAATTTGCTATTAACTACAAGTATGCAAAATTTTAGGCAAATAAGCAAAATAAAGATATTTTAATGGTGTTTAAATAAAAGAAAAAAGGTAAATAGGATATATGATATATTCATAAAGTAACTAGGAAAAGAGATATCAATTAACTTTGCATAAATTCTTTATAGACCCACAGGAGGACACTTATAAATGCAACACACACATTAAATTATAAAATATATCTTAATGTTAAAAATTTTTCATTTACAATATATATATGTATATATATATTCAATCTCTAGTAACATTAATAAACACATGTAATTTTAAAATTGTCTTCTATTACTTAATAACATGTATTGTTGTTTGACAATTAGTCCTCGGACTGCCAGGATCAGCCATTAAATACATATATTAAATTTAATAAATCTTTTAATAAATAACTTCATTGGAATACAGCCTGCGCGTATAAACAATAGACAGAGGTAACGTAAATAGTAACGATAAGAACGAACTTCAAAATCATTATTTTATATTTTATACATTTTACTTTTCTGCTGGTTAGGTAGATACCACCGTACCAATTCTGCCATTTAAAGAGTTATAGCTAGTGAAATAAGATTTAACATCTCATAACTTAAGGCGACGAGCTCAATGCGGCGCACTGTATACCATCCTAACTAGCGCCATGTTGTTATGAATGGACGTATCATTTACTTTTAGGTGAACATCTCGCTTGTTTCGTCGCTTTGTCTAATATAAAAAGCAACCAAACATATAAAAGAAATTCAAAAATATTATAATAAATGTTTAAGAATTACATAAGCGTTAAGTAGATTTTTTTGCATAATGTGTATAAAGGCTAATAATTATACAATTTTATTTAAAAAAAAAAACTAGTCGGTAGAAAGTGGACTAACACAATAAAACAATAGTTAAACTTATGTTCTTTGAATTTCAAATATTAACATTTTGTTTCTAATATAATTTACGAAATTGTTGCAGATTTCCACTTTTCTGTATATCAAAGACAAACGCATCAAAATCAGTGTCTGTTTTATTCAATTAAGTGGAATTTTTATAAACTAATAGTAAGTAATAAAATGTATATAATTATTTATTTATTATGAAGTTTACTTTCATTAATACATTGGTTAATTTTAAGGTATATAAATTGATTGTATGTAAATATATTTCATGTCTTGTCTTAAAATAAATTATAAATAAAAAAAAGCATTTAATTTCATTCATTCTGGTAAACATTATTATTTTATTTAATTGTAACTTTACTATAAAATAGTGTCACTTGAAGTATGCCCTTTGTGAGTGACCTCATCAATTTTACTATCCAATTATTACTTTTATTTGTGAAAAATATTATACTGATGAAAGAACTTCAATATCATAGTTATTGTTTACTCCATTTTATATAAATTGAATTTACAGATATATTAATTATTAACAATAATGAAATAATATTTTATTAACAATCTTGGCTATAATATGGTATTTTTTAAAAGGTAAAAAAAATTGTAAACTACACGCAGACTGTATAAATAATCGGTAGATTAAATAAAATTGTCAATATGTATGTGGTGATATTGTACAATTTATTTTCTAAAATGTTTCTCACAAATCATAGTTCTCTTTAACACATCTTTTATGTCTATATTTTAACATAAATAATTGCACAATGCTTTACTTCCACATAAATATTTGTTTTAAAATCATTTTATTAATTTATTAATTCTACATTTCATTTTGTTTCTTTTCTTAATTATAATCTGATGATGGTCAGAGCGCTTTACAACATCCACAGTCATGGGGGGCTGATGTGATAGATGTCTTGATATTGTAGTTATCACTACTTACCTACAGTTTAGAAACCACAAAAATTTTACAAGTTATCTAAGTCACATGGATTAGATGCTCCACCATATGCTGTTATAAGCCAGATTGATTAACTGCTTATTATTAAAAGCTGTTTCAACTATAGAGTCAAGACATCTAACATGTTAGTCCTTCTGTGACCATTGGTTCTGAAAAACAGTCGGTGACTTCAGATAATAAATAATTAATAGAAACATGATGAAATCAGTGAAATATAGATTTATTTCAATGTCTATGTAACATACATTGAAAGTGAAATTATTATAATATTTAATTTACATTTTTGTAACTTGTAATAAAGTCAATTATAAATTAATAGATTAAAATGACTTTAAGATATTTTATTCACTTTCCTGGAAGACATATTACTTATGTATAAAATTAAAGATTAATTCGGCCTTAAATTATCAATCAGTCAAGTTCACAAATAATTAAGTGAACATTTTCTATATATGCAGGCATTAAATGTTTCCCTATTAGTCAGTTTAAAAGGAACTGTGCGATATAACAACAGACTTATAAATGATAGTATATTTTTTAAGCCTATGTTGTATACACTTGGAACATAGCTTTTGTTAGTTAGTCACCACCGATAGCTCTCATTTATGACAAGGTTTCTAAGTTATCATAATACAAACCATGTACTAGAGCATACATTTAAATACTATTCTTGTTAAAAATACATATGCTGTAAATAAAGTGTAAGATCACAAGAAAACTCCATTGTTAATTCTATTCAGCTCCATATCAGCTACAAGTAATATCTCATCCCACTTGTGTGATGGTGTATGTGGAGGGGTGGTAACACCTAATTTAGTTTCATTACTAAGTGCAGTAAACTCCAATTTTCGCCGAGACCTACCGGCATATACATGGCAAGGGGTTAATTTATGTTGTATGTCTAAACCAGAGAGTGGTGTTATTGGTGATGGGGTCATAATTGCAGATATGTCGATCTTATTAACTTTGTACCGGCCAACATATTTAAATACTGGCTTCTTTAATATCAAATTACCAGAAACTTTTTCAATGAGACCAATTGATATAAATACATTAGCAATATCATAGAGCCTTCTTACTTTAGACTTGTGTTGACGGTCCAATTGTTCTGGTGAGAGATCAGTTTTATTTTTGTTAGATGTGTCTATAAGTACCCTCACAGCCATTTCTAGATTGATTAAAGTATTCTGTGAACAAATAATTTTTTTATTAAAGGATTTAAATTTTTTATGTATGATATACCATAAATGAAAATTATTTTCTGTAGCAGATTTGATTGACAAACATTACTTTCTCTCCAATGATCCTCAAAAATTTTTACAAATATCTATGCACAACAGAAATAAGAAAATGCTGATCCTTTTTTTTTTACATGAATCTTTGTCAGATAAAAAAATTAATTACAAATTTAAAATTTGAAATAGTATAACATAAATTGTAATTTTTTAACAACTAGCCATCTTTATAATTCTTGTTTTTTTTTTATTTTTCCACCAATAAGACTACTTGGCCAAAAAGCAACTCTCAATCCCTGGCAGACTTTCGAAGGTCAGGAGGTGAGAAAGTACAAATTGTCTTAATTGTTGCAAACCTTTTTACTTGGACTAAACGATGTAAATTCATGTGGGATATGAATATGTCATCACTACATTATACAGTATTTATATTGCAATATTATGAATACCATACAATTATAATTTTCTATTATAAAACAAGAAAACAAAGTGTTGACACAATGTTAAGTTATAAGCTGGCTTAGGATAATAAAATAGCAATTCCAACAAGTTTTGATATTTGCTAATTATTAGTCCAGCCATATGTAATATATATGAGAAATAAAGCTTATATGCTACATCATTGTGTGTATTAAGATAATTAAAAACACTCACTTGTGGTTCTACTAAAAATAACATCAAAAATCTTTTTGCCAATACACCAAGAGTTTTATGTTTTGGTGGTGGAGGCTTAGGTGCCCTACCCCTCAGGGCTTCAGACAAACGTAGATTTTCTCCTTGTTTTTTTAACAATTTTAAAAAAGAACTCAGTCCTGATTCTCCGTGCCATAAATATGTATTTTTCTTTTCATGGACTGCATACTTCATCGCCTCCAATATATTAATGATGTCATACATTCTGCGCTTTTCTACACCCAGTCTAGCTGCAGTGCTGTCCAATTGAATTTTCATGGTTCCATTGCATTGAAGGGGATATAGGTTAAGAAATCTATAAAAATAATTATCGATTTTAATACCACGTTTAAAACCATGCACATAAGCTACACTAAAACAGGATTATGATAGCTTATTCTCACTTGTCACATAATATTTGCAAAGATTTTTCTTTTCGATGTACTGTACTGGGTGGCGGCGTGGGATACTGTAGTGCAACATTAGTCAATAACTTGAGGTTAGCAGTTGGAGAAACATAGCTTGCGTTTGTGACTTCAGTAAGAGCATATCGCTTTGGAGTAGAAGTTATGTATTCACTCTCATACATTGTGAAGACATTATGCAAAAATACAATGACTTAAATATTCGCGTACTTTTTGAAAGGTTTAACAAAAATCTAGTTGGTTAATATTTTATATCAATAATAATATACGAATAATGTCAAAATGTAACAATATACTTTCAACACTAATTAACTTTACCATTCACAATATAAAAGTTTTAACCTTCCGATAAACAACTTTGACATTACGAAAACGCGCGCGAACCGGAATTGGGTAAATGGTATTGGAAGCAAAAATTATAAATAACTTTGAATGAACGTGACAAATAGTGTTTTAAGAGGTTCCTATCTTTTCAGTATAAATTTATGTTTAAATTTTTTAATGGATAGACACATACATTTAATTTGCACTTCTGTGAGTTTAATTTTTCTGTTAATAATGGGATCATACGCGTCTTAGTTTATTTTATATTATTTCATACAAATAATTAATATAAATTGGATTAGAATAAAAAACTAACATTCGTTAAATTTTAATTAATAAATGATGTTCATAGTAAGGTTCTTATTTTGTTTACTAAGAGTAGATCAATAATATAATTAAAAGAAAGAGGGACTAATCTACATAATATCTTTAATATGTGTTCATATCGTATAATAAATAGGTTTTATGCATCATAAAAGAGTAAATTTTTGCTCATTGTTTTATCAAAGGAATTTTATGATGCCTTTGATAGCGATCAATTTTTACGTTTAATGTACTATTTACTCGGGTAAGTGTTTTTATTTAGAAAATGATAATAATTATTAATGTAGTTTTATTTAAGTATAAAACTTTTGAGAAAATGATTTGCGAATTTGCATTATTTTTCTTTGGAGTCAAAACATCAATACTCTGTTAACCTTCTATTTTCTCATTCTTTGCGTGTACGTAGGTTAATAAAAATTATACGTCAAACGTTTTCATACCATAGATATTATTTAGTTACGATAAAAAGTGTGATGTGTATATGTCGACGTTCTTTAATTTTCGATAGCATTTGTCCTATTCGAAATACTTGGAAACTGATTTTTAGATTGTAATGTTTCATATTTTTTTTATTCTTGGAAGTTTATCTCTTCCTTGTGTTACAGAATCGGAGAAAACATATCAGTCATTAGAAAAAGAAGGTATTGTAATTTATTTTTTTTGTTATCTAACTTTTATAAATCCGTTTTAAACTTCATAGTTATTGTTACAGATAATTATATATGTCGTAGCTGCGGTAGTGAGATTACTTCTGCGGCAGCTATTACTTCTAAACTTAGCACATCGTCTAGTTATTCATTTATGGAACCTCTATTTAAACGAAACGAAGATTTAAGCCAGGTTTTCTCAAAATATAACTTTGAATTTCCTGTGATAACTTCTTTACAAGCCACTTGTCAAAGTGTTGGAGAGGTAATTTTTATTTTCCAAGCTTATTTATACTAAAAATAATAATTTTAACTCAGTTAACCAATACTTCTGTTAATAATAATACTGTCCTTTTATATATTCAAAATGATTTGTAGATTTTTTTTTGAAAATTGCTTTCGATAACATTATCTAGGAATCAGAAAATATTTTATTTATAATATTAAAGATAGTGGGACTGCCTGAAATTATAAAGCTTCTCCTAACATCACTTTTATAAAAATCAAAGCATTAATGATAACCTCACAAGGATAGAGCACATCTATATTTATAATGATTCTTTTTAATTAGACATAGTTTAAAAATATGAAGTAAGCTTTGTAATGGTTAACAAAGTTTGTAAATAATTATCATAGTTTAGTGTTCTATGAATAAAATTTGGTGAAATTCTAGTGGCAGGAAGATGAAACATGGTATCCTGGTTATCTGTGGAAGCCGTGTATGTGTCCTGAATGTGGGGCATTTATTGGTTGGATATTTAAGAGCTCTGATATAGATGCATTTCAACTAAAAAAATTTTATTCACTTGTCTTGTCAAGTGTAATAAGTGAATCTTGTAAATATGAACTAATTATTTAAAATTATTATGGTTATGGGGGTGTATGTCCTATTTTCTGTAACTTAACTGTGCTTGCTTGTTTGATATGTTTATAATATGCTCCTCATTGGGCTTCCGAAGGTTTCTGCATGTTTTATTTACATGTTGTTTTTTTAAACACAAATGTCAAGTTTTTGTATTATGTTGGATATGTACAGTCACTTAATTGACAATTATTAATAATTAAAGTAGGTTTTCAAGAATCCTTCTGTAAAATAATAATCTCATAATTATATAATAATACAAATTGTACAATTTCAAAAATGCATTGCATAAATTTTTTTAAATAATCTTAATGTACATACATAAAATCATCTTAATAATAATTAATAGACATTTAATTTTATAAATAGTTAAATATTTACAAGTTAAAAGTTGCATAAAAATTGTATTTAACAGTATATTAATAATTTACAGGTTGCATTGTGTGTTAACATTATGATTAATAAAATAAATTATGGGTTTATTAAATTCCATAATTTATTTACATTTCATTGGTTATCTTATATTAGGTCCTTACATATGAAATTGGTATTTTGTACGGGAGGAATATAAAGTAAATTTTTTTTAGAAAATATATTTTATTAGTCAAAGTATGTTATCTATGCACTTTTGCCATCTCATAGGTATTTCATTGATCCCTTTACTAACAAAACCATGGGGGGCGAGTATTAATGAACTCTTTGAAGGTGGTTTGGACTGTTGCATCAGAGTTGAATTTTTTCCTTGTAAGAAGTTGTCCAAATTTTGGAAAAAATGGTATTCTGTTTGGGGCAAGGACCGGGGAGTACGATGGATGTCGCAGATGTTCCAATTGTAGCTCATCTAACTTAGTGGTTGTTTGTTGTGCAGTGTGTGGTGTTGCGTTGTCGCGAAGCAGCAGTGGCTTAGAGAGATTGACCAATCTCGGTTATTTAGCAGCAGCTAGTTCTTCCTTCATGGTTTGCAGTTCCTGATAATAGATGTCTGCCGTAATCGTTTGGTCAGATTTTAGAAAGTTGTAATGAACGACACCGGTGCTAGTCCACCAAACACTCCCAAGTAACTTTTTCTGAGACAATTTTCGTTTAGGGCAAGATTTGGTTGGGCCTCCAGTATTCAGCCATTGCGACGAGCGTTTCCGACTATCGTACAGTATCCACTTTTCATCACAAGTAATGATTCGATTTAAAATTCCCTTCATTATTGTGTCGATTGAGCAAAGTAACACAGCAGTCGACGCGTGTTTGCAAGTTCGATTCACTTGACTCGTGAGGTACCCATCGTTCAAGTTTTTTTACTTTCCCGATTTGCTTCAAGTGGATTAATACAGTTTTCTCACACCGAAGCCTGCAGTTATCTGCTTTGTGATGGATCCGCTTCCACAATAGCCTTTAATTCTTCATTTTCCATTTTGGTCTCCGGTCGTCCACGGGGTTGGTCCTGAAGGTCGAAACTTCCATAACGAAAACGTTAAAACTAAAAACATGCCGTGCTTTCTTTTGCGACACCAGCGCCGTATACATCATTAATCCTTTGAGCTATTTCTGCAGCACTGCTGCCACGGTAGAACTCGCACTCGTAATTATACCGATATTTCATGTTTTCCATTGTGCGGTAATAAGCGACGTCAAAGAAAAAAAATAATAAGGAAAAAACAAATGAATGACTATTTTCAAAACTCAAATGTAGCAGCTAAATGAATTTATAAATTTGAATTTGGAATTCTTAACCAAAGAGGAGATATTTTAGATCAAAGTAGTCAGTACGACAAAGCGCTAATTTCATATGTAAGGACCTAATATTATACAAGTGAAGAATTCTTTATATTATTATAAGCAAGTTAATAGATGTCAAAGACTCGTAACATCCTCATTTTGGAATTAACATTACTAAATAATACTTTAACTTACTAGTTAGAAAATGCTAAATTACAATTTTATTTTACAGCTATAGATTCGATATTAATATATCCAAGAATTCACCATGACCACAGAAATTCTCTCTAGTGATGATAAAGACTTTTTAGAATTATGTGAAGAAGAATTTAAAGACCGATACACTGAGAAAGATGAAGAATACATGAAAATATTTAAAGCAGAACATCCAAGTCCGCCAATAATAGAAAATTGGTCGGTGAGACAAAATTATGGCCAGCATAACGACCGGCGAAGTAACAGACGGTGGCACCCATACGATCGTTCAAATAATAGGAATAGAGGCATCCAAGACCATAGTTACCAAGGCAGAAGCCACCACCCTAGAGGCTATCAAGATAGTTCCTATGACGATCGGAATTATCATGATCGTAGATACTCAAATACATATTATCGGGAAAGGAGTGACTATTCTAAAAGAGGAAGAAATAATTAACTATTGAACAAAACACAAACTATTTAATCTTTACGTTAATCAAGTTATCTGGGTGTTTTTAAATAATAAACTTTTTTTTTCAAAATAATATATTTTCAGTTATTATTATGGCTTGATTTATAGTTTAACAACTTAGAAGTTATGCAATAGATCACCAGTAAAGTAATACCAGCTACAGAATCTTAAATTGAAAATTATAACACAATAAATAAATATATCTCACTGCTACTCAACAATTTATTATAAATTTTTAACAATAATTATGCCGATATTTTTATTACAAACAGTTTTTGATTCTAGTACAATCATGATGACAAATAACGAAGTTTTATGGTTATTCTGCGTGAACTCTTTCAGTAATTGCACTAATATTGGTTATTGTATAATTTAATTCTACATTAATAGCAACTGTATTTAGTTCAAAATTGCATTCAATGTTATTGCCACTCTTAATGCAAAATATATATGGAGCTACATTTTACATATATCTGAACATACCCACCCACTAGTTCACCAACATCATTTAGGATATACTCTGGATGATTATTAGACATGCACATTTGTGAAGGTACTGTTATTTTGGAGTACAATTCTGAGTAAGTCTACCACAGGCTATGAGTAGACGTATGATGCCGCACACGCTGGGCGATCTAAATCGATAAACATTAGCGACCTTGTGAACACATCCTAAATCTACATTGAATTAATTACAGAGTTAAGCACTAAAAAATCAAACAGCTCGGAGGCACTTATGCTGACCTGCAGAAATTCATTGTATATTCGATGATTATTCATATATATATATATATCACGCAAGAGATATATGCGAATTACTTTCTTCCAGCACCAAGATACGAACCAACTTATCAATTCCTCCTCACTAGTAAACAATACTGTTTTATCGGCAGCTAGCTTTTACTTGCACATAGCCCTGGGTGTTGTCCGCTGCGACGTCCTTACATAGCTAAATAAATAATTTCGTACGACCAGATAGATCTGAGTAACATCATGCTAAGTGAGACAATAACTAAGCACAATGACAATTACATTCAAGCTCTCTAAGATAATCTATGTATAATTCTTTACTATGATAATCATGTTAATATAACGGCTACAATTTCTGTACTGAAGCGTTACTTCATAATGCACATTGTTATAATAAAATTTATTTTTATTAATCTAAAATACTTGGTAGACATCATGCAAGTTGCAATAAATAAAAAAATCATAGATGAAAATCAATCGAGGTAACTACTGATATATGGAGTAAACGCTTCATATATATAACAAAATGCAACCGTATAAATCAAATCACAGTGAAAGTAACAAATTATGCTCACTAAATTAACTTTACCACTTAACACATATAAACATGACAAATGAAACACACTGTATTGAGGACTAAAGATAATTATTTCTTAATAGGGCGTCACTATTTAAAAACGCTTCTCTAAAATGTAAAATGAAATCATACATACTTCAATACATAGTCTCGGCCACTCGTCCCTTAGGCAAGAGAGTTTACCGGTAACGAGTAGTGATGCCAAATGCGATCCGCGAGCGGTAGAATAAAATCGACACATTCTAAATATATCATTTTCAACAAACCTCTACGCAACGTTAAAGTATTGATATTAATCGTTACAAATATGTTCTTAGTATTCTTAACAATGCACAACATTAATTTTAGTTTATGAATTGACACGTATTTACTTGGGAACGCCGTCCACTGCTTGCGCACTGCACGCCGTACATAAATTGCGCAGCCACTGTCGCTTTCCGCACTGTCGAGTCCGCTGCCCCAAAATCCACCCCTTCACCCCTCCCCCTATCGACCACCCCAACTTACGAACGACAATTGACTAGGAATAATGCACTTGCAGCCCGCAGCGCCGAGCGACACTAGGCCCTAACGCGCCTAAAATTGGGGTGAATGAGAAGATTGGTCAAGTTTCAGTACGTTTGACTAGAAAAGCGCGTGCGCATCTTCAACAACGTATCGCCGGCGAGCCGTTGCATATACAAAATGGTTTTCAGACTCATCGGTACTAAAGATTGGAAAGACTGACTTGTAAAAGTGTCAGATCCTCGTAGCAAATGTTCATAAGATACGTCTAAAGCTTATACAGATGTGAGGTGAACGTATGTAGCGCTCGGCGGCGGATGCTGCCCGTTCGCTCAGATAAAGGTCCAGCACTCCATGATCTTAACGATGAAGTCCTCGCGGGTCGTAAGCGGCTCGTTGCCATACGTGGTGCAGCGCTGCGTGCGGCCCAGATATAAGTCGCCGTCCAGCCAAAGTCCGAACTTGCCGCTATTGTACACAAATTATTAGTTAGTAATACTAGTTTTTTAATAATGCCAACTAAGGGGAAATCCAAAATGAATGAATATAGCAAAACCTATTACGTTTTCTTAGTAATACTCCGGCCTATATTCAGCAGTGGATATCGGTGATGAGATGAAGGTTAGAGATACTTACTCGCCGGCACCAATGGATATATTGTCATTACTGCCGCGGATGAAATACATGTTGTCTCCGGTCCAGCCCCAGTACTTGAATTTGGCTTTCACTGGTATAATTTCATCTGCAATTAATAATTTTTTTTATTATATTTCTTTATTTTATATCTATATATCTTTATTTTATATTTATATTTTATATCTATATATATTATTGTATGATGGATTTTATCAAGAAGAATTTTACACTAAGATAAATTATTCTCAATTGGGATATATGACTTTTAATGGTATTACAATAACTGAATCTGAACTTAGGAATGTGCGTAACAATAACCTACCTTCCTTTTCATCCTTCTTTTCTTCCTCCTTAAGATCCTTGTTCTTGATTTCCTCTGCAATAGGATGGGAATGACGCCTGGTGTCTTCCTTCACTCTTTGAAACGAGAACAAAAGTGATTCGCCGGTGCCGTAAAAGTGTTCGGACGGGCGGAGAGCGCATGACGTTAGTGCACCGAATACCTGTTGATATAAGTAATAAAGTTATATCATTATTTGTGTGATGTTTAGACGGCTTTACTAGCCATTATTTTTTTTGCCCATTTATCTTTACTCCTATATAAATTTGTCACCATAACCACATTTCTGTATTTCGGCTGTCATTTTGGAGCTTATTTTGCAGGCATGCTTATCTATCTTCGGCCGTATTATAACCTAAAATTATCTTAGATTAAGATCAAGTAAATGACCAATCACAAATAAAAACATTAAATAAGTAAAATATCGATTAATTGAACCACGTATAAAAAAACCACGCGTTGGTAGATACCGCAGTCCAGATCGTGAGTTGGTTTATAAATGTATGTATAGCAGACAGTTAATTCTTTTTTTATTGGCTAATTCATCGATAATTTTAAATAATGAACTATATATTTTCTTAGCGCCGTTTAATAATTGTGTTTACCTAAATAAGTGTAAAATATAATGGAAATGGCCTGGGTGGTGCTTATCAATATTCAGGAGCATCAATAACACATGATTCACATTCAAATCCGTCAACATTGTTCGCGCTTTCCGAACAGTAAAAAAAATTATTAATAAATAGAGAAAGTGAATTTAAATTTGATGACTGGCAAAGGTATCTCAAGTTTACCCTATTTGCAATTTATCTTTAGTAGACACTATTTACCCTACTATTTCTGCTGCCAAGCTAGTCATGTGCAAAAACAGTAGAGTTCCGAAGAGCGCTCTATAATTAAATAAAATATTACAACCGACGAGAGTAATATGGTGTGTGATCTTAACTTGTACCTCATGGTTATCGGCGCACCGTCAACCACAGGTGGTTCGATGAGTATTGAATTTTGCTCTTTTCAGTGCTTCGTTGAATATTAAAAAAAGAAATCAGTAATTTGTTGTCTTCCTACCCGGTTAAATTCTCGTTTCAAAATGAACCGTAAGTAATATTTTATTTGCCAACTCGTCGATAAACTACTATCGGATTGGATAGTGCATTTTCACCTTTCAAAAGCCCTTGACTCCGTTGCCGATGCACTTATAGCACTTTACTCGATTGTTTCGTTTCATGAATTACAATTAAGTTTCTCTAGCAATATTAGAGGTCTTTCATCTGCAGGACTTTTTTGAGTTGTTAGTTACTTCTTATGGTAATTGTTAGGTTACGAAAATGTTGCTATGGTAATAAATTAACCAATGATCGTAAAATCGTTAAATACTTGTAAAAACAACAGAGCCGAACTTTTTTCTACGCCCGTCAACGGTCAATGAAGTAGATCATTTATTTATAGCGCTTGCCACAATTGTACAAGTTGTATCTCTTTTCTGAGTAGCCAATAAATATAACAATAGTAGTCTCGGTGGCGCAGGGGCTAGTCTTGCTTAGTATCATAGAGGGTCCACGGCTCGACTTCGGGCTACGTTAGAATTTTGTCGACAATTAGGTGTATTCGAACCCGCTTCGTTTTGCTACCACGATCATTATTGTTATCTCCTGCTCTACGAGGAGGGATCAAAAAGTAATAAGAATGAGATAGAATATAATGACTTTTGATAACTTAATAATTTATTTTTCTACATAGTCTCCGAGTCTTTCTACACACCGAGTCCAGCGCTTTTCCAAGGCTTCAATCCCTTTCAAAAAAAAAGTTTTGTCTTGGTCCTGCAAAAAGCTCTCCACGGCATCCATCACCTCGTTATTGTCTTCATACCAGTTTCCCGTTAAGTATCCTTCCAATTTGGGGAACAGATAAAAGTCAACCAATTCAAAGCCAGCTCGCTGAATGGCAGCGATCGCAACTGCCGACCTGTGCGCGGGTGCGTTGTCGTGATGAAACAGCACGCCCCTTCGAAATTTCCCTCTCCTTTTCTGCACAATATTGGCCTGTAATAGTGGTTTCTACGCTCCAGATAATCAATTAATAATATCCCTTCCGAGTCCCAAAATATTGAGGCCATAACCTTGCCAGCCGATGCCACAGCACGAAACTTCTTCGGGGTCGGTGATGATGGCCGTTTCCATTGCGAAGATTGCTGTTTTGTCTCGGGATCAAAATGATGGACCCATGTTTCGTCCATTGTTACGAAACGAGACAAAAAATTTTCGGAACCTTCTTGAAACTTGTCCAACAACATCTTTGAAATGTCAAGTCGATTTTGTTTCTGACTGTCGGTTAACATTCTCGGTACCCATCTTGCGGAGACTTTTCTCATATTCAAATATTGTTTCAATATGGATTGAATACTTCCATATGAAACGCCCGTTTCTTGAATTAAGTATCGGATGATAACTCTTCGATCGTTCAATACAATTTTCTCGACTTTCGCAACATTTTCTTGGGTGACTGCGTCCATGGACGGCCGCAACGTTGTTTGTCGTCCGTGCTCGTTATCCCTACTCGAAATTGAGAAGCCAACCTTGCGACAGTGGAACATGGCGGAACAGACTCTCCTAATGTTGCCTTCAAATCGCAATGAATCTCTTGCGTCGTTAACTTTTTTAAACAGAGGTATTTAATAACGGCTTGCACTTCGTTTTTCTCCATTTTCAAGAACACGTTCCGACCCGAAACAAACAAATGACTACATTCAGAAATAAACAAAAGAGAATCGAAGTTTTTTTTATTAATAATACATATATGTATCTGAGCTATGCCAGCATTTATTTTTTTTTCTTATTAAGCATTATATATGTAGTTCTCACTATTTTTTGATCCCCCCTCGTATAACAGGTTTACTCTTTTCCGCCTGTCAAGATATATCAGCTGAAGTATTCATCACTTAACACTATCTAAAATTGAGTGAATTTTTTATATTATATAAAAAAAAAATGTCAACAATACTAATTTAAACTTTACGATTATAAATAATGTGCGGAAAAAATATTTGTCAATTTTTTGTGGGACACACACTAATCTTAACATGAATTATAGTTTAGTACTTGATTCTAAACAACGACGGATATGTGCGATACTTGTGTAATATAATGATAACCATTCAAATTTACAACTGTAAAATGTCTTATACTTTTATCTTAATCCTTTAACGATTACTATAAGTGCTTCGTTTCCGTCAGATCAATAATTATTATTGAATTGCATTTTGATAACGGACATTAAAAGCGCGTTATGGTAAAACCTATATACATGCATGTTACCAAATCAAACCTAGTTATGAGTGTGCAAAATGTAGAACGAAAAAAAATAAAATAGACAAGATATTCTAAAATTTTATTTTATACCAACTAAAGAATATTTATTTCTAGACTTCTAGAGATATATATAGAAATAAATTCTTCATAAATCAAGTCTTAGACGTTAAAAATTCTACTATGAAACTCGTAGTAACGATACAGGAGTTTTTCAAAGTATGTAAAAGAAGACCTGGACAAATTTTTAGGGTGACGATTTAATTTCTTATATACATAGAAATCTTAAACATTTTATACCATCAAAATTTATATTCTACATAGAAGATCAATTTATTATTACTTGTCTTAATAAATCTTGCAGCAGGCATCCGATATAAACTAAAATGTATAGATTTTTTTTTTAATTTTATGCACTATTTATATAAATTTGCATATTATAAATAACACTGCAATTCCACATTGCAGAGACGTCTGAATGTTGCCTTCATATATTACCATATATTTTAGCAAACCTCAGACGATTTTGTAAATATTAAGAATAATTGGTAATAGTATTTTTTTCCAGATAGATATGATTGAAAATACTTACATTCTTTATAGTAGATTTGACTTTCATTCCCTAGAAATCATCGAACTTTGTATGGAAGGAACTTACTGATTGGAATGGCGTGATAGTAACACAACACAACTTAGTGGTTTGAATGGCGTGATAGTTAGAAATTGCTTAGTTAGTAATACCTCTATGTCTCAAGGTGACGGATACAATACGGTGTAATGTTTATCATGCTAACTATCGTCAAACTATTATGGACGGACCGTATCACATAGAATCGAGGCAGAAGATAAATATTCCTCTTTTCTACTGGGAGCAGGTTCTATCAGAGATCGACAAGCATATAATAATATAATCGTAGCTTGTAAATAAGCATATAATCGTAGCTTGTAAACACTTAAAGTTCTTAACAACTTATCAGTCAAGTAGAAAAAAGAATCCACTTACGTTATTATCGGTGTCTTGGATTACGAGAAGCACAGGGCTGTCGACGCGTTGCATTTTGCGGTACATGGAGGCGAGAGAGAATCCGTGCTGGCTGGTACTGAATGTCAGGGACCACATGTAGCCTTGCGCGCGCGCTGGCAGTACGCTGCATAACTTCTCCCTGCGATTATACGTCATTTTTTTGTTATTGTTCGAAAGGACGCCTCATACAAATCGATGACAATTTTTTTTTTTATCGATATGAAATAGACTTACAGTAGACTAAAAACATACTATATAGTGTATAG
The DNA here is from genome assembly GCA_029030555.1 of Ornithoptera alexandrae. Classification (NCBI taxonomy): domain Eukaryota; kingdom Metazoa; phylum Arthropoda; class Insecta; order Lepidoptera; family Papilionidae; genus Ornithoptera; species Ornithoptera alexandrae. The sequence continues at coordinate 4,798,420 of JARDVY010000023.1, read as the reverse complement.
GTACGATATTTCTATTTGAAAGCACACCGTTTCATACTTAACTAGAATAACACAATAGAAGGCGATGGCTAAGTTTTGCTATAGAAAAATTTTAAAATAATAATACATTAAAATAAAATTTACTGGCGGTTTAGCTAGTGAAATTACTGGGATAACAAGACATCTTATGTCGCAAGGCGACAACGACAATGTTGTGCAGTATATATCATCTTAACTAGTGTCATGTTGTTACGGGAGGGCGTATCATTTACCCAGCAGGTGAACGTCTCGTTTGTGTCATCGCTGTTGTCAACAAAAATCATTAAAATATGTATTCATTATAACAATTATTACACAGTTAATAGTAGAAATCTGTTTATTATAAATAATAATAAAACAGAAAGAAGTCGTGATTATCCTAAGTAACCTGTTTTTGTATTAATAAATGATTGTAACTAATAATCAATATACTTTTTAATTGATATCTTCTGCATTTGCAAGCAGGTTGTACAACAATTTCTGTTGTATTGTGTTAATAAGAGTAAGCACTTTGTTGTAAACAAAAAACTATACATTATAATTGCATTAGAAGTTTATCAATATTGTTATGTACCTAGGATGAAGAAGGTAACGATTTATTGGGTCTTAATGATCACGAGATGAATCACGATTGAATCGATAATGATGAAAATAAAAACAATAACTGAAAATACCTGTGCTCCATTGTGAATATTTCCGACGTTCCGATCAAGTCTGGTGGTGAAAACTCCATATCGACAGATGCGCCCGATGAATACAGAGCGCGACGTAGCTCATCGCTCATCGACAGCACCTACGCAAACCGCCATCTTATTTCTCGAATTATTTTTTAAAAGAACGGATACTTTTGTTAACAGCCAGTCTCAACCAAATTAACCTCCTTCTATAATTTATAACACTGTATAAACAATAAGTAATAACCGTGCAAAATTAAGGACATGAACATAAATGAAATATCCACAACTAGGCCTGCGTGGTGGATAATCAGGCTAGACTCTCCTTCTTATGCGAGAAAGCCCGTTAATTTCAGCAGTGTGAACGTTAAAGGGTAGAGATAACCAGCAGGTACGAGATGCATTTATATTCAATATTTTTTACTGCAAATTAAATATTTATTTACATTTATTGCAACAGTAATGATAGGGACATAGTGGTGTACTATTAATGTATATCTATATACGAAATATTAAAAAAAAACTGCGTAAGTTGAAACTGCCTGTTTCCTGTCTAAATATCAATTTCGGTGAAAATTTAGTTTTCTTGTGCAACATCATGCTTAAACGAAACTTAATGACAATGATGACGAATATGAATCATTATTTGTAATTACTCGATTAGAATGATGTGATGTAACATGACGTCGACAAGATGCAATGAAATGATGCATTCCTGATCACTACAGTTCACATTTAACATTCACTGGCGCTTGCTTGGTGCACTACTAAAACTAATAAATTCTGTGAAAATATTAGCCGTACTAGAAAAAAATCAATATTATAACTTAAATTTAAAATAATTGTATCAGTAAGACATGGTGAAACCGGTATGAAAACAGATAATGGTTATAATAACACACACAGAATATTACATTGGTTATAATTGGCACTTGATTAACGTGGTATTTTGCAAATGGTCATTTAGTAAATGATATCTTTAGAGTTCCTACTATAATGATCATAATAGGACAAGTTTGAATCATTCGATGGTAATGAAGACGCAGACAATTAGAATTTGTTGTCTAACGAGGGCTCCGTTTAGTATCTCTCACCTCGCCTATAGTGTGTATAGTAGCTCTTCTACAAATAGAATGTATGGTGCCCCGCCTGGGAATGATCGCTACGTTGAATATAAACATTTCTGTTTTTCGGATTTTTTTCATTATATTGGCAGAAAATTTACGTATGAAACGTAGCATTATTTTACGTTTATTCACAACAACGCTAATATTAAAATTTTAACTATAATTCACTTCTTGATAAACTATAAATTTAGTTAAATAACAAAGTTGCGCAAGTCACGGTTGTGTTCCAATGATGGCCATTCCCAATGTACTCCCAAATGCGAAATATAACCGGGAGATTTTTTAACGATATCGAAATTCGTTCACGTCGTTGAGCAGTGAATCCACTGAGTTGACTGTCTCTGTTCACACCCGATTAAAAGTGAACTCACGTTTATCTCAGTATTACTTATCGTAATATAAAAAGAGCCATCCCCAGATTAAGTAGAGATTAGTGAAAATTTATGAGGCAAGTGAACAATAAATATCTAAATAATTTTAATATCGATGTCATTGTCTAAAAAAGGGGTGAAATGTAAAATCCACTTACTTATTCCGAAGCAAAGTAAATATAAAAGTATTAATGTGTTACGTACATATTTTATTATACAATGAACAAGAGTTTTTAATGACGTGTGTACTGTTTCCAATTTTTTTGATTTTTGTTTTCATCTATTCTTATTAAGCCTTTGATGGTTCAACTACAAACTATTTATCACCTGTTAATATTAACTATTAATAAGCGTACCAATACCCATACATGTTTATACAATATTTTATACATCAATAGCCTCCACACATTAAAAAGTTTATATGTATATTAATATTTATTATTTCATTATACATTTCTAAACAGATCAAAGAAATGTGTAGTAAATTCTGTTGTTTTGCGGTTTATTGATTACTTCAAAAATTATAAGCCGCAATAACCGACAGATATCAATAAAGCATTATAGATAACTTATCATACCTATCTGCAAGTTTTTAATCAATAACTTTATCTAAAAGTTTCTTGTTTTTTCATTTTGTGCAAGTTAAACTTAACTGTCTCGTCATGGAAAACAAAGTTTTATTCTTTTTGAATAACGTTTATACTATTATACAAACAAAGTCATAAATTTAAAAGCCGTCTTATTATTAACCAGTTAAAAACAAAATTTTGGTTAGGTTAGTTTACGAAAAAGGTATTTTTAATTTTTTTTTGGTTTGAACATTATCTGATATTGTACTGCCAGAATATTTTATTTATATTATCACTAATAGAACTTGCCAAACGTTGTTCAGTCCGTATACATTTATTATGTTTACATTATTACTGTCTGTGCCAAAGAAAACTTTCAACTGTTTCTCATAAACTCAAACACTTGCCAACAAGACAGGTCGATATGAAATTGTTCATAACATTGACTTTTAATGTTATTGTACGGAACCGCAATTCTTATTATTAATTAAATATACAGATAACCAAAGATATAAGTTATGTCTTATAACTTTGGTTATATTCCGGTGAAATTTCAATCAAACGCCGCTTCGAAATTTACTCGCATTAAACAGTCAGATTGTTTTGAAATGTTTCTTTTTGGTATAAGTCAGCTTGTAATATTTATACCATGTATACATACATACATACAGACATACAATATTGGTCTTGGTAAATACTGGTGGTCACTCTCTGTTGCCAGAGACCGTCTAAATAGATGCCACCGCAGCGTCTATTTCTGCCGGCAAAGATTACTGTGTTCCGAGGTTTGAGAGGTGCTGTAGCTAGTGTAATTACTGGAGTACCTAGACTTAAGCGTTCTATGCCTCAGACGACGAGCGCAATGTGGTACAGTATATACCATCCTAACTAGTGCTACGTTGTTGTGGGCAAGCGTATCAGTCTCCATAAGATGAACGTCCCGCTCGTCTCGTCTCTTAATTGAATAAAAAAAATATTAATTAAACTGAACAATGTTAGGTATAATTTTATGAGTTGAATAAGTAATTTTCATGATGATGATGTGGTTGGGATGGAGTGTTTTAATTAATAATTGAAAGTTTCGCTAACAATCGGGTCGAATCGTGGTCAAGCCCTAACCTATATCATGTTAAAAAACATCAAATTTTTTATCATACCGTTGTTGAACATGTTGTAAATGAAACAAAAATTAATCAATATTACCATCAGTAATGCTGGCTTGTTGGAATTTAAAAGAGGACAATGGCCAAACTAACAAACACCGGATGTCCCACAGTCGATCGTAGGATTGTTTTCTGTTTGTGAGTGAATATTAGATAATATAGCATTTCAAGTATTATTTTGAAATCCATCTGAAACCTTCCTAAAAACATCATCATCATCAGGTGATAGACGTCCACAGCTGGACATAGGCCTGATAACACAGTTATAATAAATGCAGGGTTTTACCAAAAAAATTTGCTGGTCAATCGCCTTGCTATTTATAGAACAGTTCAGCGATCTACTTTCTGCCAATGTGCCTACTATTTAAAAGCGGATGGATTTCCGAATCCCTGTTATTTGTAAGCATTTATATTTAAATATACGTCATGTTGTATTAATTACCCACTTATAACTTTGTTTGAGAGATAAATATTTGTTTATGTTTCAGATAAACCTTTGCGATAAATATGCTAATGAAACTTCGATAAATAGCGAGGTTACACAACCGCAATTATACACGTTATTTCTTAATTTGCCTTTTTACACACGCGGATTTTTTTACATAGACTTTATGTTATTATACATATAAGAAATATTATTTAAAAGAAAATTAGGATTTGTTAGTAATTACCCAATAAGATATCGAGTTTTAAGCATATATTAAAACGGCGTTCGTTTAGGGTATAAGATGAATGAACGATGACGACAACGTTAAACTATTAACACCGGCCCCGTGGCAATACATTGCGACCTCACCTTATCACTGTCGAAAGTTGAAGACCTCTCGGGCGACGGAGGTCCGAGCCGCACCATTTCTATCCATTTCATAGTCTGCATTTGTTCAGTAACAAGTTTTGGCACATCTAACCATACAAACAAGGCACACAGCGCTTGGACGATGCTCGTATGATCTGAAGCACATGCGATGTGCGCGTTGGCCACTTGTTTTTTTTTATATATATATAGAGACCTTCACGAAGATGATTACGTGTACCCGAAACAGCTCAGTACGGTGCACTGCGCGTCAAGCGTTTGCTTATAAACAAGAACTGTTTTTGTATGTTGCCGCGGTGCAGTCCGGTTTAATATAGGCGTGCGCTAATCGCGGAAACGTTCATCATAATCTAGCGACGGTAGAGCGTTGTTGGAACGATCGTTTCACCGTCGCATTTTTGTAAACAGACGGTGCGCAAACGCGACTGTGTTTCCGCGGCGCCGTTAAAGAACTGGAGGTGAAAGAAACGCCCGAGGAATGTTTATGCCCCACCACATCCGACGTACTCGCGACAAAAACTGTACGTTAAAACTTCAGGTTCATTATACGCTAACGAAATGAATTCAGAGAAATCTTTATACATAATTAGTTCGATTCTCTAATTTGATGCCTATGAAATTGTTACAAAGGCTTTTTTTATTTATTTGAATTTTATAAGGTACAGTAGAGCACGCGGGTAGACGACGCGTCGCACGTATCCGGCTAATATTTTCGAACAATAACCTTAACGTCAACTTTTGGATATTACTCAAATATGGTTAGAACCAGTTTTTTTAAAAAGAAATATAACATTTTTTCCTTATATTTCAATATTACTTCGCTGTCTTAGGCGCACCGCACTACATGAGACCTTAAAACGCATAATAAAATATGCCATTCAAAAACGATCAGCAGTAATAATTGACGCGTTAATAATTCTCAATTGTATTACAATAACAATCATCTATAAACTTATTTAGTTCACTTAGGGCATTAATAAATTTACGTATGTGACTTTTCACGGCAATTTCGTAATTTATGCGTTTTTAATGTGCATAAACGTACCTGTACACAGAAATTGAAACAATGAACGATATCGATGTCAGTGTGCAATGCGAGAGGTTTTTGGTGACAAGTTGATGTAGCTGAACTTTACCGACGCAATTCAGCCTTGCACTGGTGGATGAAAAGATTTGCACTTGACGCTCTAGGTATGTAACTAAACTGGTAGCGTGCTGGTGTCAGGACAATTAGAAATATTAGTATACGACCAAACAACACGATTACGAAGCGTTGTCGTAATATTTTAATTGAGACGACTAGTGACACACAACGCTTGTAAATTGATTGGAGGTCGACACGAACGTGTTTTTATATATATAAAAAATATTAATATGAAGCGCTCTCAGGAAAATCCTGGTCCCTTGTTATATAGATAAGATAGTGGTGTTTGTAGGTCCCGGTTGTTAGATCACCGCAACTGTTTATTCCTGTCGCCAAACAGTAGTGTGGAAACTGTTGTTTCACTTTATGGGTCGTTGTAGCTAAAATCTCTAGGCTAACCTTAACATTGTGTTCCAAGGCGACGAGCACAATGTCTTGCAGTGTAAATCATCTTTACTAGCACCACGTTGTTATGGGCAAGCGTACCGCTTACGGTCTACTGAACGTACTGCGCGTCTCGTCGCTTAACTGAATAAAAAAAATATAAGTAGATTTATCGCAAAAGACTATACTGTGTGGTATTCATGACAAAAGATATATATGTCCAGCAGTGGACGTCTATCGATTTAGATGATGGTAAAGATTAAATTTGTTGAAAAACTGATAACTTTTTCTATGACATAAATTAAAAAAATCATATCAATAAAGTCAATTCATCACCAATGACGGCCATCTTAAAATTTGAGGGGCGGTCCGTTAGAGAAAACTTAATTGAATCTGTGCTATTCTACCATATGTAGAAATACAGTCATTAACATTAATTTAAATGTTATTAAACATTTATGACTTTTTTAAAGTTACATCAAATTATCATTTTTGCAATGCTTTACAATAAAGAGTACAGTGCCCAAATTTAAAACTTTTAAATAATTTGGCATCAGCAAATAAAAAACCAGATCACACCAACTACAAGGAAAATTAGCCGGTTTCACTTGAGATGTATTTGTATGTAACAAGATCCATTTAATTAACCCGTGCATTAAAAATAACAATAAACTTGTGTAGATACATTGTCGCTGCTAACACGCGACCAACTAGGTTCTAGAATTACCGAGGGGTCACAGATCACCGCAGACAGCCTTTGAAAATAAACTACTAGATTATCGTAGCCACCTAGCCATATAACGTTACAAACAACGTCGACGTTGAATTTACTTAGTTGGTTTATTTTAGAGATTATATCTACCTTTATCTACCTCTGGGCTCAAAAGGCGTACTACCCACCAAAATCATTTTTTTTTTAGACAGCTAATAAACGAATCTAATAAAATTAAGATTCCAACATATAGTTATTAAAGACAGATTTTTCTAAAATTCAATTGGACTCGTACGTTATTTCCTAAAATAATAAATATATTTTGTATAACACAAATAAAAAATTGCAAAAAAGAGGGACGTATAGAGATAGAGCTAGAAAAATTGAGTAAGAGCGCATTTAAGTCATGTCCGCCATAATGACGTTTACGATCTCTACATATATCGATATATTATAAATTTCTGTTAAGCGGCAAAAATACACAGGAATAATAGGAAGCATTTATTTCTAGCAAAAATACTACATCTATATGTATATATATATGATGAAAATGGGTTTTATTCGCCAATCGCTTGAAAACTAGTAATCGTATCGTTATGGGAACATGAGCATTCGACGCGGAATGATTTGTAGATGGTTATGGGTTATTTATTTTTTTGAATTTCATTTATTCCGCATAACTTTGTTTTAAAGTAATAATAATAAGACGTTTATTCACACTACAAATACGACAGTATAAAAACGTTACATATAAATAAAAAAAAATCAAGAACTACGAAAACAGTAAATGTGTGCGAAAAGGCAAAAGTCTCAGCAAATGATCCAGGTTTTCAGACCCGCCCGTTTAGTCGTCGTCATACTTTTTCTTAAAATATTTAAAGGAAATACAATTTTTTAATAGTGGAGGCAGATCATTCCAACACTTAGAAGCAGCAAATCGGAAACTAACCCCAAAAAGTGGTAGCCGCGGCATTGGCAACTCAAGATCATTTATTCGTATTGGTTTAGAAACAATTTCTCTTCTGTCCCTCCAAGCGAGCTGTTTTGCAAGATACGATGGTTGTCCAAAGCATCTTATTTTAAATATTTGAGAGCAATGCTTTAAGTTGCGTCTGCTCGTCACGTTGAGGATGTTGTGCGAATTTAAAACCCGTTGTAATGTGAATTCTTGTTGGTATATTAAAACAAAAACGCAGGCAGTAATTTCGAACTTTTTATACGATTCTATTAGTTTTAGAAAGTAGACAAGGCCCGTATGCTATATCGCAATAACCTAATTGAGAAAGAATTAGCGCTTCTGTTAATCGGTATCTTACAGGTGTTGTTAGAAATTTTCTTATTTGATATAGGTTTTTAATGCTGCGTAGCATTTTTTAATTTTGGTCTCAACATGTTTTTAAAATCGTAGGTCTTTATCAAATATCATGCTTATGTTTTTATATTCTTCTGTATACAAAATTGGTATTCCGTTTACTGTGATAACAGGTCCATACTTAATAATAGAAGCTTTTATAAACATTTTTATTTTGTATAAGTTATGCGGTTGCTAAAGTAACGCTTGCTACAGAAAGTTATTTGCAGTCTCATTTTATATTACGGCCAGCAAAACTGGCGGGGAGTAAGGGGTCCCCCGCACAGCAACTAATGGAACCCAAGGCAACCTGACCTGACCTGCTATTGGTGCACCCTGCTAATCAATAAACGAGGCTCTGGCTCCCACCAACTCGCATTGGGTCAGCGTGGTGGGAAATGGCTTAAATCCCCCATATGAACTCCTACAAACGTTTAGATCTTTCGGGGAGGCCTATGTCCAGCAGTGGACATATCTCGGCTGAAGATGATAATGAAGCGGGCGAAGTAGTAATTATATAACACTAAAGATAAATTATGAATTTTACCTTTAAATAAATATTCAAATCAATAACGTTAACGGTAGGAATTGAAAATAATCTAAAAGTTAACAAACAGTGGAAACCTACCAAAATTAATATCAAGGTTAAAACATTTTTGAATATTCTATTTAAAAATCTACTTCAAAATTAAATATGTTAATATAAAAACAATTAGTTATATTTATGAGAGACGATGAAGTCCGGTTATTTTCTTAGTAATTTTTGTTCATGGAAGTGTGTTGCTAATGGGGGAAATGCAGTTGGAAAATAATTCGTAATATTGTTCAGTATAATGTTCATAACCGATAATGAAATTACAAATGATGTCATATAAAAACTATAAACACTATGGAATTTTATATTACTCATTAAAGTAACCATTTTGTTTATGAAAAATTTCTTCCAATAAAGTAGTAGTTGAACAAAGATTGTTTTGTAATCACAATGATAAAATAAAGCCTATTACATTTGTCATGTGATAATAAAAAATATTTTACATTATTGTAAATTTTTCAAAAGCAAACTGTTATAATTAACACGTTAGCTGCGGAGCCATTTTTAGAGGACTTAATGCGGTGGAGAGCTATTAGATCTAGTAATCGTCTTTAATCGCAGTCCCTTTTGGACCTAAGCGATCTACAATTTTTTAATTAACTATTGAATCCGACTGGAAACAGGAAGCGTGTATGTATATTTGTGTCTGGCAGACATATAAAAATAAATAAATTATGTCTTTCCGCGCGGAAAGAGTACACAAATTATAGCGCCGCACCAGCTGGAAGACTCGTAGAAGATTTAAATTTAATTAAGCGACGACACCAGTGGGACGTTCTTCTGATGGTAAATGAAACGCCCGCCTAAAACAATGTGGTGCTAGTTAAGATAATTTATATTGCACCGTATTGCATTCCCCGCCCGAGACATAAGATGTTGAATCTCGTTACGTCAGTAATTACACTAACTATAGTGACCTTCAAACAAGAACACAAAATTGTTTTCATACTACTGTTTAGGAGCAGAAAAAGGTGCTGCAGTGGTATCTACCTAGACGGTTTCCGGCTACATAGATCTACCACCAGTGTAGTTTGGATATTACTAGAACTATAGTCATTTTAGATCTCTATACTGAATGTGTTAACAATAAAAGAATTTTATATGTTTAGAAATAAAGAAAATATATTAAAGATTGCAACGAAGGTTACTTATAATACTAACTTCAACTTAAAAAGTCTTAAAAAAAAACATTTTGTCGAATATGTTCTATTTAAACATTGTTTTATGTTATACGTTTTCTTGGAAGGGATAAACTTATCTATGTAATTGTAATATTATTTAACGATGAATTATAATAGGTTTTGAAGACTGAAAACTTATAAAATATATTGTCAGTATCAGATATAGTATTATGACAGATGTAAAAAAAAATTGAGCCTTATTGCTTACACTGCTGCCGTTGTTTGCTAGACGTTAATAAGGCCTGATTAGGTGATTGCTGTCATCCGTAAGCGAATGTCAGATCCATTCAGTTGGTGCATATTAAAACGTCACGTAATAGCACTAACAGAACTGTACCAATAACGAAGCATTAGCTGTTATTAATTTCAACAGTAATATGACAGGTCAATTGTGCGAACTTGATTAATAACCCACCATAATTTTAATAATACGACAAGCAATTATACTTATTTATACGTTAATATAATTACCTATTGTACATAATAATTTCCGCCCATATGAATCCTTACAAACGACGGCTCCTAGTGCCCGGCGGTACCGGGGGCCATGCTGAATGTAGGTGCGGGATTGGTAGCGATCGTTGTGGACATCATTGGGAAAGGCCTGTCCAGCAATGAACGCCTATTGGCTGATGATGATGACACAATATTTAAGAATACCTTCTACTAATTCACAAGAAAAAACAAGTTTTATTTTGTAAAATTAAACGTGAATAAAAACAAGCTCTCAAATAATCCTTATATCTTCATACATTCGAGCTGTAATAATAATGGTGGTAGGTGTCTGTTGCCGGAGACCGTCTAGTTGGGTACCACCGCAGTACCTATTTCTGCCACCAACCAGTACTGTGCAAACATTACTACGTTCCGGTTTGAAAGGCGTTGTAGCTAGTGTAATTACTGAGGTACCGAGACTCAACATCTTATGTCTAAGACAACGAGTGCAATATGGTGACGTGTATACCATTCCTTACTGTACACTTACAATCAGATAACCATCCTGTTTCGTCGCTTAATTGTGTAATAAAAAAAAATTATGTTAAAAGTACTATAGATATTTATTACCGCTGCTATATGTTTTGACTAAAGTTATTTATAGATTATTATACTTTAGGAACAATAACGTTTGTGAAAATACATTGGTACAAGCCATCAGATTGGACACGTATCGTACCAATCACTAAACCACCTGTAAAGAGGCGACTGAATTAAAAAGGCTACTTGTCTTTTGAAGGTTACACTGCGTTATTTACTTTACACTTGTGTATCGAATACCTTTACATACAATGTAGCTGTGACTAGTTTGGCAGGTCTTTTTTACTATTTATAGACGGAATAAAATGTATCCTGATATGATATAATACTGGTGGTAGATCATTGTTGTCAGAGACCGTCTAGGTAGGTGCCGCAGTTCCTATTTCTTCCGCCAAACAATAGTGTACAAATACCGCTGTGTTCCAGTTCGAAGTGTTGTAGTTAGTGAAATTACTGGGGTTATGACGAACACAATGTAGTGCTGTGTATATCATCCTAACTAGCGCCATGTTGTTATGGACGAGTGTATTATTTATCATCAGATGTATGTCTCGCTGGTTTCGCCGTTTTAACAATTTAATAATATCTTACATGACATTTTCCACAAGTTTTTTTTTTGATCCCGAATGCGCTGGATACCTATTATAGATAGAAACAATTTTTGCGCGCATGAAACCGGAGACTCCAATTAATGTTAACGAGATATTCCATATTACTCCTTAGGGTTATCAACCGTATCCGTATCACGTTCCCTTGTGGATGGATATACGTATGTCTAAAGGCCGCAGGGTCATTTATTATCCGTTGAATGGAGTACTTGTTCATTACTCGCATTGTCAATTAAAAATTGTTTAACCTGCTAGGTAACAAAAAAACTAAAATCTTTTTTCCTATCAATAACCAGATTGAAGAATTGATTTGTAATTAAAACTATAAATACGATAAGATATTACGAATCTATTTCATTAATCGTCTAGACGAGTAGAATCATGCTAGATTTTAAGTAAGTTTAGTGTAATAGATATAGGTGTGTATTATAAATAATACATCCTTTGAACTAATCCTTTTTCGTAAGACAGTAACAATTGCAAAAATTTATGATTTACTATTTACCCACACTAGGGCTAGAAAAATTTTGTACTTTTTTGGAACAAAAAATTTGAGAGATCCTATCCTCAGTTAATAATATTAAAATGAATACAATATTTCATGCTGTGCATGTATCTTTTACATCTCTACTATTTAATTTTGAGCAGTACATCTCAACCTTTGAATGTCCATTATTAAACAGGTCAGGTCAAACGTAATGAACTCAACAAAATAAGGTCTTGGGCTGTTTGGGTACAGTGACTCTCAGCGATTATTTTAATCTACTCGATAGTAATTTGACCATAAAATTATTTGACCCAAAACATGTTTTTAATTTAATTTGAGTTATTATGACGTTAAATTTCGTAGTGAATATTTAGCGTAAATATTCTCTTGATAAAAATGTTACGCTAATAAAATTATAAACACATTGATTATTACAATTGACGTCAGAATCGATTGCCTTTTTGGTATATATACATGCGGCTGCCAAAACAATGAAATAATGATACATTTGTATGCCTCGGAGTAAACGGATTGTCAGCTTTATGGTTTAGAAATGAAGTATGAATTGTAAAGTAAATTGTGAGACGTCTAACTAACCAAAAGAAGAGTTATGTGTTAAACAGACTAAAGTGGGTGTAGACATATATCAAATAAACTTTATATCTGTATATCATCCTGCTACAGACTGAATGCATGGACATGACTAGTATATTAAAATTTTCAAAACGAATCGTCATGTTATGTTGTTAAGCTACAGTATCATCTTGGAGCAAGTACCGACATATTAAAGGAAAATATTTTCTAGATAAATTTAGTTTTATTTAAATAAAGACAAAGAGAAGTTTATGGCTAAGATAATTAAAATTTCCACGATAAAAAGAAAAACCATAAAATTATTTAATGGTGGTCTATCGAATCGTGTTGAAGTCTAACAATCATACATTACATAAGTCTATTTTATATGTATACCTACTGATAACGATATATGTTTACAATTTGATTTCAAAACAAGATGTTTTCGTGTTGCGAAAGGTTTATATGCAAGATTTTTATGATAAAAGTTAAAAATATATAAGTTAAAAATAAAATGTTATATATTTTTTTAATTTAACTATTATACTTTTTAACACGAGTCGAACTCTATTTAAAATGTATCAATAAATAAAAACAAGTTTCACATCTATTTCCATTGGCCTACTTAAATATTTAATTATTTGCCATAGTATGAACTAATTTTATATTCATTATCAAAGAGTAACAACAGAGAAATAGGCGACGCATATTTATTTCAAATTTCTGTACAGATTTTTTAAAATAGATTAAATGATGTAATTTATTGATTATACTACTACACTAATGATAGATAAATCTAATAACAATTTTATCGCAAAGAGACGTTTGAATCCAAATAGATATAATAATTAATACCAAATTAAATCCGCATCGCCAATTATTCAATTTATTTAAACTATGTTTATATTACAAATGGCAATCATCCTTTAGCTATTTTTAATAAGGATAGGCTCCTAAGAACATTTCAAGAAGATTTGAAGTGGTAATATAGACCTTGTTGGTATAAAAGAACGTACTTCAAACTTGAAAACACTTAAGGCGACAAACTAATCCCTTTGTCTTGTACGTATTGTTAAGATTATTAACATTACACATTAATAACATAATAAGGCACAATATAAAAATGTTTTTTAATTGTTCTATATTTAATACAAGAATTGTTAAATACTAATAAATGAATATAAAATAGAGAATATTGTCATTGGTTTTCTTTACATAAAAAGCGAAAGAAATATAATTTTTTTCATAGATTCGATCAGGAATCCGCCGACGGATAGCTAGCTGTTGTTTAAAGCAAATAAAATTGCTACCTCACTTTTTCTGGTTTCGCGAGCCCTGAGTTAGAATTAGGCGTAAAGACAGAAAAAGGTTAAAAGCACTAAAAACTAGGCAATATTGTTTTGTACACAACTATTAATCCAGATATTTATTACATTTAGATACATTGTTGATTATCACAAATTATTCACATAAACAACGCACCGCGGCTACTTCACGTTGATACGTAACGTTAAACAATTTGCCAACATGAGATTAGACAAGGCTGCTGCAGCCGGCCCCACATCCCATTGTTCGTTGGCCATTGTGTTTACAAGGCTACTTACTATACGTAGCTTTTCATGTTTCAAGTACTTAATTTTTTTTTCTTTATTTGACGAAGGGAAGGGACGAGCAAAACGATACGGTAAGCGATACTCCATAACAATGCGACGCCGATTAGGATGTGGCAGTCTATCAATTTCTAAATCAACTAACTAATTTTTATGACGATAGCTATGGTATGAAGTTAACTAAGTGTACTGAATTTCAGCTAACGATTAATAGATTTACTTTACATCAGCAAAACTTTTTATTTACCCTGTTCATTTAGAATAGAGATAAAAATGTTTTTTATTACAAACTTATTCCCTTTTTTATTGCATATTATTTATTTATCTACATAAATATTGCGGTATAATATTTTAAAAACAATATAAGATTATCAGCATATCTTATCGGCAACTTATTTAACGTACATACTTTTCGAAAGTTTGCAAAAACTCAAACTATTGTTCCTAGCTTCAAATAGCTGCATCGCAATTACTTATGGTCTATAGTTATAATAAAAACTAAAACAAGGGAATCCTATAAACATTCAGGTAATTGAATAAAATGAGTGATTTTATTTAAAAAAAATATGTGCGTTTTGACTTACTAGAGTGCAATACTCGCTACTTTGAACGGTACAATGATAAACAGAACTTGGAGTCAAATATATATAGAAAAGTACACGAAGCTATAACGTTACGTTCTGGATAACATATTAGTGGGAAAAAATTATATTATATGAATCCAAATTCAGTTCGGCTGTATGCGTACGCATGCGCACGAATATACGTCCGTGGGTGGGCGTGTTATAGACGCGGGGTACCTCAGGGCGCGGCTCCTCGCCAAGCGAGTCGCCAAGTGCCTCGGCCTGGCTCTTCATTATGGAATATATTTTCACGTAGGGCGCCTTCAGCAGCTATGCGCAATCGCATAATTTATTAGATACACATACGATGTCGCTGTTCAAGTCATTGTTCTTTATGTTCAATGTGTTTTATGTTTACATGTTGCTATGTTTTTTTAAATTATCACCGTATAATACATTGATAAAGTTGACGTGCAATAAACAGTCAAAACATCAGCAAATACGGGTTTAATTTCCATAGTTGTTTACATTTTATCAATATATTTAAGTACGGCTTGTTTTATTATAATAGCAAAATGTTATTAAACTTCAGGGTCAGGTTCCATAAAGCAACAAAATTGTTTAAGGGTCAGTGTATTTATTTAAACAACATATTATGAAACTATATATTTAACGTGTCTATTAATAAATTTAAATGTGTTGTAAAACAGATCTGTGTAACAAAATGTTTATTTTTGCGTATGAAGATTGTTTAAAATATGATAACATTTGTATTTAAATTAAAAGTTATGTTTGGGTTTGACAGCAAAAGCCGATGGCTAATATTTGACGAATATGTTACGTAAAAAGAGAAAGTGTATAAAATAGTCTGAACCGAATAACGTGCATACACAAACTCTTATAATTTCCATTCAAAGTGCTTAAAGTCTTTTACGTAGTATTATCAAACCGTCAATGTTTCATGTGTACTGTAATTTTGAATGTGCGATTAATGCATTGTTGTCGACATGGTGTTATATAAAGCTTTGTTAGCTATAAAAAAAGTGTTAATTATTTGAGAATTAAAAACATTTTAAGTTATAGAAATATGTTGTGTAGTGAAAAAAAAAACTTACCTCCCAGGATTCTCTGGTTATGTCAGACACATCGCCCGAGCTACCGGTGCGTTCTCCCTGCGGACGGAAATAGCAAATTAAATATGTTCATGACAAAATTAAAACACAATTTTGAAGTTCTTTAAGCTGTAATGTCAAGTTGATTTATCTTGAATGATGGTGACGAGAAGATAAGTCTTAGTATGTTAATGTATGTATTTATAAATTATTATATAACTGGGAAAATAATTGAGATAGAACTTACAAACATTATCTTAGTAAATTATTTTTCTACCAGACATAAAATATTTTTTTGTGTTATTTAACTAATATTATTTTTTTTTTATCTACAATAGGTGATATATGCTGAGACGTGCTTACCCAGAATAGTTTCGCTTTTATGTAAAAAATCAAAAGACTCCACATTGTTACGACGACAGATTTGCAATACGAGGGTTGTTTGCTAGACAGAAAGCTTTAAAAAACCCTGTTGTTAACCACATTCAACATAATGTGGCCCTGGAATGGAACCAGGGACATCTGTGTCACTAAGCAAGCGGTTAGCTACTACGCCACAGCGGTAGTTAAATTATAGATCTATATTCTTTTATTTTGTTTTTGTGCTACCAACTAGCAACGATATTTTGTGCGAAAATCGAGACCATTATAAAAACCTCTAAACGGGTTTACAAGTATTTTTAGTCTTATTGTGGTATGAGGAAAACGACGCAGATAAATAGATTGTAGATGCTAAATAATGGAAGAAAATTTATATTATCTGTTTACAATATTTTATAATGAAAGCAGGAAGTTTTAATAATGACTGTATTTAAATATTGTTATATTAGTAGAAATTATTTAACAGATAATATTTTTTTACGATAGTCTTATAGATAAGTGGCACCATTTAAAGACACATCTTCGATA
The DNA here is from genome assembly GCA_029030555.1 of Ornithoptera alexandrae. Classification (NCBI taxonomy): domain Eukaryota; kingdom Metazoa; phylum Arthropoda; class Insecta; order Lepidoptera; family Papilionidae; genus Ornithoptera; species Ornithoptera alexandrae. The sequence goes on along the minus strand of JARDVY010000023.1, from coordinate 4,781,420 downwards.
AAAATTTTAATAGAGGACTTTGATGTTAGCGTGTCTGTATCGGAATAGCTGCCCGCGCGCACGTTGTATTAGCTCCGTTACCGTATGCGCTGCACGCGTTATCAGACTATGACAAATCAAATTTATTCAGTTCTGATGCAGGAAGTATTCTCTTGTCTAAAATTAATCCGATACTTAGTTTGATTAAAATATCATAAACGGTTGATTAAAATATCAATTAAAAACAAATCAGTGCTATATTTTTTTGTATGATATAAATGTCATTGATTTATTTAAAAAAAAAAATAATACTTTTACATAATACAATTGTTACTACACTGATCTTAAGATGTACCTTTATAGTCAAACTAGTTTTTTTGAGTCGACAGTTTTGAAAGTTCGAGGACAGAATGATAAAAAAATGTGAATAGGGCTAAAATAACGTAATAAATCGCATGGCGCCTTGGAACCAGCGCTAAATGGGTTAAGCATTGAAAAACAACATAAGTTTAGATATGGTAAGGAGATACAAAGGTAAAGGGTAAAAATTATAAGGATTATAAATGATAACATTAGTTTTATGTATACACTACCTTAATTCCAGGTTTTGTTTCCTCATCGTCCCACTCGGTGTCGCTGTCTATGAGCTCGTAACCTTGAGCTGTGACATCTCCCAGAGGCCCGTAGCGGCTCGGTACCCAGTGGGTCAAAAATTTGTACAAATCGTCCACCCTGATGATTGAATTATCTTTCAATAGAAACATCAACTGGCATGCAAATAAGGTGAACAGAATTATAAAGTTATACTCATTTCACACAGATTTGTGAAATACCACTAAAATGTAAATTGTGAGAATAAGTTAAGGTGATTGTAGACTTGGTTGTACGCCGGCCGTAATAATTTTTTTCATTATCTAGGGTGTTTTCACAACATCATATAATATGTAGTAGTCTGGTTATTATAGTAATATGTTTTGCGGTTTACGCAAAGAGATACTTGTCCTATGCAATTTCTACTTATGTAAAAACAAAATGTATACACTACCTGTTCCTAGGAACGCCGAACCAATACTCGGGCTTCATGCGCTTGCGTCCGTAGGACATCAGCTGCGTAGAGCGGGGCAGCGGTCGTCCGGCTGGCTTGCCCATACGCAGCCGCAGATACAAAGGCGGATCGTCACTGGGACGCGCGGGTCGAGGAATCAATTCTGTAGGAAAAGTTTTTTTTTTATACAATGAATCATCAATAGTAAGCAGGTCGTTGACCTGATGGTAAGTAATACAAATACCCATAACATCGGAGTTAAGGTATTATTAACACATCACTACCATGTCAACTTGAGATACAAGTTCAAAATGTCATTGCCCGAGTAATTTTACTAAATAAACCGCCTTTCAAATCGCAATAGGGTTTTATTTGCACACTATTGTTTGATGGAAAATCTTAGACTGATCACGGACATTAATTACATTGCGCACTTTATCATATACAAAATAATTAATTTGAAAGGAAATACTCACTATCGAAAGACGCGAAGAGATCGGGCATGTCGTCCACAGACACCATGCTACGATAGTCAAGTCTGGGTTGAGTTGAACCACTGGAAGAGGTCGATTTAGTATGGGAACGGCCAAAACCTCCCAGTGAACTGCGCCTGTGCATAGAATTTCATACTTTTAGACAATTAAATACAAAAGCAATTCGCATTTGTATAATCAACTTAAGTTATTACGATTAATGAAGAATTTGTGTTAAATTTAATAGAAAAATAATAACGACAATAACAATCCATTCGCCATACCTGCGAAAAAAATTAGACAAATTAATAATGGTGACATAATCTGATTTAAAAAAAAATCCACTCTTTGACTATACATTAACGTATAACATGCTGAATGCCGCAAAACCGTTAACAAGAAGGTGCCAGTAAAAGGATGAACTCCTATGTGACTGATGATGATGTTAGAACAAATAAATTATCCAAAACTCTTAGGGTAGTAAGTTGATAGTGAAACCATAGCCAGCGCCACGCCATAGCGACAAAAAATATAATTCTTTTGTGAAATGCACACGGTAAAAGCAATTTGGCTATATTTATTAAATTGATAAAGGTTCTCCGTTCACCAGTTTAATTTAATGATTTTTTTATTAATTTAAAGATCATAAAAAATAGAACAGCAATATCCAGAAAAGATACGCAACAATGAGAAAAGACTGAAATTTTATATTGAAGCAAAGCGTTAGCCTCAAACTTCTAAAATCCGGTATATAGTTTATGTGATAATTCATGTTTTTAAAAAAGATGTAAACATACATTTATATTGATGGCTAGCCCCTATTGTCGGAGACCATCTGGATAGGTACCACTGCAGCTTCTATTTTTACCGTCAAACAGTAGTGTGTTCTGATTTAAAAGGCGCTGTAGCTAGTGAAAATACTGGCATAAATAGGCTTAACGTCTTATGTCTTAAGGCGACAAACACAATGTGGTATGTGTATAACATCCTAACTAGCGCCATGTCGTCACGGGCAGGCGTATCATGTGAACGTCCCGCTCGTCTCGTTGTTTCATTGTTCATAAACAATAAAGATAAAAATTTTAACATTTATCTATACAAAAATAATGTTCAAGAATTAAACTAAAATTAGTACTGAATAAAAGAATTAAGTTTTTTTTTAAGCAATAATTATTCTGTGCGAAAAAAAGCACGGACTATAATTTAGTGTTTAAATCCAAATCTAACATCTGCAAACAAAATAAATAGATTAATATTATGTTCCGCATGGCGTGTCGTTTAGCAGTGCACCAGATAACAACAGCGATTTTAATGGAGACTATGATATATATATCTGACTATACCTTTCCTAACACAGAAATACATGCAAACTGTCAAGATTTATTAATAATATATACAAGATAAGCGACTTAACACTAGAAGTTTATCTAAAACTGAAACTCTTAAGAAACAATAGAGATAACAGACACAAGTGGAGACGCCTAAATACAAAAAACAGTGGATACGGAGGAGGCGGTGCATTGGACCACAACAATATAAAGAAATTATAAAAATTAATTGGATAAGTTGATTAAAACTTTATGGTTATCTGTTAAAATATACAACTCTCTTAATGTTCAGCGCTGCTGCGATTCGGGGCCTCCATCCATAAGGATTGTGGATCCTTCCCAGTTTGTGGATGTCATATCTCCGAACGATTGTTCTTGGAAAATATAGATTTCCTCACGGTTTTTCCCTACACCAAAAACTCATGATTATATGTTATTCAGATAAAAACCATTAATAACTTTTATTTATAGCAATACTTGCATATTAACTCAAGCAATTAATATTGTACAATAATGATACAATTAAAAGAATCTAGTTTATTATGTTACACCGTTTTATATCTCATATACATGCTCAATTTCAGTAACTAGTATATACTTTTTTGATTTGATTAAAAACACATAAAAATGCAAAATTATGAAATGAGCATGTATAAGAAATGTATTCTAGCATTAAATTGTTGTGGTCCAATCTCAGGTCCTTGAGGCAAGACAATACGGATTTCGCACATCGATTTTGGCATTGGCAGCGGAACGTGGGCTCACGTACCCCGATGCGGAGAACACGTCGTGCGGCGCCTCCTCTGACGGGGTTTTACTCAGGAACAAACCAGTACCAAACTCCACTAGGTTCATTGGCGAGCTACGGTATTGTATCAATGAACGCAGTGGGGGGCCGTGATAATTTCGGTAGATTCCGGTTAGCATCCACGTTAGCAAAGGAAAAATTTAGGATTTCTTTAATAATTTAATTATATATCCAGGGTGTGAATTTTGAAATATTAAATAAAGTTGTACAATTATAAACATATAATATGTTACATGTCATTGATACACATAGTTCATGCTGTGGTGAACACTCGGTCAGGCTGTCCATGCAACGGAATACGGTTGTTGCCGATTATAAAATACCCAACAAATTTTAAATATTTCTATGTTTCCAAGTTAAAAAAGTTGATTTAAAAATTGTTACATTTGTACGACAGTAAATTATTGATTAACTGTTTAATCAAATAAATCGTAGGTGTATATACATTAGACGAATTTTGTGAAAGTCTCTTTGTGTGATTTTATGCGATATCTAAACAGTTAGTGTTCGAAAGCGACGTTTCTAATATAAAACAGATTATACGGTTACATTGGATAACTATTTGAATTAATTTTATCCTTTTATTGCAAATGTGATACGAACATAACCAACTAGGTTATAAATAATTTAACAGGTTTAGTAAATAATACATAAAATTAATTAATTTGATTGATCATAAAATTGTTTGCATACTTAATCTGTCACAAACATAATTTCTTCAAGACGGTATCGAGGTCAAGGTCTTTGTTTATCTTCAAAAGGTGAAATGGTTAAACAGTTAGGTAAACATTTTGATACATAACTTTTTAATTAGAACCTTTTAACCTTGCGTAGAAAGTTTATATAATGATAACTGATGAAAAGTAATAATGCTTGGTTTTAATATTACCTATTTGCAAATTAAGGTACATAATTATTATTTATAAGTTTTATTATAACTTTTTGTATTCGATTAAACATATTTGATTACAAACGTAAAATGTTATTAAAATTATATAGAAAGGTGTTCAGGGTGTCCATTACCTAATATTTTTACAATATATATTGTTTGGTCTAGAAATAAAAAGAAAATTAGAATAACTGAATGCTGCGCTATCACTAACCTGTTGAACACTTTAGAGAAGACGCTAGTATTGTGGCTGTCAGCTGATGTAGGCAGCGAATCACCCTGAGAACCTTGGGTACCAGTAGGCCCTTCACCGGTGAGACCTTCCACCCATGACAAAGGATAGGAGAGCCTCTTCAACATCTGTCACAAAAAAGACAATAAGTTTTATTTGTAAGATGTCAACATATCCATCCTGTCTTATTAGATAAGATAACAAGGACAAAAATAAGAGGACAAGGAAAGTGTTTACTTCCAAATAGAAGCAACGACTGATAAAGGATACAATCCCATAATCCTTGTAATAGTAGATTATTACTTTGCTATAATGGCAGGATAAGTGTTAGATTAATAATGTGTTTTATTTATCTACAAAAATACTTGACTTTTTTTGCATGGTGTTAAGAGACAACGAGGCCGTGATTGGAAAAACATAGTCGATATTTCGTCTCTTATTATATGTTGACAACTGGAAGATAGCAATCGTTATAGAGATAAATTTAACTAGTTAGCTGACTTCGAAATAAATTTACCAACAACCAAACTCTAACCTATAGACCATCCATGGACCTACGTGTCACTAGAAAAGCGGTTAATCAGTGCGCTATGGAAGCAATTAAAAGTTGTGTGATTCATTTAAAAACTATATTAGGCCTACCTTATTTTTCTTATCCGGTTTTCCGGCTTCCTCTTTTTGGTTATTGCCATCTAGTGAGAAAGAGACAGCCGCAGGTTTACGCGGTGTTCTCTCATTTTCCCCAAGAGGTGGTGCCGACAGTGGAGGTTCGGCGCGCGGTAGGCATACTGGTGGTACCCATTCCGCAGATAGCACTATGTCTGCATCGCTATATACCTATTAATGCACATAAAAAGGCATGATATTAGGTACCTGCCATAATTTTAGTTTAATTTAAACATTTCAGAATTCGAGACTGGATTTTTAAAACAGGTTTACAGTTACTGTTTTCGTAAAGTATATTTACTTTTTTATTGGACGAAGCGACAAAATCAGCAAAAGCGTTCTTCTGATGGTATGTGATACGCTTGCACTTTAGAAACTTAGCGCAAGGTAAGAAGATATAAACTTCATCTTGTGCTGGTCGCTTTAAAACAAAGTAAGTTGGCATGTTAAGTAACTTTTTTCAACAGTTACATATTATGTTTTTTATTGAAGGACAGTTAATATTTTGCTTACGTTGTAGTTTTAACTACTATGAAAACTATTGACGGACATTTATAGGATTTAGATGACATTGATAATTGTTTAAAGAAGAATAATTTTGATTTTTATACCTAAAACGAAAAGAGAAACAAAAAAATAGTCCTTTGTAATTAAAGAAAACGATAACACATACAGTAAACACATTAGTAAATAGATTTCTTCAGATAAGTTCTTGTAAGAAATAATAGATCGATAGGACAGACAAGAAATACCATCGTCACCTTAAACAACCAAGGGAATGATATAACAGAGAAACTAATAATCTATTTATCTGTGACACAACAGTGATCAAACTTCAATAAAAAACGGAAGTTGAAGGGAAAGAACATTGACCACCTTCTCCCTTTATCACTACCTCACCTCTTCGTGGCAAACGCAAGTGTTCATATCGATATCATGATATTCGTTGAAGAAGTGGTCATTGAATTTATTTTCATAGTTTCCGTCGTACATCGACACGTCTGATTCGACGTTCTCCATTATTGTATCAATAGCATGATAATACTGATCATGGATCATATCGATCGCATGGTAGTATTCCTCATGGTCTGACAGCGACGAAACTGAATGACTATCCTAAAATTATTTACATATTAATAAAATATTTAACATGGTGGCAAATAAAAAAAATATAATTTTATTAATTAGAATATGCTTGCAGTAAGAGAAACAAAAAGCATACCTTTTTGGAGTTTACGGGCGTAACGTGCAGCAACGGATCACGGATATCGATCCCCGAATCGTGGTACGAGAGCTTGACAAGATGACGCGCGGCGTCTTTGGGGACCTCATCTTCTCCCCCTTCTACACCCTCACTTGGTTCTGGTTCCCCGACTTCACCCGTTGCACTCTCTGCACGATCCGATGACACGCAAACTTCTAAACATTCATCTTTGGCTTGGTCGGCGTTTGATGATACCTTAAAACAAATTGTACATTACTTACGTACATTTACATTTGCATCTATTACTCTCGCCAAATGATGGTATGTAAACATTACTGTTCACCGGGTCGAAATGCGCTGCACATAGTGAAATTACTGGGGCAAAACGAATTAATATCAGTGTCAAGGCTACGAGCACTACGTGGTCCGTGTTATTCATCAAAATAAGCGACACATGTTATGAACGGGTCTTTCTCTTACCATTAGATGAATGCTCCGCTTGTCTCGTCAATTAGTTAAAAAAGTAATAGTAAAAAGCATTTATTGAGATTCTTTGCGTGCGATTTACCTCTAGCTAAAGGCAAGGTCAAATAATGTTGATTGCAACTATTAAGACAAACTGATTCTACGGCAATAACTTTAGTATAAAATTGTTTACTGTATATATAAAACATTGTTATAACCTCATACTATGAGCGTAGTTAAAGTGAATGTTTATAAGCATAAAGCATTGCAAAGATGCAAAAATTATATTAAAAGATAAAATTTAAAAAGCAGTAAATGAAAAATTTTCTTACTTCACTTCCTTGATCGATCGACATACGATCTTTGCTTGGGATAGCCCAGTGATGATCAAGTAAAGATTTCCGCCTCTCCTCTGTTGTTTGTTGCTGAAAATGAAATAATCATCGTTATTATTTATTCAGTAAATAACTACTGATAGGTTGCTGTTTTCGGGAGCTATCTAGATAAGTAACACTGCAGAGTTTATTTCCTACGTGAGACAATAGTGTGCAAATATCACTATGTTCTGGTTTAAAGGGTGATATTGCTAATGACATTACTGGAGTAATGGGACTCATCATCTTATGTTCTATTAGAGCATCAAGCACATCGTTCACCATTAAACGGTCTGCAACTCTTGTCAGTTTATTTCTTCCTCCTGCTCTTTTCCCAGCTATGTGGGGTCGGCATAGTGTGTACTTCTCTTCCATATCCCTCTATCAGTCGTCATATCTGAATTCACACTCGTCTTACACATGTCGTCTTTCACACAATCCATCCACACTTGCTTCGGTCTTCCTTTACTATCCATGTTCATTCCCAATGTTTTCTTTATTATATGTCCTTCATCCCTCCACATAACATGCCCGTACCACGCTAACGTCTTGCTCCTCAATTTCTCTGCAAACACTGAAGCAACTTTCAGACTTTCTCTAATATACTCATTCTTAATTTTATCCATCCTCGTCAAACCACACATTCATCTTAATATTCGCATCTCGGCTACATGTAATCTGCTTTCATCTGAACATTTGGTGGCCCAACTCTCAGCTCCATACAATACGACAGGTCTAACGACCGACTTGTGGATCTGCCTCTTAAGTTTAAGGGGCATTCGTGGATCATAAATCGTTACAATGACCTGTCGCCATTTCATCCAACCTTCATTTATTCGGCTTCTCACATCTCGATCAATATTGCCATCGCATTATATGAGTAAAGCTAGGTACTTCATATCGGAGCAGATTGGTAGGGATACACCATTTAAGAGAAAAGCTGGTTTATAAAAGATTTTTAATCACAATACTAGAAAAACCCAGTTAGACGAAAATAAGGAAGAATGATAGTCTGCATCATTAAAAGTTTTATTAGTATTTAATTATCTCTTATCACTTCCTAACTAAACGGCTGGTCCAACATTAATATTAATAAAACATTTCGTGCACAATGTTTCTGCACATGCTTTTGATTTTTGTTTATGTAAAGCGTTGGTGATTAGAAGAAGTTCCTTTTAATTTATATCCTTGTTGTTCGTGTGTTTGATTGATTTTATATGGTAATGTTGTCAATAGTAACCTGCAAAGCAGTTGGAGTCACGAGTTCCCTCTCAAAAGCCTTGGGGAACGCCGCGCCTCCGCGGTCCTCGGTCTCGCCGGATCCGGGACGCTCCTCGCCCGCTGCCGTCTCCTCGACCTCAACGCTTGCTGCCTGAAGTTCAGGAAAGGTCTCATCCTGTGTCAGAATCGTACGTATAAATATGACTTAATAAGAATCTCATCGGAGATCGTTCGCAGCGCTTATATTTGTTGTCAAACAATAAAGTAAATATTTTCTAGTTAGAAATGTGTCCTTTGGTGACGTTGCCAACTGGTTGTACTTATTATATAACAGAAAATTAATTATAAAGCGACGTACACTCACTTTGACTAGAAGGGAATCTTTGCCCGGTGAATGCTCCGCTTTATTCATGTAGTATATTTCGGCCTGTTCCGTCCTGAAAATAACGAATGTGAAATTATAACTATAATTGTAATTGAAAACTGTCATTAATGTTTATATTTATTTCATTTTTTAGAAATAATTCAACTCATTGTCACTTTATAATGTACATAATGAAGTAATTAGATATATTTGTTTAGGTTATCAGTAAATATATTAGACGTGAAAATTTTAATGTGCCATTCCAAAGATTTTAGGACCATAATTATATAATTAGGAACTAAAGTATAATAATAATTTGTATTTTATTAATATAAATTATAATATGTTACATTTCACTTATTCACCTGTGTAAACTTGAAACGTATTTTAATGCGGATGAATTTAAAATATATATATATATATTTATACAGTTGCTTAGGATGAGACTATGTTCTCCGTTATATCGTGTCCAGCGTTGTGTATAATATATCCTATTCATTGAGTTCATGTAAACAAACTATAATCGCATAACAAAAATAACGAACTATTCATTCGATGGACGAGAGTAAACATTTCAATGTATATGAATGGCACTTACGCAAGCGCATGAAACTTTATGACCATTCAAAATCAATTGCCAACTACCTTTTAGTGTTTATGTAACGTATGTGGTAGTTAGAAACCGCGATAGCTCAATGAGGTGGTCGTACGCACTTTACGCCACGAAAAAGTACGGACTCGATCCTTACGGAGTTTGACCATCCGGTGAAGAAAAACATGAGGAAAGTGATAATATTCTAAGAACAACAGTTTTTATAGATATGCGACATCCACCGAAATAAACTTGGTAAATGAAGTAAAATAACTTACAAAGAGAATGCCCGAATCCCAATAGTGGGTACAATTAGAGAACTGGTTATTTTCACTTATATTTTTACACGATCAAAATAAAGACAATTTGGTTTAGCCAAGTTTATACGTACTTGTGTGCGTTGTGGTCGGGGCCGTGTGTGCGCATGTGCGCGATGTCGTAGAATATGGCGGCGTTAACAACGTACTCCATGGGCGCTATCACACCGTACGACTCCGGGCCGTGCTCCATCACAAGGGTATCGGACACGTTCGGGTCAAACATCACCGCGTTTGGTGTCACCAGGAGCACACCGGAGACAACACCCTGACGAATTTAGAAATAATTTTCATGAAAATTTTATTGCAATTTAAGTTTTAAAATAGTACAAATAGTATAAATAAAAAATACCATCTTATTATAATTTTCTTACGTTAAACAGCCATATTGAATTTAAACAAAATTTCGTTCCAATTTATTCTTTCATATTCTGTTTGTGGATTAAAAAACTATGATAATGACAATATGTTCTAGTATGGACTTGGAGACAGATAAGAACTAGTGTTTATTTTCGAATCTTGAACATTTCGCATTAAGCCTTGCATAATACGGTACATACTTGGCCATCAGTGATGTGACGCACATTAATCTTCAGGAACCTTTGTGGGGCATTGCTACTGGCAGGCGCTTCCGGCGAAACTGGCCGCAAGCTGTCCAGGATCTCTGTACATTTTATAAAACAAAATTGGTATTAAAGAGGTAAAAAAATTTTTGAATTATGCGTAGTAAAACTGAGGTAAGTCCAAAATATTTTATTTTACAACAATTTGTACACACAAAATTATCAAGTGTTGTAATCCAAATTTTCCTAATAAAGTTTATACATTACTGTTTGGCAGCAGAATAGGTGGTATCTGGATAAATAGTAACAGAAGCCTACTACCAATTAAAAGAGTAAGATGTAAATACGTTGATAAATACCAATAAAAATAGACTTATTTGGTGATGTAAAAACTTTAAAAATTGTAGTACTTATAAGAAAAAATAACAAGAATGTATCTAGTGTATACCAAAACAATGCCTGTCTTAAGACATACGTAAAACGTACATCGTGCAGCTCATGTTGCACGACTGGGTGATAACGAGGTTTCCCTAACACGTCGCGATAAGGTGCGGTAATAAAAATGCAAAAATTTATACCATCATTAAGTTGAACTACGCACAGTAAACAACAAAATTTAACGAATAGCCCAATTTAAAGCGAGTAAAGATCTTGAACATTAAATAAAAACTTTTATGAGCAATTCAAAAACCACTCGGCACTAGCTTTAAGAGGTCGAAACGAAACAGTTAACAATATGTTTGGAATGAGTAACACACTGACAATTACCTTTTTCCTGTGCCGGCTCGCTAGGTGCACCCTGTGTCGATTCTGACGTGGTGTCACCACTTTCAGACGGCCCGTCAGAATCTTTATCGCCATCTGAAAATACAAACGAATCATGGTTACGATATTATCATTGTAATGCAATATTTCGAAATGTTTGCAAATGTACATAATTAACGAAATGAATAATATTCCCAACAAACCATGATACCAACGCTTGAGGAATTCAAAACTAAACATTCTCGAACAGCTGATCGTTCAGTCGCTCGCATTGCACATCTATCAGTGCCGATAAACGAAATCCATAGCAGAGGTGTGCAGTGTTGAACCGGTGTCGGAATTGTTTCTATTTAGGTGTAATAGTAAATGTAGGACGATTCGCCGTTTGAAGACAATTTAAAATAGAAACTGCGCAGTGCACGGCGCGACCGATTGTGCCCGCTGCCCGCTTCAACTGCTTTTGTAACTCTTGTTTGTCGTACAAATAGTAGGAAAAAAAAATTGTTTCAAGACTACGTCACACGTGAACAACACCAAGGCTGAATGTTTTGTTTTGCTTCACGACTGAACAATACTGAATAGATCCGATCAACTGTCATCAAATCGATTTAATGTTATAAATAATTTACTATCAAAATATTATTTATACAAACGAATGTTTCCCAGTAAGATTATCGTGAGAGATACCGTTTGAATTTATCAATCTGAAAATTAAATTGTAATCTTTGAATTGTAATTTTTATATTAAAATTTAGCTGTTTGTATGTTTATAATAAACATGCTATGATCGCAACTCTACAGATATGAAATTATAAAAATTTATCTAATTTCGACTAAAATAAAAACTATTAATTCTCTCTCTTTATATATTTATAATTGCTATACAAAAAAATATACTATAAAAACTTTTATGATGTCTTGAAACTCTTGTTTAGTTTTGATTTTAATCGTTTATGTTCGGAAAACAGAGAAAATGTAATTTTTATGCGTTATCACAAATCAGTATTTTATAGTTGTACACAAAAACATCAGATAAGATGTATCGACTTAAAGTAACAGTTTTTACAATGAAGTTTTTGAAAATACAAAAACATCTTCAATATTTATAAAAAAGACAAATACCGAATTAAATAAAGAATCGATAATTTTGGATAATTTACGACAACGTCCTATCGACTGTTATTACGTTTAATCGAAGGCCGACTTTCGGAAGGCAAATGATTTACTGATTAACGATTTCTTTACAGTTTCATCAGCCCGTAAAGAAAATTGAAAGCTTAAATGATGTAATTTTTTTATATTGTTTAATAGCACAATATTTTTAAAATATTATAATAATACAATATAATATTTTAAAAATATATATGTATGCTGGGTGTTAGGAGACCGCTTCGGAAACGAAGACAGATGATAATAATAATTACACCTTTGATGATGAAACGGAAAAAAATCGATCCTGATAAAAAAAATCAAGTTTTTAAAAGGTTTTATTAGCATTATTTACGCACCATCATGTTAGTACAGCTAAATGAAACGATAGTTCATAAAAAATACATTATTTTACCAAAAAAAAAAAACCTGCAATGAAACACAAAACCAAAAACAGCTGATGCTCGGATCAACGAACGCGCGCAGATGCTCGTATACACGAACGCGAACACCCCAGTATAAAGAAGTAAGCAAAAGACAGTATAATCGCCCAAAGCGATATCTTTCAGAGTACTTGTACTGACACGTAAAAAAGTTAAAAGAATTCTAAGAAGGAATTGAACTGAATTGGAAAATTTGATGTTAAATATATATTAAACATTTCGGCGTGGCACGAGTATGATAAATAGTTTGTACAGAAGTCGCGAGAATTGTCTACGGTGGGAATGACGGGATGGTAAAATTTTAATAGTGGTATGTCTCTGTTGCCGGCAGCTCTGTAGACTCCGGCAATAACAATAGAATTAAGATAAGCCCTGCATGCCGTAGAAGGCGACTAAAAGGGTTTAGGAGTTTTGCAGGCCCCTTATCCCTCAATAATCGAACTTGCTTGGGGTAGCGTATGGCGTTGGTGCCTAGGAAGATTTGACCCTTCCTTAGAGACGTTAACACAAAGTGTACAGGGGGTTCGGTGCGTTCTGTAGGAGATCTCGGGATCTCTGAATGGACTGATGCAGACCACCGACGGGGTTTTAATGAGCAAGAATCTCACATAACGCTGACATCCTCCCTAGATGCAGTGTATCTTCCAAACATTACTCTCAAGAAACAAAAAAAGGTGTCTGTTGCCGGAGATCGTCTGGGTAAGTACCACTGCACTCCTCAACAGGTTTCCGCCTTGTCGTGGCAGAGAGGCTTAGTAGCTGTGGCCGAGACGCCCACAGTTAACCGAAGAGGAACCTATCCGGCAGGCACGCAGTGTCGGGCCGGCCCGAGGCGGCCGCTTCAGCTTAGAGCACTAAGCTCACTATGGATGCGGCCAGTGGGCTGCAGGGGCGGCTTTATGCTGCCCTTTGCAGCCGAGGCGGAGTCGCGGAGGTAGTACCCTCTGCAATTAACCGGTGTCGCATCGGTGATGCGGCGGCGGTGGAATCGCAAGGGAAAAGAAGTGTCGGTATTGCGATGCGCCGTTCTCCTTATCCTCTGCAGCCGTATAACGGGTGGCGGCGGACCCAACATCGGATCCGCCGCAGGGAGCCGGGAGAGTTTTCTCTCTTGACTCCCATGGCTTCTGGGCAACGGGTTCGTTGGAATCCGTCGCCCGTGCGACTGCAGGAGACCGAGGAGGGGGCAATCTGTATGTTCCGGCGTACCCCTGCGGAGGTGGAAAGGAAGAGTTCAACCCTCCTTCCCGAGGTGAGGCTGCGTAAGCGGCCAGCGCCGGCGGGGTCACGGATGGTACGAAAGCTTTCCCGTAACCCCGCCATAAGGCGACGAGGAGGAACATCGTAGGGATTTTAGTCGGTGCAAGTCGGACATAACCTGTCATTGCCCCCGCTATTACGAGTATACGCAGACATTTCCCCTACGTTAACCAAAAAAAAAGTACGACCGCAGCGCCTATTTCTACCGCCAAACAGTACTGTGCAAATATTGCTGTGTTCCGGTTTAAAGGGTGCTGTAGGTAGTGTAGTGTAATTACTGGGCTAACGAGACTTAATATCTTATGTCTCAGGCGACGAGCCCAATGTGTTGCGCAGTGTAAATCATCCCAACTAGCGACATGTTATTATAAGAAGGCGTATCACTTACCATCTCACCGCTCAAGGTTTCTGACACAAACAAACCTGATGGGACCGAGCCTGTCTTCGACGACCGAGTGGGTTCGTTAATAACAAAGGAATTCAAACAGACAGGAAGAGAAAATCCGCCACTAGATAACTACAATCCTAGTAGGAACAGTACAAAACATTTAGATTCTCCAGCTTCGCGAACCCAGTATCACATACATGGTGGTCGGTTTCTGTTGCAGGAGACCGTTCAGATAGATGTAATCGCAGCGTCTATTTCTGCTGTCAAACATTAGTGTGCAAACATTACTGTTTTGGTTTGAAAGGCGCTGTAGTTAGTGAAATTATTGTGGTAACGAGACATAACACCTTATGTCTTAAGGCGACGAATACAACGTGGTGCAACTAGATCACCGTAACTAGCACCACGTTATTATGTGCGGATGTGTCATTTACCATCTGGTGAACGTCTGACTAGTCTCGTCGCTTCGTTTAATAAAAAAAATATATCTACGAGATATCTAGATACTCATTGCGAGATCTCCGAAACTATTAGACGTAGACACAAAACTGCGTAGAGATATTGCTTCTGTCATTTAGAGGTCAACTAAGAATTGATTTTACAAAATTCTTTTCCCCTAAGGGAGTTGTCGGCGGTGTTACGGCTAGCAAAGCGGACCGGGGAAGAACTAGTATATGTATATGTCCATGTAGTAACATCAGAATGATCCGTCCCTGCGAGACGCTTTATGAGTGTAGGTGGCCATAATTGCTTCAATTAAATACAGAGCTAACGTTCGTTAACATTTAAATTAAATTTCAAGCAGGCTTCAGACCTAATATTAAATTACGTCGTGACGGTCCAACCTAAATAACATGATAATAATGTCAACTTGTTGAAATGTTAGTCAGTTTACTGATGGTAGGTACCACCGCAACTCCTATCTCAACCGCTAAATAGTGTGCAAACATTACTGTGTTTGGGTTTGTAGAGCGATGTAACTAGTGAAATCATTGCAACTCAGAGGCGCTGTGGACATCATCGTGATTAACGCCATCTTAATTAGTTATCAGGTGAACATTTCGCTTGTCTTGTCACTTCGTAGAATAAAAAATCTCCGAATAAAAACGAGGATTTGTATAATTCGAAATAAGTAAAATAGTTTAAATTATATGTACGGACTTTAAAATTTCTGCTACTACAAGGTATAAAAAAGGTGCGGTTCACACCTAGCACAATTATGTACCTAATAAAATGTAGAATTTGCATTGTGTCCTATGAATAGTCATAATCATTACCATCAGACGACCGACGTCCACTGCTGGATATAGGCCTCCCCCAAAGATCTCCTCATAGATCGGTCCAGCGGTGCCCGCAACCAGCTGCTTCCCGCGACCTTCACCAGATTGTTGAACCGCCTCGTGAGAGGCCTGCTAACACCGCGTCTTCCAATGCTCGGTCCTCATACGAGAACCTTGCTGCCTCATCGGCCGCGCTTCGAGCGATGTTTACTACCCATTGTCACTCGAGCTTAGCAATCTTTATGACTATGTCGGTGACCTTAGTTCTCCTGCGGATTTCTTCATATATAATTTGATTACGCAGGGAAACCCCGTGCATATCCCTTTCCATTGTTCTCTTGGCGAATTGAAGCTTTTTCACAGGGCCCATTGTAAACGGCCAAGTCTCAGTGCCATAAGACAACACTAGCAACACGCAGAAATTAAAGACCTTTGTCTTTTATAAATTAATGATTAGTGTATTTTATGTTCCAATATTAACTATGAATCTGGAGTTTGAACTATAAAGATTTTGATTGTATTTATTTTATATCTACTTGTGTACTGACACTGGTCAATTTGTTTCTTGTAAGTATGAGTAACACATGCCCATTAGAGGGTAATAATATCATAGTGTCACCTGGAGTGCAACAATATCTATATAATCAAATAAAGTAGGACATATTTGTTATTTTTTTTTAATATATTGCATAATTGTTGAAAGAGCAATAAATATTGAAACGATAAATATGCCAAATATGTACTCCGTTGCTTACATGTACTATGAACCTCATAAAAAAAAAATATGGTATAAATATGCGTGAAATAGCTCGAATAGCGCTAGTTAACACCCATGTGTGCGTCAACTATATATAGAGGTGTTTTTACTTACGGGTGTATTGCAAGAAAATTTCAATTGTTTGAGCTTATTAACTCATTTAACTGTGTAATTTCTTAAGTATGCCGTTCGTATAAATATTAGGTCCTTACATATGAAACTGGCGTTTTGTACTGGACGAATATAAAGTCAATTATTTTTTTTATAAAATATATTTAATTAATCAAAGTATGCACCGTTGTTATCTATGCACTTTTGCCATCTCATAGGTAATTCATTGATCCCTTTACTAAAAAAACCATGGGGCGAGAATCAATAAACTCTTTGAAGGCGGCTTGGACTGCCGCATCGGAGTTGATTTTTTTTTACTATGTAAGAAGTTGTCCATGTTCCGGAAAAAATGGTAATCTGTTGGGGCAAGGTCCGGGAAGTACAGTGGATGTCGCAGACCTTCCAAATGTAGCTCATCTAACTTAGTGGTTGTTAGTTGTGCAGTGTGTGGTCTTGCGTTGTCGTGAAGCAGCAGTGGCCTAGAGCGATCGACCAATCTCGGTTGTTTAGCAGCTAGTTATTCCTTCATGGTTTGCAGTTGCTGACAATAGATATCTGCCGTAATCGTTTGTCCAGATTTTAGAAAGTTGTAGTGAACGACATCGGCGCTAGTCCACCAAACACTCACAAGTAACTTTTTCTGAGTCAATTTTCGTTTAGATCAGGATTTGGCTGGGTTTCTTTCCAGAGTCGAGCCATTGCGACGAGCGCTTCCGATTATCGTACACTATCCACTTTTCATCACAAGTAATGATTCGATTTAAAATTCCCTTCATTATTGTGCCGGTTGAGCAAAGTAACACAGCAGTCGACGCGTGTTTGCAAGATCGATTCACTCAATTCATGAGGTATCCATCGTTCAAGTTTTTTACTTACCTGATGTGCTTCAAGTGGATTAATACAGTTTTGTCACTTACCCCGAAGTCTTCAGCTATCTCTGAAGTGCTTTGTGATGGATTCGCTTGCACAATAGCCTTTAATTTTTCCTTTTCCCCTTTGGGGTCCGGCCGTCCACGGGGTTGGTTCTAAAGGTCGAAATTTCCAGAACGAAAACGTTGAAACCAAAAACGTACCGTGCTTTATTTTGCGACACCAGCGCCGTACACATCATTAATCCTGTGAGCTGTTTCTCGTACTCGTAAATATACCGATATTTCATGTTTTACATTGTGCGGTAATAAGCGAAGCCAAAGAAAAAAATAATGAAGAAAAACCCAATGAATGACTGTTTTCAAAACTCAAATGTACCAGCTAAATGAATTTATAAATTTGAATTTGGAATTCTTAACCAAAGAGGAGATATTTTAGATCAAAGTGGTCAGTACGACAAAACGCTAATTTCATATGTAAGGACCTAATATTTCTATATACGTTCACTATCATTATAATGTTACAACATTGTTCAACAATATTTAAAATAGTTTTTCTCAAGACACCGGAGTTCGGAGAGTTTTAATCGTAATATATTTTTTAAAAAATATTATTGCTTTCTTATTTCAACTATATATAGACACATCGATGACACAAACTTTTATTAACTATATATCTCATGTATGTAACAGCATCACCAGAGATATTTAAAAATGAAAGATTCTGAATTATAACTTAGACAAAAACTGTTGTATGTGATTTTTTTTTATTTGTAGTATATAATATATATAAACACGAGATAATATGTCCATGTACCAAAAGGCACTGACCTTTCCTCTTATCGGGCACGAGCAGCGTCTGCCCGGGGAAGATGAACTGGGTTGCGAGCCGGTTCAGTTTAGTGAGCTCCGAGGGCGTGGTGTCGAAGCGCGCCGCCAATGACGTCAACGTGTCGCGATCGCGGACCTGCGACCAACATAACTAAAATAAATTATGAATTAATGATTATTTTACCGAGCCAGATAAATCAAGTGTTATACAATGTCGAAAATACATACATACTTAGAGGAAAATACTTTAAAAACTTCATAAAAACATCCATTTATTACTTTATTGACAGTCAGCAAAATCCTTCACAATGCCTAACACAATATAAACGACTTCACGGTATTTAGTTGAAGAATCTCTATTTGTACAATGTGAGCTGAATACAATAGAGAAGAACTTCGATAAATAAATGAGATTTTAATAAAGGGTATTTAATAACAAAATACACGTTCCGTCCCTGAAGTATTCTTAAATGAAACGTCTTAGATAAATTCTTTTGTTGTAAAATATCAGATGATAACATAATAACCATAACATAAAAACATAAAAACAAGTAAAATATTAAACAGCACGGTGGAGAGCATGCAAAAATAAAGCCCCAGTTGATATAATTTTTGAATAGTCTGAGAAATAAAGAGATTCTTGTATTCAAATGAAAAAAATGTCATTTCAAAAATTTTGGTTTTATTTTGACGAACGCTGGAGATATTTTTCGAACAATAAACCAAAGTGACAAACTCATACGGAGCAAGTTACCAAATGTGTTAGTACTTGTGGGGTTTCCGGCGAACTTTTATAATAGACTACTGTCGTCAACATGTCTCCTTTGTGGCTTTCCAATGTAATCAAATTACATGTCGTTATTTATTTTTTATTCGACGGACCGACAAGACAAGCAAGAGATTCACTTGATGGTATCTATCCATAACGACATGGCGCTAGTTAGGACGATATATACAGCACCGCATTGTGCTCGTCACCTTGAGATATAAGATGGTAAATCTTATGTCTCAAGGTGACGAGTGGCTGACGGTGACTTTATTCCAATAATTTCACTAGGTACAACCACATCAAACTGGGACAGAGTAACATTTGCACACTACTGTTTGTCGGCAGAAATCAGACAGTCTCAGGTAATATAGAGACCTATCCCCAGTAAATGTGCGCAATTGATATTTATAACTAACCGAATTTAAATTTGTAAATGAATTATTTATTTTGTATATTTTATATATATTAGGTAATTTCTTCTTACTTCACTCTTTTTTGGTATCCAAGAGTGGTCATGGACAATTACAGGATATACCATACACAAGCGGTTAGTATATTCTAATGATGATATAATATGGTGTAATGACCATACAATATTTCAGTTGTAATTATAATTTAGTCTAATAAATAACAACATGTTTCAGTTTTAACGGCTTTGAAGTTTTTAAACAATCATCCTTTAAGATTCAGTTATATTTCACAGCTAGTTAGTACAGAATTCCTATTTGTAATGGACTTAATATAATTATACATTTGAATATTGAGTAAATCTGACACTATAAAATTTAATATGAATTCATAAACTCAATTATGTGTATATATCACGGGTAAAATTACGTTTATATTAACTTGATTTAAAACAAGTGCTTATGTATTAAGTATAGTATAGTAGTTTTTTTAGTAAGTTTATACATGACATTGAGACGATACGGGTAAAGGGAATTTCTCATTAGAATTATTTATTAATATTTATAACCATTAACAAACACTTCTCACCGTATACGTCATCGTCTTGATAGGAGGTTGAGGAGGCAGCCTCTTGATGTGCTCGTCCTCATCTGCAACAAATGAAAATTAACATTTTAACAACTTTTTTACTTGTTACACCTAATCTTTGTTTAATCATATGAATTTTATATAAAATTAAATTTCAGATGAATACGGAAATAATATTACGCAAATTCCTATAAACCGATAAAAACCTGTCAAGTTTAATTTTCACACTTTTTTAATATTATTTCCTCTGTTTACATTGATTACCATGTATGGCACAATTTATAAGTTTATTGTTAAACAAAAAGTAGAATGGTTAAGAACCTTTACCAGTATTATATATTTTTCTTCTTTATTATAATTTATCAATTTTTTTTTTAAATTAATTAAAGGTTTATATTATTAGACTTTACTCAAAGGTTCAAACACTACCGGTCAAGTTAAGCTTTGTGTTGAGACAATATTAGTGTAGATGTAAAAAATGAGAACTAAATAAAGAAATCGATTAGAATATGTCCATTTCTTGTCCATGCACTAAGAACATAAAAATAACTATATATATATAGATAGTAAATTCTAAATAGAGTTCAGGAACCATGTATTTGAAGGCATTAATTAATAAAAGGCGTTAAGTTAATAAATTTTTTTACCGCAAATAATTGAGTCAGTAAGAAATTTAGTTTAACAACCTAATGGCTTGATTTTTAGTGTATTTATTTAAATGCATATGCAATTAAATATATAATTCCTATTATGTAAATTTGCACGAAGTTCAAGTCTGTTTGCATATTAATTTAAATGTATTTACAAGAAATATTGCAATAATACTGACCTTTGTTGTATGAATAACAACATTGCAAATTGTTTCAAAATGTGCTAAAAACTCTACCAAGAGTATTTATTAGCAACTTCTTTCTAGATAAATCTTATACACAGATATGTTAGATTTATACAATAAAATAAATTTTGGACTTTACTGGCTGAAAATGAACTCTACACAGATTTAAGGTTAATAAAGATTAACTTAATCAGGTTAACTCAATTGTGTTTATTAATTTGATATATTTTAATTTATTAAAATTTAAACACTACACAAAAGTGTAAATAGCATTTTAAGATTAAAAAAATCCTAAATATCTTTTTTTTCAAGCTATACTAACTAATGTAATTATTTGCATAAGGTTCATTTCCTTAGTGTACTATAGTGAAAAAGTTCAAGGTATAAAGCTCATCGCTAACAACTAAATTATTAGGTCGCAGCCTGGTGCCTGTGCCAGCGAAAGCGGACTTTTTTTTAATGTATAAAATACGAATTAAGAGTAATAGTGGAAATTTTTAAGAATTGGGTTAACACTGTAGACATGTCAAAGCGTTTATTTCTTATTCGATCGTAAAGTAAGCCATCAAACTATCGCTAGAGAGAGCTCGTAAATGACCGTATACTTGTTTATATTTATAGCTTTCCCCGTTCGTAAATTTTAACGATACATATTGTGTGATATTATACTTTCTACGTGATACAGAATTAAACACGTTAAAGTGGAACAAATACGTCACGTAACATTATTTGTTCCATCGGAGCGGATTGACTACAAAACAGTGGGTTAGAAGCCGTAGAAATAGTTATCCAAGAACGAAAAAGATTATAACAAAGAAAATTTTTTGTTATATTGTTATGAATACGAAGGCAATATTTTATTACAGCAACGGTTTTATAAAGTATAATTCTTAAAAAGCCTACATTCTACTTTCAATAAGGATATTTGCAGATGAGTTACGAAGGATATCCTTTTTACAGAGACACGTCACTAACGTCGCTAAACAAAATTTCTATTAGGCATCTACTTGGTTTAAATCAATAGGGCAAGCCATTTATTTTTATTCATTGATGGGCCATTGTGATTTGCTGAAAGAAGTCTATCCATTCATAATTTATTGAAATTATACCTTACGGTCAGAACGTTATATCGATCCGTTTCTGCAAATAGGTTGTGTATGACGTTTATTTCATTAGTTAACTAACCTCATACATATTAACTTAACAGTTTACATGAAAATATGCAACATTTTTATGTCCTGAGTTAAATTTTCTTTATCAATTTATGACGTGCCGTGCCGCAGATAGGAATTATTGCAAACAACATAAATTTCCTACACGGACATAAAGTATATTATTACAGCTTTATAGAAAGCAAATATTGAAGTTACGATTTTCATGCATCAAATAATATTATTTACGGATACAGGCGAATAAATATTTTCATTTCCCATTTGCAACCTCAAGGACATACGGCAATGGCGATCGTGAATCGCAAATAACGAAAGCCATAAAACGGCTCCCGCTTGTGCTGTTAGAGATTTCTGTTTGTGCAAAATCTGAAATTATTTATCAACGAAATAATATTCGTTTGATTCGACGTCATATCTGAAAATGTATGTGAATTAAGTAATCAATTCGAATTTGTGATTTAATGTGTAATGAAATCTTTTGTGACAAAGAACTTGGACATTTAATTAACAACGTCATTCTTGTTGTCTGTAGCAAAATGAGACGTTTACCCGAGTGTTTGATTTTGTTGCGTTCAACTTCCGAGTTAAGAATTACTTTTTAATACGATAATTCACCGTCAAATACTATAAAGTTTTCATTGTTCTACTTAATACTCTATAATTACTACATTTAAAAAACAATCGCTGTACTATCGCTGAAAAAAAAACTGGTTGTAAACTATGCGCCTGTGTTTTCTTTTCTAGTCATAAACGTTTTGTTTACCGTGTACTTTTAATGGACGAGTTTAGAAAAAAAGCCAGTTGTCTTATACAGTTATTTAAGATAATACAATGAGATTATTAGGTAAGTTTCACGGTACATACAAAAGTTAGTGATGGAAGGTTTGAGGTTCATTTAACTGCCGCGGCGTAGCGATTAACCGCTTGCATTGTAACACGAGGTTTTGTTTAGTTCGACGAAGCGACCAGACGAGTGAAACGTTCACATGATGGTAAACGATATGCCTGCTCATAGGAACGTCTCTCTAATTATGATGATATACACAGTATTGGGACATAACATTTTAAGTCTTATTCCTCCAATATTTTCACTAGCTTCAACATTTCAAACCGGACACAGTAATGTTTGCACACTACTTCTTTAGTTAGCTGCAGAAATAGGATCTGCGGTGGTACCTCTACGGTCTTCAGTAACAGAGATCTACCACCATTTTTATTCCGAGAGATCACGTATGCTAGATTTTAAAGTGTTAAAAATTTTTCGGACCTACCTATGTAGGTAGGTCAGTTAGATACCAAATAGTACGTGTCACCATTGTGGCGATATTTGTGTGTTGTGTGACATATGAAAGTTGGAGTATTCTATTTGAGCATGACCTTCGGCCTCATGGTCATTGAACGTTTTTACTTGAGGTCAAGTGTCAGCCTCATTGTAGATACGAAAAAAAAAATGGGTTTATAAAAATAATTCAATAGTAGTTAATCTATTTAATCATCGCAATAAATGATATTTGGATCCGACACGAATTTATTCAGTTGTCGGGGAGAGCAATAAATCATAGGTGGGTCGTAATGTAAATAATTAAAGCGCGAGTCAGCGGGACCGCTCTCCGGGGACAAAGTAAACAAACATTGTAGTTTTATTACTTCAATATTAATTATAACTCGCGTTACAGCCGGATACTGTTTTATAACTGGTATGTTTACTTGGCAGACACTCCTCACTGTCAGTGGGCGATTCGCAAACATCGATAACGAGACGGGTGTGACGCAACAATAATGTGTTTTAGTTAAGACCGTTGTACTTTGTCAACTATTGAATTATCAAGATATAATTTCCTCGTGATAGGTCTCTGTTACCGGAGACCGTCTAAGTGGTGAGTAACATCGCAGCTCCTATTTCTGCCGTCAAACAGTAGTGTGCAAACATTACAGTATACCGCTTTAAAGGCCGTTGTACCTAGTTAAATTACTGGGGTAACGCGACATAATATTTTATGTCTTAAGGCGAAAAGCAGAATGTGTTGAATGGTGTGTATATCATCCTAATCAGGGCCATGTTGCTATGGACAGGCGTACGACTTACCATCCAGTAGATGAACTTAAGTAATTTTAAATGGAAATTTCTCCTTGTAAACTGGATTTTGTAAAACGAAAATGTGACGAAAAGAAAACAACTGTAAATGTATTTAAAGGGATTATGCTATGAGAGAATGAGATAAAACACGTCACTATTTATCCTTCGTCTACTCTTTGTGGTCGTCCCCACTACTCTATTATTGTATGCAGACCGGAACACGGATTCTGTATAACATTAAGATTAGCCTCCGTGTTTTAAACTACACTTATGATAATTATATGAAAGAGAAACGATGAAATCTATAGTAAATTATTTTACTCTTCTCTCGCTTTTGTCCTTTCCTATTTCATTCAATATAAAAATAGTAGATCAAACGCTTTCTCTCTCTCCCTGTATTTACCACCTTCATAATGTATTCATCTCATTCATTTCTACCGCGTGTGAACTCACACACGTTTTTTTTTAATTAATATGTGTAGGCAATAAAATTCTGTTATTAAGATAACGTTAAATATTAAATTAACAAGTTGTGGGATCATAAATTTTCAGAGACAGTGTATTAATAGCCTAACGTTTTATAGTCTTTCTAGCTTTATAGTACCGCGTGTACCGAGGTAGTAATAATAAAAGTTTTATAGAAGTCATAAACAAGTTAATATATAACATATCTAAATAAGGTTATGGAATCTCTTTGATTTTCTGAATTAATTGCTGCTTGAAATTAGCTTATAAATTAAACGCTTAAATAGTGAAAAGCTTGAAGGCCATCTGACAGCTAGTTATAAACTTTTTCCATAAAATAAAAGATGTAATTTTATTATCAAAAACCACTTTTACTAAAAACTTTATTTATTGATATGACTGTAAAACGCGTAAATAGGAAAATAGTTTACCTCTATGAACAGCGTCGAACCTGCCCTCGACCTTGGAGCGCAGCGCCTCCAGGTCGAATGGGGCCGCAAACCCATGGTCCACGGAGCGGCTTTTCGACCTGTAACGTATTACATGATAAATTACAATTTTATATTACATATCTTTACTGATTATTAGAAATTACTGGAAAACTAGACTTTAAAATGCTCAATGCGACGAGCAGAATTTGGTGCACCGTATCGTCCTACCTAGTGATGATACATTGTTATAGGCTGGCTTAAAATTTAACATCTTTGTAACTGGTGTACAATAAAGGATAAATAAATAAATAAAACATCATCTATGTTTCGATTTAAGAACATTTATTTCCATATTTAATGCTAATATTATGTATCATAAGAACTGTCAATAGTTGCTTTTACAGGAAAATCTGTTATTGTGTCACTAACGAAGATGACTTTACGCATTAAATTCAGTGTCACTGTACTGGTAATTGCTTGATACTAAAAACAAACGCCCTGAATAACTCTTGATAGCGGAGCATAAGTTTCAAGAGGAAAATATCTTCATGAAAATGGATAATATGAAAAAGTTCAATTTATTTCATGTAAACATTTCAAGTAACATATTTAATGCGTTGATCCTAATGGATCAACTTTATTAATAATAAATCATAACTAGGATTTCATAAATAAATAAATATTTTCATTTTACATTATAACTTTAAATTATTTTTTCTGTTTTAAAGTAAAAAACAAAATATTCAACAAGTGGAATATCTGTTATGGAAATAATATATTAAAAAGCAGGTTAAAATTGCATACACTGATTTAATAGCCGCTGTGTAAACACTGCCAAGTCTTACAATTACAAACCAAACACACAATCAAAAACTTTCTAAGGTTTTACTTAGTGGTGGTTCGCTTTGTTGTCGATTTTCGGGGGTAGACAAGATTATTATATTTTGGTGAAAGTTGTTACCTTTTGTAGCTCTGATCGATGCTCTCGGCACTCCTTGATAGCTGCTGCGAAGCTCGTCTAGACCTGCATGCAACAGAGACAACGAGCTAGATACAGGCAATGCATGCACAACTAAGTGACGTACTCAGACAATTTCGTTACTGTTTATTTCTATACCATAAGTTACAACAAAAGAAAGGTATATAGATAATCTTTAATTATAATCACGTTGAAAATTTATTTCTAACCGAAAATTATCTTTTTTCAGCTAGTGATACAAATTGTCTGAGTAATATAAAATATGATAGTTTTCACGTTGATAATATAAACATGTAAATTTTCCAGAAGATGTGTAATACAAACATGTACGAACGCGAAAACTCTCATAAAATTTATAGCTGCAAAAATAAATTACATCTACATGCAAGAGAAAAATAAATAATACAAAACGCATTAGAAAATACATGAAATTGATTGGTGTCGGAGGTCAATGTTAAATGGGGGGTGTCCAACATGAGCAAAGCGGATAAAGACATGAATATACAATGAATGCTCGATACAGTGAAACTTTCTCATAGATGGTGCTTATATAATATTAAGGCTCTGAGAGTAGTAAATCAAGACTGCAGCAATGAGCATGCCTTTAATTAATACTGAAAAATTCTGAAGCAGTAATTGTACCTAAACAACAAAGGCCACTATACTCTACAGATATTATACTGTAAAAGAATTTTGTTTTACACTACAACAGCAAATTTTAAAATTGTAAAAAACAAAACGTTTGGGGAAATTCCGCATAATACAAAATAATCCATTACGGAGTGATGAACAGATGTGAATGTTTATATTCATGAACGAGTAGGAAGATTCGTCATAAAACTATTTTGCAATTAGCGTTGAAACGAACATTAATGTTTATAGCATATAGCTGATGCTATTATTCGTACCATCAGCCAATCTCTCGTAAATTCGCTTTTTTTAATAATGCTACAAATAAATCTGAGAGTTTTTTTAAAAATATCCCCCTATCAAGTCGTCCGGGTTATGGAACTCATCTATCATATTTTAAAGTTGACACGGAATAATGTATGATTGTTTACGTTGCAAGTGTCACATCTTCAAGCGAACTAATTTATGTATGTGCTTTTATATCTTCTTTGTAATGAAGTAAATTAACGTCACGATGTGATTGATAGGACATGAACGGTTTAAAGACATCTTATTCGGGAACGTATAATTAAAATATCTAGAAGAACATGTTTTAATTATTAAAAGAAAAAAATATTAGACTCTGTTAAGGTTTGTTTATTAAATATTAAACGTTATTCAAGTTCAAACGATTGAGGATAATATTATTTATATATATAATTATAAATATAATTTAAACCATAGTAAATTGAACTTCAATATGATGTTACCACTTACACTAGTTAAGCGTTTTATGAATGTGAAAGTTTCCGGTTAAGCCGGTCGGGTTGGGCTTATCGCAGCGAGAAGACGGAGCGTCCTTGACACTTGTCTACGTGAAACCGTAAGTTGTAGTACTTATCATTACTAACATGTAAAACATATAGCCGATGTAATACTCCGGAATAAATGTAACTTAGTTGATTGTTACTGCGCTTACCGGCCTGGAGTCCATCTCTTTTATATTTGGTAGATATTACGTTAACTATTATATGACAACTAGCTGTTCACCGCCCGCTTTGGCGGCCATAACATAGAATTCTATTATATTTGAAATTTGTCATAAACATTCCCGCCAAAGCAACCAGCTGCTCACCGACCCTGTCCAGTTATTAACACCCCCGCAACTCCCTTTGGGGAAGGAATTTTGTAAAATCCATTCTTAGTTGACTTCTAAATGGCAGAAGCAATAACTTTACCAAAATTTGTGACTACATGTAAGAGTTTCGGAGATCTTTTCATGAGTCAATGAATCTCTGGAGATCTATATATAAATATGTTGGATGCCTAAAAAGTTTAAGTAACCATGATATATGAACTTTTTTCACGTTTTATTTAATTGCATATGCTTGTAATAAAATGAATTTCTCATAACAATTATTTGCAATAGTACACATTTTATCAATTTAACAAAAAAAAACATTTTATCAATTTTTATAATGAAGATTAAAACACTACATTTATATAGGGTGGCGCAAAAGTAATCGTCCTATCAGAAAATGCTATAAATTTTGCCTTGATGTAAAAAAATAAAAAGACCAAATAAAAATAATCCACAAGAAGAAACAAAGTTTTTCATATTTTTTTTTTAAATTACAGCCAGAAAACATCGGAAGGCTATTTTTGCGCCACCTTGTATACAAGGTATACAAGGTGGCGTATATATATATTAATGACAATGAACAATGGATGAATGAATGGATAATGTATATACATATTTTTATTTGGTCTTTTAATTTTTTTACATCAAGGCAAAATTTATAGCATTTTCTGATAGGAGGATTACTTTTGCGCCACCTATATATACAATGTTGCAATAAAAAAATAAGATTTAATTAAGTTTAACAGTTCAAAAATAAAGTTGAAAATAATAACAGATACATGAAGAATTTAATGGATTTTAATGCCTGTTTTTGTAATTTTTAACTAAGAGAGTCGTGTATAAGGTACAATAGGATTAATATATCCTTTAGGAGCAAAAATCCCATATTAAAAAAGATTACATATAACGATACATAAATTTTGAAACATGTACTGGGTTTGTACTATTTGGTCTGGCTAGATATAGTACATAATATTTGAATCATACGAATTGAAAATAGTGTCACAATGAATTTGCGGAACAAAGCTATTTTACTAGTCATAAAAGCGCTGTTGATGTTTTATTTAGACCATTTGAGTATTAAAGTAAACAAAAGGGAAACAGAAATAATGTTATTTAATCGTATAAATACACGCAACGTGATAAAATGAACAGCGTAATTAACCCATCATTCCCTTTCAATAACAAGTTAAATGATCGTTAATGAGAGTCGTAGCGCTAGGGTGTAGTTAGAGACATGCTAAAAGAGTTATTAAAATATGAATAAAAAGTTTAAGATGAGAATATTGTTTTTTAATTTTACTTGCTACTGTACGATGAGACAAACGGAATGTACATCTGATGGTATGTAATACGCCTGCACATAACAACGTGGCTTTAGAACGATGTACACAACGCCACATTGTGCTCGTCGCCTTGAGACCATAAAATGTGAAGTCTCGTCACCCCAGTAATTTTACTAGCAACAACGCCCTTCAAATAAAAGCGTCTGAATACGAAAGTATGTCTCGAAAGTAAACCTTTTTAGAATAAGTTAAATAAGTACTTTCTAAAAGATAAACTAATAAAGTACTTCAAATATAATTTTCATCGTGATGTAATTCCAATAAAAGTAGCATCAAAAACATCAAGGTTAAAAACACCTTATTTATTTTTGGATGATGCATCAAAACGAAAATAATATAATAAACAGTGAAAGATATTTATTAATACCGGATATTGCCGTCAAAGATAATGGCGGCGAGGAAGTAAACGCTTTTGGTATGGACATTATTCAATTCGAGGTCGACGGACAGCGGGGTGGTTGCGAAACGAGCGGGCCACGCAGCCGCGCGCGGCAGACACGCACGTAGGACGCGACCGCTGTTGCAATACCGTTCTAATGATAAGCCGCGTCCAAGGGATGGGTCACCACAATAGAAACGGTAGACACTGTCCACATAGACTAATTACATATATGTGTTCTATCTTGTCGAACAAACTTATTAAAGTTAGGTCTCTGCTGCCAAAGACCGTCTATGTAGATTACCATTGCAGCGCCGATTTCTACCGTTAAACAGTAGTGTGTAAACATTATTGTGTACCGGTTTGAAGAACGTTGTAGCTAGTAATTACAGGGGCTCAATATATTATGGATCAAGGCGATGAGCACAACGTGATGCTGTGTATAACATCCTAATTAGCGCCACGTTTTTATTTGTAGGCGTAACGCTTCTATTAGGTAAGCTTTCCGCTTGTCTCGTCGCTTTCTTAAATATTAAGAAAAAAAAAACATTTAACTTAAATATAGGTTATAATAGTCGTCTTAGCATCTTTAGAGACCCCCGTCTAGGTACCACCGCAGGTTTTTTTTCTGCCACCAAACAGGAACATGCAAACACCACTATATTCCGCTTCCAAAGGCGCTGTAATTGTCAAAATTGCTGGAGTAATAAAATTTAACATCATAAATCAATCATCGCAATCTAGTACTGTGTATACAATCTCAACAAGCGCCGTAACATTACCGAAACTTAAAAGGCTTTTCATTCACCATCAGGTGAAAGTTCTTTTCGTTTCAAGAAAAAAGTACTAGTTACACCCCGCGGATGTTGCTATGCTATTGTATAATATACCTAGCTGTTCCTCACCGCCCTTGCTGGCCGTAATATAGAATTAGATTTGAAATTTGTTAGAAATATTCCTGTCCGGGCAACTCGTTGTCCCCTGAGGCCATTCCTGTTATTAAAACCCTCACAACATCGATCGGAGAAAGACTTTTGTAAAATCCATTCTTAGTTGATCTCTAAATGGTAGAAGCAATATCTCTACTGAATTTTAAGTGTTTTGTCTGATAGTTTCGGAGATCTCGTGACAAGTCCATGAATCTCTAAATATCTTCTATATATTATACATAGAGAAACGACTAAACTTTTTTAAGTCATACACTGTTATTTTGATATTAACGACCGATATCATATATTCATAAATATTTAAAAATCGACACTTTTTGCGACATTAGTCCCGTATACATTAATATTTAATGCAATGATGGACCAAAAAACTTTCATCATAACCGATGGACGTCTACTGCTACACAGGCAGACATAGATCTCTCGTAACATGTCAATATTTATTAAACAAATGTAATTGAACCTAGTACATTGTAATATAAGAAAAATTAAAAAAAAAAATAATTGTAAGCAATTCCTTTCTTAGTTCACTTATTTTATATCTACTGATATCATCAGACCGTGATGTAATCGTCAGACATTAAATAATAATAATGACCCTGCTTTTACTTACTGTGACTCTACTTTTAAATATAATCTTACCGTTTAATAATTAAGAATTTCGTCAAGTTAAAAATGAACTGTATAAAGTAGATAATTCTTTATTAAATAAAAATATACATTTAATATATAAATCACATGTTAGAATAGTCAAAGGTATTTAAAAAAATCATAAGAATTTTTTTACTTAACGACTCTTAAATATTTAGATTAGTTAAGTTACTAATGAAGTTATTTTTAACTTATATGTATCCTTACTTTTTAACCATTTGGATTTAATTAATAAATTCTACTGAAACCCTAATCAAAATTGTGTCTGCCGTTTCGAAAATTACTGGGAACAAAAGAAAAGAGATTTTAAAATTGTTGTTCTTTTTTGTGTGTCGTATAAACTTTTTTGGTCAATCAAGCCACGAGACGAGTCTGACATTCACCTGATGGTAAATGATACGCCTTGCATATAATCTAGCGCTAGCTAGGATGATATAGCCAGCACCACATTGTGCTCGTCGCCTTGAGACAAGATATTGAGTTCCATTACCCTAGTAATTTCACTAGCTGCAACGCCTTTCAAACAGAAATACAGTAGTTTGCATGTCTACTGTTTGGCGGTAGAAATAATAGTTGCGGTGGTTACCTAGACGGTAATGTCACCAACAATTTAATATAAACAAAGCGAGCTCGCCTCCAGTAATTTTACTCTCATTTGTATGACTGTCAAAACAATGATATTAAAACGCCATCTAAACTCCTCTTTTCACCTTTATCACACTCACCACAGAGGCAGTAAATCAAAATGATATACATACCATGTATGTTTATTATCGTCTCATAGTCACACTCCGTACAAAATATCACAACTCGTATTTACGTCAGCTTTAATTTCATTTACAAAAAAAGGTCTGAGAAATTCGGCCGACGTAATGCTTAACTCATAATTTCAACCCGAGACCGGTGGACATGCTCTGAATCACATAGTCTACGGCGTACGATTTATTGCGTTAGCGTGATGCAATTCACCCATTGCATACAACTTGACGTACGAATGTTTTGCGCTCGTAAATTATCCACTATCATCAGTAATTACATAATTTTTTTCTTGCAAACGATTTACTATATATTACATTATCATTATAATTGTCTGAACCAGTTCTCGTGAACAAAAATAATAATAATTCGTTAAATAGTAATAGTATTGTTAAATAACAGTTAACTCGTAATAAGCTATCGAGGGAGTTTTAGTAGGTTAAAACTTTATTTCTCTACCCATCAGATGCAGGGTTAAAGAATCCGATTTCGTTTATAACATATAATAAAAAAATAGTTATTGAAGTAGCAAACGAGTTTGCATTGCGGTCAACCTGGTGGTAAAGGTTACCTGTGACCCACGTAAATACTTAGCAAGTGTTGTAAAACCTAACATTGCAGCATCAAGTGATTACTTCATTCTTTATTATCCTTTCAGCCGATTGACGTCTACTGTCAGATCTAACTCCGTTGTGGAATACATTATATTCCACAAAACGAGTTCTTGCGCTGTTTGAGCTTACTGGCGCAAGCGGTTGTTCATAATGTCGTCTGTCCATCTAGTGTAAGGAGGTTTACCAAGGGATTACTTCAGCATCACGTTTATACCTCATACCGTTGCCATAGTCAGCAGTTGACTTTGGCGAACTTTGTATATTTAATTATATTATAAATGTAATTTTAATTAAAGCCCGTCACAGATGTAATCAAACTATCAAAAACAAGTGTCATTTAATGTTAACGATACAAGGATACGGTTCCTCCGCGAGGACATTAATCTGATTATAAATCTATGTCATAACATGTAAGTAATTCGATATTGCAGCACTGGTTTTATGAATTCGTATTATTACGTTACGGCTCTAATTATTTACACGTTCCACATTAATGATTTATATTTACAACACGTATTCAACACAGAACGATACTTATTTCACATAGTATTAAATTTTATTTATTTTTTAGATGATGATACGAGATTAGCGAGATGTTCATTTGATGGTATCTGCCTGTCCACAGTAATGTGGTGTTAGATAGGATAGTATAAACTGCACAACATTCCATCGCCGTCCTATGACATAAGATATAGTCTCGTTACTCCAGTAATTTCACAGGATACAACATCATTAAGACGCAGTATCATTTTTACTTAGACGGTCTCCGGCACCAAATACCTATACCATTAATATTTAATAGCAATGGATCGAAGATTGTGAAGTGTGTTCGCCCAGAATACCCTAGCCGTCATATTTTTAACAGAAGAACAACATGTTAACTGTTAAAGCGGTAGATTTACAATAAGTAGGTAGTTAGGTAACCAGGCAGTTCCGGAAAAACCAAACCACGAACTAAACCACACAATATATGGTCCCTGAATCGAACCAGCTATTAATTGTTCGCGTACATACTATGTAGAGAGTACATCTACTACACTCGTAGTTTGAAGGTGATACGAATTAATCACAAGTGTTTCTGTGATTACAATTACAAATGAACGTCGCAATCAATGTTAGCTTATGTAATTAATCTATTTTTGTATCAGACGAACATACTTGTTATAAATTTTGTTTCTTCAATGAAATAAAGTAATGAATGCTAAATTCCAAAAAATGGTAAATAAAATGAGGTATATAAATAAAAAATGACTTCAGGATATTGTGTGATATTTATTAATATGCATTTTAAATTACTCTCTTTTCAGTTATGGTGGTAAACAGTCAACACTTAATAGTACTCATTGTTAGTATTCTCATTTTCTTAATTTGCTCAATTCATGATATAATTTTTCCTCACTTGTTTGTCGCTGGTGTTAAGTGCTATTTGACCTAAATGACCATATTGGCCTTCTAGCTGCAAAGGTACAAAGCCAGACAAAGAATTGAATGATCCCTGGACCCATACAAGTGTGGTTAGCGCGCGAAGGCACCAGTTATATTAGCTATTGTATACGCTTTTTATTACTATCAACTGTAATTTAAAGTTTCTTCACGTCTAATAAACGTTTATTTTTTCTGTTTATTCTAGTGCAAATAGTTGTACAATATAATATTTAATTAACATAGACACAATATTAAATATAAATTGACCAAATGGAGAAATATATGTATTATGGTTGGAAATTTCCGATTTGATTTTTGTTAATATTCAGCCTAATTTAAGAAAATTAAGTAAACAGTTTTAAATTTTATATTATACGTATACAAAATTATATTGAACTATAAACGTACAAAAACAACGTAAGTAAAGAAATTGTGGTAAAGGCGAGCTTAACTGATAATGGGTTCTTTGAGTGACGGGAGGGTTGATTTTGTAACTACATTTGGCGCTACTGCAAACATTTGCATAAGGAAAAACAATTTATTTACCTTTCTACAAATATTCTTGCTCCTATCATTTTATGTCAACTGCGAAAGTTGTCATATGACCGAAATAAACAAAACCAGTGATAATGACATAAATAGAGGCTGAATAAAACAAACATCGTAAAGCTTAGAACAACTTTGTAGACATGTTTAAAATATTCCTATAATTGTTTAAATTATATGCGCTCATTCGTTTAAATGTGTTCTTCGTTATGCAGAAGTAATTTTTGTAATCATCAACCAATAGATCTTCTAACTATCCAAGTGGTCCGAACCCCACCACTATTTAAAACATGCTGTACTTGGCCACTCGAAATTGAACTGGTGGCAGGTTACTATTGTCGTAGACCGTCTCGGTGGGTATCACTACAGCTCTTATTTCTGCCGCTAAACAGTAATGTGCAAACATTACTGTGTCCCGATTTCAAAGGCGCTACAGTAATTTCACTAACTGTAGCTAGTGACATTACTGGATAAGGAGATTAACCATATCACAAGGCGACGAACGTAACTTACCATCAGGTGAACTTCTAGCTCTTTTAATTGCTTCGACAAATGTATGACTAAAGATCTCTACAACGATGGTTCTTGCTCTACCCGCTTCCAGCGGTGTCCCGCGATCTTTATCATCGTTCCACTTTGTGGAGGGCTCCCCAAAACCAAGCAAATATTTATAAAACTGTCTTTATGTGTATGTTTATAAAAAACTATTTATCAATAAATTTTTCTGTTGCAGATTAACGCTGCGTTATTCACCCACCAGTTGCGATATATCAACTTCCGGAAACATTTTACTACAGAATTATAAATGATAGCTTTGACATCGTATTCTCTAAATAATTACTTGTAATGAACAATAAATGTTAGCTATTTTTAATTGGAAAACATGCATTACGCAAATAAAAGAAGAACCTAGTAATATTTGAGTTGTTTTTAAAGTTTAAACCTGCTCTGTACTTTATTTAAGAAAAAATATCTGAATTGTTGTATATTACGTTGTAACATTCATCATGGTGCACTATTAATTGCCGGCGGAACAACTAGTTTAGTGTTCGACGGTAACCGAGCGCAATTGGTACAATGGGGAGGAAATGAGCATCTATCCTACGTAACCTAAGTGATACTTTATAAAGGTTCCCATTATTACATTGTTAATTATTTTTTATAAATATCAAGTTGAATATCACAAAAAATAGCTTTACATACTTATGATTATGATCCGTTTTAACAATCACAACATAGTAAGAAGAAATGTTGTCAAAGAATTTATTTTCCAATTTTTTTTAATCAGTACCCATCCCTATGTCGTAAACACTGTTCAACTGCTTGCTGCAAAATTAAAGTAATTTACTAAACAGAAGATTTATCAGTAAATGACAATAATGGTAAACGATTTATTTTCCAATGCAATCCGTATACTTATTAATTTACATGAAATCAAGGAATTAGCTTAATTTATTCTCATTGAAATTACATTTGTAATATTTGTATCACATTAACATTTATTTAATCATTAAAAACAGAATAACCATGTATGTATTTCGAATCATCAAATTCTATTTTTACTTGAAATTGTAGAACACATTAGATTTATGTCCAGCAGTGGACATCCATCGGTTGAAATGATGATCAATGATAGACAACAAATAAATTCAGTACATGAATATGCTTTGATAATGTTGTTACACTATGTAATCCCTGTAAGAATGTTGCAACACCTTAAAAAATCAAGTTTTAAATATTAACATTAATCACTGCTGTTAAAGCCGTCGCGACCGGATAACCTGCTGTATATGGTTGTGGTCTTGCGGCTACTAGAGCGTAATAAAGATAATAAGGCA
The DNA here is from genome assembly GCA_029030555.1 of Ornithoptera alexandrae. Lineage (NCBI taxonomy): Eukaryota > Metazoa > Arthropoda > Insecta > Lepidoptera > Papilionidae > Ornithoptera > Ornithoptera alexandrae. The sequence continues at coordinate 4,745,071 of JARDVY010000023.1, read as the reverse complement.
AGGTAAAAAATTACTTAGTGTTAATAAATTTGTCTACTTAATAATAGTATTTTACCCAAAATACTAAACCTGTAGGAATCTCGAATGTTAAAAATAAATGCGTAAATATAAAAGGTATTTATATAGTTTAACAGATGTTCCTTCAGGGAAATATCGACTCGTGTTTTATTCTGTTTATGTGTGTAAAGTTAGCGCAGGTAAAGCAGTGGACATGGGCTATAAATAAAATGTTGCAGAGAGGACGCGAGGTGTGCGGACGCGCAATAAAAAGTGCGCGCTGGGCGTGCGCGCCGTACGTATACATAGCGCATGAATGCCGGCGGCCTTGCGCCGGCCCGCTCTGCCCGGTGCCGCGACACATATGGGTCACTACTGTACACGCTGTCACGGAAGGATATTTCCTAATAAACAAGAATATTCATTACGTATTAACATAAAATAAGAAATGAGCGATATTACCAATAAAACTCATGGCGACATGTTAAAAAACCGGTTTCCGACTGTTTCAGATAAGTTAATAGTTCTTTTTGAAATCGCATTTTTTTTTATTCCACGAACTAACGAGATGAGCAGGATGATCCACAACCCAAGGTAGCTGATGAATGTGGTGCCAGTTTGGATGACATACATGGCATTTTGTCCTCGCTGCCTGGAGACAAAATGGTTAAGTCTCATTACCCCAGCAGTTTTACTATCTACAAACCTTTCAAACTGGAATATTTTAATGTTTGCACACTACTGCTTAGCGATAGAAGTGAGCGCCGTGATAGACGTTAGACAGTTTATCAACCACGTAAGAAATCAAATAAACCTGCGGCTGTAATAATTACTTAATGATAAATTAAATGTTGAACAAACGTTTAATAAACAGCAAAATGTTTATGCCATAATCAAATGTTAAAACGTCTGTGGCCAAGTTTCAAGTAAGAATCGACGCTGTAACATAAGAATTGAAAGTACCATCAGAAATGCAACATGATCCAACATTGATGCCGATATCTAACTGTAGTAATTTTATTATGTTAAAATAAAATGTTATTTTCTTTCTACTCATATTATCCATAATTCTTTTCGCCAAATTCTTCACCAGTACCGGAATTTCCATAAACAACTTTAAACATAAGTTTAGATTGCAAGAAAGAAGATTTAAGTAACAATTTATTAATTTTATTATCTATTATTCACCACAAATATACCTGTCAGTTGTTTTATTAATGATACTGCCTAATATGGTTTCTGAAGCCTTAGTGAAGAATAGATTCTATTATAAAAATCTTAGTGAAATTTTGCTAGAACAGTTTGACGGAAATTTCATTAAAAACCGTTTAGTGACTTCAGACTCTTTGTGCAACTGAACGGAGCTCGTTTATCTTAGTTATACACTCTCTACCATTGTTTGGGTATTTGCTTCCATGGGTACCATAATGGTAAGTCTCCCTTGCCGATGCCACCACATCGCCTACTTGTGCCGCCAAACAGTAGTGTGCAAATATTAGAGTGTTCCGATTTACACGGCGTTGTGGCTAGTGAAATTATTGAAGTAACAAAAAAAACATCTTACATCTCAAGACTAAGTGGTTATTTCGGTTGCAATGTACACACACCACTTAAACTAGGGCTATAATAATACATTTATTAGGTGAACGTTTTGTTCGATTCATAGCTTTGTCGAATTAATAAAAGGGCAACTTTTTTTATTCGACGAAGCGCCAAGGTTAACAGACGGTCATCTGATTGTACGTTATATTATCGCAACGCCTGTCTATAGCAACATGGTGCTAGTTAGGATATGTACACTGAATCACATTGTGCTCGTCGGCTTGAGACATAAGATCAAACTATAACATCGCAGTGTTTCCACACCATTGATTCGCGGCTGAAATAGTAGCTACGGTGATAACTATTGTGACGGTCTCCGGCAACAGGGTCGTCCCTCCAACAGTAAAAATTAAATAAAGTAATTTAACTGATAAATTTTAAACATTAACAAAACAATACTATCTCAAAAAAAAATATAAAATAGTTTGAACTTCTGTATGACATTAATTCAGTAATAGTAAAACATTGGAATACACAGGAATAGAGAGAGAACTCTTTTCATTATATAATTTAGTAGGTGTGAAAAAAATTGTCACAAAGAAAATATATTTCAATACTTACCCATGAAATGCGCAAAAAGTTTATTAAATAAACAAATAAATCACTTGCTCTTAAGCAAACAAACGCTAGACAAATATTAAATATATGTGCTCATCTACCTAGTTACCATCTTATTCACCACTTTATAATCTTTACATGTACGTATGTAAAGCACATATAACAATGATTTTGAAGTGCAAATAGCTACGGTAGAACAATGGCGATCAAATTTTACAATAGAACCTAATGAAACATAATTTTTTCACCTCACAGCAGCATTTTTACCTGTATATTAAATGGACTCACGCCTGCCTTGTGTAACATACGAGATTATCAAAAGCTTCACAAACTGCGTAGATGTTTTAAAAAATAATTCAATGAAAATATATGCAAATGGTGTGATTTTTTACTTAGATGATTATAAGGTAATACGTTGACCGACCTTTGATACATCTGTCTTAAACTGCCATTGCATAGATCTTTGAAAAAAAAAACGATATTTTCTTATTAATATTTTATAATACAATAGTTACGTCAACCCAGTGTATATTTAGTACAGTTATCTTCACGCATTTTTTTTTTGCTTGAAATTTATTGTTTTTCACGTAATGAAATTACTGATAAATAAGACATACGGGACGCTAATGGACTTGTCTGCCAATCACATTACAATAGCCGACGTTGTTTTGCACTAGACATAATGTCTACTGATTGGACGTTGGCCAAATGTGAAAATAATAATGGTCTTATTTACATAAACAAAATCAATTTTTGGTTAACCTTTTTATAGCATTTTGTATCATATATTAATTAGTTTTAATTAAGGATATTCTGCCTATTATTTCTTTCCCTGCAATGGGCTATGATATGAGCTGAACTTAACAGTTAAGCTACAATGATGTTGTGGATGTTAAAATTTACTCAATTCTCTGGCTCTGTAATGACAATAGTCATAATAAAGTAATACTGTTATAGCGGCAGATTTACAATATTAAGAGGCTAGTACATTTGGTACCGCAGAACCTCGTCACAAATCGTAACTTCACATTTGGCATCGCAATCGAATCAAAGACCTAAGCTTTACAAGGTAAACCGTTAGCCACTACTCCAACAAAGGCATTTGAGTTTAATTGTTATCTAGTTTCTAGACTAAACTGTACTTTATATATCGCGGATCGAACTAGTGCACTACGGAGGCAGTTAAAACAATTTTTTGTCGTCGGGTAAAAATTCGATGAAAGACTCCACGTACCCGTCGAGAGAAAATAAAAATAACTTCCACCTCAAGTATACTTTTTTCCTGTTTACTGGTACTAACGTGAACACTGACACTACCAATATGACTTTTCTGACTGCAACAGAATATAAACATGTTTTTTCTGTATTCGAGAGACGGTTGCGTGGGTGTCGCAATAAAACAGAATAGCACCAAAATATTTTCATTGGCTGCCAACTTAGTATAAAAATAGATTTACCAGCTGAAAAAAATTTATAATTTCAACTAGTCCTTTATAATTAACAATTATAATATTATACTAATTTAGTATAACAACTATTCAAAGTGTTAATAGGAAAAAGGTTTGGATCTATTATTTTATAATTAGACAAGTCTCTGTTGCCGGAAACCTACGTAGCAGGTTTCCGGCAACAGCACCTACTATTTCTGTACAAACAGAAGTGGACAACATTGCTGAGTTCCGGCAAAAAGGTTGTCGCACCAAGTGAACTTATTGGAGCAACGAGACTTAATCTCTTATACTCCAAAGCGACAAGCAAAATATGATGTGGTGTGTGTTTATATACCATCCTAACTAGCGCCACCTTGTTATGAGCAGGCGTAATGTTATATTTTTTTGGAAACTTTATTGTTATAATTAGTGATTTAGAATTAAGATTTTTATCATAATATACTTGAAACAAGATACTGAGTATGCATATCACGTCGTATAATTCTAAATTACAGTAACATGTCTAAAGTTGTTCACTTTTTTCCCTATATCACGTCGTTATACGTGACTAACTGAATTTAAGCTCTTTGTACGATTTGGCCTTGTTAAATGTCACCAGTTAGGTTCACGTTTACTTTTTCTCACATTCCTTTGTTAGATGCTCGGCTCCTTTTAACAATCAAGTGTCAATACTTTGGTGTGAACAGTTTGAAGACTGAAGTAAAATAAATAAAATTGCAATAAGTATGGTATAATTGTGGTTAATGATGGGATACCTTAAGAAGAGCCGAATAATAAAAAGGTTATTTTTTTTTTCATTTGGAATGTAGATTTTTTTATTTCTATGAGTACCAACGAGCAGTAAGTTGTAATCGTATTAGCTAAGATAGGAAAAGCCTAAACGAAGACACTAAGATGTCATTTATTCTAAGGTCAAAGCAGAACAAGAGGTAAGTGGCCTGCAGCACAAAGAAACAAAGGTGAACGCACGATTGCGGAAACTACCGATGAGGTCACGCGATGTATGACGAAACTATTTCGCCCTGTGACGCAATCACTGTCACGGTAATCTTTTAATTAACCAGTAATTTTTAACATCCGTACGATGTCGAAGTAAATGAACCATCATGTGGTCACAATTATAGTGATGAAGAAATCATTACATCTCTTAATCCGGTCTCTATTACCTAAGACAGGTTCAGCAAGGACCTATTTTCGCTATCAAATGATAATCTTCACAGATTACTGTGTTTCGGCTTTAAGAGGTCCGTATCTTTGAAATTGTGGATGTAGCGAGACTTAACAACAACGAGCACATATCCAGTATGTATCATCCTAACCAGCTCTACATTATTATAAACATCGCATTATTTACTATCTGATTAACATCCTGCTAATCTCGATGGTATCAAGAAAACTTTATTATCTTAATATACTATTGCAATAACTTAAAATTAAAATATTAAATTTTTAACTATTTAAGTCTTTTTATTTATTTTCTCAATACTAATACATAGATTTGTATTTTAAAATTTGCGGAACTCATTCTTTTGAGTGGGCGAGCTGGTGGCTGGAGGTTTATGTAAATGATCTGTAAACCTGTCTTGATATAAAAAGCACGAATGAAGTTCCTATTTGCTAACGTTTCATTATTTAAATAACTGTAATTCATTCGAAGATATGTTCTATGAGTTTACTAGTAGGAAACGTCGTTGAGAAATGGCATTATCGCGATCTGTGGCGTCAACAGTAAAACGATAACTGCATTAAAATGAGTAATTTTATACACGCAATGCATTGAATAGCCTACTTGTAAATGCGAGACGAGGACGACCGCACGTACACATAAAAAGCGAAACGTGCAGTAGTCTTTGCACTTCATTTTTACGTCACACAAGCGGAAGTATTATATAGTACGGAGAAGAGAAATAATGACGCGCTTCACTTAACGATAACCTTGAAAGTAGAAAATCTATAACGGTATTCAACGACAAAAAAGAATCGTGTTTAGGTACGACATGACTAAAAGCGAGCAGTTCGATATCTAATAAAAAAGACAGCAATCGAGTCAAGGTGAAAATGTGTTGGTGTGCTCTGCACATAACATAAGAAGTCGTTAAAACGTTGTACACGTTTAATCCGCGATGCTGCAAAGAAATCGTGAACAACTACAGGCTCTAATGAAAGTGTTAAACATAAATGATTAGCAGTAATCTCATACGATTTACACAAACATCTTGGAGACTATATAATTTGACATTAACACGAAAAAAAATTACAAACATAATACATTTAATAGGAAATGTTAAGGAAAATCTTCTAAACATTTCTTCATCTATAAATTAATCTCTAACAAATTATATCTAGCAGTAAGAAACGCTAGCTAGCAACGTTTGTGGAACTAGAATTTTAGCTATTTATGTACATTAACGTCTTAAACAGAAATTGAAATAGTCTACATAATTGTAAACGGAACTGAAAGAAGGATGAATAAAAAATAATATCTATCAGATAAGAACAAACCGCTCGCAAAGTAATAAGTTATCCTGTCGTGTCGAGTAAGATAAAAATAAAAAATATTTCATCTAGATAACCACCGATTTCCCTTATAAATCTAGATAGCATGTGTGGCAAATTTTTTAACGTAGTCATAAATATATCCAGAAGGTAAACAGTTAATATTTATATAAAATGTGTCAAGCAAGCAAACGGTAGGACTTCGTCGCATAGAATATTTCAGCACTACAATTTATTTATAACGATAATGTAAATAAACGATAAACATTATGATAATAATCACAATGCAAATTATATGAGTGTATTATGTGAATATTAATTTAAGGAGTCTTCGTAACATCGGAAAACATTTAAACGTTGCTTTAATATGTTATACATATACTACTGCAAGTAATTAATGTTTCTGTTACTTTTAAAAATTCTGTTGGAATATTGACTGATATAGATTTTTTATAAGTAGTAATTTGGTGACTTCAATGAAATGGTCTAACATATATATATATATGTATAGAATATATATATATATATATATATATATATATGTAGAAAAGATTATTTGTTTAAAACCTAACATTCTAGGATTTTTTTATTACCTTCTGATAAATCTCATCACCAAATGGCGCCGTATGCAGTTTACGTACTTTTAAATCGTCTAACGAATTTATGTGGCGGAAGTCGAAATGTATTATTTTATACATTCATACCGAAATGCATAGAATAAATAAACACTGACAAGAAAATAACTAATGAGTTATAGCAAATTATAAATAATATGTTAATGACATAATATTCGTTCAATTATTTTGGTGTCTTTATTTAGTTATTCTATTTATTTATTTGTTAAAATAACCACAGAACAACACTACAAAACGCATTAACAAGCTTGTATGAGAGAATGGAAAATATATCCAAATATTTATAATGAATTAAATCAATTGCTTGAAAAAAACAGTGAAACTTGTTAAATCAATGACTTGAAGACTTGATTATGAATAAGACAAACCTTTAAATATAAAAGGATCTATAAAAAAAATTTATCAAGGCACATTAAAAATGTAGATTTCACTTTAAATATTTATTATATTTGGTAAAGTTTCAGAGTTAACTAACATTAACAATGAGACTTAGGCCACTGGGTCAAGGAATTCTAGTATCATGGTACACTGCACATACATTTCCATTCCAATCCCATACATGCACGCCGAGAGGTATTCAAACAACGCCTTAAATGATCCAATCTACAGTGGCGAACAGTTTCATTATTTATGAGTTACCGTTCTAGCTGATACAATGTCTCGCAAGGAATACCACATTTCATGAGATTACAAAGATTTCTTAAAAAGTGCAGACTAAGATTAAACTATTATTACCTATTTTTCAGCATATTATCAGGAACAAAGACGTTCCACCATGATGGTCTCTTTTGCCTTATGTACACTGGAGGATCGATTTCCTCGTCAGTGTCGTTGCCGCCTGATTTTCGCCTTTTCTTCCGCTCGAGTTGCAGTTTCGCCGCCCACGAACGTCTCCTTCCTTTGTCACTGGGTCCGAAGCCGTCGCCGACGGGCACGGCCAGGGACGCTCGTCGGGGCAGCTCGGGCGGGGGTCCATCAAATTCGTTTAGTTTCCTATACCGTTCAGCAAATGTAGCTTCAGAAGCTCTGCGTCCATTGGTCGCGGGCTTAGACGACTCCTTGCTTCGGATTGGATCGTAGAAGGTTTCATCATCGGACACAGAATCTACAGTGTATGCCTCGTCGCTATATCGTCGCGGGGTTTCGTCAGCAGCCTCCTGCAGGCTGGCTAATGTTAAGCTCGGGCGGTGAGCTCGCATGCCGCGCGGCACCCGGCTAGGCCGCGTTTGCAGCCTTGTCAAGGCCAGTGGCACCGGCGACTCCATCAGCGTTGGCTCTCCTCCACTCATCTCGTTACTCAATGGGCACTTAACACTTCACTCACAGAAAGCATCTATAATAAATGACACCTCCATTTTTTTCAAACATTGTACCAAATTTAACTGAGTTAATTGTTCACTTTTATCTGCGTTTCCTTCGAATATTATCGATCAGTAAATAACAAGAAATCGTCCCGGCGCATTTGTGTGACAAAAATAGTACAATAATATAAAATAAAATTTAAATTTTTTCAACCCGCAATTTAAACTTGTGATATTATCGTATGATATGTGAAGATGACAGGGTATAATAAATTTTTTTTTAATTCATAACAAAATTAGTGGTTATCTATCTATTTAAATTAAGTAGCTATAAGCAAAGAGTAAGATATTTACTATTCCTTTAAAAAGACTAAATATATTTTTATATGCTGTGGTAAGGTAATAGTTTCGCTATTCACAATATTTTCACTGAGATCCGCATAATAACAGAACTTAATATCGCAATGGTTTTAGAAGTTTAAAAAACTTACTGAAAGTAAAGAATAGATTAGAACTTGTTTCAATAAAGTCAAGAGATTTTATTTAGCTAATTTATCGATTTATTACACGTTAATTCGAGTGTGCTTTGTAGGAAACCATAATCAGTAACACGTCGAAATAATTAAGATATGGCTGAGGAAATGTACACTTTATTTTAGCTAATTCCGGCAAAAGTGAGTATATTTTACCAATTTGACAGTAAATTAAATAATTTGAAGCTACATATTTTAATAAAATATGCTACGTATTAACTAAAAAAAAATCGTGTAAGAATCGTAGAAATTATAGCGCTCAATAAAATAGTTACAATATAAACCTATATAAGAAATAGGCTGAGACACTGCATGTTTAAATATTTTAATATAATTAAGTGTTTTTTGTTTTATTTGCCATATGCCATGGCAATTATATATAAAGCGTAACTAATGCACATCACGAGATGTAAATTAATTCCATTAGAATAATCACACATAAAAAAATTGTTTTATTTAAAAAGAAAACTTATTTAAGATGTTAATATTAAAGGAGAATATTCTGCATTTATAAGCTTGTCCATTGCTGGACATCATAGGCCTCCCCCAAATATCTCCACACCGGTCGGTCCTGCAATGACCTTATCGAGCGGCTTCCTACGACCTTCACCAGATCGTCAGTCCACCTTGTGAGCGGCCTCCCAGCAGTACGTGTATTGGTACGCTGCCGCCACTCGGGAAATTTTACTACCCTATCAGCCGTCAGTAATTCGAGTACATATTGGCCTGCCCACTGCTACACTTAAGTCTAGCAGTCTTTGGGCTATGTCGATAACCTTAGTTCTTCTATGAATCTCCCCATTTCTCGTTTGATCGCGCAGAGAAACTCCGAGCATAAGCCTCCCCATTGCTTTTGACTGACTTTCAGCCCTTTTTTTAAATAAATAACATATAGTTATTTAAAAATAACGGCGATTTAACGTAGTTTATATTAACTAAAATAATCGCGAATATTTTTACTCATAGCGTAATGAAATATTAAATATTATAAATATTGCAATATTTTTAAGTAGATGTAAAATTTTCGATGCTGACATTAACCTTGCTTTGGGATGTGCACACTTTTAGCTGCCGACTACTAATAAATCAACATCTAAATTAATGCTACTAAAGTACTGCGACTACAAGGTTTCATACAAGATTAAAAATTTAATCATATTCACAATGTCGTCATTCAACATTAAACAAGTTGTGTCCGACTTTCGTCCTTAATTTAATAGTATTGGAATTACTTCCGCGGGGTTTCGTTACAATCCAATCTTCAATATCGCGCATCGATTGCTTTAATTGAAAAATATACTTGACGTAAGCGATCGTTTAGTAATCGCATGACCATCGCAAAAAGCTTTATTTTCGGTGGACGCTAGTCTAAAAAAACTATTTACTGTATAGTTATTTTATATAAAATATTGCACGATTTTTGTTATCAAGTGAGTGTTATGTCATGCCCATAACAATGAGCTAGGATGATATACATCATACGAAATTGTGCTCTTCGCCTTGAGACACAGATGTTAAGTCTCGTAACTACAGTGATTTTACTAGCTACACTGCTCACCAAACCGGAATATAGTAATGTTTGCCACACTACTATTTGGCGGCAGACATAGTAGCAACAGTGATATCTACTTATACGGTCCACTACCAGTAAATCTATCTGTAAATGTGAATACGGTTTATGTACGAATAGTGTGTAAACATTATGTTGCGATATAAAATAGGTAGTGAAATTACTTTTGTGCTATACTCGTATTATTTTGTATCGAGAGGTCGTGCTTTGTAAACATTTAAACTAATACTACCGTATTGTGAAATATGTAAAAAAGATATTCTTATAAGAAAACTAGAAGAAAAGAAAACATAAACAATAATAAAAATATAGCGACATTTAGAAATAGCGGAACTATGAATAGAAATGTTGGATAGAATGTAACAATGTGAAAATCGCTTATAAAGAAATCACATCGGCTAGTGTGGACGTCAGCCATATAAGCGGGTGCAGCTTTCGTAACTGCACAGTAGTCATCGGTCCGCGCCTCAAGGGGAAAGTTGCCGAGCACTCTTATAAACAGGCGGTCAATATGAGTTGTTAAGTTCGATTTCATTATCGATTTACGACTACTTAAATCGATGATAAAATTCAACAGAATTAAGTATTTCGCATTTAAAGTCGAACAGCGTTTCATTAAAGTAATGCACTGTTTCGGCAATTCAAGTTGACGTGTAGTGTAATGCTTTTTTTTCTTTAACACGAACGAGCTTATGAATGTGCATATGCAGTGAAATAACTAGAGAATAACAATCAGTTGTACCGTCCGTCCGACACGCAGCCAAGGTCACAGTACAATTGTGTTTATTAATTGACATTCATTGAGCGTTTGTAGCATATTATTAAAAATAGCAACACCGTTAATTCTAACAGTTGTTGATAAACTGAAACGGCAAAAACAATTTTATTGAAAATAGTTATCAGGTATAGAAAAACAAACTAATAAACAGTCTACTTAACATTACCACTACTGGGACTTTGGGTCTTCCTTCACAATGCGGTAGCCATATTGTTACATCAGCGATAGTCATTTATCTATAAACGTGAGTTGGATGTCATATGTTAATGAAAGCTGTCGTCCTTGAAACATGTCGATATCCTCACTATGTTACCGGAAGCTCAAGCTTATTAGGATTCGTTTCCGCGCAACTCGAATAGTATAGCGCCACGACCGCCCTATAAACGGAACACTTAAACTCGCCTTGCGAACAAGAAACTATTTATTGATTATTTTGTATCCATATAAAAAAAATGATTAAACTTTTACTGAATTCAACGGAAAGTTAGAATACACTTAAAATGGATAAAAAAAATTAATAACAGAAAACTACGTTTACTTACAGAGATTGCCTAAAGAAATCAGATCCGCCCTTATGATTAACAAATAAAGTTTTTAAATAAGTAAATTCTATATCTGCAGCCAAACTGTACTGTGTATGGTGCAGTGTATATCATCTTAACTAGCGTCAAGTTGTTACGGACAGCATACACGTAAACAAAGTAACTACATTGCCTAAATTTTTTAAACTGTTGTAACGATTTTTTAATTTCAGCTTAAAGATTCATCATTGCTTGAACGTGAAAAGTTTCATTGCTTGACGCAATCGAAACATTGATGAGTAACTACTATGGAACATAGTAACGATTAACTGATACAGCGCAACATACTTCTAACCACTTTTTTGGAGCAAGTATTAATAACAATTCAGTTGAATTGCTAAGAGATTAGCTCTACGTATATTTTTAACGGCGAATGAAGACTTGCTCTATATTTTAGGTTATGTATAATCAAGACTTTAACTGTTTGCTTGGTAATATATAAATGTAGGCCATCGGCCAAATCGCACAACCGTAAGTAAATTGTATGAAAAAAAAAATATGTTAAAAGATGAGTGTAGGTTAAAAAGTCTAAGGTAACCTACATCATTATGTCAATTAAGTAATAAGAGAAATGCTCATCCCATGCGAACATTACTTACAAAAAGAATAATGAATGAAATAATTATTATCTTTCTATATAAATAAATAAAATTGTAGGGTCTGTGTGTAATATGACATTAAAAGCTTTTTACTTAACTCATATCAATGTCATATACCTGAACATACAAGGCATGAGGTTGTATTTACAATATAATGATACAATAAAATAAATGTAGGAAGTATAACGTTTGTCCGTTTGGTTTAATTAGTAATTATAAAACGAGATTAGTAGCAGGGAAAAAAGCCGTAACGCTTCATTATTCTATGAAAAATATCGCAATCCCAAAGCGTTTGATGTTCCATTAGATTTATGATTCCTTTAATGAAGCTTCGCGTTGAAAACATTTTGATAAACTTTCACGTAAAACAATTAGCACCTCTATGATGAAAAGTAAATATTTTGGATAACTAATATTAGAATAACAACAAATTGAACAAACCGTGTTTTACATATGGTAATCATAAAGCTGTGTATACAGACTAAAAACTGGTACAGTTAGATGCAGGTGACATGTTAAGCAACATATAAATGTAGCCTCTAAAATTGTACGCGCTTCACGATAGTTAGTGAGATAGGGCACGCTCAGTTGCCTGTAAATGTAAACCTACTACAGTATGCTAATGACCATGTACCTGCCGCACGAAAGGTGTAAACACTTAAATTAATTTAACCGACCCGTTTATTACCACGTAGGAAAACTCACGCATAAAATTTAAAATTTATATTGCAAGAATGTATAATAATGTATATAAATTTATTAAAGCAGTTGGATTTTGCCTGTCTATAAAATTGGATCTATAACATTTCTTCAACAAATATTGTTTTGTATGTATGTGGCATATGTCCAACAATTTAAGTTAATGACGATGATGTTCTACAACATCAAAATTATTAAAAAAAATAATAATATAACGAAAGCTGTTGACAAGAAATTACACGTTAAAGTTTACACGCTTCAAAGAAACTTTCAGTGAAAATAAACGAGGCAATTTCTCAAACCGTGAAGATTTTCAGGGAAATTACACGAGAAAATTTTAGAAGTAAAGTTTAAGTATACATTAGTGGTTCTTTGATCTTCATTTTAAAACCTTTTCACGATAATAATCTACCTAAGTACCAAACTAAATTAAAAACTTAAAACGTAACCGTACATAAACGAAAATTTTGTACTAAGCACTGTACTTTTCCCAACATATGTTTATCTTTAATATAAAAATGTATCAGATTTTTGTCTAATGCAGTATTTAATATAATCATGTAATCTAAACAGAACTGACAGCATAGTTATATAGATTTAGTGTGCAAAACAAAGCGAAAATCTACAATAGAAACGGTAAGCTCTTGAAATCATTAAAAGTAGGAAACTAAACAACATCGTGCCACTAACACATGAACATAGAACACTTGTCATCAAATTGAATACAATAAAGGAAACAAAATGAGACACATTACCATGTACAAACAATGGCAGTGGACAAACAGAAACGCATATTTAATGAAACGATATAACAGTAGACTTCGCCCTGCATACAGATTAATTGTTTACTTGTAGTACATAAAGATCAGACAAAGAAAACAAACACTGGGTACCACTACAATTTTAACGAATTTATTGACTTATTCACTCTTTAATAAAAGAACAAAAAGCTTAATGTAAAAATAGCGCAAATAGATGATGATTAAGAAATCGAAAAGAAATAACTTTCTCCGAATATGAAAGTTTTCATGAAGCTTTAAAAAACGTAATTAGATAAATAATATATTTATGAGTGCGATTAACAAGATACGATGTGATAATGAAGATGACAAAAAGGAATTTAATGTCAACATAGATACGTACTTAGTTCGTGTAAAATATCTTTTGTAGTACTTAAACTTCCATTGGATCAAAACGGAATATAGTTATTAGTTTATGTTTGAAAAACTGTAAGAATTAAAGGAAATTGTGTGATAAACGATTCAGTCTTCACACAACTTACTAATTAATAATATTTATGCAATCTTCGAACATAACGGGAGAATTATTGTTACAGTCGCAAGTTAAAATTGTTTCTAACAAGTAGCAAATGGCACAATAACCTAAATTCACACATTGCGGCTAAATCGTTAAAGTTGGAAAACCTCTAACAAAGAAGCATACGTCACTGTTTAGCACATGAAAAGTATGATAAAATGTATAAAACTAACAGTTAAATGTTCAGTTATGTAATAGTACGGGCAATGGGAATTATGAAACAGAATCAGTTTTCATACAAGACCAGTTAAATAAACGATTAGATATATATATATATATATATATATATATATATATATAGTTATAAACCGAAACATTTACAGGGCTTTACTTGGTACTAATAATATATACATTACAACTATATTTATCAATTGATTTTAAATAAAAAAATTGAAACATGAAGTCATCATCATCATCAGCCGACAGACGTACACTACTGGACATAGGCCTGAAACATGAAGTATACACTACGAAAATAAACTAAATATTAACGAAAAAAGAGAGCTGTCTGTTATACAAACTCAAATTAATATTTATAGTAGGAAATAAAGCGCAAGCTTATTAATAATCAGACTTTTCAGAAGTAATCTTTAAAGACTATAAAAGTGAGAACAGGTATTAATTTTAATATGTTGCTAGAATAATTTAGAATTTTATATTGTTAGAATACTAACGGCGAGTATCTATAACCCTGATACTACGTTGTATTTGTAATCCTAGTTTGTTAATGCGCACGTTACGTTTTATTACTTATAAACAAACACTATGTGAACACGATAATATATAATTTCTGTATGAGTTTCGTAACTTAAATTCAGTATTACTTTAGTAATGTATACATATATATGTGTATATATTTAATAAATGTTAAATAATGCAACTTGGAAATACTCCCAAATTTGCAATATCCGTAAATAAATATTTTGATGCGAGCGCTTTCTGGCACGACGACCTAATTCCGTATGCGACTCAAATAAATTTCTTCGTCACACACAATTTATTTTTAAATTTAATCGTCTTTAATAAGGATTTTGCAGTATTTTACTGATGGTAGATCTTTGTTTTCAAAGATCATCAAGATAAGTTCATAGCTTCTCTTTCTGCCGCCAAATAGTAGTGTTCAAACATTAACGCATTCCTTGTGAACAACCGCCGTATCCTCCACAAAGCTAATAAAAAAGATAAGTTGATATTGTCCGAGATTATTTAGATAGGTACCATCGCAGGACATAGTTTCTGCACCATACCGTTATATTAAAATATTGTGTTCCAGTTTAGAGAGCGCTGTTGCTAGTGAAGTTACTGGGATAAATTAACCAATAACCCTTCCATCTTCCATGACCCCAACGACCCAAAGATCATACAAGCCGAATCTCGGGAGAGCATGGAGAGTATCTAGTAGGCACCCGACAAATTACAGGGGTTCGAGACTTTTTATTATAGGTAAGACAAAATAAAAATAAATCTTTGAAATACTTCTGGCTTTTTTTAAAGTAGAAATTTAACGTTGGCTAATTGGAATAGATACTTTAGATCTATTTGTTTAAACTTAGATTTTTGATTTAGTTTAGAACTACTAGCAATGATCATAGTAGTATAATTTAAGTACTTTACAATTACAAAAAATAAACCTAAATACCTGTATCGAATGGTCGTAGAATACTTTTAATTACATCTACGTTTGCTTATTTTAATTTTAGACATCTCCACATAAGTGGTTAAAAATAAATTTTAAAAGTGACGAATGCCTTATTATAAATAAACGTGTAAAAGGATAAACGGACAATTTCACACTGTCGGCCATAAGGCAGCGACCGTCGTTATCGAATTCCCGTGGCGATGTTGGACAGAGGTCGACAGGAGATCGACCTTTGTAACAGTGGAATGCATTGACTCAACTAAGGTACAGTAACATTAGACAACATAATTTCGATAAAACTAGTTCACACTACGATAAAAACTATATAAAAAAAAATCTAATGAATTTACTATTGATTATAACTCTATTAAAATTACTAAAGCAATTATAAAAATTGTTTGTCAGATTTCAGACTTTATTACACGTTATCTGTGCCCATAATAATATGAGTATATAATCTAAGACTTGATAGAAAACTTTAATCCTACCTATTATCATGACAGTTTATTCAATTTATATTAATAAAAAGAATTTTATATTACTCATTGAATGTTGCTTCAATTTCGCAAAACCTCGCAGCGATGTTATTGCATCTAAATTTTTCTTATATATCTTATATTTCACTACAATGGAAAATTTTTCGTTTGGTAGAACTATAATACACATCGCAATTTCTTAGTGTAAATAACGCATTAACATTGTAAACAAGAAAGCTTCGTTAATCCATATAAGCTTGTAACAATGTTGTATTTTCAAATATAACCTTCTTAGTGTACTACTAGTTAGCTAAGTGCACTACCTTGTGAATTTCAATCGAGTGCGACAAATAAATGTTTGTTAGAAACATTGTAAACCGGACTATTGACAGTAAGCTATACTATTTTCCTACTAAGCTCTTGATAATGTAAACCGATTATGATAGACCACAAATAATATGGATTTTGAAAGAAATACAGGTATGCTTTTGTATTATTATATAAGTACTATTTATATTGCTGTCTTTTTTTATTATTCAACGAAGCGAAGAGACGAGCTAGACGTTCACCTGATGGTAAATGATACATATGCTCATAGCGGCGTGGCGCTAGTTGGGATATACCATCCACAGAAGCTGCACATATCTCGTTGTGCTCGTCGTATTGAGACAGGATGTTAAGACTCATTATCCCAGTAATTTCATTAGCTAAAACTCTCATCAAACAGGAACACAGTAATATTTGTACACTGTTTGGTGACAAATGGCGGTGCGGTGGTACCTAAACCTAAACGGTCTCTGCGACAGAGACCTACCACCGGTGACTGTTTATGTATTATGTATATTATATTTTTATTACACTTGCCTTGAGAATTTGTCTCTTAGGGTGGACTGGTAGAGAATGACGTATATAAGAAATAGAAATATAGTATAGGTTAGCCCTTTGTGCCCATGTAAGGAAAACAAATAAATAAATGGTTAGGATAAATTCTTACAATGCGTTCTTGTAAATCTTTTGACTATAGTACGTCACATTTATATAACCAAAAATATGCTACGTAATGTTGAAATCACTTGGTTGAATTTTGTAAACTGGAACTATTTAATAACTTGTAATATTTATAATGCCGAATGAAGTAATTTACAAACGAACTAATCGAATGTAGGATATACTGTGTATTAGACCGCTTCCGAAAACGAAGACAAACAATAGTACTAATGACACCTTTGATGATGGGACGGAAAAAAAATCAATTCCGGTTTAAAAAAAAAATATATTTTTAAAACGTTTTATTAGCATTATTTACGCTCCATCATGTCAGCACAACTAAATGAAACGATAGTTTCATAAAAAATTCATTACTTAAAAATTTCATTATTAAAAATTTGGTAATACACATCTTACCGATCTAAATGCTCCGTAGCTCTATGAGATTAGGTTCAAATTGCAACCAAATACATCTCGTAGCGTAAATAATGCTAATAAGACGTTTTAAAAACATGATTTTTTTTTAATCAGGATCGATTTTTTTTCCATCCTATCATCAAAGATGTCATTAGTACTATCGTCTGTCTTCGTTTTCGAAAGCGGTCTCCTAATACACTGTATAACGTATAAAGTATGGTGCGACATAACCAGATAACCATGAATAGATAGTACCGCCGTTCAAGTTACAGTCTAGGAATGCGGGTGGTGTTTGATACCGAAGTACTATAGACTTGCATAAGACAGTCGGCAGCAAGCGAAATACTTTCATTGACATTGAGTCATTTCGGTCCAATCTTGTCGAAAGAATTTAAATGTTATTCCGAGTGAAATCGCAGCCCGGTTGAACCTTTGTCTTTCTCACCAGTAATATTGAAAATCACTTATTAATTTGAACAATATATTCACGAAACATGTTTAAATACTTATAGTTAATATTCAAAGCTTTGTAGTCTTAAAATTTTAAACATGTTTTCATAGAAACAATGATAAAAACAATTCTACAACGGGTTGTGTATAAAAGAGATATAGAATAGAGTACATGTTGTTGGATGTAAAAACTCCTTTAGTATAGTCTAATTAAAAACGTTAATAAAACTTTTATAGATATAAGACGATGAATCTAAGATTGCCTTGATTAATATATTAATTGCTATTTATAGCAATGGGAAATGTTATACATAATAATAAACCAAATTAAGAAGAAAAAGTTTAAAATATACATCTTGATAGCAATATAAAAGAGAAACTGACATCTGTGAGATTGCACGCCAGTGACATCTGTAAGTCAAAATGTATGCAATTAATTCCAAAATTTTACAACTAAGTTATTTTTAGAGAACATGAACCGAAAACAATGAAATGTAAAATTTGAAATCAAGTTGTGAAGCAACATAGAGTTAATGTTTTTTTATTATCACTCTTAAACTTACAAAAGTAGCAACTTGGTTAACAATTTTTTATATACCGCGATGTGAAATATTTATGTGGAAATTTTTATTCCTATATTAATAATCTTGGTTAATTTCAAATGTCTACGACTAGAAAATAATTTATGGATCAGTTAAAATAGTTTTGAAAAGGTTTAACTAACATGGGCATGACTGCATGCGCAATCTATAATGCGACATAAGTGTTTAGATATTACTCAACGTAGTAAAATGCATTTATAACTCAATTGCAATGGAGGTGATGAAATTATACATAACATTGATTTATATTTCATTTTACTATGAAATAAATATAATTAATCTAAAAACGGAATAACTTGTATATTTTGTATTTGTGACGTTTCGCATTATCTCTACGGTGCCCGTAGACTTTCGTAGCAGTTTTGATAATTTACAATATGAAAGTAATTGATGCATTATAATGATATAATTATGATGTATATTTAACCAGTGAGGTCATTAAAAATGACGGTAGTTTCGAAAAGTGCTGAAATAATCGAAACTAATATCATAAACAAAAAAAAAGGTAAATTTACATCACGTGACAGCCGTTACAATTTAAAAGTGAAATGTTAAGTGTAAACAGTTGGAAATTAAAATGGAGAGTTCCTATGTAGTACGCGGCGTTGTATATACATTGCCACACAAATGCGGGAATCGATTTCGTAGTCGCGAACACAAAGCACGGCGTTCTTACGGGCTGCGGCCGCGCATCGACCTCCTTTCTCTGTTGCACAGGCGCAACGAAACAAACAAAATAACTAGACGAAGATGACGGACGCACGAATTGTAAGCGGTGTGCGCGTGCGACTTTCACTGCGGTCTACCGCGTGCGCGTTCGCGTGCGTGCGTGGCGCGCGCCGCCTCTCTCGATACTGACTGGGTCGCAGCGGTACCGCGCGATCGTGGTGGGGTCGACTGGGTGCGTCGCAATCACCTGATAACCATTATCTGAAACTCACCCCCTTCGCTGTTAATGTTACTCATCCGACACACAATAACATCCAGACGATACTGTACAAATTAGCATTAACGCAGTCATCGTCACCATCATCTCAAACAATGGACGTTCACCGCTCAACTCTTGTATAGTATTCCTAAATAAAGAGCAGCACATGAGTTACAAATATAACTGTATCTATCGTTCATTTTATGGTAAGTGATGTTTGCCGGCAGAATTAGTAACTGCAGTAGTGGTTCCTATGGTCTCCGGCAAAAGATACCTTATAGAGTTTACATTTTTCTTTTGTGGTGACATTCTAACAGTTTTAAATATAGAAGTTTCACTGCCTTAAAAGCGTAATGAATAAAGGCTTGCTTTCTAACAAGACCTCTGATCCGATGCTGGGTGAACATGTTGAAGAGTTTAGTTGGTTTTAATAAAACCAGCGTAGCTAGCTTACTGCCATCTTATTGTAAATCTGTTGCTTTATTAGCACTTCAGTATTTATGCCGTCAACATATGAGAACCAGAGTATTTTGGGCGAACAGGCTTTACCATCTACAACCTCATTGTTTTTTTTTAACACCGTGTGAAATCTAGGTCAAATGTTAACTAATTGTCAATACATAAAAAAAATTATACAAAATAACCTATTAGAGAATAGTGCCAAAAATTATTCAGTTTTAATATTACAACAATGGTGTTAGCTGTAATGAACTTTAGTAAAATGCCTACGCAAAACAATATTGTATTCAAATTACTGCCACCTTCGCGTATTTATGTAGGTTAGACAGTGTTATGCTAAGGTAATACATGTTACACACTAACATCACGCCCTACTCATATTATATTAATGCATAATAATATTTTCGTACAAAATTAGCAGACACCGATTTTTTTTATTCAACAAAGCGACGAAACGAAAAAGAGATGATACGCCGGTTCATTACAACGTGGCACTAGGATGGTATACACGACACCACATTGTGTCGTCTGCTGTGAATCATAAGATGTCAAATCCCGTTATCCTAGTAACTTCACTAGCTTTAACGTTCTTTGAACTGGAAAACAGTAATGTCTTTACACTAACGTTTGTCCGCATAAATATGAGCTGCGGTGGTACCTACCTAGATTAGCTGCGGCAACCGATACCAACCACCAGTTCACCAACCATATTTGAATAAGTTCGTTTATAATTTAGTAAGAATAATTATAAATCATACTAATTAGAAGATGATCCTCATTTCGCCTTTACTATAGTTTAAAAATAAGAATTTGTTAACTAATGCAAATAGAGAAAGCAATAAATAAATTTGATAACATTAATACAGACATAAACATAACATTTATGAGCCTTAACAAAGTTATCAAGACGAATTACCACTAGAAATAATATAAACAAGCCAAAGTGAAATTTTTAAAAACCTATACTTTTATATATTTTGTTGTTTAATGATTGTAAGTTATTCGTAAGTGTTACGAGTTTTTTTGTACATCTTTACTTTTATTAAGTCGTTTAAGGAAATACCTGTTCTAGCAGAATTCTTACAGGTAAGGATAAAAAGTATTTTTTATGTTCGCTCCTACTCGGAATTGGCTTAGGAACACAATTTAATGGTGTATACGAACCAGAGTCTTTTGCTTAACGAGGCTTAGCTTTAAAAGGTTAGGGCTATTGATGTTTATTATCTTATATACTATGAGTGCACAATTGATTGCACAATGAAAATTACTTTAGATAAATGATATAGCGATCGAGAGCACAAGTAGATTGTAGTGTACTTCTGATTATCAAATGCGACACTACTGAAACAAAACTAGGACAAACACTACTATATATATTAAAAATTCTATAATGACTGAAATGATATGAATAAACAAGATTAAAAAAAAAACTTGAGTTACATGTAAATAACCATATATCAATGTAAATAATCTGAATAACAAGTAAAAACGAGTCTGAAGTAAATTTAACAAAATTTTAAGGAAAATTACCAGAACTTTTTTTTATATGATAAGACAATGCTGCCACAAAGTACAGACACAATGGCGAATGACACGCTAATAATGAAGCATTTTGGACTATTAACACAATACAAATTAGTATTGATATTTTTGAGCATTCATAATGTATGAAATCTAAATCTAAATTTTCTGCTGATGGTAGATCTCTGTTACTGGGAACCGCCTAGCTAAGTACAAACGCAGCTTCTGTTTCTGCCGCCAAAAAGTAGTGTAATCACTGGGGTAATGAGATTCAACATCTTGGCATTCATCATGTCCGGCGACGAGCGCAAAATGGTGCAGTATATAGTGGCGCCACATGGTTATGGGCAGGCATATCACTTACCATCAGGAGAACATCCCCCTCGTTTCATTGCTTATTTGCTTATTGCATTGAGATAATTGAATATACCAATATAACTAATAATTAATCGATATTAACTAGTTATTAATTAATGTCAAAGTGATTAATACCGTATAATTGTGTGCACTATTACAAATAAATAATGATACCAGCAGGATGTACGTCTAATTGCATTCGCCAAGCTGGGAATATTGGTGACATGTTATTCATGTGTACCACAAGTCTAAATAGTTTCGTATTACATATTATCATCGTCACCAGCCTTTATTGATCCACTGCTGGATATAGGCTTTTACCAATATCTTCCACCAAATGCAATCCTCAGCTTTTCGCTTCCATCCACTACTGACCGCTATGTCATCGGTCCATCTGAAGAGAGGGCTGTTACACATGTAACAGGCCACTCAGCAAGTTTTGCGAAAAAAAGTTTTTATGTATAAGACACTGGCCACTAGTGATTATTTTGAAAACTTCGATTATTTAAAAGTAAAAATACCACTGTTCGATTTTTCAAATTTCCCTCTCCAATTTTTTGAAAGCCAATTTAAATTTTCTTGACTCATTAAAAAATAGATCTGCGTCGAGAACATTTTCGTGCTATGATTTTTTACGATTTCAAATGTGGCTTAAAACCTGATGAGTCATTTGATCGACTTCGAATTGCTTTTATGGATGAAGGACCTTCAAAAGCAACTATCTACCGCTGGTATAGCGAGTTTAAACACGGTCGTCTTACTTTGGGGGATGAACAAAGGAGTGGTCGTCCTACGACGGCTGTCACCGAAGAAAGTGTGTTGGCAGTAAAAAATTTCATTCAAGAAAACAGACGAATTACGTACGAAGAGATTGAGCATACTCTGCAGATTGGTTCAGGAAGTGTTCCCAAGATTTTGCACGAGCACCTTCGCGTAAGGAGGATAGTTTCCCGCTCGGTGTTGCAAAACCTCACCGAAGTGCAGAAGCAGGCCCATGTGGACTGGTGCCGTGTAATGATACAAACATTTGATGCAGACTCGTCACGGCGCGTTTACGACATTATGCCAGGTGAGAAATCCTGAATTTATCAATACGATCCAGAAAAAAAGCGTCAGTCGATGTTGGGTGCATTCGGAAATGGAACGCTGCCACAACTTTAGCCTTCTAATCAGTTGATGTTCAAGCCATTTTGGTTATAATAATGGTAAACAATAGAAGTGAAAATATAATCGATTAATAAGAACTAAGAGTAGAGAATAAGTAAATGTAATCAAAGCAATAAAATTAATGAATGAATAGATCAACAGAGATAAATTATTACAGTTAGAGTAGACAGGATATAATCCTCTGATTATAAGGACCCTGATAAAAATATATACTTTATTTACTTCATGAAGCGAATGTTCCTTCACCGATTGAAGTATATTTCGTGTCGCAGTGAAATTGGACAGTAATCGGCCAATCGCATTGCACAATGTATGCCCTTTTAACACGATCTTGACATTTCTTATGATCGCAATGAAGTGGGCTCGTTTAATTCATTCATGTATTATACCGACCATTATCGATGGCTTTAAATCAAAACATCTTTAACTGTTGTCAAGCGTACCGTTTTAAACTTAAAATTATGACATAAGAGCGAAGTGTTAGCAAATATTAAAGGGAATTTTGCTATGATAAAATAGTTCTAAATATATATTGTTTATGTCATTATTGTATTTTTGTTTTCATACATATATATATTTTCATACATACATATATATGTTTTATATACATATATATATATATATATATATATATATATATATGTATATAAAACATCAACCAATGTAGAAAATTATAATAATAACTCAACACGATATCTTTGAAACCATAAGGCTCTGAAAATATTCCTTTTACCGAGTATAGGTCAGCTAAAAATGGATTTTAAAAATTACTTCCCCATAGGGTGGTGCGGAGATGTTACGGTTAGTCAAGCGGGCAGTGAACAGATTGTTGGGTATAAAGGGCGGTGGTTTTATGTAATAACTATAATAATATACTATCATTTTGAAGCAAGCGCTATTAGTTTTATAGATAGGCGTACTTCTACTAGAATTATTTAAATTAGTGAATTCCAGATAGGCCAGCCCTGTATCCGATGGGTCTATCTATGTCGTAAAGAACACTAAAATAATGTACACCATCCGTAGAAAGTATTGCAAAAGCTAATCGAATGTCATGTTCATCTCGTGTCTTTATCGTTTAAAGAGACCATCCGATCCAATGAATTATTATAATTGTAATATCGAAACGGTATTCCCGCGTATGAGCATATTCTAACTATGAATCAATTTATTACGTTGACTATTTCCCAGTAGCAAATTCGATTTAATAATATGGGTATTTCTTAGAGTCGGGTAAAACAAGAGCACGATTACACCGAGCACGTCGCCGTTTCGACGGACAAAGGTACACGCGTACAGTTACAAAATGACTAACGGTAGGTCGGAGCGAATTATAGAAGAAAGTGTTCGCAACGGTACTGAGATCGTTACTTTAACATCGATCAAACGAGGTCGGCGTAAACCGCAACGTTTATGTGGAAGCAATGGGCACTAACCAAGTGACGTATACACTTTATTTTTTTTCACACGTAGTGACGAAAGAGGCAAGCTGTTCAACTCATGATTATTATGCCTGCTTATAATAACGCAGTGCTAGTTAGGATTGTATATACAGCAACACATTGTCCACGCTGCGTGGAGAAAAGATGTAAGTTTCATTACTCCGGTAACTTTACTAGCTACAACGCTCTTTGAGCGTGAAAACAGTAATATTTGTACACTGCTGTTTGGCGGTAGAACTAGAAGATTCGGTGGACGGTCTCCGGCTATAGAGGTCTCTACTATCTATAAATCATTTTATTTCCGACATCATCACACTACGAAGACAAAATCCCTACGTAACATTTATTTATGAAAAGTTCATAAATAAAGTGCAGACAAAAGTGAGAGAACAAGTTTAGTTATCGAATTAAATGCATGATGGTGACAATTAGATTTATTAAAAGACATTTTATAGAACAAAAACAACCAGTCGGCTATGTAAACGAGGCTGAGGACATTTTTGGGACGGAGCCATAGAATATCGGAGTTCGAATTTAGCCCGTGTTACGTTTTACATGTTCCCCAATTAGTACACACTGTCGTCGCTCCTCATTAAAAACTGAAGATGTTTTGGCAGTACTCCGATTGATTAAAGTTCACGTTTAATCCTAACCTACGTTCAAATTTAATAAGAATAATCGGAGTGATTTTTATTAAATTTCATAATCTTAGTCATAAACAAAAAACTCACGACGGGAACTAACACTTCTTAAAAATCTCAACGCCAAATAACTAATTATCACAGCAATTATAATATGTTATGCTAAACAAAAATAAATCCTAATGTCTAGTAGTTAGGTTAGGTTAGGTTAGCCTCTGGGTGGAAATGCGCCGAGTCCCAGCCTTTATTAAGGCTATGACACGAAGCGAGATGTCGTGGAATACCGGCGTTATCTTCTGCGAAAGAATCATGACGCAGAAGGAAGCTGCGGAAAGAGAAAGTGAAAATCGTCTGATTTTCCTATTCGCAGACAAAGAGTCGGGCGTCGGAGGAGGGTATATCATACCCTTCTCAAAATCAAATAAACTAAAATGTAATTGTGGTAGTTTACAATTTTACTTAAATGTACAGTTACTAGTCGACAAAAAAAAATATGTCTTATAATAATGTTTACATCACTTTTTTTACGATCGACAATTGTTTATATAGTAGTTTAAGAACGGAGCCGATACCAACGCGAAAGTATGAAATCGCTGATGGTAGGTCCTATTTCCGCCTCAAAACAGCAATGTGTAAACATTACTGTATTCCGATTTGAAAGGACGTAGCTTTGTGAAATTACTAGGGTAACGAGAATTATGTCTCAATGCGATGAGCATAGTGTAGTGCAGTGTATATCATCCTACCTAGCGCCAAGATGTTGAAGGCAGACACATCACTTACCATCAGGTAAACGTCCCGCTCGTCTCGTCGCTTAGGAGAGTATAAAAAAATGTAGGTTTATATTAATAAAACGTAACCTTTTAACAAAGAGGGCCTCCGAATCGGTTAGGTAATAAAGAAGCATTAACGTAGTTACAGCGCATGTGTCGGAACGTCATAACACAAATGTCATGAAAAAGGTGCGACATGTACGAAGATTAAGCAATTTTGGAATCATGCAGTAAACGCTTTATCTAAATAGTCGTTTAATAACTTCAATGTTGACTTTGAATATCAACGACGTTATTTCAAAAATTTGTTATTATTTGTTTACACCAGGTGTCAGCAACCTGAGACGAAGGTCACTGAATCGATAATTTCAAATATCCCCATTTTGGTTCCAAATATAAAGTACAACATATATAAATAAGTTATAAGGAAAATATCTGATACAAAAGATTCTTTAAAAATCATATTTTTCATGACTTTCGTCATTATAATCTTAACCGACGAACGTCCAGGGCAGGACATAGGTCTCTAATAATTCTCTTCATAAAACATGGTCCATAAAACTCATCTCTGAATGTTTTATGTCTCCTGTCAACTCGGTGGGCTGCCAGTGATGCGACTTTCAGTATGAGGTCACCAATCCAGTGCTATAAGTCCCAAGCGTTTGTCACTTCTATGACCTGCCCTGCCCGCCCATTGCCTCTCTGCCTCGCGAATCGTAGAGCATCATTTTTCCTATCGCTCGCTGTGTAGCTCTGGGCCTTATGAGGCCCATATAAGAATTGCAGCTTTTTTTATATGCTACACAATATTTTAAAAATTGGTTAAATATTTCTGAGAATGAAAGATCAAACGGACATCTGCAAAATGGGAGAAATTTGTCGAATCACTAAATATATTTTTAAGATGTATCAATATATGTATGGTAACATATAGTAATCACACAATACAATATCGTTTAACGTACGCTAAGCTCGAGAAGCGTCGCTGCCAGGCCGGTGAAGGATGAGGTGTTTCGAGCCGCGTCATCAGTTCTACGCAACTGTAATATTAAACAATATTAACGTCTCGTAGAGCATTACAGATCACTCGCTCGCATTAGGCAATACATTAATTTGCCACGTAATTCAACAAAAAAATTTAATATTTGCTTTTCATAACAAGAGTATGTCAGCTATTAAGAACTTGGACCAGTTTCAAAAGACTATAAATATGAGGTCGCCGGTATCGCTAGATTATCATAACAAGAATAACAAACACAAACGTAAGATATCTAGTCCTCGAAGGACGGCAGCGCGCTCCGTATAAAACAATCAGTGTTATCTTGATAGGTTGGTTTGCTTCTTGCGATGGCAAACATGGCTTCCGAGAAGCCTGATAGTATAATAATATTTAAACGTACCAGTGTGTCGTGTTTAAATTGAGACAAGTGAGATCCACAGCGCAACGCGAGCGGCACAATGCGCTGATCGATACGGAGGGCGGCTGCGGAGTATCCACTCGGCTAGAATTGGCAGCCGCTTTACCAATCGATTTGAACTGACGGTCAGCATGCTATACTCGCATTATCAAGGATTACTTACACTTTCTATGAAATCATGCCGGATAATCCTTAAGGAAAATTGGGAAAACCGATACAGTAATTTTAGCTAAATGTCCACATATATGAAAACTGTAAAAAATTTTTTTTTAAAACGATTTTTTAAACCTAACATGGATCTGCAGTTGCGATAAAAATTGATAAGAGTAGTTGACTTCATTATAAAGATAACATTGTATTTCCAAAATTAAGTCTTGAAATATAAAGTTTCCGACTTCTACGGCGAAGTCTTCAAAAGTGGAGTTTATTTTGTATCATCAGCATGCCAGTGAGCGAACATAAATAATAAAAAAAATTAAACACATTGAACGTTTAAAAGCTTTATAGTTGTGCACTCACTCAATTTCAGTACTCCATACGTCGTCTTCCTCATACACCACAAACTGCATCTCACCACATACGGTTAAACTCGTCCTCTCGTTATTTACAACAGAGACATATGTATGTCCCGAACACTATAAATAATATACAAAATACGTATAGTATAAACAACACATTGATATGATCTGTAATTGATGTTAGGTACTTCAACGATAATAATAAAGACTTTTTGTTTGAAGATAACTGTATGTTACATATATATTTCAATTGCCCTTGATAAGTTGACGGATATAATGCGAATAAATAATACTTTAATTTTCATACCTTCGTTAGTACAAATGTAATGCACACATCATACTGTACATTTAACGTATTATAATTTGTGTTTTATAATACTTACCCCCAAAACAAAAAATAACTCATTTCGTATTGTATAATTAATCAGAAAGTTTAATATTACATAGTCTATACGTTCACATATCACAAACAAAAAGCAATGCTGTTATATCGATCAAAGTAAAACAACTGTCATATAATTAAGATATAGCACTTTTTATCAAATAATTATATCGTGTTATAATATCTACAGTACGATTATCAGAGAAGATTGCGTCAGTCGAATTAAATATGATTATACTGATATTAATAATCAATGTCTTCATTACAATTTATACTTTATATTTACTATATTAAATTGATAGTTTAAAATCTACAATATACTAAAACAAAGTTGATTATAGTCAAAGAAATTACGTGCCCTTGGGTTTTATCGATTTATTTATATATATAATACAATATCTCTGGAACCATAAGACCTAGAGACTAGAAATTTGGTAGGAATATTCCTTTTATCCAGTATAGATCAACTAAGAACGGATTTTACAAAATCCATTCCCCAAAGGGAGTTGCGTGAGTGTTACGGCCAGCTAAGCGGGCGGGGAATAGCTAGCAAACATAAAATTTACCTTTATTACTATTTAACTTTGATATTTATAAAATTGATGATAGAATGAATCTGGGCACAATATCAATTTTAAATAACTTTCCGTCTTCCTTTACTCATAACGATGTTTTTTTTTATACACCTCTTGATCAACTATCCTATAATATATACGCGAAGAAAAAGTTATGTATCACTTAAGACCATTAAGCGTATGCTGGAACAAAAAAATTGCCATTGTTAAAATTTATAGGTGGGAGAGATTAAATAAAACATTCATTGTTTGTGGAGCATGGCAAGTGAAGGAATTCGTATTTTGTCAACATAAAACATTACTAATATAGAAAAATCTTTGAAATCATTCAATCGATCACCATTACAGTTGACCAGCACATGGTACTTAAGTCTGGAAAATTTTTATATTATCCCCTTCGTTTTATCTCGCCATTAGATGGCGAGAAAGTATCATCATATCTCGTCATCATCATCATCAACAGTCCACAGCATCCTACTGCTAAAAATAAGCCTGTCTTAAGGAACGCCACTTAGCCCGTTTTCCGCTTATGTGCATTTATTTGCTACACTACGTCTACTTATTATAATTTACCAACAGATGATGCAGCTTATCAACTTAGGTTATAGCGATAATGGAAATGCGTTAATCATCCGTTTTCAAATGTCATGGTCACACATTGACAGGACAATGTCAGCGGTAATATTTTACACATTTGTAATAATTGTGATCAGGTAGTAGTTAGTAAGTTTAAGGTGTTTCTGATGTTAATAGTGATGCTTTACCTAAAGTGTTACGTATACGAAGCATGGGTAGTTAATACGTTTGAAGCGGGATGCACTCGGCTCCCGTTAAATGTCTAACGACGATAGCGGCGGATGTGAGCCTGCGCAGCATCGTCTCGAGAGGTGTCCAACTGGCGCCGCTGCCAATCATTCAATTACGCCACTTCTGGACATGGAGATCGTCTTCAATTACCCAAACACTTACGAAGGCAACGGATGCCGCGTGTTACAATGCATATTGCAATTTTCCGAACCGGTTATGGTTATAAACGGCAAAAATCTTTATTTAACAAAAAATATATAAAAAATAAATTCTACAGAGGTTCTTAAAATTTTTCTTGTAAAATATAACATGATAATTTTGACAGCTCACGCACATGAAGAATCGTATTGTTTTCGGTTATATGTACTAAACTTAATATTATATTTCATAGAAGGATAACGCCCACTTCGTAAAGTGACACGCATAATGAACAACCGCAGACTATCAAAAATCGCTTTAGAGATAAATAAATCAATGATATAAAAATAATATTTAGGTAAAGATATAATAATATTATGTTTAGTAAATATCTATGTTTTTAAGAGAAACCTTTTGTAGTTATATCAATAGATATTTTTATAAAAAAAACTGTATTTGGTTATTCATACAATTAAAAAAATATGTTAAAAAAAATTCTGTACTTTAATTCTCAGCGCAATAAATGAACAATCCACCTAAAAGCTTAGCATAATAACTTTAAAAAATTTTAATTATAATATCAAAATACATCATAACTTTGCAACGTTTGATAACAAGTTCTATAAGATAGTAATCGATTATGGAATATTTTCATTAAATACAAAACACTCGTTCTTACAGAAAAAGAAATATCTATTAAGAGAGCTACAAAATTAGATTACTCACATAATTTATACTCTATAAATTAAATATGCTCGGAGTTTCTCCGCGCGATCGAATCAGAAATGAGGAGATCCGCAGAACTAAAGTCACAGACATAGCCCAAAAGATTGCTAGACTTAAGTGGCAGTAGGCGGGGCACATTGCTCGAAGAACTAACGGCTGATGGGGCACTAAGATTCCCGAGTGGCAGCCGCATACCGCTACACGTATTGCTGGCAGGCGGCTGGACCGACGATCTGGTGAAGATCGCGGGAAGCCGCTGGATGCTGGCAGCACAGGACCGATCGGTTTAGAGATCTTTGGGGGAGGCCTATGTCCAGCAGCAGACGTCTATAGGCTGATGATGATGGTGAAATTAAATGTTGCTATTAACTTTTAAAATTTGGAGGTGGGTAAAAACTTGAATTTAACTAGCATATAACAAGACAGAAGAAAATTCTTTCAGTTATACTTCTACCACAATGAGTACCAAAGACAAGTAGGTAAACTTATAAAAAGGTGGAGGTGATAATACCAACTCTTACCATAATAGGCAAATTGAGCATTCTTAAGATATTATTATTGTCTATGTATCGTGTGACTAGAAGCTTCTAGCATCTTTATTTATGGCATTTTAAGACGACTCTCTATATCTCCACTTAGTGAAATTTGTGTTGGTAGATAAAATCTTAAAGATAAATTAAGATAAATATAACAATGAACACAGTACGTTGACACATCATGAAAACAGTGCATGAAGACGTAAACATTTGCGCTGGTGAGTGATGGAAGACATGGATTTTAGATAAGCATATGCGAAATTTTACGATCCATGGTGTAAATAATTTTTTCTGCATGGTATATAATGGTGCGTTATGTCACAGTGTCATCAGAAGATATTATTTAAAGACATGTTCATCCAATATTCCAGGCACACACTGGTTGAAATATAAGTTTTCATTCAAATCAATTAGGTAATTAATTTTGAAGCCGTCAGATAATTTTTTACGTTTACATGAATATATGACAAGTGGGCAACAAGCCAGTATTACACTTTTCTTAAATAGAAATAGCAGATATCCTGTGCTGGATTGTTGAGGTAACGTTTTAGTTTTTTTTTTATTATTTTACGAAGCGACGAGACGAGTTGGACGTTCACCTGACGGTAAATGATATGCCTACCCAAAACAACGTGGCGCTAGTTAAGATGATATACACTACACCACAATGTACTCGTCGCTCTGAGACATACAAGTCTCGATACCCCAGAAATTACACTAACTACAACCCCCATTCAATCCGGAACACGGTAATGTTTGCACACTACTGTTTGGCGGCAGAAATAGTAGCTGCATTGGTGAACCTAGACGGTCACCGGCAACGGAGACCTACCACCAGTAACTATAAAAGTTATGTAGATTAAAATCGAGCTTTCTCGGACACAATAAAAAATTAAACGAATTCATCGTGACGCTGCAATCGATCAGACTTTACTTTGAAGTTACTTTATCATCATTTATGATGGATTACTCTGTTTAGTGAGTGTATTTTTAGATAGACTATTTTAGTACCGTGATGGATACTATCTATTTTCTATATATTCCGTCATAACTTTACCCAAATATAGTTGTGGACTTTTTAATACTTTTATATGACTCTCTATTTTGAATAACAATTTATGTTATAGCCACTGCTACCTATATCAAATAGTTTTAAATGTAATCATTACAATATTTAAAATAGTATCAGTATAACAACTAGTAACATGTCAATTACAAGATTATTAACAACAGAGCATTCTTTTTTCAAAAATTTAGTTTTACTCTCAATGTAAATATTTTTGTTTAACAGCAAAATAAGTATGTCGCCACGTAAGGCTTTAAATAAATTATTACAAAGGAGATGGAGGCGATGTACAAGGGTATAGTTGAGACGTTGATCACACCGGTCATTGTTCTCAACAGTGTCAACAATGGCAAAATCCTTCGATGACACACGAGAAACATAAAATGAACGATGGCATCTG
The DNA here is from genome assembly GCA_029030555.1 of Ornithoptera alexandrae. Classification (NCBI taxonomy): domain Eukaryota; kingdom Metazoa; phylum Arthropoda; class Insecta; order Lepidoptera; family Papilionidae; genus Ornithoptera; species Ornithoptera alexandrae. The sequence goes on along the minus strand of JARDVY010000023.1, from coordinate 4,712,529 downwards.
ATGAAACTGGGTTCTTAAAGTCAATGACTTCATTTCCGCATCGATTTCCATAGATAGTAATCCAACAACTACTGAACATTATCGTGATTAAATGAACGAAGAACTAATCGGGCTTAAGTCACTCATTTATTATATATGCTTGATTTTACAGCTTTAAGATCGTAAAAGTAGATAGGTTTACAGATTTTATGTAGTTTATGGACATCAATGGCTACATGGCTATAGAAATAATGCGATTAATTTCAAACAGTTAATGGAATAAACAATTAAGTTTGCGGATATGTATAGCGTTCATATTTCCACTTGAAATTGTCTTCAGGAACTACTAACATTAATTAGACTGACAATAATTGGGCTTAAAGATCCTCTAAATAATATCTGTCGGCTGATAATGATGATGACGATGATCCTCTAAATTACGTGGCGAATATAAACTATTAACTTAGTAACTTTGAAGCTATTAAATAGTAAATAATAAAATGTCAATTTGTTTTTTTTGTCATATATTTTATTTTTAATTTTTTTAATACATACACTTGTTTCATTTCAAACAAGTCCACCTAAAGGTTGTTTAGAAGAAATCGCTTTCAGCCATAAGATTGTTTATTGAGCATTAGATAACACTAAGTTAACTTTATAAATTTCCATATTAGATCTGGTACATAGAATTTTTTTGTTTCATTTAAACAATTAAAAATTGTTTATAATTTATAAGTGAAAGTCTATCAAGTAATCTTATTATATTAAAAAAAAATTATCGTATATTTTACAATAGTATGTGGAGGGCGTCGTGTATATTAAACATGTATAAGGAAAACATCCATTGTTAAACAAAATACGATTTGGTGAAGAAAACGTGTTTGGAATAAACTATTTCATTAAAGAATGGGTAATTCGGTAATGCGTTAATACTAGTCTTAAAAATAGGACATGACGGCAAAATTGCACAATTTATTATATACGTGTAAACTGTGGAATTTTCTAGATATCAAAGAGTGTATGTAAGATTTATATCTAAATGTGTTTCATGTTCTAAGGAAAGACAGGTGATTATGTTGCAAACAAGACACCTGGGGGCTCGTCTGCTGTTATCTCAAAACAAAGCGATTCTTTAGCTGGAAGTTAGTGCGCAGTAGTTACATTTGAAAATTATCAAACCATGGAGTCCTATTTGATAAAAAGAAAGTTGATAAAGCCTAAATCAAATTTCTTTTTTCTATTCTTTTTTATTCGACGATGCAATGAAACGAGCGAAACGCGTACCTAAAAAATGTTACGCTTATCTATAATAACGTTGCGGTAGTTAGAATGATATACATAGCACCACATTGTATTCATCGTTTGAGACATAAGACGTTAAGTTACGTTACCCCAGTTCACTAGCTACAGCACTCTTCAAACTGGAACACAGTAATGTTTGGACAACACTGTTTGGCAGTAGAAATAGGAGCAGCAATGGCTCTATGTTTCCGAGCTCATGTCAGCTATCATTAATGTGATATAGACATCCACGTATATTAAATTGCCACCCACCACAACATCTCTCCAAAGGTAGGCAGGCTGGTAGAGAATGACTCGTTATAACGGTTTTACAATAAAGAAAAAAATCCTTCACCAATAAAATGAACTTGTTATATTAGTATTTTCATAGTCCCTAGATGAAAACTCAGAAAAATCATATAACGACGGGGATGTGCGGTTTATACTATTTTATAAAGATAGGGAAAATAGATACTGAAACGATAAAGACAACGGTCTGAAGTCAATTGTAGCTAGTTGTCTCATCCACAATACGGGGCTTTGAATGGTAAGCGTGACAACACGAAGACGCTCAATGACATGCGGCCTCGTGCTCTATGTCCTCATGATCCCTGGACAAACAGCGCCTTAAGCCCGCCATTGTATCACTTGACACCCGAGTATTATATATCAGTTCAATTGATGCGATCCAAACATTCCCATTGCCTTTAGACACTAACAACCGACACGAACTAATTGAATTGACTAAGAAACCGTTTGTTGACCAGTAGTAATTACAAAATGATTTAAAGTAAACACCGTATTGTGATTTCATTTAGTAGAATATTTTATTCATTATATTTTGATGCTGGTATTTAATGGTGGGGAGAAGGTAAAAGTCATGGTTGAGGAATATCAGAGAATGGACTGGCATATCTCGGGAAGGAAGATGAAGAAATAAAATATTGGTAATAGGTCTTTGTTGCCGGAGACCGTTTAGCTACTACTGCAGCTCTTATTGCAGCCGATAGACAGTATTGTGCAAACATTACCGTGTTCTGGTTTGACGGGCGCTGTAACTAGAGTAATTACCGGGATAATGACACAACATCTTTTGTCTCAAGCGATGAACGCAATGTGGTGTAGTGTATATCCTAACTAGATGATTTTAAATTAACACCTATTAACAACCAAAACTTCTTATTTGAAACTTTTATGATAATGTATAAGTAATGGTAAAAATTGGGATGAGGAAATAATATCAAGTTTTCTCTCTTAAAAAACCTCTTAATTTAAAGTTTTTAAGAGTAAAAGAGGATATTATATAGGTGTCAATAGAAAAAAAAACTCGAGATTAGGCTTTTTAATGTAAAGAGGTTTTAGTGATCCGAGACATCAGTTAAGTTTGGAAAAGACTCTCGTGTCGAAAATTTTTGGAAATCACGGACCTAGACGGCTTGAGGCATCAGAGACCTACCACCAGTAGTCAACTGTTCTTTATATATAAATCTTTTGTGAAAATTCATATGAATAAAGTAGAAAGCAGTTATTTTGATATTACAAAAAGAATGAAACGAAACGAAACAAAGTAAAAACTGTTTTCATAGATTCTGTATAAAAACAGTACGTTTTCAATTTTATATCGCAATATTCTTCCGAGCGTTGCTGCACACAATCGATCCTCTGTGTACATTATTCTCGAAGATATTTTATCAGAAAGCATTACAAAAGCACATCAGATACTACGAGTATCTTGTATCTATTTGGAAGATTAATACATTGATTCATCGGTGAGATATTGCTTAAGGAGTTATAGATATAGTCATCATCAGCCGATAGACGTCCACTGCTGTACATAGCCCTCCACATCGATCGGTCCTGCGCTGCCCTAATTCCAACGTCCGTTACAGTCATCCTGGCCTTCCGTACCGCTGGGCACCAGAGGCCATTGTTTGTAGGGGTTCAAATGGGGAGACTTGGACAATTTCCCACCACGCTGGCACACGGCGAGTTGGTGAGAGCCATAGCCTCGTTTGTTGTTTAGCAGGGTACACCTCGAGTAGCTGAGATTGGCTTAGGTTCCGTGAGTTTTTGTGAGAGACCCCTTACACACCTATAGATACAGTATGACACATAAATGTCACGATATACAAAAATGGTTCTGAATCATCGTCAAGTCTTAATCATCATTTAATCTTATTAAATCAATCATTTGTATATCATGCTACTTTTTATTAGTTTTATCTAAACTAAAAACAATTTACCTGGTTAGGAGTGCAGAAGATCGATAGATGCAGATTGTATCGGAGAAGTAGCGCTGGAAATCGTTTGTAAGTCTATGTTCAACAACGGACGACAATAGGAAAAAATGATAATAATGATGATGAAAGTCAAACAGTTTAGCAAAGTTCTACGCGATCCAGAGTTTACTTGTAAGTCTCAGTTGCCGGAGATCGTCTAGCTAGATACCACTACAGCTCCCATTTCTACGGCCAAACAGTAGTGTTCAAATGTTACTGTGTTCCGGTTTGTACGGCTCTATAGCTAGTAAAGTTATTGGGGTACTTAGACTTAAGCATCTTATTTCTCACGTCAACAATGGGCGCAATGTTGTGCAGTGTATACCATCTTAACTAGCACCATGTTGTTATGGGCAGACGTATCACTTACCATGAGGTTAACGTCCCGCTCGTCTGGTCGCTTCGTTAAATAAAAAAAATATTTTATAATTTTTTTATTTGTTAAGAATATTTGTAGTCACTTGTAAATATAAGCGGCTTTGTTTCACGGATGTCTTACAGTTTCTAAACTTAGTCTTCTAACGTTAAGTAATATTAGAGTTAAACAACCGCAGTATATGATTTGCTCTTTGTTTGAAACAATATTACTACTCATTTTATTATACACAATTTTATTTTAAAAGTACTTAGGTAGCATTTTAATATATTTCTAGACTTGTTTCATATTACGACGCATGAGTTCTGTTAATGCTGACGCTATTTGAATGTATACAAACAATCACAATCGCACAGTCACACTGCAATAACATGTAGACATTTTGAACTCGTACACTTTCTAAGCACTTTCCATACCCAGACGAGATCATATGGCGATGACGTAAGTGTGTGCGTCTGTATGAACCTCAACAAGAATACTGAACAGGTGACGTTCACAACGTTGAGAATCGGGTCAAACAATCATCAATATTTATATAAATATCATATTGAACAAGAAATGTATTCAATGTTAAAGATAAAATAGAAATCAATAAATTGGCATCGACTTAATAATACAACAAAATAGGTTATCTATAAGTAAAATATCCTGTAAAACGTTATGAATAGATATCAATAGCAGTCCTAGAATAAATTTTAAAATAAATATGAAATTAAGACCGACACAAAAGTTCCTATAATTTTTAATCTTCCAACTTTGTATTAAAACATAAAATATAAATATACCGGAATAAAGTAAACTCTTGGTGAATGAAGGGTTAAGTGTTCACCGTGTAATACAGAGGCCCCTGATTTCGAGACCAGATGTAGTATACTTTGCATGGTGATAGGGTTAAAGCTACCACCCTCATATTCAAAATCTGTCGCTACAACATAGTACTTTGATCGAATCGTCAACTTTTAGAAGCCGGAGCATTCTGTGCCAGCAAATTGTACCATCAACAGTCTCATTATAAATCATCATCTTAATATGTGTAATTGGTCGAGTCTATGATCTATCTATATATATAAGAGATTTCCACCTGTGTCTCTACACAGTCTCTACTCGCAGCGATATCTCTGGAACTATAAGACCTAGAGATTTCAAGTCTTGTAGAAATTTTCCATTTAACAACTTCTTCTTCTTTGTCGTAACCTCATGACTGAGGGACGTGACTATGGTGCGTTGCCCTGGCCACCATTTCTTTCCAGACCTAGCGCCGAGCGTCAACCGGGTGGTCCGACAAACTCATCCGATTATCTGACGTAACACTATAGTTTTCTTGGAAAAAATAGTTGCGGTAGTGTCCCCATCCTTTCCGCACCAGTCTTTCAAAGGGAATTTAATCCTCTCGGCCACTGTGTAACCGTCTGGCAGAGCCAGAGTCGGATTACCACATCCGCCGCCCGATACTCGGCGTTGAGAGTCGTTAAGCACCACCCAATTACCAACTATAGGATAGCTAAGACCGGATTTTGCAAAACTCCTTCGCCATAGGCTGATGCGGGATTATTACGGTCACCAAAGTGGAGAGGGAACAGCTAGTTGTATATATAAAGAATAAAGTATCTATTTTATACAGAATTATAATTTTAACTGGCCATGTATTTGTTATATGTATAAACAAACGTATGATATCCTTCTCATAACAAAGAACCCGTATCAATATAATAGAATTACCCATCAGCATCTGATTGCAGTTATGTAAGGATCTATAAAAAGTACACCGTTATTCTTTTTATAAAAATTTTCACCCTATTAGTAGCTATGGCAACTCGATCGTGCCCCCATATATTAAATAATTAAATTTTTTTTTTGTTCTAATTTTTATTTAGTTCTAGTACTCGGTATTGGTTCTTCTATGTACATGTTTATCTAATTTGTTTTATGTTGATCGATGTTTAGATATAAGCCGTTCCTTAAAGATCTAATCTGCTTACATTCTGTTTATGATTTTAATAATATTAAATACATTTAGTATATGCACGTTATTCCTCATAAAAATTATGATATAGTATATCTATTCTTATTCATTTACGGCTATGCCAACCTTTAATATTTTATTTAAAAAATTATTTTTATGTACTACATTATTTTATATGGTCCTGTATTATTAGGCATTAAGGCCGCCTATTGTAACCATTGTAAAAACTTGGTAGGTCTCTGGTAGGTACCACCGCAAGAGCAATCCTGCCAACAAACAGTATGCATACGATATTGTGTTCCAGTTTGAAGGCTACCTGCAATTACTAGGGTTACGATATTTCAAATCTTATGTCTTAAAGCAATGAGCCCATTGAAGTGCAGTGTATATAATCCTAACAAATGCTATGTCGAAATGGGCAAGCTGTATCACTGATCAAGTGAACGTCTCGTTTGTATCGACGCTTTGTTGAAAAAAGAAATGGGTGTTTCAAAAATGATTTTAAATATATAAATAAATGTTGTAACGACCAATTCTTTTTCCGTTCCTATTAAATATTAAAAATGTAGTATTTCATTGCAAAACCGTTCATTATAATATACGTATTTAATAAACATACAAGCTCTTTGTACCGTATTATGAAAAGAAAACGCGTTCTTGTTAGACATCCCCCTTCCCTTCTTGCCTCGCCCCCGCATTCATCGTGCGAACCCAGCGTGATTATGATACAAGTAGATGGGAGACAGACAATGGAAACAATAGGGGCTGATCCGCCCTCCACCCATGGCCCGCAGATCTTAACGGTAGTCTCCTAAACATTTTATATCGGCCAAGGACAGCCTACAGTCTACTTGCGTAACAGAGCGAGAGCTGGCGAAAGCACCGGAGCACGATGGCAGCGGCGGATTAATGTGAACTATGTTACGTGTATGTAGCTGTGTCAGCATTTATGCAACGGCCCTGCTCAAACGGACCGCGCTCCCAGTGCAAATTTAAATACACAGTATACACTGAAGCTGCTTTTGTGATTTAATCAGTAATATAATATAGTCGTAAATACGACCGAATGAACTACATTCACAAGTTTTATGCTCAAACAACAACCGTATATCCATAAATTTTATATACATGTGTAGAACCTATTATACATAATAAATACATACATATTTTCGAACAAAGAGGTTCAACTCCTTGTTCATGATAAGAAAAGTAAAGAAGCATAATATATTGCCGTGTTCCTATCCAAATATGACTTGTCTTCAAGAAAATAATGAATAACAGCCTATTCTAGGTTAGTGCGCTTTACCACACTGAACACGTCACCACTTAATACCAATTGGGAACCAGGTAAAGCGCTAACCTTGTTTCACACGTTGTTCAAAAAACACGGTGTAATTAATATTTACAGTTATTTAGGCGAGTATTAAGTTGGTAATACTGTTAGATTTTTATTACGGCATATTATTAAATTGATTTATAAGTAAGGTAGTGCGAGATCACTTCTGGCGGCCCCGCAAAAGATAAGTGGGATAGGTAATGTACACAACCGAGATAGGAAGGAAATGTAGTGCGTAAATATTTTCAAGCTATCTCTGCGTTCTATGAAATAGTTCCGTAGTCGTGATTACAGATAACTATAGAAGATTGTGTCAACGAAAGTGTATAATACATCTCACATGTTCATCCTGGAAACATTTAAAGACATCTCGGTATATTTTCAAACTGTCTCTGATCATTTTGTTTATGCCGCATTAGTCAATTCATAAAAGATATTACAGTGCGACAGGAAGCTGGAGTTCTATAATTCATTTATTTAAATACATAAATAAGCATATAATCTTACAACTTTTCTTGTGAACCTCACGGTATGCTATTGCATGGACCAAAACAATATTATGTAGTAGCGCCACGAGTTCAAATCGCAGTGTAGCAAGTCGCCAATTTAACTTTTATTTGTATCTACAAATTGTACAAATTGCAAGACGGATCTGGAAATAAATTGGATTCTCTCTGACTGGAGCGTCCACTTACCGTCTGCGTTGCCTGTGCCTCTAAAACTCAATAACCTCACAGTTGATTTTAAATATATGGACCTAGATAAAATAGAAAAGGAAATACAAGTATAATTTTGTGATTTTTATACATTTCCTAATTTTAAACATGGATTTCTATTACAGAAATGAATTCTAGGTAAACCTATATTTAACTCCTATTTTATAGTGCTTTGTTGTGTAGAACTTTTTATCATTATTTATCTGCGTGACCCCTACTACAATAAAATCATCAATATATCCGAAGACCAATTGGATACGATCTGTCTGACAGTTTGATTTTCGCGATGTTTGTCACTGGGACAAGGTAATAACAATCAATTCTTAGTATTCGTATAATGAGCCACTGCTGCCAGTTATAGCACATAACCCAGCTTTGTTATAGACGCAATATCATGTTATCCGTACGTAACTGTCATATTCTACATAGAGCTTCCATTTCTAACATTTTAATATAAAAAAAAAGCATTGCTATTGTGGCCGAGCGGAAGCCTTTTTAAAAACATGCAAATAAAAAATGTTCACAGACGACGGTTGTCTCCATTGGTACCTGGAATTTGTTTAATAAATAATTTCAAATACTCACTGCCAGTGGAAAGGCCCGGTGATTCCTTCTCGCAAGCGGTCTTTGAGGGAACGCTGCCTCGAAGGTCCCGGGCCGGGGGGCAAAGTACCCGCGCCAGCCGGGACCGTGGGGGCGCGTGCCGGAGACGACATTGTGGTTTTTACCCGGCGCACTAACAGTCACGCACCGACACTAACATCACACCACTGCACCGCCAGTCACCACTGTAAACGTGCGCTGCAACACAACAGAAGCAAGCGAAGCCGTGAAAAAAAAATAGTAAGCATTGCATGTACTATCACACATAAAAAAGCGCAAAATAAATATTGTAAAACGACATTTAATCTATTGCTGTGTGAGAGGTGAAAGAATGGTGAGAATTTATACGGAGTACAGTACATAATAACCACTAGCTGTTCTATGTAATATAGAATTTGAATTGAAATTTGTCAGAAATATTCCTCGCTCGGCCACCCACCTCACCCTGGGCCCTATCCCGTTATTAACACATCCCTGCAATCCCTTTTGAGAATAAAATTTTATAAAATCCGTTCTTAACTGATCTATACTCGGTAAACGGAAAATTTCTACCAAACTTCAACTCTCCAGGCCTTACGGCTCCAAGGATATTGTGAAATCTCTTATATATTTAAAAAGTCTAATAAATTTACACTATAAAGTTTATGACCGCGCAAAACTTTGTGTCGTGGAATACCTTATAAGAAATCTGTGTGCAGCTATGGACACCCATGGGTGGAAATGATAATAAAATATAAACAAAATATTCAGCGCCTGTCATGTCCAAATAGAAAATATTTGTTCAATCAATTTTGCTAGTGCTGCACTCGCAGGAACAAAGTTTAATTATTCACTCTAGTTCCGTTTTGTTTCTGCTTTATAGTAATTAATTATTACTTTAATAAAGTATATAATAAAGAGAAGTCGTATGATAAACTTCAACAAAAATTAATCTTTAGTCTTTAATTGTTCCGGTAACAGTTGCGCAGAAAAAAAAACACATAAAACATCGTTATCTTTATCGTGATTTTTATGCCGTCGTGATTTTTATAATTTCACAACTTTCATTCGCTTTTATCATACAAACAGAGTGGCCGGCGCAAGTTATCGCATGGTACGATGACCAATTCTCCTCTTATCGGAAAGCATTCCTGAGAGACACGGTTTTATAATTCATTACATTTTAAATATCTACTTACAAACAAAAATTATGTTTATTGTTATTTTATAAGAAAAAAAAAATAATTAGTAGTTAGTCACATAAAAGTTAGTTTGTTATACTTATAAAAAAATATGTATTTTTTAAAAGCCATTTAATTCTTGTTTCATTTAGAATTTAAATATAAAGAGAGAAAAAATTAACATATAAGGAATCATATCATGAGAAGAGTATTAAATAAATCACCAGAGAATACCCTTGAGAAATAAAATACGTGTAGACGAAGACGACAAACTGGGGAGACTCAAGTATAGCATCTAGTTATGTATAAAATGTCATGTAAACTTGGATGAGAATATAAGAGATGCTGAAATAATGATGAATGATAAAATATATTTATTCAAAAGTGTCTGTGAATACCTAAATTTGATATTTTTTTTAAATTATTATTGAACGACATTTTTTTATAACAAATATAACTAATGTATTAATTTAAATTATAAAATGTGTTTAAAACAATAAAAAAATATAAGATATATAAATGTACTGTCTAAAAATATTACTGTGCTCCAGGTTGCTGGCCGATGTAGCCAGTGAAATTACTAGGGAAGACGAAATTTAACATCTTAGCTCTCAAGGCGACGAACAATGCATATGCAGGGAGGTGCAATGCATATCAACTAACTCCTTGTTATAGATAAACGTATACCTTATAATCAGGTGAACATCCAGATGGTCCCGCCGTTTTGTTATTTCAAAAAAAATCTAGATTAGTATTATCGTCACATATCCAAAACGCGAGGTTCTTGCAAAAACAATAGAAAGGGATCTCTGTTTCGCGAAAAAACGAATACTATCGCTAAAGTATATATGGTAATAGATTTAATGTTCGACGTTGCTATGAAAATATATATTTTAAATTAAAATAAACTTGTCTATACCCTGACAGTAGTTTTACTTACATAATTACATATCGGATGTATTACTGTGCTTAGATAGTAGATACATCGGATATATTCCTTTACTGCGGTTATTGTGTGTGATATAGCCGACCGCAACCGCAGGTATACGCTGCGATAACTCTAAATCAAAATATATCCGTAATTTCCAATCTATTAATAAGTTTCAATTTGCTAGTTCAAATTGCAGCATATTTTGTTTGTTTCACATTTAAATACATACATACAGTACACCAATATTTTTTTAACATTGTGCTATACAAACATTTACAAATTATTTCAGATATATAATATATATATATATATATATAATGGTTTGACGACATAAAGGAGTGGACCAGATTTAAATACTATCAGTTAAAAATAATAGCTGAGGATTGAATTGGTTTTCTCAATCTGATGGGTAAACTTCAGTTTAAAGAGGGTACCTAATGATGATGAAGATATATATAACTTTTTGCGCTACAATTTATAAAGTTAAAGTATCCTCAACTTTGTCCAAATTCGAGAGACCATCCGTCGGAGACCATTCTACAGGAGAGATACCCCCCTCCCCCACCCCCTCACCTTATCTGTTAAAGTTTTATGATTTTTTTAATCTTTTCTTTATAATATAAGGATTCTGCATACAATTAAAGTATTTTACGTAAAAATATTTGCAATTTGTAAGGGAATTGAAAAAAATTTATGAGAACGAGTATTACAGAAACGTCAATCGAACCTGTAAATAATGTTCGTTAATTATAATCGTTCAGAGATCTAAAATGTTAATTTCGTGATTTAAAAATATAATATAATGCATAAATGATAAGTTTTTATTTTTTATTTATTTACAAAAGCACTCGTTTTAAATAAAAAACCTACTCTTCAAAACTCGATATGTAAAACGTCACTTAATATTTTTTTTTTACTATATGAAGCGACTAATCGAGCGGGAAATTCACCTGATGGTAAGTGGCACGCCAGGCTGTAAGAATGTGACGCTAGTTAGAATGATATACACTGCACCACATTGTGTTCATCGCCTTGAGATATAAGATGTTAAGTATCATTATCCCAGTAATTACATTAACACAGTAATGGTTGGACGATATTATTTGGCAGCAGAAATAGGCGCTTTGGTGGTACCTGCTTAAACGGTCTCCAGCACCAGGGATCTATTACCAGTAAAATGAACGGATACACTGGTTTTAGAAAGTTTTCATTTGATCATTTAAAAACATTGTAATCAATGTAAGTCTTTATTACTAAAAAGCAGGAAACTGTAGAATATTCAATTTCATCACATGTTTATTCGGTTGTGGAAATGAACTCATGATTTTTATGTCATTTATCGTAATAACACTCGATTTATCTACTTCATATCAGTTATCATACGTTCCTAATACCGACATATGTCATTTAATAACAAAGAAACAAATAATGCGTAATCTAGTCCGAATTCAGTTGACGAATCACTGCAATAATGTACTCATCATCATTTCAGCCTTGTTGTCCACTGCTGAACGTTGGTATCCTCAACCGAACCCAACATTGATTTACTGGTGGTAGGTCTTTGTTGCCAGATATCATCATTGCTTGCTCTTAAGTCTCGGGCTATTAAGAATAGGACTAAGGTGAGCCGTGCCTGTGGTAGAAGTCAGAGATAAACTATTCAAAAACAAATAAACCATAAAAGTAACTTTGAAATAAACTTGTAGGAATATTTCCTATGCAATACTAATCACATAATTATAGCAAATGAAATTACTATAGCTCAATGAAATCGTGGGAACTTAGTTTGTAAAGCGGTCGTACCCGGTATTATAAGGCCGAGGCGAACTTGAGCTCGTAGAAAACATTGTGAAGAAACCTCCATTATCCAAGAACCTGTAGTTCTTGGACGATGGAGATTTAAACTTGAAATTTTGTGAGTACATCCGCCTTCGCCTTCCCATACTCGGCCAGAATAGTGAATAAATAGCTCGGACTCTCCCTTGTATAAGCTTCTTAGTCCCAAGTAGTAGCAACATCGACAGGCCTGTTTACTTATATTGAATAGCCGCTATAAAACAGTGTCGCTAATTATTCGCTAACTGGGAGACGTGGCGTTGAATTAATATCCCGGTAATGTGCGAAAAATAAATTATGCGTTTCATCCCCGATGGTACCAGCGGTGGTGTTCAGCGCTGAGCACGCATACGTAATCGCATACACACAAAGTATACAAGCGGTCGGGGTAATAACAAGATTATGTCAACTCCTGACGCTTCAAATAAAGCGAAAATCGGAGAGAAAATCCTATAAACCAAATCATATCTGTATATTTTATATATAATATTAGCGGTCTGTTTATTACTTGATAAATCGACTAGACCGGTGAGGCGATCATCTGATGATAGGTGATTCATCGCCCCATAATAAAGTGGCTCTAGTTAGGATCATACACTCAACACCACAATGTGCTCATCGCCTTGGGACATAAGATGTTATGTCTCGTTATCACAGGAATTTTATTTGACACGACGCTTTTTTAAACTGGAACACAGTAACATTTGTTCACTACTTCTTGACCGCAGAAACAGGAGCAGCAATGGTACCAACTTAGACTGGTAACAGGGGACCGCTACCCGTCGTAACATTTTTCAAACAAACTCTTACTGACTTATCTTCATAATTTCTAGCTATCAAACGGTCGACTAATAAAGTTTTGATCCTCAAACCAATACACATATTCTATATGATCTCCAAATGAATTTAATTTTCTAAAATATCTACAAAAGTACTTGTAACCACTCTATAAAGAATAGAAACATAATACAGAATGCAATATGACCCCTGACTCCTACGATGAAACACCTCGTTATCCACAATTGAATCGCCGGTTTTCATGACGCGTGTAAGAGTTAGACCTAGCTATTATTTAAGCTGATATCTTGCAAGCATAATCTACATTTGGCAGACTACGCCTTGCACATCATACCGCAATGGAATATAAACAATCTAGAATGAAGTACTGCGAAAACAAACGTCTAATTATTTTAAAAGAATGTACTGAAAAATAGATAATGGTAAGATGACTAGCGGTAAGTCTCTGTGGCCGCAAACCGTCTAGGTGTATGTACCAGCACAGAGCTTATTTCTGCCGCCAAGCAGTAGTGTGCGAATATTACTGTGTTCCAGTTTGAAAGTCGCTGTGTCTAGACTGGGATAGCGAGACTGAACATCTTATGTTTGAAGGCGACAAGCACTGTGTGCCGCTGTCTTTAACATCCAACTAGGGCCACGTTGTTATGGGCCATCAGGTGATCATCCCGCTAGTCTAGTCGCTTCGTTAAGTAAAAAAAAACCATGTCAATTGAGAAAATATGTCTGGGTCACGACAGTATGAGCATGGGAAAGAAATAAACGCTAGTTATTGTCACTACTGTTACAATGCATATATAGTTATCTTATGTGGAATGTATACTATAAATCTCCGGGTTTACTGATGAAAATAATAATGGTAATTGAACAAATATAAAGGTACAACGTGGAATAAACAACAATTCCCTGAACGTGGAATATTAAAGAGAAACGATGCTCTAGACGTTTCGGGACGACAAGTAAGACATCTGACATATTCACAGAGCATCAACTTTATTATTCAAACGGCGGTTACGCGACTGTAGACTGCCCCAACAACTAAAATATTCCTTTAAAAGCCTTCAAGCCTTCGTTTGGCATGATCTGAAAATAGTTTGATACGAAATATTCAAACTGTAACTATAAGCATTTCATAAGATTCAATATGAACAGTTTACAAACAATATTCTATATATATACTTGGCGCTACTTGGACACAGATTAATTAGTATCGAAGCCATAAAGTTGCATTATGCATGACCTAGTTAATAATAATGGAATTTCGTAAATATAATACATATATAGAGAGATGTGGAAGAGAAGTACATACTGTGCCGACCCCACATAGAATGAGAAAAGGGCAGGAGGAAGAAGAAGAATACATACTAAGTTGAAAGAATACCAATGCAAGTTGCAAGAAAACCATTTTGCTTAGCAAAGATATTTTCTATGAAAATGTTTGCAATTCAACGAAAAAGTTGGGGAATATTAAAGTGATATTTTTAAAGTAAATTTAACAATGCAGTGCAACTCGGAAACAAAATATTATAGAAGAAAGTTTACTGAATTCATTAAATCTATATTAGCATTTATAAACAGGTTATTCATCAGAGTTCGTTACAAATTCCATGTCTATAATAATTTTTAAATCTTTGCAACTAACTTAGTAACAATCAAATGATTCTTAATTCGTTAATTTTTTTTTCATACTGACATATTGATGACCATATTGATATTATATTTATTAAACCATTATATTAAGAATCAATAATATACTTTGAGTATGTACCCAAATTATAAATGATATTTGAAAATAAAGTAGGAAGAAACTTGATTCGAATACGTCGAGTTGGTATCAACGACAAGCAGCGGCAACAGCTATCGATCCGCCCTAGCACTCCCCCGCAGAGCGCACCCTCCTCACACTCCTTTACCCTCCCTACGCCTTACGTAAGCCCAGCTGATCACACCCACCCAGTAACCTTGACAACGAGCACTGTGCACGCTCCTAGACAAAGTCAAAAACATTAAATAAACAAAGCAATCTCTACAATTATTCCTCGCTGTTTATATTACAAATGGAAATGATTAGTGTTGCCAAAAACCTAAATTCATTCTATACATTTAAATAATATTATAAATGTACTACCATTTGTTTTATATTAACAAAAACCGACAAGGCGAAGTATGGCGTTTATCCGGTTGTTAGTGACATCACCATATTATTGTAATCTTACTGTAGATTTGTTAAAATCTCACTTGCCACCTTGACATGTAATTACGTCCCATTATCCCAGTAATTTTACACTGATTAATGCAGACAAATATTTTAAAGCAATTTACTTGAATATTAGTAAATTAAAAGCGTAAAATATACTCTAGATTTAATAGTTGTATTGGGTCTTCATTATTTCATTTATAAAGAAAATAGCGCATAGCGCATTCAACCTATTAATTTACATTGCGAACTACTTATCGCCTCTATAACATTATTTTATGATACGTAATCACAGCTTTTTATTTCTAGTCTTATGATATTTTTGTTACACAATTTTTTCATTTGCCTATTAGGCATTTAGATAAAATTCAGAGGGCACGAATAATATTAAAAAACATAATAATCATGTTAAAAAATTATACACGTTATATATAATTTTTTTATATGAATAATATCGTTTCATCGAGACAAAAAAACAATAGAGGCGAACGAAGAATGACATAAATAATTTTCACGTTTTTCGGCCTAGCAGAATGCTTAAACTTTCCCAAACAGCACAATCTCTCGTGTGCCAAACGTCTAATATACTGAATAAATAAGGTATATAATGCATTTAGGTTCATAACCCAGTGTTAAATTTTTACTTTAGTAAAACAATGTAGAAGCATAGGACCATATGGAAACCAGTACGAGCTTTGAAAAATACGAACAAAAGGTCATCTTACCGAGCGGGCTCAGAATAAAAAAATGTACATACGAATTATCGGAGTGGGATTAATGAGGAGAGGAGAAGTACTGAAAGTATATTCGTGAATATCTTTCAATGCAATATTAATCATCTGTTAAGGTATCCAATAATGTTTGAAACTCAGACCTATCAAGTAAAATGAAAAGAATTTCATAGTAAATATATAGTTAATAACCTTGCAACATATGATAAAAATTATAGAGATAGCAAACTCAAAATGTTTAACGACTGTAGTAAAACTACATAATTTTGAAATACGCATATTCGTAATTTTTATTTTATTTGAAATCAACATCTTTCGTGTACAATCAAAGTACTTATAACGTAATCATTGGTTGTTATAAGAAAATATATAATTATTCATAACTGCTACTCAAAAAATAAAAAACGGCGGTACATTGTTGTTTTATTTACAAATAGCCTAATCAAACAACCTATTCAAAAATTCCTATCGTGAGAAATATCATAATAATTCTTAGTCTACCGTAATTTTTATTTGTGATACGATTTTATCTTTAATATTTCGTATTCATCTCTCCTTAAATTAAACCACATAGAAGAAGCTTCATATTAGGGTGTTATTTAGGTGTTAAGAAGAAAATCTTCACAATGAAAATAGCAAGTCAAAGTTATGACAAATATCTGGGAACGATCTGTGTAAAATCTTTATAATAGGGACAATTCTTCGATTAGTCGTATCGACATGGAAAAAAGACAATTAAATAACTAATCAGAATAATATGATTATAGTAAAGTTATTATTTTTCCTCAAATCGAAACACGTTATATCAATAGAGAAAAATCGAATATTGTATTAAATTTTTTTTATCAAGCGGATAATAGCCAGCAGCGGACTTATTTGTAACACAACAGTCGATGAAGATTACGATACAACGAAACAGTTTGTGTTTAGGGTCACGATTAATTAACTATATATTGTAACCTCCACAGCTCCACTGCGACTGAATTGGACAGAAAAATTTAAACAGCTTAAACAACAAAAGCTGTTTAAGTTTCCTGTTTAAAGTAAGTCTTTCATTGATATTAATGATTAAGTAGGTCAAAGATATACCGCTAGCCAAACATGCGCACATAGGTATTTGCACTATACGATATTCAAGCTAATACTGTTTAAAAAAAAAACTATTTTAATGACCTTGACAAAATTGGTACTGATTTCATACACAATCATTAAAAATCAACTATATAAATGATACGATTAGATGAGCAAAAATATTATGGAGAGTTGAACGACACAGAAACACCCTAATGTATCTACTGTCATTCGTTAGATGATGCTCTATGTGACGAAATCGACTATGAATATGACTGACTACGTTTTGGCCGTGACGATGACGGATGGTGTGCAGAGAAGCGTTTAAATGGTTCATGCATTGATG
Organism: Ornithoptera alexandrae; assembly: GCA_029030555.1. Taxonomy (NCBI): domain Eukaryota; kingdom Metazoa; phylum Arthropoda; class Insecta; order Lepidoptera; family Papilionidae; genus Ornithoptera; species Ornithoptera alexandrae. The sequence continues at coordinate 4,694,929 of JARDVY010000023.1, read as the reverse complement.
CAACGAACCAAAGGTGTACGGATTTCGCATGGAGGAGCGCAGACGAAGGTAAAACGGCATAACGCGCACTACTTCGATGGCTGGAAGCGTGCAACTGTTCTAGATCGGGAAAGGCGGGGGGGGGGCTGCGGGGAGACGTGGGCGGTGCTCTGCGATGGCGCTCAACCCGGCCCCCACACCACCACCACCACCACCACACCTCCACCTCGTAATCACAAAACGGTTTATCGACACCTATGCGATGAAAGTGTATAAGGAAAATTACAAACTGAGCATAAAACAGAATCGTTGTGAATGGAAGCCCGTCGTCGTATTGTAAAATCGCAACCTTTCATTTATGATAACGAAGAGAACAATCGTCATGACGGAGATAAAAAAAAAAACAATTAAACGGGGTAAACAACATAGCGGCGAAGACAAGAGGCCGCCGCGAACAGAGTATTTGTGTCAACAAATCGCATTAATGATGCAACGCTTAGGAACATCAGTGAATCGTTTAAATACTCATAATGAAAAATAAACTGTATTTTGAAGTGTCAAGAAACATTTGCTTATTTTTTTTTATTACAAGAACACTCCTCATCATCACAACATCAAAATCAGTCTAGCCAATAAACAGCCACAATGATACACACTATCCGGTACCGATTTAGATAAAGACAGAAACGACCGTGTCTTAATAGAATTTGTTTTCTAATTGTATAAGACTAACGTTTGACTACGATATCTCCTGATGATAAGCGTTGGTGTAGCGTTTAGTAGTAAAGAGCACTAGTCTACAAGTAGACTATTCACTCTTCTCTTGAAGATTCCCACGTCATACCTGAACGGAAACTCTGAAGTCGACAAACTGTTCCAATCCCTCTCTGTTCACATAAAGAAGGTCGAAGCGTACCGCTTTATCCTAATGAGTGGTATTTCGACAACGAAGGGATGAATGCTTGCGTTGGTAAAAGGGCGAAGCCGGAATCGTCATGCAGTTCCTGCGCACTCTCCGAAATGAATTCGGTAGAACACTGGCAGGTTCGCTACTCTGCGCCGGTGACCCAGGCGATCAATTTTGGTATTTTTCAACTCATGCTCACCGGCTAAACTTATTGCGCGCATCTCAACCGAGTCAAAAATAGCCAGTTGGTATCTGGCAGCACTTACCCAGATGTGACAGCGGTACTCCACACGCGATCGGACTCGCGTTTTATGCAACATTAGAAGCTATCCCGGTGTGACATACCGACACACTTTGGAGGGGACTCCAGGTTTCTTTGTAGATATTTTTGCTTTAGCTTTTTACTGGTGATAGGTCTCTATTGCCGGAGACCTTCTAGAAAGGTACTATTTTACTAATATACCTATTTATATCGCCAAATAATAATGTGAAAATATCACTGTGTTCCGGATTGATGGGAGTTGTAGCTAGTGAAATTACTAGGCTGACGAGACTCAAAATCCTATTTTCAAGGCAACGAGCGCAATTTGATGCAGTGTACATTATCCTAACTAGCGCCAAGTTTTTATGGGCAGGCGTATCACTTATCATCAGGTGAACGTCCCGATCATCTCGTCGCTTCATTAAATAAATAAAAAATATTTTATATTCAACTTGGCAACCATCATATTATATAATTGGTTTTTAAATTCATTTGCATATTCATTCGTTTGAACCCAATATGATTGATCATCTAAAATTAACTTCTTGCTATTCATGACCCGATAGACGTCCACACAGCTGGACATGGGCCTCCCCCAAAGATCTCCCCATACGGTCAGCGTGGCCTCCGGTACCGCTGGGCACTAGGGGCTGTCGTATGTAGAGGTTCATATGGTTAGATTTGGGCCATTTCCCACCACGCTGGCCCAATGCGTGTTAGCGGGTTGACTTCTCGTTTTTATTTTAGCGTATACATAAACTACTGTTAATGACTATCTGTATTTTACTAATTAATATTGACCACATTGTTATAAATTATCTCATTTCCGTTTTATGAAATAACTTCCGGAATAAAGTCAATCTTTTTCACTGATATACATATTTTATTCATGTAAAAAGTAATTTGTAAAAAGTTTATGGTTTTTTTTATGGCATGTATAGGTACAATAATAACACATTTAAATAGGCGAACATATCCCGGTTTTGTTAGAGTAAATTATCTATCTAAATCAAGCGACACAAAATTGAATATGAAAACAAAATATATTAAATCGATTTAGTACTATAAATCTGTTTTTAACACTACGTTTATCACAAAGGATAATATTAAACTACAGTATTTAGATATATAATAACAATCTAGACGATACTGCGATTGTATCTTAAATATTTGAAAGGTTTAAATTAATACTTAAAATTTTTTTATGTATGTATGTCTAAGTATTATAGACAGACAAATGTGTTGTTTCCTGTTAATTTACTTGTTATCAACTTTTGAATTATTTTTTATTATTTTTAATACAATCTCGCGAAATACTGATGGTGTAGGTATGTTGCAGGAGATCATCTAGGTAGATGCCTGCGCAGCTTCTATTTCTACCGTCAAACAGTGGTGTGCGAAAACATTACTGTGTTCCGGTATTAAGAGCGTTATACTTAGTGAAATTACTGGAGTAACGAGACAACAATATATGTATCAGGGCGACGAACGCAATGTGGTGCTGTGTATGTCATCCTAACTAGCGTCACGTTGCTAAGAGCGGAAGTTTCAATTACCATCAGGTGCAAGTCCCGCTGGTCTCGTCGCTTCGCAATATAAAGAAATGCTTTTTTCGATAAAAAAATATTTTTTTTCATGAAAAACAAATTGGGAACCTACACGTCGTCGATTAACAATTCGATTTGACGAAATAAATGAAACAGTTTAAAAAAACAGGGAGATTTGTTTTTAAACTTACTTTATCGTACTTTACTGTATCGTTTAATAGCCCAATTGATATACAAAAATTATCTTGTCCTTTTCGGATCTACACAACTAAACAAGAAAAGTAATGACGTCATCTTCTACTTGCCTTTGACATTCATGAACTCTGCAGCAAAAATATGTTCAGAGTCTGGGGTCGTCTTATATAGAGTTAATAACGTCATAGGTTTGTATACGGATTCTCATTGTACAATGTGAATAACAAATACTTTCATCAGTGATGGTATACCTATTGTAAATAAAGACGCAATTAAAATTATAAACGAGCTTTGTATGGTTCACTGCCAACAAACATCTTAAAATGGCACTAAAATTACTTTCAACTTAACTACCATCTATTATAACAGATAGTAGTATAGCGGTATACCACTTGTGTGTTGTAAAAGAACATATATTTTTAAACGGAATACATATTATTTATTAAAAGATATGAAAACGTAAAATCACATAATGTTATTTTTATGCAACAGCAATAAGAAGGTACTCAACGCTATCCAGTTCTAAAATCTTATATCATATATGAAAAAAGTATGCTGTGAAGTTGTTCCCAAAATTTTTCTAGAAAATAGCCTTGTGGGTAGGACACAGAGAAGTAATTAGTTTTTTCAATTGTTATTTTAATGTACAATGTAAATGTTATGACATTAACAGTGCAAGACAGTCTTTTATAGAATATATTATTAGTTACTCATATTCATTAGTTGAAATGACGTTGTTAGTAGTTGAAATGATGACAATGGTTATTAAAAGATTACTGTCAGTGATTGGTGCAGCCCATAAATTTTTGACAAAGTACTGATGAAAACTGTACCTAATGTGATAATGTTCACTTCTAAATATGATACTGTTATATCATATTGACTTTGGCACAGCAATTGTAAACACTGGTAAAAAAAATTATGGCTGTAAATCAGTTAGTCAAATTAAAACAGTGAGTCACCAATTCTAGTACATGTCAATCAATTCTCGTAAAATTTCTTTATATTTGACAATGACCAAATTCTACTGGATATATGCAATATCATACATATCCCAATTTTCAAAAGATAAAAAATAAGTAAACACTGACATGATAAGATACAGTCTAACAACTGAAATCTCAATGAGAAAAATCTGCATGTTATATGTACTCCAAGAAAAAAATGTTTCATGATGTAAAGAAATAATTTTATTTTTATTAAGATTTTAAAAGGCTAACTGAAATTATGACCTAGACTCATAAATAAACAATACATGGAAAAGGTAATATATATGTGGTACTTAGCTAGGTCATAGGTTTATATATACCCTATTAAATATTATTTTATCTTAATACAATTTTCTAGATCAAATAATTGATGTTAAAGCAATATTTATTTTAATGATATAGGTATTAAATATAATTTTTATAAACAATGTAAATTTTTAGATAAAATGGTAGGAATACACCAACACTGATCATATTTTTAAAACCAATTCTAAGTAATCCCACATAAACGGAGGATATGTTTAACTCATTTGCACCATATGGAAATATGAAAAAATGACCAGATTACTAAAAAAATTATTTCTCTCCGTTTCTTTTCTTGTAACCAAACAACGCAATATTTTTGAGCGTGTTTTAAATAAGTTGAAGATATGACGCTAAGTAAAGATTGTCTAGAAAAGCTTGGTGTGTATGATCCTTACCATCATATCTTAAAGTTCACTGTTGTCTAGTATGTCAGAGAAATACACCACATGAATAAAAAACCCACCAAGACTACCAAAGCATCCTAGTTTACAAAGATCATGTAAAATTTTATTGTTATACTTTCAGACCTAATATTTTTTTAATATTAATGCCTTACACATAGAAATACATAAATGACTTAATAATAACAGTGTGAGGATGTTTATAATAATCCTGTAGATGGTTTTTAATCAGTAGAGAAATGTGTTCCAATTGATAAATGAATAGATTGAGTTTTTATGATGTTTAAGTAAATTAAGATATATTTTATTTCTTATTAAGAATTTGATAATACTAATAATTCTTGCCTCCAAAGCTCTAACCAAGAGCAGTTTAAAAGATAAAAGCTCTTATGATATCAATATTAAATACATAAAATTAATGCCATTTTTGTAATGGTTAAATAAAATATTAGTCACTTTCACTTATTGTATAAAAGAGATATTTGTGATTAACACAAAGAGGTGTGGTGTGTTTGTATTGAAATGTCTGTAGGAAAAAGAAAACATCTCAGTCTGATAGCTGCTTAAGAGTCATAACCTTTTAGTGATAAGGCTATGGACAATGTTGTAAACAAAATTGTGTTCATACTACTATTACACATTTGTACATTCAACAATAAATATTTAAATAATTGCTGAATAATCATTTCTTTCTTTAATTTGATAAAAATATACATTATTTAAAATAAGATCCAGTAATGGTTTAATAATGTTATATTACTTAATAAAAATATTTTTCATGAAACCATTAGATTGAAAAATGATAAAAATTAATGTTCAGAAAATAAAAATCTGTTAACATATGCTTTTTTAATAAAAAATATGTGGAAATTATTGAAAATAAATTTTTGGATCATTAGAGGTGAATACTGTAAATAAAATATAAACGGTATCCAAACAGTTAAAAGAAATAAGTACTTATTACAATCACATAATTTTTTTTAATTTTTACGAAGGTAAAAATGCTGTTATTTTTAAACTCAAGACAAAGAATAACTTCTGAAAAAATCGATGTACGTTTCTGTTTGGCCATGCTATTGTGAAAAACTTTAAGTTTTATTTGTAAAATACTCACATAATAAGTTTTGTGGTTCTCGTTTACTTCTCCGTATTGTTCTGCCTTGAAGAGTTCTTACACTAGAATGCCGGATAGACACTTAATAAATTATATTATTAGAACCAGAAAAACTGTTCAATGTTACTAAAAACATAATAAAAACTACTACACAGCGAGCTTTACCATCGTACTGTATTTACCGTATTTTTAATAAAATTACAATTTATTGCCAATCGATATGAATTACAAATCAATGAAACAAAACATTTAATTGTTTTTTTTAACAGATGTGTTCATCACCGCGATCGGCCAATAGACAGAGGGCCGCTGCGACAGACAACCTATACTTGTAGTTTAAATGTTAATCACGTTATTTTTTTTCTATATGTTCAAAGAAAACACCTATAAAACAATCTTAGACATCACACTTTGCGCATCTGTCACTATTCATTCGCCGCTTCAAAACAACGACAACTGCGACATCTATGAATAACAATAAAATGAAGAAATTTAAATCGTTCAGAAATAATAGAAAAAAATTATTGATGCGAAACTTTTGCGATAGTGTGGATTGGATTTTATGAAATAAAAAAGTGTAAAAAAGAAACAACAACAAATATATTTTTTTCAGCATAAACAGTGTGAGAATAAGATAAAACACGTCTCTATATAATTTCCCTATCCATCATCTCCTTTTTGTACTATGGTGCGAAGCAACTCCTCTTCTGTATCATCGTATATAAATAAACCTGGATGTTATAAAAATATATAATAATTAATCCTTTTATGATGAATTAAACGATTTCCTGCTTTTCTGTAATGTAACTTACTTGCAGCTATTTATCTCTCTCTTTCCGCTTGCCACTTCTGTACTATATTCACTTCATTCTCTTACAAACAAATCAGAATCAACTATTTTACACCTTTCACCTATAAAACCCACACTCGTTTTTTTTTTATTAGGGAAAAAAGACATTTATTAATGATAATATAAGAAACTTGGTTTATAAATTCTTTTCAGTTAAGGTCCTTAAGGTAAAGATTATTAATTTCTTATAAGCTACGATATATCATATGAAAGGTACATTAAATGAACATAAAAAAAACTGCTTTTAGATAAATTACTTTATAATTAAACCTAACAAAAAAAAACTAACTTTAGCGACACCTATTGCTTCCTTTAATTATAAATAAATTTGTTTAAATGAAAGTTCGTAAATGTAAGAAAATTGTTCTTGTTTGTTTATTATTTATTACATTAAATCAAATTAATATATAATATAACATAATTAATTTAATAGATTTTATTGAATATATATCATAACAGGAGAAAAACAAAGCCATTCACATATTATGGTTTTTATCAATTTAAACTGTCGCTCAATCTTGTTACAATTTCATCATCAGGATATAAATATTTATGTAAATTGACTATTTAGATGAAATTTAAATTTTTTTTCTTAATGCTTCGAAACAGCGATACGAAGAGTGCGTTGACCTGATGGTGATACCCAAAAGAATGTGGCGTTAGTTAGAATGCATTGCATTATATTTTGCATATCCCCTTAAAATTTTATATTATCTTATTACACCAGAAATTTCACCAATTTCAATGCACTATACACACGAATACTGTAATTTTTGTATTACTATTTAGTGATTGAAGCAGGTATTGCGATGGTACCTATCTAGATGATTTCCAACCACAACCTATAACTAACAATTTTTTTATTATAGAACAAGAGTTATTGGAAATACCATGAGAGAGAATCGTTATTCAAAATATTTTGCTTTTGATGACAAATTGGTTTTAAAATAAAAACCTTGTAAAGTTTCAACAGCAAAAAGACTTTTTTTTTTAATATTTCTGGCGAATTTACAATAATTCGATATAGTATAATATAGAAGCTTATTCCTTCTGACTTCAGAATAACTTTTCAAATATTGTATTAACAATTTTAAAATTGCATAAAAATATAAAAAAACCGTTTGAATATTTTTATTTATTAACAGTTTTTTAATTACATATTTTCTAATGAACATTACAATTAATGCGTTAGGTTGTGTGGATGGAGGTTGTCGTAACAATTAGCAATTCGTACGTGCTTCAATGTCGTATTTTGAACTTACAAATAAATATATTTCAGTATGTTAATTACTTAATATTATGATGAAAATGGCACATATTTCATATAAAACCAGGAGAATTTGTATCGAATCACATAGTTTGAAATATGGCGACCAAATTATTTACAATTTGTTTTGCGTTTGTTTTTATTCTAAATGTATGTGAGGTGTAACTTAATATTTTTTTTGCGTATTAGAATAAATTGTACGTTATTTTATTATTTTAGATATACTCAGTGTCCTGTCAATATAGCTGCTGTGGAGTAGCTCCGCCTTGCTCATATTCACAACCACCGCCAATAATTATCAAGGATAAAGATAGTAACCGGGACATTTTGTATCCACTATTATTATTGATGCTTCTCGGAGATGGAATTTAGCTCCATTATAAAATAAGTACAAATAAGTGAGTAAAATTATTAATGTTTTTTAAGTATTTTAATACGTATTTTTGGTTTTGTCAATAGAAAGAAAATAAAACTTTATGTAAATTGACAAATTCTCTAAATTGATTCAAAAATCCCGATTACATTTCTTAATGTAGTCTTTACCGTATAATGACTAGGTTATCTTAAATACTGCACTATATTATCCTTTTTTATCTGGGGAATATCAAAAAATACCCGACTTCTGTGGAAAAACAAGATCATGCGTAATTTATACCCACTAAAGCTCCTTCGGTGGTTATCCTGAGTGCCTTAGTCTTTTTTTATTTTACGTGGGAAAATATGCCTTAGGATACCTGCCCTCGCGGGGGTAAAGATAAGTTATATCGGATTTACGCCAACTGAAACCTCCATGATGTTCCACGTGCGTCGCCTTACGCCGGGGCCACGGGAACGCTCTTGTACACCTCCGGAACCCTGCCAATGCCGGCTGTTTTCTACAAATGTAAATATAATAGAGATTAAGAGCTACATTTATTATTATATATTGTATTTTATTTTAAAGACTATGTAGCTCATACTGGTATTTACACATTTATTACGAAAAATTTGTCTAATACAATGTGCAATAAAAAATATTACCTTACGAATGTGATACAGGGTAATGAAATAACTAAAATATTTTTTTTACTCCTATGATTGATAATTCTTCTCTTTCATCCTTTTTTTAGAGAATGTTCGTAGATCCTATTCTTTCATCATTTTAATTTATTTTTCGTACATCACACGGCAGTTTAAAACGTAAACATTTAATAAAAGTTAGACATAATTTAACAGAACATCTTGTGTACGAATTTGCAATAAAAATCATTTTCGTGTAATTACAATATTTCTATGTAATAAGAAGCTTACTGATTTATAACGAACACACATTTTAAATCCAAACAGTACAAGACCGTGCATTATGGAATACATTACAAGAGATCTAAGTCCAGCAGTGGACGTTCATCGGTTGAAATGATGAAAAATAATGATGACGATAGATTTTCAAAAATGTTATAATAGACAACATCTTTTAACCAGAACCAATTTATTTAAGCAGAGTCTAGAATCTCACAAATCTTAATTTTAAAGAAAAATAATTATATTGTACCATAAAATATGTAAATAAAAAAAATATATAGCATGTTAAAGTAGGGAGAACGCAGTTTTCAATACGATCAACGACAAGTGCTATAAAGAGATAAGGGTTTGATTCCCATTGTAACCGATCCTAATTGACAATTGACCAGATCGCTGAATAATGGCACTGACACTTCTTATAAAAGAAAGTCTTGAGTTTCCGCAGCAAATATAATGATAAAGAAAGACACCAATTAATCGAAAATATAGACATCGTTTCAACAAAGTTAAAATGTGTGGTTCTATAACATAAGAATAATAAAAAAAATTAGATAAGATTTTTATTAAAGATTTTATCGCCTGGTAATGAGACCTTAAGCCAAATCTTATTTTTGGTATAAGCTTGGTATTTCAAATTAATAAACAATAAAAAAAAACAAGCATAACACTGATAAAAATGTTATCGTAATTAAGAAGACTAATATTTTTTTAATAAATGTTTATATATTAGTTTTAAGGCTATAAAAACACACTTCGTTATTTTTATTTTTTGTACAAAATTTAATATTTCATATTTTATTACAGGTTATGTCTAATAAATATACTTCATACTGCGATCCAATAAAATTTCTTAAAGTTAAAATTTCATTATAAAATGAGAAATTATTTTACAAAAGGACTTAAAAAACGCGTTTGTAATGTACTTAACTTTCTCTCAAAAATTTCGAAGATTATAATTAGTGCTTTATTTAATATTACATTGCTAAATAATTAAATAATCTATGTGGAGAAAGTGTCGCCAGTTTTAATTTTTCATTGTAGTGCCGTACATTCTCTCCTTAAAGACTAAAGTTTGACATATGTCATTTTGTCACTGTCAATCAATTAGCTGCAACAGTTTGATGTAAATTAGTGTTATAAACCAATTTAATTATCAGAAAGAAAAATGACAATTAATTTTTAATGTTGGAATTCTGAATAAATATAATATTTTTGTTATCGATCAGGAAAACTAGTTCCGTGAACAATTTCTTGAAACACATTGGGTTCTCACCGAAATCATGTGTACAATATTGATAATTTCATTGAAATTAATCTTATCTGTTTGATTAAATTTATACTCTTTTGATTTTTTATAATTACTAACTAATGTAAGTGATGAATTGGTAAAAATCACTCCCGCGCAATGTCTAATTCCGTCTGCAAACAAGAAGACGAAACTTATCCTCTACATGAATGTATTTTTCTTGGAGACGTACGTAAGTTATCATCATTGTTAAGGTACAATGATATCACATACAAAGACAAGCATGGCAATACAGCTTTACATTTGGCGGTTATGCTTGGTCGTAAAGAATGTGTGCAACTTCTTCTCGCTCATGGTGCACCAGTTAAAGTAAAAAATCTTGCTGGTTGGTCGCCTCTAGCAGAAGCTATCAGTTATGGCGACCGGCAAACCATATCTTCCCTTGTTCGAAAACTCAAACAGCAAGCCAGAGAACAGATGGACCACCGGAGACCTGACCTAATTCGAGCTCTTGCACAAATACAAGATTTTTACATGGAATTGAAATGGGACTTCCATTCTTGGGTACCTTTAGTTTCTCGTATATTGCCTTCTGATGTTTGTAAAATCTATAAATCTGGTTCTGGAATAAGACTGGACACTACTTTGGTTGACTTCTCAGATATGAAGTGGGAAAGAGGTGATATTTCCTTCATTTTTCAAGGAGAAAAATCACAGAGGGAGGCTTTAACAGTTTTGGACAACAAAGCTAAGGTTTATCAAAGAGTCCGCTATGAAGAGACTGAAAATGAAATTGAGGATGAAGTTGATATACTAATGTCAAGTGATATACTTGCTGCACAGATGTCCACCAAGGGTATTTTATTTTCCAGGGCCCAATCTGGTTGGATATTTCGTGAAGATCGGAAAGAAATTGTTGCTGGGCTCTACAAAAGTGATATTTATACAATAACAGGGCTTGTGCTTGAATCTCGCAAAAGACGAGAGCACTTATCAACAGATGATTTACAGAAAAATAAAGCAATTATTGAAAGTTTGACAAAAGGTAATACACAAAATTTGGACACAAATGGAGAGCCTACTCGAAGAGCATCTTTGAACCCTCCACCAGAAAGTAGTGTTGATTGGGAAACTTACATATCATCTCCTCTTGGACAATATCCCAGTCTGGGAAGAGAATTAGTATATAAAGAATCTTCAAGAAATTTTCGAGCAACTATTGCAATGAGTGATGAATTTCCCCTTAGTGTAGATATGCTTTTAAATGTTTTAGAAGTGATTGCTCCATTCAAGCACTTTGCCAAATTAAGACAATTTGTAGCAATGAAGCTACCCAGAGGTTTCCCAGTCAAAATAGATATACCAATTTTACCCACAGTCACCGCGAAAATAACTTTTCAAAAGTTTGATTTTCGTGAAAATATACCACCGGATTTGTTTGTTATACCAGATGATTACGTGGAAGATCCACTTCGTTTTCCTGACTTATGACGTTTTGATATTCTAACACTGTTTGAAGTAAGTGAAAGGCCAATTTGGCGACGTGAAGTGAAGCGTGGTTGGGCACATCATGCTGTAACAGGAAGACTTTGCAGGTCCTCTCATGGCTTGCTCTCTATTGAAATCCCCATGTTATTTGGTTTTGGTAGTTCATATTCCAGTCACTATGTTTTGTTTGTGGAATAGTAAATTATAAAGTATTTGGAATGTAAAATAAACAATAAAGTATATTATGCAGTAATGTATAAACAGTGTTAGAACCACTATAGTAATAAAAATTGCAACAAATATGCACTAGATAAATTTAAAACAGATTATATGTTAAATTATACCGACATTATTAAGTTTTAATGTTCATGATAAAATTTAACCTAGACTTCAAATTTAATGATGTATTAAAATAGTGTCATATTTATTGAAAGTAATTTTTACTGCTCATACAAAAGGGTTGAGCCCACAGGGAACTTAGTATTGTGATGTAATATTTTTTCTACTTTTTAAGCTCATTTACACCATAATTTATTAAATATTTATAATTTATGAAATATTTGTACTTTATAAAAATTTCCAGAGAAATTTTCAGAAAAGTTCACATGACATTAGATATTTTAGCTTTTCTATGGCCTATGCAAAAATCAATAATAGTTTGTCATAAGTCATTGAGATTAAAGTTCCTGACTTTTATTATTATAACATACAATACTTTTCTTTGCACATTTGAATACATATGTTATATACATGACAAAATAATAAAATAAGTATATGTTTTTATTAACTTTCCAAAACAATAACTATGTCAGAGTTTTAGATGAACATTTTAGATTGTATAGTAATAGTAAAATAATTAGTAACTGAGAAAAAGATGTTTTGAATGTATGTACATAAATTAGAGCTTAATTTAACAATAGTTTTTCAGCACATAAAATTAATAAACTTGAATACACAAAATGTACGTGAAATACATGTTTGATTGTGAACTTGTTAATCACTATCAATACAAATATTTTCAAAATCCCACCTGAGCCATTGTTTTTAACAAACATCTATTGTGTCTTGCCAACAGATTCACACATTGTTTCCATAATTAATTTTATTTTATGTAAATGGTAGTATGTGATGTATATTTCAAAATTAGAATGATAATGTTAATAAAGATGAGTTATTATAATAATGTGTATCATTGTAAATTTAAGTATGCAATATAAGATTCGGAATTGTGTAACTTTAATACCTCAGAGAGTATTTTCACTGGGCATAAATTTAACCGACTTATTTCCAATTTTGGCTTAATACGATCGAATGATCTACTTAACTCCCATTAGAAACAATAATTGAATATTTTGAATAAAATGTTTCATAGCAAAAAAATATAATTGTTTCACGTTTACTTTTAGCAAGATAAATATTTTCTTAGTTAACGAAGCAAGACTCTACTGTATATTAGCTGTAAAGAGAGTGTCACGACCGCCTATAATAACGTGGCGCCAGTTGGGATGATATACACTACATCACATTGTGATCATCGCCATGAGATAGAACATATTATGTATCGTTACCTCAGTAATTTCAGTAAATAAAACGCTGCCTTCAAACCGGAACATAGTAACGTTTGCACGCTACTATTAGGCGGCAGAAGTAGAAGTTGCGGTAGTACCTACCCAGATGTCCAGCAACAGGGACATATTAACAGTATTATATAGTTGCGATGTAAAAATAAAGTATTGTTATGTATTAACCCAAAAATCTCACTAGTTGCAATGCATTTCAGAATAAAACATTGTTGCACATTATATATCCCTTTCGTTATTTTAAATGAGCTTTCTTAAAAAACAAAACCTAATCTTTACGGCATCCATGCTAGATATAAAACAGTAATTGTTTAATTAGTCTAGTCGACATAGATGAGTGATATCGCCAGCTCTGGTTCAATACAAATGAAACGTATTGATTTATTGGATAAGTAAGAAATTGAATTTCATGTCATTTAAAAAAAATATTTAGTAAAGACTCAATGTTATTTAAGAGACTTCTACAACTCAACGCAATACAGAAGCGTTAAAATACCCGTCGATTATGATGCGCATACACAATTTCATAGGTAGCCTGAAATAATTGTATAAACATTTGCTACCTGCTTTATTCACCAATAAATAGTACAAATCTTTATTTTTTCATATCTTACTATATTTTAATGTAAAACTATAAGCGTCAACAGATAGTTAAGAGCATCAAATCTTGAGATCGCAACTTTGAATCGGTCATTTTTATAAACTAACCGTTTCTCGCTTGCTTTTGCTGTAACATAGAATTAGATTTGAAATTTGTTACAAATATTCCTACCCTCCTTCATAAAATCCATTCACAATTGATCTCTAAACGTCAAAAGTAATATCTGTACCAAATTTTAAGTGTTTACGTTTAATAGTTTCGGAGATCTCATGAGTCAATGAATATCTGGATATCTCCTACATATATATAGCACCTGCTAAAAGCAATATATTTGGCATTGTAGTCAGCATTGTTAGCATAACATTTTTTTTTAAGTAAATAGTATTTAATTTGATTAATTGAAAGGTAGTATATACTAGATAATATAAGCAGGCACAGATCAAGTCGATACTAAGTATATAGACCTTAAAAGAGTTGATAAACATTTTTAATATAAAATTGAATTAGTAGTAAAACAACATATATATAAAAAAACCTTTAATAATTTGCACGCGTTTATTATAATCGACTAGAATTTTTTATTATAAGACTAAATGGAAACCATAAAAATACTAGTTATGTGAATAAATATAAAAATAGTTAAAACATATTTATTTTTAGTTAATAATACAACATATATACGATTATATAGAAGAAAAAATAAATTAATGCATTCGACTCTATTATAGCAATAAACATTTTTTATGTTTAAACAAACTATTAATACTATTTGTATTTGTAAAATATAAAGAGTTTGATATATAAATATATAAAAGTATTGAATAATAAAATCGAAAGATATTTGTCGTATTATTACGTTTAGTGTGGTAAGGGATCTAAGGGATCTCCTACGAGGCTTCGCTAGTGCGGCGCCTGAAATCGTGTTTTCTATTTCTATGCTGTTTCTCTCAGAGATACACAAATATGTTTCCCGCTTTCTATTAAATAAAATTGTTAAATAAAAAAAAATGGAAATCTTTTACATCCCAACCGTACTGTGATTAGGAACGGTTGTGAGTTCTATGTCCAAGGTACCGGCTGTAGGTCCTCTGAAAATGTCCTCGTGTTAGGTCATTGGAGGGTCCTGCGGGACCTCGCCGCGCACGTGTCTGAGGGCTCCAGTGGTTCGAATTCACTCATGCCCACTCTCACCACACGCAGCGACACGGTCGATCGACGCGCTTAGATAATAAAAACATTATTACTATGCTATGTGCGTAAAAAAAATCTGTCGTAGAAAATTGATTATCTGCTAATGAAACTAAACTTGAAAGTTAAATAAGGATGTGCATCTGATATTAACAGGTGATAGAATGTTTACACAGCACCACATGGATACCTTTTGGCTCAAAGGGCGTAAGCGCCATCATAGCGAAATTGACTCATAAATGCAGTCTTAGTTTTTCCGAGTTCTATTGATTGTTAAATTCTATCTCGTTTTTAAAAACTATTTCTATTGAAGTTGTTCGAATTCGAAAAAAAGAGCGAAAATACATTTTTTGTGTCGCTTAACTTGATTTTTTTACAGTTTTTGTGCCGTCCAAAACAAAAAAAAATGGTTTTTAACGAGTAACGTGCGAGTTCAATAGTGTTTTAAGAAATTTTGCAATAAATATTTTTTTATAACTATTAAGACAAAACAAGGTCAGGAAAGGTTGTGAAAAGGACATCAGGAGACAAACACATCGGTGTCTAAATGAAAACAGATCGTGGAAATTATGCTGATGTAAGCGGTCTGCCACATCCGGTCACATAAACAGAATACACTTACATCGGCATTTTAACTGCGATTATATAATAAAGGAAAATCTACAACCAAATTAACTGGTAGGTCTTTGTTGCCGGAGACCGTCTAAATAGGTACTACCGCAACGCCTATTTCTGCCGACAAAGAGTACTGTGCAAACATTACTATGTTCCGGTTTGAAGGGCGCTGTAGGTAGTGAAATTACTGGGGTAAAGAGACTTATCATCTTATGTCTAAAAGTCACAAGCATAATGTGGTACTATGTATATCATCCATCCCAAAAAGGGCTACGTTGTTATGGGTAGGCGTATCACTTAACATCAGGTAAACACAATTCGCACTCACACTAATTGTTACACTAAGACAATGTTAAGTCCCTTTGCTTTGTTAATTTCAATAGCTACAGCGCCCCTAAAACCGGAACACATTAACGATGAAAATGGAGCTGCAGTGGTTATCTAGACCAGTTATACTCAACCTGCAAGCCGCGTATGGCCTATCGGGCTTTGGGGCTGGTCCGTCTATTGTATTTTATTTTAACCATTTTGAATTTTCTACTCATTACAAATGTTAAAATATTATTTACGAGATAAATCTGTTTATAGTTTAATAAAATTTTAAACAGTCGCAAGAACATAAAAATCATTATCTAATTGTTTTTGTGGCTCGCGACATCATAACTACTAACACGCAGGCGTGTGCGCTTCACTAACGGGCAAATAAGCTCTGCATACCCTGGATCCTTAAACCTATCTTATATCATAATCTCTCAAGTTACTCCAAAGATACACAACTATGCTTTGACTATTGCTAATAAATTGGTGCTATACTGACAACATTTTTAAATTGGTAGGTTTATTTTTAAGTATAGATAAGCACAGAAATTTCGGGTGTGGTTTGCATACCCTACCCGATACCCGTGCACGTCCCTTCTAACACATGCTTGCGGTCCTCATACAAAACAGGTTGACTACCACTGACTACACTACTACTACTACTACACTGACTACCTAGACAGTGTCCGGCAACTGACCAACCACCAGTAAGATGTTTTAATAATGCAAAAAAATTATTGGCTTAGGTAATTACCTTGATCAGGAATTTCTTCAACAAGCTGCGAAATATATAATTCAATGTGAATATACAATTAATAACATTAATATATACATTACAAGTCTATTAATATCGGAGACTGCTCAGCATGAACAGTTTAACAATCTATCATTCATCATCATCATCATCAATGTCGTCAACGAATGTCATAATAATCACGATTGTCATTTTCATAACCAATCATCATCATGACCAATTGTCATTGCCATTCATCATCATGACCAATCGTCATAGCCATTCATCATCATCAACTGATGATGATATATAATAATCAGTAACATCTCATGGATATTTTGTAGGCCGGGCGGCAAGCACCGTGTTTGTAAATATGCTGCTGTTTTTATAAAAATATTATAATTTAGTCGCCTTTTACGATTCGCCCAGTCTAGGGTGATGGTTGGAGATATTTTAACCTGGTATACTTTGGGAGGAACCATTTATATATCGATCAAATACATTATACCGGACATTGTCATCTATGGTAGTTATTACAGATCTTGTCACTTCTAGTATAACAAATCTTTGAAGGATTGTGTCTTCTTTATCTACAATGGGTTAGGTTATTTCTTTTTCTAGGATTAGTCCCACATATATTATAAAGATCTGTGGAGGCTGATAGCTGACCTCGAATTGACACATTGAAGTATCATCATGTCAATTGATGGACGTCAACTCCTGGATGGACATCGGTCTGGTAATGTATTCCACAAAACACGATCGCTTTTGCTTTTGCAGCATGCTCGCCTAGAACACTCCGAATTACTACTAGAACAGCAATCCTGTTGTTATTGCATACTCACACACGGTTCCTGCACTTTGGGGGCCAAAGTCCTTCGGATAGTGGTCAGTCGCTTTGTATATCCGCTGGCAATGCTCACACCGCTCCTCGTTGACTCGGTCGACGTAGAGAATACAGACTCTGTGAATTTATGATAATTTCAAATTTTCCATTGCAAGAACACTAAAAAAATAAATAAAAGAGTGTACATACTTTTAGTGCCTGCAAAGAATTTTCAGTGATTTTATGTAGTATAGGTAAAATAAATACGTTGGTAAACTTCTCCCCATTAGGCAGATGATCTGATGGAGGTTGTAAATATTCTGGATGCGAACAGAGTAGAATCGATCTATATGGAAGTGTTTATGTGAAGCCTATGTTCAGCAGTGAATGTCTATGGATGGAAATTTCTCTATTGATATAGGATTGCTGATAAGGTATATATGTATAATATAAACGTGAATAATATAACCGTCAACTTCTGCAGGTGATTCCAGAGAAGTAGCTGACTCGGTAGCTATGATTCTGTAAATAAAATGTTTTCATTGTAGAAATGAGTAAGAAGTAAGTTGAACACTTACCTCAATAACAATGTTGTGTAATTTAGAATTTCATTTTATAAAAACTGCAAAATCTTATGCCTCAAGACTAAAGTGATTGTTGTTTTATGTAAACATCTTAATTAGCACCTCATTATTAAAACCAATTTTCTGTTAATGTCTTGCTGCAATATAATTAACTTTTTTTTATTCGACGAAGCGACCAGACAAGCGTGATGTTGACGTAAGCTACGCGACGCTAGTTTTATATACACTGCGCCTCATTGTGATCGTCATCTTAAGATTCAAGAAGTTATATCTTGTTAGACTAATAATTTCAATAGCTACAACGCTCTTCAAACACAGTAATGTTTGCACACTACTGTTTGACGGCAGATATATAGATGCAATGGAACTTATCTGGACGGTCTCCGGCAACAGAGTCCTGCAACCAGCTGCTTTTGACTATACGTGTCTTACTTGTCAAGGTATGAATGCAGGCCACGTTGGTTACGCGGCAGCAGGCTGCGCACGTCGCTGGCGCACAGCTGCGCCGCGAGGTATGACCATGCTGCGCGCACACCCCTACATGCGTCCTGCATACCACGCAGGGCGGAATGGGCCGCCTCAGCGTAGTCGCGCGCGTGCACCGATATCTTATACAACATGAACTGATTTAATATCAACAATGCCACAAATAGAGGTAAAACAAAGTAAATAATAGATTAAAATTTTAAATAGTACTGATTGAAATAAAAATATCTTAAACAGTAAAGCAGTTAAACTAAACATGAAATAAACATAATGTTTATACTTGAAAAGTCTATATATAAAATATAAAATCTATGAAAACTTAACCAACACAATTTTCATAGGTTGATATATTGAACAATATTTTTCATTTTCTATTATATTATCTATATAAAATAACGGCAAACTTTTGTTTCATTATAAATACCTATGGCATGTTATAAACGTATGCACGACAGTTCGCCTGATTTGTTTAATTACCGTAAAAGCCTACCTTAAATATGCGCCAATCGTCGATGTCATCAAACAGTTTCTTAGCGCGCTTCAAATTTAAACGGACGACGTCATGTGCATTTTGCAGTCGGTTCTCCTGTCGTTGAACAAGGTCCTGAATATTATCCAGTTCGCATTCAGCCTCGTTCCTATGGCCGAATAAATTACATTTAACCTATTTTAAAGTTTTTTTGTAACAAATACAGCAATTGTTAAACAGAATGAGAAAATGGTTAATAGACAATTAAGTTAACGCTATCTACCTAGTCCGGCCATAAGTTCTGTTACTAATGCATTTTTTTTTAATGAAGTAATGTAATATTAAAATTTATACCTACATATTTATTCGTCTCAGCAAAAAAGAAAAAAATATTCTATTCGAAATGGCCATCTTTGGCTTTTATACAGGCCTTTAATTTGTTTGGCCACGAATTTATGAATGTACGCACTGTTTCCAAGGGAAATTTCCACCACTACCACCGCTTGCTTCAAAGATTTTTTAAGGTACTCAATGTCGCTGGTGTCGTTTAAAGCAGGCCATGTCCTCTAAAACCGACTATAATTTGAAGTCTAAAGGGTTGAGATCTCTGTTAGATAAGGGCCAGTCTTCAGCTCTTATAAAGTTCGGAACGTTGGTTTGAAGCCAGGCTTGGGTACTTCGTGCCTTGTGACCCGTGTGCCAGGTGCAGAGTCCTGCTGGAAAGTCCACGGTATATTTTTAAGTGTATTACTGAGCGGTTTCACAACATGATCCAAGACTGTATCTTGATACACTTTGTCTGAAGTTTTTACTCCGCTTTCACAAAAATGTAGTTTTGTGACTGCTTGATAAGACACGCCCCACCAACCATCACTGACGCAGGATGATAACCACGTTGTACCTTTTCAACCACTTCAGCAGCTTCTTTAGAATTTACAATACACGTTATCATTTTGCTTATTGTAGTATTCTTCAATGGTGAATTTTTTTTCATCGGTAAAGAGGATATTTTTGTGCCTTTCACCTGCGTATCGCGACAGAAGGCGTTTTGATCGATCCACTCTCTTTAATTGTAAAGATTGATTTAAGGCATGTCCTGTATATCGCCGATAAGCATCAAGCTTCAGGTCTTGTTTTATAATACGCGACAGAGTCCTAGCGGGAATCTTAATTTCTCACGTTAGGATTTTTTACTTCCTAATGGGGTTTCGACGAATTCCGGCTTTAACAGCATCAGCAGCCTTTGCAGTTCTAGCGGTACGCGGCCGCCTCGATCTTTTCTAGTCTTCGACAGAGGAAGTGTTATTGATTCTGTTGATAGTACGATATACGAACATACGGCTAATACCAAGCTGTTGAAGTCTCTGGAATATGACCGACGGCTCCATACACACTTTGTGCAAAGCGATCACTGCAATCCTATTTTCTTTAACACCCCATACCATATTATAATTTGATAATGAACACGAAAAAATATGTGAGACGGCGCAAAATCGAAAGAAGTGTTTAAAATAATATACATGTTTCAAATTAAAAGTTGAAAAAAAGAAAAGTTTTTATGTAACAGTATTTAAGGCCAGACTAGTTATATTATATAATTATTTCAACGAAGAGACGTGACGAGCATGCTATTCATCTGATGGTAAAAGATATGCCCCGACAATACAATCTGGTGCTAAATCATGATAAACCGCATTGTGCTTCCTTAATGTACCTCAGTAATTTATTAGCTACAGCGTCCTTCGATGCAACACAGTAATACATATTTCTAAAAAAGTGGATAATCTTTGTCTTCTCTGTCAACACATTTGAGTTTGGCATGTTATATATTGTAGCAAGATAATGTTTCACTTACTCCCTGGCAGTTAGTTGCTTGTATCTATCACCTAGAGTTGTAACTTGAGAGCTTGTCTCCGACACCTTCTGCTCAAGCTGCGCTAACTTGATATTCAGTTCTTTAAGAGTATCACGTTTCTCGTAATACTGATTCGTTAGTTCGTTGATTTCTTTTATTTCTGGAGCTACAAAGGATATTTAAAAATCATTATTATTTCTAGATAAATTCAAACCTTTATAATATTCCATGGGATCTTGTAAAATCATCTAAAAATATTACATTATTGTTAACCGTAATAAGTATTAAAATTAAAAATGAAAGTGTAACAGAAAAGCATAATTATGCTAATTGAATTTATATAACATCAAGCTCCTCGAGTTATTATTACATTACCGCAGTAATTAGTCATCGCATTCGTTTTGACACTTTGTGCCCCAAGACTATAACCACAATATGGTGTTATAAAAACCATCCTGACAAGAGCCTTATTAATGGTAGTATGTGTAAGAAAGGGTATACAATCCGAATCGAGGGGAGCGTTGCGACGCAGGAAGTGCGTGTGCGCCGCTTGCACAACGCGCGCGGTTGCCTCCAGCGCAGACACATCACGCTCGCGTCGACAGATCTCCGCGTCGAGGTGCGCGCCGCGCTCTCGCAACTCGGCGCGGTCTGCGGCGAACTGAATGCGAACAAGTGTTTTACTATATCTATTACCAAGCGAAAGGAGATGCATTATGACATAACGCGTGTATGCGTTAAGGTATCTATGTTGTGCAACAAAATTCAAATAGCTCTATACAATTTTAATAGAGCTATTATTTGGGTTAAAAACTGATTCGAACGTTTTTTATAGAAAAATCAGTTTGTTTTGATTTGTTATCACAAAACTTTTGCACTAAATACATAACCTTTATAAATCCATTTTAATGTTCAATTTCATGTTATTGAAAAATGTTGGAAAAAGACTGATACTAACGTAAGTTCCAATGTTTGTTATGAAAAGAATTTTTTTTAACGTTTTTTTTTTTGGAAATTAAATCATTCAGCTTCTCGCTAACGCACTGCCTCCTACATTTCAACCTTTTTTTTAATGCAATCATGTATTTCGCGGAACGTGTTATTTTTGAAGTAATGGTAAAAGTTATCAACCTTTATCTTGAAAAACGTGACGCTGAGCTGCTCGCCGGACTCGTCTTTGCCAAGTGAAGCAATGAATATATCGTGTCTGGAAAAAACATTATTTATTACTGCAACTTGACAAAGTTCTTTATACAGTGTAAGTTAAACCGTTAAGAGCAAATTGTCGCTGGTTGTACCATTTTAAATATACAAGTGACTATTAATACAATAGAATGAAAAACCTCTTTACCTCTTTATAAGCTGCTCTATACGTTGCTCCCTTTCACGAATCTCCGCGCGCAGCTTTCCGCAATCTTCAAGCAGCGCGCGCTTTTGCACGCTAAACATGTCACGTCGTGCTGATATTTCTACGAGACGCTCTTTCATTGCCTAGAAAAGATTTAATAATATTAAACTAAATATTACATAGTAAATTCAAACACAGCATTCCCTAAATTTGTAATATTAATAATACATGACTACAGAGATGTACAAGTGAATTTCCTGAAAGGTCATTCGTCCTAGAGGAACATCTCTCTTGTTGGAGTCCACCTAGGTAGGTATTAAAGCAGCGCCATTTCTGCTGCTAAACATTACAGTGATCCGGTTTGAACGATGCTGTAACTAGTGTAATTTAGTAGTTAACGCTAATGCGTAACGCGGTTAAATATCAATATTAACGAATACATTTTGGTGCTATGATAGTGTACTAACAGCGTCGAGCTGCAAGCGGCGTTCGTCCAGTGTGAAGGCGGTGCGATCCAGTCCAGCAAGCGCGCGTGATGCGTGTGCAACTCGTAGCTTCGTGAGTGCTTCCTCTACGCGCAGACGCCGCCACTCTTCGCGCGACGACTGCACCTCCTTATCACCTCCCGATACGTTCAGCATTGAAGTTTTCAAACGGCTTTGCTGCAAACATAACCATACGGTTACTATATCTATGTGTATCAATATACATAATAAGAAAAAGACAAATATACGACTTATGTGATAGGTGGAAATACACGCTACTCTGCGTCCAAAAAATTATAACATTATTAAAAAATGTAACGGCATTTGAGACCTAAAATATAACACCATTTTTTGTACCATAAAATTTACATTAAAACAAATTAAATAATGTTCAAATATTTTGACACGTAGACATCACCGTATGTTCATACCAGTTCGGTGTACACGATGCTTTTGGCCTCCAGGTCCTTAGTGAGTCGGCGCATATCGTCGTGCAGGCGAGCCGCGTGCCGCTCTAACAGCGCAACGCGCGCTGCATGCCGTGCGGACACATCCTTCAACCTAAACATACATAATACATTACACACATAATATATTTTGTCTCTTGTCTTCTACTCCTGAACACGGTTCGTTGTCACATGCATCCAACGATTTCCTTTGATCTTCACCGGGTCGTCCATATACCTGACAGGCGGACGTCACATGCTTAGGTTACCAATTCAAGGATATTCCTGCCTCATCGAGTATTTAATCTATGTGGACAAGGAAACAAATAATAGAAACCTGTTCTCTCTCTCCGCCAGTTCGGCGGAGCACTCTCGCTCGGACTGCATCCCTTCCATGTGCGACACGCGCGCTCCTATTGTTTCCACTTGATAACACTGAAATATATAAGTATCATTGAAGTATATCTATAGATGTAGTAAAATTATATATATAGATACTAAAGGAAGGGAAAGATGTGTGTCAGGATCGTAGCAAGTGGAGAGAGGTGGACTCTGCCTACCCCACTGGGAACGAGGTGTGATACATATGTATGTATGTTATAGATATTAAATATATTTCAAATAACATACGATAATATAAAGCGATTCCTTCAGTGCTTGCAAGTTGCGCTCCATGTTATGCTGTTTTGTATCCAATTTACTTATAACCGCTTTTGATGCTGTAACAGAGGAAAAGTATCACACTTCATCTTAAGAATTAATATACATGTACATCTAAAGTTATATAAAGGATGTTGTCAATATTTTTTTAATATTAAGTATAACCTTTCAACTGCATGTGAAACAATTTCTCTTCGTTCTTAAGTGCCAACAGCTTCTGGCTCTCTACAAAAGAGCAGTGCATCGCCCGCTGTTGGTTCTGAGTCACCTGGCTTGCGTAGCGCTCCTCTTCCTGCCACGGTTCAACAATAATTTTTTCTACTTCATCAACATACACAACATAATATTAAAACTACATAAATGCCAGTAACTTTTAAACGGTTTTTTTTTAATAACTTTTATCTGGTTGTAAGTAGAACGGCTGCTCATAACATTGTGTCGCATAAAACACAATACCATATAATATTCTTCACATTCAAACGCCAAAATTTAAAATTCCCGACGTAGATGATTTTTAAATAATGTCATATTAAAATCTTTTGAACCATATATACATGATGCCTTTCCCTTTGTGAGGAATGTTATAAAAGTTAGCTTAACAACTTACATTCAACATTTCTTCCAGCTGCTTAGCTCTCTTTTCGGCTGTTTTGGACTTGTCTGTTGACTCCAGTAATTTCTCTTTCAACTCTCTGATCTATAAAGCCAAATTAAAATTAGAATATGACACATATATTTACAAAATAACTTATCATCAATCAATTCTGTACATTATCATTCCTGGTGAATATTTGCCTTCCCAATCAATATCCAACCAGACTGGTCCAATGCCTCCTGTGTTTGGATACATCATTGGTGATTCCCTGTGATCTTCAATAAGTTATCCTCAAGCTGCAATTAGTTTGCGCATAAAAAAAAAAATATTGTCTTGAATTCAAATAAATATACTTTCTGTACGCGTTTTAACAATTTACTCATAAATTAGGAAAACTGATAACTTTTGAACTATCATATTATGTTGGTCATTTATATGCACTCCAAAATAGTTCCTTCAGAGAATTGTGACCTTAATACTGAGCCTTAGTAGCGCAGTGGCTAATCGTTAGCCTAATATCATTGGTATCCTCGGTTTGTTTCCAGGCCCACGGCTTATGGTTTGTGGTAACTTTTTTAGAATCTGCCTGTACCACCATTCTCGTGAGTTCAGACTTCGGTATTCTGAAATACTGCCTTAGACAGTAACATTTAGCTAACGTGAGTTTCAAACATACCTTATCTGCAAGATTTTTCACTGCAACATCTTTACGATGTTGCTCCTCAATAATTTCACGGTTTTCCATTCGCAGCTTCTCAAGGAAGTTCCCCATGTTGCTCAATTCGCGCTGCATACTTTGTGCCTGCAACAATATTATTACTTAATTATTAGTGGTAGATCCCACTTGCTGGTCTGTCCTAAGTATTTACCACAGCACCTTCTATTGCTGCCTCCGAACAGTAATGTAGAAACATTACTGTGTCTATTTTAAGAGTTTAATAGCTACTGAAATTGCTGGAGTAACGAGACAGGTCTCAAGATGACGAGCACAATGTGACTTAGTGTACATGTTAGTCCTAACTAGCGGCACATTATTAAGATGCATCAATGCATCAGGTGAACACCCCACATATCTCATCGCTTTGTTGAATAACAAATCACTATTTGTTAAGGTACTACACAATAATAAAATTATGTTACCATTTTAATGTAATAAGATCATGTACATTATTTTTATTTTGATATATTAATGTTGTCCTGCATGGTGCAGTGAATGACTTAGGCTTGTAACACAGAGGCCTCTGGTTAAAATCCTGTGTCATATATTGTAGTTGTGTTGGAGGTAGTGTTTTATCGACCGGCCTGATTGGTTACTATCCCTTTATTGTAAATCTACCGATATAATACTGTCATCCGGCAACATATACCGTAGCCATAGTCATACTCTGAGCGAGCACTCTTTCCTATCTCCGACCCTATGGCCAGTTAACACCGAGCGAAAATCAGGTCAAGTGTATTATACAAGCCCATTGTAGATAAAAGAAACAAGGTCATGATTAAGTAAGAATACTAGATACGTAAAAAAGTGCACCTCGCTGTCCAACGTGACGTTCTGTTCGGCGAGTCGTTGGTACTGGAACCTTGCGAGGCTCAACTGTTGCGCCAGCGCAATGTTGTCTTTTGTTGCCTCCCTGTTGTTCGAGTGCTGCTGGTCGCAGAATGCCTGCTGCTCTCGGCACTGCTCTGCCAAGTTGTTCGCCTCCGCTTCTAACACTGCGTAATCCTAAAATAAAGTCAACATGTATTGTCCAATATTTATTAAATGACGAGACATACTTTTTTGATGTATGACAATGTAAAACATTTTACATAGCGATCGGATTTTAATATATTTCTTTTATATCAGTCTAGTCCGCGACTTTATTTCTCTGATATCCAAAATTGATTCATTTTCTTAACGTAAGGACACCCCTTAGATTAAGAAAATGGTATAGATATTTTTGCATATCTTGTATATTGTTTTTGATTTGTATTATCTTATTACCGTAACAATTATGTGTGAAAAATTTGAGTGCAAGCCAGGACAAATTTCAAAACTCACCTCTCTTGTATGTCTGATGTCGGTATCGCGTTGTCGTAGATTTTCGACAGCGCCAGTCCACATGGTCATCATTTGCTTCCTTTGCTCCATACCTTCCATCACCTATAAATCGGCAAACTTGCATACATTTTTAATAAGAACACCACTATCGCTCCTGCTAGCTCATCCAGCTGTTTATTGAGACCTACCAAATTCGTTTATACATTTAAAGGGAGGCCTATCGCTATTAACTCCATGACTGGCTGCCACTCTCTGTCGATCTATTAAAAATTGTTTATGACAGGCTTGTGTACAATGATATTTAAGGGGAAATTAAACAGATCCCTGGCTCTAAGGATCACTATGCTTTCACACTTTTGATACCCATTAGTCCTGCTAATTATTCTACCTGTTAAAATAATTTGAAGAGCAATCTTCGTTACCTGGGGTTTTTCAGCACCAAAATTTTAGTGTATTACTAAATTCTGCTGATTGCTAGAGCCAAAAGAGAGAAACATGAAATTCATTTAATGTAATTATTTTACTATTAACACAAATAAACAAAATTAAGTTAATGTACATTCTAAATTAAAAATAACATTTTACTTAATTTATATGCATTAAAATAATTTGTGAATAAAGCTAACCTGTACAGATATCCTCTCACAAGCACGCTCTTCTGCACTTAAATTAGAAACAAGTTGATTAAGACGGTCACTCATACGGTCATGCTCTTGCTTCAACCTCAACCTTGTAGTCTCAAGAGCCTGTGAACCATAATTTTTTTCCCATGTTATGATTAAATGGAAATATTATTGGCACTACTCAATTCCAAATCTGGAATGCATTTTAAAGGACTTAGTGAAAAGTTTTTTGCTAATAAGAGGAACAATGAATATGGATAATTATAAGGGTAGTGGAAGACCAAAGAAAGTGTGGATGGATTGTGTGAATATGATGGCTAATAGAGAGATATAGAAGAGAAGTACATACTGTGCTTACCCCACATAGCTGGGAAAAGGGTAGGAGAAAGCAAGGAGAGGAACAATGACAACTACAGGATTTATGCCTACCATGATGATAATGGTAAAATTCCGATGGTATCTTCTATTTCAAAGGATGGAGGATATATCATTGCTGGACATAGGTCTCTTATAATGTTTTGCACAAAACATGGTTTTGCACTGTTTGAATACAGTAGCTCCCTGCTATTCTTTTTATGTTCTATATCCACCTAGGTAAGGGGTTTGCCAACACTGTGCTGATGATATAAAATCATACAATTTCTTTTTATACTTTTCAAAACGCAATTCCATAATTCACTAGAATATAGAATAAACATTACTGTTATTTTCTCTTTATGATTTTCATTTCTGTCTATATTTTTTTAGAGATTTTAATAGAATATTCTTTTTTTCAGGGCAGTACCATAGAATTTTTGTAATAATTTTTCCTAAACCTACTGTCAACTAAACAAATAGTAATCCAAATAAATGTTTTACATATACCTTTGCCTTAGACAGGTCCTGTTTGGTAAATTGCTCAATAGCAGATATGTCGCCAGCGCTTCTATCCAATGCTGCTCTCCACTCTTGCAGAGCTCCTCTTTCACCACACACTTCACTCTTTAAAGTATCAGCCTTTTTCAAGAGACGGGCAATATTTGCTGTAATAAAAATAATAATCGGTAGTTTTTGTATATTTTAAATTTTTTTTAACATTTCATATTAGATTATTTTAAAAAAAATATTGATATTATTGAAAACTTAATTACAACTGAGAATAAAATTTTATGTAAAAAAAACTTTCGAAAGTTAAAAATTTTGCATTACTGTTATATGGTCTTATATCTAGTTATAGGTGACTAACATAAGCTAAAACATAAAAAGCAACAGAAGTGTTATTAAAAATATTTTTATAACATGATAAACATCAGATCTGAACATTTATAATCATAAGTTTTAACATGCAATTGCAGTTGTGCCGATTATTTAAATTTGTGTGTGTATATTTGTTGTTCTTTATAGCAACCATTTTAAACAAAATCTTGATTGAAATTACAGTATGGTTAAGGAGCATGTAGATTGTGGAAATATTTAAAGTTGTGTGTGTAAAGAAATCAGCTGCACTTGCTTCACTAACTCAGGCTCCTATTAACTACTTTCACGTTATGAAATTAGTGTTTTAGTGTTAGCTACTCTTAAATATAAATACACAACTGAGAAAAATAAAATACAAAAATTATATTTCTAAAAACAAATAAATATTATTAAACATTATATAAATTCAATCATATCACACACAAACACATAAAAATGTTGAGAATTTAAAACAAGTTTTTACTTTGCAGCCTATCAATCCTGGTTGTTGTAGAACTATTTTGTTTATTTGCATCAACAATATCTCTGTCAAGTCTGTCTGCTTCATTTTTTGCTAAATGATTTAATTTTAGCTCCTGCTCTAATTGCTGTTTTTGTGCAAATAATAGACGCTAGAAAAAGATTAATAGTTAAATTTTATATTCATATTAGCTGCTATTATCTGTTAACAAGACTAATGAATTACTTAAGTAACAGCCAAACATTATTATTAGTACAAACTAAGACCAATAAAAAAAATTCTCTTATGTTAAAAAGTTTTTATTTAAATGGGCAAACTTACAGTATTTTCTTGATATTCAGTATGAACAAACTCTTTATATTTATTAAGATCATTACGTTTTTGAATCTGTAAACTTAGTGCTTCTTTTAAAGTCTGGATTTCATTTTGCCTAAGAAAAAAAGTTTGTTTATCAGTCCAATCAAAAGAAAAAATAATACATAATGTTACCTTTAAAGTACCTTTCTATTAATAATGTTTCTAATTTACAATTATTGGAATCTGCTAAAGGGATTCTTGTTCCTTGATTCCATCCAAGTTCTTCGAGTAGTTGAGCCATATAACCTGGTGCCTTTTCTTGGTCATTCATCTCTTTATGTTAGTACAGAATAGATAAAAATAAGTAAAATTTGTTGTGATAACAATTATACTAGTTTCAGAAGAATTGATCAAACATAACGAAGGAACAAACAAAACGTCACATTTGAAAATAAAAAATAAGCAAACAATGAAGTATACAGATAGAAACAAAGTAAAATATAAACAAAAAATTGTTATAAATTTAAAAAAAAAACTGTGCAATCAATGACTGTATATTAAGCATTAATTAATTTTGGTTAAACACATTTTATTTTATTCAGATAAAAAATGTAACAAAGTCATAGGTTAACACTATTTTATTCACTGTTATTAATTTGTTTATTACCGTCTTATGCAGCAAGTATTGAGTATTGGTTATATTAATCTAATAAAATAAGTAAGTAAATATCTGTTGTCAACATTTCTCTAGAATAAAAAACTTAAGTAAACCCAAAATTTTCAATAGCAAATTATTTTTCGGTTAAAGTATTAAAGATTATAACGTATAAAAAAATAGTAATATAAAAGACCTCTGGAAGCTACAATGCTACGGACAAACAACACTCTTTGAATTTACAACTTTCTTTTTTTTGTCCAGTTTTATATAAGATAATGGGCATAAGCGCGCCGTGTTAAAAATTTCATTACTTTTTAATTTCTTAGAATTATAAATTCGATTATTATTTCGTTTAGAATTCCATGTTCTCTATATTTGTTCTAATAAATTATGAAATTTAAATTTATTAAAGCCATTAATCGCATTATTCCCTATTTATTATTTATATTTTTATATCCACGTACATTGACTATTTACAATTATCACTATGTAAAATTTCTTGAAATGCCGCCAAAAGAATGTTAGCAGTATTCTAAAAATAACTTGTATCGTTCAGTTTCGCACTATCACAGCAGCACGTTGCTGGCTCTGAAAGCAGTAATTCTTTTAATTCTTTAATTATGAGTGCTGACGCAGCATCCTTGCCGTGTCCAATATGTTTGCATACTGGTGTTTTCAATTCTGCACAAGCATTGAAAGAGAGATTGATTTACGTTTCAACCAACAATATATCGTGTCCAATTTGCCAAGAAAATATTACAGGACTTGATAAGCTAACAATACATCTTTTCAGCCATGTTCAGTTATTAAAACCGAAAGAATTAACTAAAAATTCTAAATATGCTAAGGTAAATCCTGAAACAAAACAAGGAAATTTAATAACTTCTGCAACGCAAAAGAAAACGAGAACGGCAGTAGCTAAAAATAAAACGTCGACAGCTTCGGCACCAGTTAAATTTGTTAAAATATATCCTAAACCACCGGTGATTGCTTTGAATGCTGTGCCTGTTTTAGATCTACATGGATCTACTGAAGCATGTGTAAAAAGTACTAAACCTATATACATCTCAACTGTTAAATCTGAAACAGCGATTGTACAAACTGAAAATAAGTGCAATGTTTGCGGAATACATTTTATCGATCCGGATATTTTAAAAATGCATAAATGCTTATTACACAATATTGATGAAAAAACCGTTACCGATTTAACAAGATTTAATTGTCATTTGTGTCCAAAAAATTTTAAAATGAGGGGTTCTTTAATGGTACATTTAAGGGTGGCCCATTTCGGTTTTGCTTCCCATTGCTCTGAGAATGTAAAGAATATTAAAGAAAAAAATCACAAGATTAATACAGACGATAGGCCTGTGACTGTGGAACGCAGTGATGGTAAACAATGGCAATGCGAAATTTGTCGCAAAAGTTTTACGACAAAGTATTTTCTAAAGAAACATAAACGACTTCATACAGGTTAAACATATTGGTGTTCATTTGAGGTAATACTACTAACAGAATGTCCGTATCATTATTATATAAACTAGGATTTGACATATATACCTTACATATTACCACAAGATCGCACTTACCTTTAACCAAAGCCATTAATTATTGTGCTTCGTGGCTTTACTTCGAATTTTTATCAACTTATAATTAAGATAAAATCCTAATTTTTCAGACACGTTTAGCAAAACATATATATCGAATTTCTTTCATGCAAATCTCATAACTACTTTTTGGGTAAATTTTTATACTTTCTTTTGAAGTAATTGTACGATTTCAAGTAACACACTGTGGGAAAATTTGTCGAAGTTTTTACTCGTATCACAAACTTTTCATTATCATTACTTTGTCTGATTTTTTTCAGGAGAAACGCCGTATGCGTGCGCGCAATGTAATAAGACATTTACTTTTCAACAATCGTA
This sequence comes from Ornithoptera alexandrae, assembly GCA_029030555.1. Lineage (NCBI taxonomy): Eukaryota > Metazoa > Arthropoda > Insecta > Lepidoptera > Papilionidae > Ornithoptera > Ornithoptera alexandrae. The sequence goes on along the minus strand of JARDVY010000023.1, from coordinate 4,663,071 downwards.
TCATAAACATCTTCTTTATCATAACGATGAAAAACCTCACATATGTAATTATTGCGGGCGTGCATTTAAAGAATTATCGACTTTACACAATCATCAGAGAATACATACAGGAGAAAAACCTTTTTCCTGCGAAACTTGCGGTATGTCGGTTTATTATTTTTTAAATAAAATGTATCTGTCCTTGCAGCGAAAAATTAAAGACAATGATATCTTTGTTATAATATCAAACAATAATACCCGCAGTACCCCCACCTAATAGTAAGTTAATGTTTCATTAACACGATACTACATTTGCCACATAGTCTTCTAAATCAGAATATAGTTATATTCTTGTTCTTCTACTTGGCGACAAAAGATGGTGTGATTACAATATGTCAAAGAAGTTCTCCAATAATGTCGATCGACTATCCGGAGAGTAAATGTATATAAAAGTGATCTGTCCGTTAAACTAATTAAAAATATATTTTTTTTAATTATCGTTACCCATTATTTATGTTTTGACAATTTAATAATCAATGTTCAAGTAACCATAAAGATTTTATTTGAATTGTCTTATTTTCGTAACATAAGCTTAAAAAAAATTTACGGTGTCTAACCAATATCACTAATTACAGGGAAATGTTTTCGTCAGCGGGTTTCGTATTTAGTACATCGAAGAATACACACTGGAGCCATGCCTTATAGATGTACAGCTTGTGAAAAAAGTTTTCGATATAAAGTAAGATTTCAACATAGATTTCTATTAAATCAAACGCTTTACATGTATTCAAAAACAATACAAATAATTAAAAATTTATTTCAATTTTACTAACGATTAGGCAGTCTAATTTATCGAGCTTGGCAAAAGAATCACATTGAAGGTATTAATAAATTTATTTGTAGTGCTTGCGACAAGGTTGACAAGGTCTCTTTTTCTAACATTAAATACAATATTTATAAATTATATTAAGGCTTTATACATTTGTACACGCATTTAATTTTATTTGAAAATTTAATCATATTTTTCTCTTATAAAAATATCAAATATGGTTACAGGTATCCCAAAGAACACATAAATGTCAAGCACAGCCGCCAGGTACTGTCGTTCGACAATCTGGTGATCTCGTTGAGAAACTAAAAAAGAAACATGAAGTTATAAACACGATTTCGCCTAATATCGAAGAACTTTTCAACGATAATGTAAATTTTATTGAAGTCTCTGAAGCAAACGCAGAACTCGTTCGCACCGGAGCGAAGTTATCTTTAGAAGATATGGAGTCTGACACTTTTTCAATAATAGAAGAAGCTCTAAACAATACTATCCAAAATCATAACGCAGATGGTAATTCATTTTTTTCGCAACAACTAGTTAACGTTAATGCTAAAGAATGCGGAGACTATGAAATATTTGATACAAATATTGACGAATTAATTGATTCTTTGCCCATAAATGAACAAAACATTCCATCACCTTCGGATATATTACAAAATCTACGTTTAACAAATGAAGATAGCTGCACTGAAAATAACTAAAAAATAAAATATTGATGAATGACCTTAACAAAATGTTAAAATAGATATTTAATCTGAGAGTACTGTTTCCTTTGAAAGATTGACTTAAAATGTTGTTGTTAAGATTTTTTTTTATTAAAACGAGTTAAAGGCGTTCGTACAGTGTAGTTCGTGTCCAATGACATTCTAGTCAATTCATACTTTGTAAGTGTTGCAGATATTCTGTTGCTTTTGTTGGACTAAATGATCGGACATCATCCTAAGTCGTACTAATAACGAAATTTACATCGTCGGAAACTAGGAAGCGATAAATGATAATGCGTTCAAAGTGTACATAATTGTATTGGCATGCCTTAGAGTTGAAAATTTATTAATATACTACATTATTTCACTATTATCCTTCGTCAATTTTATATTTATAATAAATACTTTTTCGTTTGTAGTTTTCTTTAAAACAAAAGTTTTCACTTTTTATATTTGCTATTGAATGTGCTATAAAATTATATGGAAATAAAGATCCAGATTTTTTTAACATTCTTTGAATGACTTTAAATAAAACATATATTGGTGATAACTGTCAATAAGAAAAGAAACGCGGTATAATCTTTATGTGATAAATGCTTCCTTCTTAGCGTTAAGATAGTAAATTATTTTATCTTAAGCAACATTTGTAAAACGCATAAAACTCTAACGAAAATTACTTTATTATATCAGTTTTATTAAAATTTATATAAAATAATAAATTGCAACATTTAATTCCTGGGTAAAGTTCTGTTCTACGACATTCCTAGGTATAATCCAAACATATACAATTTAAAAAGATTTTCCGAACCAATTTCTGCTCACTTGTGATAATATCATGAAGAGTTAATGGAAAATAATTTTTTTTAGGTAGATTGCAGTTTATATAATCTACCAAAAGTGAAATAAGCATGAAAAAGAAATATAAGAAATATCGACCGCCTAAAGTATACAAATATTCAAAATATAGCAGCGACCATAAATTTTGTTATAAAATTAAATTTTTATATCATCGTATTTAAGAAACCGATATTTTTAATTACCGGTTTTAAATTTTACCGGTAATTTAATTTGAACGTACTACACTAATCTGTTGAAAAGAATGAGAAAAAAATACGCGTTGGTGTATCAGCCAGCTGTTTTTGTTCTTAGTGTTTGAAAATCAGATTAAATTTTAATGGGTCAAAATTGAACAGTGTCATTTCATTTTGAAACTGTGACGTTATGTGAACTACAGGTTAATATATTATTGTTTTTGAAAATTCCTACTGAGTAAAGTATTAATCGATCTAAGGTTTTGTCGTTCATTACGACGAATGGTTTTTAGTTTTATTACGTCGTATTTCTGAAACACGATGTGTTTAATAAACTAAGGTGACTATATTTTTTCCAATACGTGTTTCGGATCTCCACAAAACTTTTCTTCTTTGGGTAAGTAAATTAGATTAAAATTAGCATTTTGCGTTTTTTTTTTTTAAGAAATTATTCTTTGTTACATTTTAGAGGACGCTTTATGGTTTGATAATGTTTACCATTATGTTTCGAGCTAAGGGCTTCATTAGTATGTTTATTTTAATGTTCAGACAACAAAGAACAAAGGTAAAAGTAACAGTAATAATGGGAAAAACATTCTTATAACAAATAATCAATGGAGCTATTTAGATGATGAATAAATTTATTACAGCTAAACTTAAAATTAAAAATAGCATTAATTGGTAATTGTATTATGAAAACTAAATAGCTCTTCATAGTAGGCATGATGTCTAATCATTAAAACACAGTCTATCTACAATTTATAATTTAAAACTGTACTCTTTTTGCACCAACTCGTAGTTCAATTCATTGTCTTTATATAAAAAATAAATATGGTAAGAATGTGACTTTCATAATGTTGTTTTTTGTACACATTGTCTCTTATGATAGCTATATACTTATGATACTAAATTTGAACAATGTTCTGTATTGTTAACCTTAATAACTTTGATAGCTTCATTGAAGTCAAGGCTAGATAAAAATGAACACCACAAATTGTTGCAGAAATAATTTAGATGATGAGAATGATTTCTTTTTATTTAATCAGATATGAATTTATTTCATCTATGTAATGTCTTACATACAATTTGTGATTTAAAGTAATAAAAAATTCTCCTTAAAAGTATGTGAATACATCGCACCACATAAAAAATAGACAATAATATCTATTTAAAGGATGATGTAAAAAGATATTTATTTATCTGTGCAAATATATTAAGCCAATTATAAAGTCTAAATAAGTTTTTATATAATACATATCTACTTTTAAAATGATTAGTCTCTGAAACCAAAACACCTTGTAAAAAATTATAAAAATAGACTTCAATAAAATTGCTATAAAAAGATTGAACAATATATATATATATATATAGCGCAATGTGAAAACCTATGACTAAAATGCTATGTATGTATGTGTATTTTATAAACTAAATTGTTTTTTTGGGCCATGTAATGTGCATACATTCTTGCGAATAAAGTAAAAATTTGTTTTTTGGATGATGCAAATGGATATTCCTATTATACTTATTTATGCAAATACAAGAAATATAGAGAAATTTCTATTTCTTGTGTCAGGTTTAGTTTCATAATTAAGTTTTTGGTGAACATACAAAATACTTGTTATGTCACTTGAACAAGAATAAATATGAATTACTTTTTCAAATTTAGTAAACAGACTAATCAAATTGATACTATTATTCCTTTAAATGTTATGTACGAATATGTCCCAACGCGTAACGACGTCGTTGTCAAAGCGATAACATATCGCAATCTGAGAAGCCATTTTGTTAACGCAACATAACTTGCAGTTATTTTAAACGCAAACGATAATATAATTTGTATGTTAATTTAATTAGTTAGCTACGAAGGTATTTGTAGCTATACGTAGCAGTATCTGCGGGGCTGGAGGAGAATCAGTCGCTTTCACTCCGCCTAACGTTACGGAATTCAATATCTTTCTAATGGAGATACAAAAGTTCCACATACACTACTACAATTCAATACTCTTTTAAACTTGCATACTACGGACAAATTTACAGAGCCTTTATATAAGAAACTTCAAAGTTCTATGATCCGCTGGTAACTGTGTGATACAAATTGGATTTCTTTGTTGAAGATATTGATTAAAGTATATAGTTAATAAATAATTATTAACTGACCGACACGAAGGAAAAGATTGACAGTTCGATGCGTATATATTTTTTTTATTTGATTACAATTTTTACATACGCAAACAAATGTTGTTCCTTCTGTGATGAAAATAATTTAACTAGCTATCGTATTTTATTTTAAATATCTTTGTTATAATTTTTGGCAGTATTAAAACATGATTTTCTAAATACACAAATTCGTCAGAGTTGCCGATAACGTACAACTGTGACTACTTATGGCGTTGGATTGTTTTTTTTAAGAAGCGCTGAAGCGATCAGAACATTCACCTGATGGTAAGAGATACATTTGTCCATAACAAACAATATGACACATTGCACCACATTTCATCATCGCCTCGAGACATGTCATATAGTTACCCCAATTATTCCACTAACTACAATGGTTATCTAACCTGAATACAATGGTGTTTGCATACTATTATTTCACTCCAGAAATAGACGGTTGCTTAATTATCATCTTTCTATGGTAAACCTCTGCGGTGGATAAAGCTTCCAGTTAAAAGTTACCATTTAATAACTGGAGTACGTTTCCTTACTGCTGTACGCGAACATTGTAATTGTTGTCACATAATTCTTATTAAATCATAATAAAGTACACTTCCCAGACATAGTAGAGTCATACCAGGAAATGTTATTTTTAATCTACCCTCACTTGTGCAAAGCTTGCTAACCTTCAGTTATTTTACATGTATTCTTCATAAGCATTTAGAGACATATTGATTTTTAAATATTCTTAGTCATTTCACAGGTAAAATTATTAAACGTACGGTCGTATTAACAAAAATATTTGTCTTTGTATACGCCATAGTTTTTATTTGTAATAATTGGTGAAAGAAAGCGACTAACAGAATATTCGACTGGGGACTCTATTTAAACCAGTCGTAATAAAAGGTGTTAAAATGGTGAGGATCGGACAAAAGAGTGTTCACACAATGTTCTTTTGATTATATCTTATTTTTGAAGGTCGTACATGATTTTTTTTTGTTGTTATGAACAAAAGAGCGAGTGGTCTATATTGAATTGGCAAGGGTACAAGGTGGCAGGGTCGGCTGGGCCGCGTCTGTATCGATCCGGCGTGCGGCGGCAGCCGGGAGCGCCCGACACCTCTCGTTACCTTCTCTCCGTACTCCGTTCGGATATATTATTCAAAGATGAAACATTTCTGTATAGCTACGAATAATTCTTAACTTTATACGATAATATCTTAATGTAAAATCCTCCTTTAAAATACCCGGCCGTGATTGTTAGTCAACTGAATATTAATATGAATATAATTTCATTAGCAAAAATCTATACCATGGATTAACATTTGTATTAAACTAACTACCTCTAGTCAAACGTTACGTTAAATATGGTTAACTAAATTTAAGATCTATAGTGTAAGTTTGTGATAATAGTTTTTGTTTGGTATTTTTACCTGCTACGATTTAAAGTTATATCGTAACGATCTGAAGTTTTATAAAATGCATTACGTTGATAGACCTGCCATCAGAAAAGTGTACTTACAGAAGGACAGGTGGTCTGTGAATCATATATAAAAAATGTCGGATTCCTTTTTGTTGAAATGAACTTGTTCGGCCCTACATGTATGATCTTTTTGTACGAAAGATTTAGGGAAAAAAAAACTATGATGTTAAATTTTCAATGGCTGCTGCGATACAATATTCTTTGTTATCGATTTCGTTGAGTATACATATATGTATGTATTTTATCCTATTTGTATATATTAGGTCCTTATATATGAAATAGCCATTTTGTCCTGGAGGAATATAAAGCCAATTTTCTTTTTGTAAAATATGTTTAATTAATCAAAGTATGCACCGTTGTTATCTATGCACTTTTGCCATCTCATACTAATCATATCCCTTTATAAAAAAACCATGGGTACGAGAATCAATAAACTCTTTGAAGGCGGTTTGGACTGCCGCATCAGAGTTGAGTTTTTTCCCTTGTAAGAAGTTGTCTAAATTCCGGAAAAAATGGTAATCTGTTGGGGCAAGGTCCGGATAGTACGGGGGATGTCGCAGACATTCCAAATGTAGCTCATCTAACTCAGTGGTTGTTTGTTGTGCAGTATGTGGTAACGGCTGTAATCGTTTGGCCAGATTTTACAAAGCTGTAGTGAACGACACAGGCGCTAGTCCACCAAACACTCACAAGTAATTTTTTCTGAGTCAATTTTCGTTTAGGGTAGGATTTTGCTGGGTCTCCAGGGTTCAGCCATTGCGACGAGCGCTTCCAATTATCGTACAGTATCCACTTTCCATCACAAGTAATGATTCGATCTAAAATTCCCTTCATTATTGTGCCGGTTAAGCAAAGTAACACAGCAATCGACGCGTGTTTGCAAGTTCGATTCGCTCAATTCATGAAGTACCCATCGTTCAAGTTTTTTTACTTTACCGATTTGCTTCAAGTGGATTGATACAGTTTTGTGACTAACTCCGAAGCTTGCAGCTATCTCTGAAGTGCTGTGATGGATCCGCTTCCACAATAGCCTTTAATTCTTCATTTTCCACTTTGGTCTCTGGCCGTCCACGAGGTTGGTTTTGAAGGTCGAAAATTCTAGAACGAAAACGTTGAAACCAAAAACGTACCGCGCTTTCTTTTGCGACACCAGTGCCGTACACATCATTAATCCTTCGAGCTGTTTCTGCAACACTGGTACACTGGCACGGTAGAACTCGTACTCCTCTAAATATACCGATATTTCATGTTTTCCACTGTGCGGTAATAACCAACGCCAAAGAAAAAAATAATGAGGAAAAAACAAATGAATGACTGTTTTCAAAACTCAAATATACCAGCTAAATGAATTTATAAATTTGAATTTGGAATTCTTATCCAAAGAGGAGATATTTTAGATCAAAGTAGTCAGTACGACAAAGCGCTAATTTTATATGTGAGGACATAATATTATCTTACGTGTAACTAGTGTATCTGTCTGTGGTATCGTGGTTTCGGCTTTCAAATTGAGGGAACAATTTTGTCCTTCCTTTTGTTTGAAATATATTATATAATAGATAATAAAATTGTAAAACTCTCCAAAACTATTTTTTATGTTTCAAAATTTTTTTGAGAATTTATTTTAAAATTTTATTCAATTATTATAATATTGATAAAACTTTATCTGGCAATAGGGAAGAGAACGAGAATTTAAAATAGAAAATAATGGTAATGTATTTCTTTTGTTCCGCCTATCACGTGAAAACTAGTGAACGTGGACCGACATGGAAACATGAGCATTCGCCGCAAAATGATTTGTAGATGGTTATATGCCATTTGGTTTTTTAATTTCATAAATCCTTCATCATTTTATTTATAATTTTCATTTGGTATTATTTATGCAGTTGCTATAGTAACGGTTGCTATAGAAAGTCATTTGCGGTTGCGGTTGCTCTCAAGGAATATTTCAGACTAAGTCTAATTCTATATTACGGCCAGCAAGGCGGGCGCCGAACAGTTAGTTTTTTATATAAATGTAATTATTATGCGAGCAAGCCAAGGCAAATAATGGTCTAATTTTTACTTTTGCAGTTGCCTTTGACTTAATTAGTAATTAAGCCTTTCGAGAATTGCAAGACTTAACATTCTGTATTTCCAATGAATATTTAAAGTACTGCTTAATACGTACTCTACTCCTCAATGTAAATTATTAAAATCATGAATGTACAAGACAGATATACTTTGATAAAAAAAATTGTGAAGAATTTTTATCCAATTTATCAGAGGTTATGAAAAATTTTCCTATTGATCCCGATTGTATATTTTAGACCATTTACAGTTTTTTTTTTATAACAATATTGAAATATATTAATCATTCCATTGATTTTAAATCCAACTGCTGTAAATAAAGTTGTTCTCAACGTTAATTATCTTTTTAACATTCGCTTTCCTAAAACTTTAATTATCAGAATTCCCTAGTACTTTGGTGAAAGTTATGGTGAAGCGTTCGTTTTGTAGAAATTTAGTTTACATTATCGTTATCATTGTCCATTACAATGCAACTAAAACTATAATTAGTTTATTATCTTTCGTGGTTTCTAACTGCACGACATAGATCAATAAAGGCATGACATGGATTCGATCAATTCAAAAGTAAAGAGAATGAGAAACTTAATAAATTTAATAAAAAGAGTAAAAAATCGACTAAAATAAATTTAAAACTTACAGTTCATGTAGAATGTTTTGATAAATATGAATAAATTTTATATACAGAGTTTTAAAAATGTTATGAAAATTCTTTTGAATGTGTAGTTTTGTTGTCACCAGATAGTTTAATATGGCAGATCTCTGTTGCCGGAGACCGTCCAGGTAGGCAACTATAACCTCGGCTCCCATTTCTGTCGCCAAACAGCAACGTGCAAACATTACTGAGTTGTGATTTGAAGGGCACTGTAGATAGTGTAATTACTGGAGTAACAAGACAACATCTCATGCCTCAGGCGATCAGCATAATGTGGTGCAGTATATATAACATTGGCATCCTGACTAACGCCACGTTGTTATGGGCAGGCGTATTGCTTATCATCAGGTGAACGTTCCGCCCGTCTCGTTGCTTATTGGAATAATAAAAAAAAAGTTCAATAAACTTAAACGCCTCTCATGCATTTAAGAGACATTAACGACTTACATCAACTAAGTAAAACAATAATTGAGATAAATGTACAAAATACATTTCGTTAGTGGCACTAATATTAAGTTTTGTGTGTCAAAATTTGAATAATCTACTCGGTGATTACAAACATTATTACAGAAAACCTCTTAAATTATTGTGTGTAGAGAAACTATCCGTCCTTGTGTTTTAACAGTAGCCGTTAACTTTACAGAATTATGTTATTCAAGAGAACAGATAACTAAACTTAGTAAGTGTTTAATTATAGTTTATAATTACCTAGCGGTAGGTCTCTGTTGCCGGCAACCGTCTAGGTAGGTACCACCGCAGATCCTATTTCTGCTGGTAAACAGTAGTGTGCAAACATTATTATGATTCGATTTGAAGAGCGTTGTAACTGGTGAAAATACTGAGACAATGAGACAACTTATTATGTCTCAAGGCGATGAGCACAATATGGCGCAGTGTATACCATCCTAATTAGCCTCACATTGTTATGAGCAGACTTATCACTTACTATCAGGTGAACGTATCCATCGTTTCGTCACTTCGTAGAATGAAAACAATAGTTTCAATTTAAATTAAAAATTTGTTTGTCAAAACAGTGGTCCCTGCCTTTGCCGTCTCCAGCCATAGGGAACTATAGCTAGTAAAAAATGCAATATCACATTTTATCAAAAGATCTAGACTGTAATCAGCTTTACTGTGGAGCTGCTTTCAAGTTTTGGTGTTAAACGTGCAAACTTGTTTCTTTCTAGAATTGAAATAGTTTAATTTTAGTCTTCTCCAACCGAATACTTTATCTAACATTATGTCGATTTCAGACATTTCATGTAGGCGTTCTCTAACGTTTTCTGTGGTCATGTAGCGGCGATCAAAATGCTTTGATTCACGAATGCGATCCACTCACACAGGCCCTATTAACTGACACTAGATAGTGGATGCACCCATTTACTTACTTAAGGAGCTGATAGTTTATAGAAGTCTCTAAGATTTTAAAGAATAAACAGGCGATCGCTTAAATGGGTGGTGTAGTTAAACGGATTTAAGCCATCGTACTTCTTAGGAAACAGGTTAGGTAGCACGAAAGCTGCCTCCAAGAACAACCGACACAACCGAGGGGTGACGAAAAGAACGAGTTAAAATCGTTATTAATATTTTTTGAATGCATATATAACTAAGGAGTACACATTGCTCAGACTCTGTAACGAATACAGTTTTTGTATCACAAACATAAAATATACAATATTATAATGACATGTATTGTTCTCATTTGAATCAGTTCTCATGTGTGTTTGCATTAACTATACACGCATGGCCGTACCGATACTAGCAATCTAACACTCCCTAGCTCTCAGTTATATAATTCGACTCTCATACAAAAATAGGTACACCAACACCTGTCTCCACTAACAGAGCCGTAGTGCCTGCTCGTTACTTATTTATATAATGTCAATTCCGATATAACCAAAGCTCAACTCCCTCAAATCTAGCCGATTATATTTCAAATTTCCTGATACGGATTTTAACCAGCGGAAAGCAAATATTTAATTATATTCGAATTTAGTAATATTCGAAATTAACCTAACTAACCGCAGGACCTATGTAATAAAGTAAATTAATTGTAGCAAAGTTGGAATAGATTCGCTCCCCAACCTCTGTTAAAAATGTTAATAAAAACTTTTCGTAATATTTTAAATATACGGTGGTTCGGGCAACATTATCTAATAACAGAAGTGCTTTTGTGGCACATAGACAGGTCGTCCAATGAGGTACAATATTGTCCCACTTACTCAAATTGTGTAACGACTCTACACTTGAACTCAATTTGTAATCCATAATGCCAGATTATTTAATTTTATATTCTTTTGTTGATGACAATAATATCTGTTCACCTGTCCTTTTAGTGTCGCAATGGTAGTGTATCACAGACTATGTAAACCGTTTAGTATGCTGCTTTGGTTAAATTGGTCAGCTTCATTGTTATAGGTTCGTATTTAGCTTTAATCCGAGTAGAGTTTGTTCGCTGGCGCAGCGAGCGCGGTACGTTACGCAAGAGGCTCGAGCAACTGTCACGAAACCTTTCGGCTCCATGACGACGACAGAGTTACGCCACCATAGCTTTCTCTAGTCAACGAGACCCGAAAGCTGAACTTTTGCTTTACAAATTTTGCGTCAAAACTACTAACTTCCTTGCGATCAGTTTTTTACTTAATAAAAATAAATGTCATATGGTGAAACTAAAGCGAATGCGGTAAAAAATCTCAAGATTCATTTGATCTTGTTTATAAGTACAAATAATAAATTTTCAAAACCTCATTGCCAAACATTGAATTATTTTGTAGCAAATATAATCTTTGTTTCACATGACATTAAAAAACGCTCCGGTGGGCTCTTACTCCATACTCCATTGCCACTTGAAGCCTTCAATGTCCTTTGTTCTCGCGGCGTATATTCACCTTGTATATCCGGGTAACCTTAATATGACAAAAGCTTATTTTCAAGAATTCTTTAATTATCATTTAATAAAATGGTTAAATTATATTGTGACCAAAACTTTTAGGAAACTCTGCTTTGTATTTACAAACATGTAATTATAAATATTAATCAAATTTAAGTTAGTAATTTCGCATAACATTGACATATCTTAAAAAAATCACTTATATGAATATTATTTATCGTGTATATGAGGCCGCTTAATAAATCTGAAAAAATTATTTTTAGTGCCTGAAAAATCCTATCAAGTAGAATTCTAGATATAAATAACCGTCTAGGGAAGTACCACCGCAGCTCCTATTTCTGCCGCGAAACATTAGTATGCAAACATTACTGTGTTACGATTAGAAGCTATTGAAATTATTGGGATAACAAGAGACATAACATGTGTCGAGGCGACGATCATACAAAATGAGATTAATTGGAGGCTTTATAAAAACCGCCCCAATTCACTTAACATTCCACCGTTACTCGTCTGTTGTTACTAATTAGCCGGCAATTTTTTATAAAAATCTAAATTATTTCAGAACAATATTTTGATGAACAAATCAGACAATTTGAAACTTTTACTAATTAACACCGGTCGGAGATGTACACATAAACCTTTATTAACGGTCGTACACAAAGATCTAAAAAAGTTGTCAATTTACGTTAGCAATAAAACAGATTAAACACATGTATGAGCAATATTAATTTGTCAGAGTCAAACATATTAAACATTGATGATGTTATTGAATCTAGTAAAAAAAAGTTATTATTCTTCCAGACTACAGATAATCTGTAATTTTTTTTAAAGTACCATTATCACGAAGATTATACAATATATATGGGGATGGAGCTATTGATAAGAAAGAATGGTGTAGCTACAGCGGTCTTTAATCCCCAAATTAATACACCCGTTAAATTCAATATTTATGCTAAATCTGTAATTATGTATGTAGAGCTTATTTAGCAGAAGCCATGTCCTATATTTTGTCTTTTAAAATTGGTACATTTGTAATGTTACCAAATTCTAAAAGTGCTTTGCTACATTTGGATTTGGCTCAGGGCACCTCTTTTGGTCGAGGCTCTCCGATAGTCTAAATCATTACGTGAATCTTTTAAAAGTTAGTTGCTAGAGGCATAGAGGTTACATTATAGTGGATACCTTCTCATATTGGCGTTAATGGTAATGAGATGATCGACTGTTCTGCTAAGGAGGCTGTAAGTGACGGAATTACTTATAATTGTTTACCATACTATTTCGATATACTCTACATTGTGAAAAAAAAGTGTTACACACTATGGAAACAATATTTTGATGAATGATCCTTTACGAAAGGGATATAGTATAAAACAACGCATCCAAGTCCTCGAATTTCTTGGTTTGATAGCCAATCTGGGCAAAACAGACTTTACTGTGGCGTTTTGGCTTCATTCGGGTCACATTCCTCTTATAATATAAATAATAGTAGTTTTACATTTCTGTTGGGCAAGGGTTGTCCAAATTGTTTCGAAAGTAAAATCGTTGAGGAATTTAACCACATCATGGTGTAATAATTTCCGAACGATGTCGAAAAACAACCCCTTATTACATAATTCAATATAAATTTATTTGATTTCGGCGTGTTTAACAACTCTTAACTTCCCGTTGTCAGATGAGGCAAGAGCTGTGTATAAAATGGTTAAAATTGAAATTAAACGCAGAAGATAATTTTTAGTTATATTAAGCAAACTGTGTTTAGTGTTATTATATAAGGTAGTTAAATAGATCATTGTTATGATTACTATGAGGGTTACGATCATTTTATGACCAAATCCTCTATGTATATCATCTCAACTAGCGCCACATTGTTATGGGCAGCTCTATCACTTACCATCATGTGAATGTTTTAATCGTTTCGTCGCTTTGTGAAATAAAAAATATGATTTTTTATTTTACAAAAAAAAAACATTGCTGAAAAAAATATGTGAGCATATTTTTTTGTAAATTAATATATAGTTTTATTAACATTGTTATTGTTACGATAATATATCCACTGTGCCAGTTAAAAGAGTTATGCCAGTGACTCGCGACTACACTGATTCTTCTAAAACAAAGCGAATAGATGCGTCAAGAAAGGTTTAAGACTAGTTTCATTTACGAAACTAGTGTCACACTTCATTTCCTGCACGAATTATAAGTTGTTAGTATTATCAGTTAAAACAGACTTCTGCGTAGTCATAAATATTCTGTTCTTCGAATCTATTCGTGGAACAGTTAGTTTTTTTACTTACATACATTATTATAACTGAAATATTTCAAAACTTTTAGGCATCATGCACAATAATTATATATACATAGATATAAATATAAAATTTATTTGTATGTATATATATATATATATATATATATATATATGCATTACCGACCCGATTCTGTTTCTAAGGTATAATAAAATTTTCGCACGGAGGCGTGTCCGAGGTCAGCCGTAGCCGTAGCGCTGCATAAGCCACACGAGTTCATTATAAATTCCTCGTTACTATGCCGCTGTCAGAGTCTTTTAGTTTCAAAGTACGTGCACAGTGTTTGGTATTTGGTATTTGATGGTGGGTTTATTATGCACAAATCGATTTTATTTAGCGCGGCGTACCTATTTCAGTCTCTCGGGTTGCGGCGAGACGCACGCAAACGCTCCGCGACGCCGTCGTTTACATTTCACACACGGCTTTTATATTTAGTACGTACACACAACGCTCTTGGTAAACGAAATCGCAGCGCTGGCGCACCAACTTCTGCAGTGTTGTGTGTCGCACATTAACATTTGGCCTTGTATGTATACAAACATGAAACAGGTTTATGGAGCATTCGATGAAGAGCGGCCCCGTTTTATTTCTCGCCTAGCGTGTCCCTGACGCGGCTATTCAAACATCCAGTTTCTCGGTAATTTTGTTGGGGCCATTGATGATATTAATAGTTATTGTACTAGAAATATATCGCAACACAAACATATCAATGCTAAGGCGTTCAAGCAATGTTATAAGTAAAATAGGGGTAGATAAGAAACACTACACACAAAATATTTTTTTCATTTACATATGTATTAGAAACAAACAAAATGGCAATGTCTATAGTAATTACGCTGACATAATCTTTGATCTAATCATATGAAGAGTAGTGTTGAGGGTTGGTTAGGAGGGTCGAAGCGGTCATTGAACCTGCAGGCGGCCAGAGTGGTCGCGTGCGTTTGTTTGGTCCCGGCCGGGCGGGGGCTCGCTGCACTGGGCCGGTCGTTGACTCCCCCATGTTGCAGCGGCTGATGTACGAATTGATTTTATTTCACCCCCGCTGACATGCGAAGCGTTCATTTCGTTACGCACTTACAGCTCGGATTTTTAGACTTTATTTAAAAAATTCAATTTACGCGATATAGTATTTAGTCACCTTTCCACGATTTACAATAATCAAGTAACTGTAGAATAACAAAGCTTTTTATTAATCTCAAATGTTAATTAACTATACAGCAAATTAACGGAATAATTGTAAAAGTAATGTTCATTGGCTCAAGAGGATTTATCAATATTATTAAACCAGCAGTAATTTTTTTTTTACTAATACAATGTTTATACACAGCTCCCTACCCACTCCAGGGTCTTCTCACATAAGGATAGAAAGTCATGACTTTATCTACCACGCTGGCCAAGTGCGGATTGTTTCTATCTCTTAATTTCAAAGAATTATTTTTTAAAAACTTTTCAAACTGTAGTAGTTGGTATCTTTATACAAGATTAAATCAAATATTGACTAACAAAAATAAGTAAGCTTTAAGTAAATAAAATTATTATTGCTTAAAAATATTTAGTTGCAATTGCGTTGAATAATTCGTTTGCAAAATTTATCTAAAGTCTGGTGTGTGTGTGTGTGTGTGTGTGTGTGTGTCAATGACAATTGATGGTTAGAAAATCGGCGGCGAGGTGAGCAGCATTTGCGTTTTGCTGTAGTGGCAGGCATCTTATCTCTCAAAGTTGGTGACAAATTTTAACATTACTCTTCTATACACTTTTCGTCCGATTTTTCTTCAGTACACAGATTTATACAAAGAAAACATTACTCTTCTAATTATGGAACGGTTAGAGTCGTAAAATATCTAAAGTAAATATGTGTTATGTCGTATTCTACAGACAAGAATTAATAATATATATTTTGAGTAAATATAGCAAATATAAACCTAGAACTTACATTAGTTAGCGGATACTATTATTCATCATTAGTGATGGCAAAGCAAGAACACGACCAAGTCTCGGTATCGGTCTTGGTTTTGCTTATTTAGTCTTGGTCCTGCTACAGAAATTATCCTATGAAGTAAGATCTTGGTCTTGCATATTCAGTCTTGGTTTCACTTATTTGATCTAATACTTAGGGTTTTTTTTTAAAATTTCTAAATACATTATAACTATTTTAAAGTCATAAACTGGAAATGAGACAATGAATATTTAACTAATAAAATACTTTATTACGATCTAAATAATATTAAAAATTTATGATAAATGTACCATAATTTCAACGGAATTTTTATTTTTTTATTTAGTCTTGGTATTGGATAATAGGTTTTGGTTTTGGTCTGGGTTCTATTTATACGGTCTTGGTCTTCTTAATCTTGCTTTTTCGCAAGTGCATGACTTTGATTAATTTTGCTTATCACTTGTCGTCATCAGGGACGTGCATAAAGATTTCGAGTAGGGTATAAAAATCACACTGAAAATTTTTGTGCTTAGCTACACTTAAAAATAAATTTACCAATTTAGCAATAGTCACAGCATAGTTGTGTATAACTTGAAAGATTATTATTTAGACAGATTTAGGGAGCCATGGTATGCAGTGCTTATTTGCCAGTATGGAACACACGCCCTTGGTCGTCATATTTAATTTGCCAAGTCTATTTTTCATGAGAGCTGGTGTCCTTACACGTTAGATAGAAATAGTCCTGTTCAAGCAATAATTTCGTACTTTGAACATTTTGGCGTGGAAAAATATAAAACGTTAATCAGAGGTACATTTCTAAGTAAACATTATACTTATATAACGTCTATACATAAATAAAAATAACGAACAGATTACCATATTCTTGGAAGTGATTTTAAACAATGATTTGTGTATCAATGGACCGACGGCGACAGAATAAACGTCCTGAGTCAAGGAAGGTCATGTCGGAATAACAAATCAATGGCTTCACGGCGGCGGATTTTGTTTTTTTTTGCTCTTTATTCTCCAATCCAATGTTACCTCTGCGCTCTGTTCCGTTGCGGCGGCAATAAACGCCATTCGATGCATTTCATCGTACTTTAAAGTACGTTTACCTGGCCGTCAGGTAAATCCGAATATTCTGTCACAACCGGCTTACTTACCTGTCAGTTCCACCTGAACGATGTTTCATTTGAATGTTTATTATTGCATATACTGCCTACTAGAAAGACGCGATCGAATCGTAACCGGATGGGTTTATTTTAAACGGGACGCTTTAGTCGCATGGGTTAGGAAGAGATAGTATATACCGTTAGTATTGCCAATCTTTACGGCGTGAACTAAAAGTTAACTGCTTGTTAAATCTCTAGTTACATGTTTATTTCTCAATTTCTAATAATTAACCGATTGAATGACAGTCTCATTCTTCAGCATTTTAATTGTGAAGAAATTCAAAAAAAATTATTGTATTCATACTGATAAATATTTCTCGTTATCTAAATTTTTACAGACGGAGCATTCCAGAGAAAACTTTTTTTACTACCGTCTATAGCACATAAATTCACGATAGTCATTTTAGGACTAGGTATATATATATATATATATTATAGTGCAATTTAGTTCGCGATGGACATTGAAACGACTAAATCTGATTAAACTGTAACAAACAATGATCTACCTATTGGGAATATTTTTCCTTTGTTCTTACAATAGAACTTGCAAAACTATGCCGACTTTATAGTTAGTATCCTGAAAAAAGAATATACAAAACACATTAACAATAAATAAATATAATCCATTTTTAATAAACATCATTCTAATAGGATCAGAACATAAAAGTACAATTCCAAAATTGATCGTTACATTGAATTTATATAATTACTGTTAAACCATTTATTACTAAAGCAAGTAATATGTTTGCGTATGTATATCGTTGGTGATGTATTTTCAATAAACTAAATTGATTTATCACTAGTTTTAAATCGCATTCAAGAAAATTAAAGGTCTCTGAATGGACTGGACACCTCGGCAAATGCGGTCGTTCACCAGCAATGTTGGCTCTTTGCCCCGCCCACAAACCAGAGATGTCAGACAGAACCCGTTAACACTTGCCTTTATTTTTGCTAAAACTTTTATATATAGCAAATCATTCTAAAAACAATAGTTGTTAAGAAATTTGCATGGTAATGGTATAATGATCAAATCACAAATGCAATAAATTAATAAAATTATAAACTCGGTTAGATCTCGGTTAGCAGGTTATTTAACCAATAAATATGCTCAGGAATTGCGTATCATATAATTCATTACTTAAGTTACGAAATATCTATTTTTTAATTAAACGTAACCGATTTGCAAATCATTGTTAAAAATCATAATAGTTCTGCTACATTTATGAAAATTTATTATTGTAAATAATTGAGCATATGAATAAATAAAAGGAGTGCTAATTAATGCACATGATTTTAATATTTTTTTTATGATTATGCAGTACGGATATATGTAACATTTGTATACATTATTATGTACATAGCTTTGTCTCTATCTGTCCTTGTTTTTTGTTTTTATCATTTTCTTTACGTTGGCTATGTTGGGAACACTTAGAGCAGTGTTGCTGTTTAAAAAAAATTCTACTGATTGTCCGGTGTTAATCTTCGTGTATAAATCAAAATGCATTTGATCTTCATTTGTTATGAATAATTAGGAAATAATCATATTAACAGTTCACAAGGCACAGAAATTTTTGGTATTAATGTTAAAACTTGTCTAATAAAATATTTTAAAATTGACTCGCGAACAGGCCAATAAATATTTATTATGGTTCATATCACATCTAAAGTGTACCTTCGATAGTCAAAATTTTAATCTGTAAAATTTGATATATACTTTTTTTATCAAACGATTCGGTTATATTTTCCATTAATATTATTTTAAATGATTTACACATTTTATAAAAAGTGAAAAACTGTAAGTGTTAAAATAGTTTCTGCGTGTAAAAAATAGTAAAAATTTTGTTACCAATTACCTGGCAACATTATTATTTTTGACAGCTAGCCAGCTGTGTGTAGATTGAAAAATATGTCGAAAAGCATATCTGTAGCTGTCCTTGATGTGTCATCCGCTACGATAATTCGATCGAAACGTGGTATTTAAATTCTAAAATTGGGCGTATTATTTAAAAAGTGTCCTACGATATTTGTTTCTATTGTAATTAAAAGTCTCTTGCTCCGGTGGCAGGTAGCACTAACTAATTATTAATTGTAAAAATGTTTATGTAACGCAGCATTGTTCACATAGCTGACTGTATATTTCATCTTTGTTCCAGATAGCTGCGCAGTGAATATCGATAGGTGCGGTGTCATATCGAACGTTGTTCTTGTGTGCAGTGAGTGTGACGGTAACTGATTAGGTGTGGCTTGTGGTGTGATGTGTTTGTGAGAAGAAGAAACTACGCGGTGCAGTGGATGCAGAGGCGGCGGTGTAGCGCTCGCCTGGGCATGGTGCCGGGCAGGTAGCGGGCGCGGGCGGGCTGCGCAGGCCCCACACAAGCAGCCGCGTGTGTACCCCAGCGTCGTCTATGGCCGAGCAACACATTACACCGTCGTCGCACTCTGCACTCACGAGAGAGTCCAACAGGTGAGATCTACTGGTTCTAAATAGTCCATTTCAATTGTTGCCCAAACCTATAACATTTGTAAAAAAAATTGTACTTACCCTCGGACACAAACATTTTTAGTAATTCAGAATGTGAAACTATCATTAAAATCATATCACTTTTCTTTTCTTCATTTGTTTAAACTTAGATCATCGTTACTCTGAAATATTATAGGATATTTTTGTTCTTAAGTTCTTTAGTAGATGGAACTCAGTACCCTTTAGAACTGTAGCAACTACTCAAGGGTAAGGCTGTGAATATTCAATCCATACTACTACTACAATAAATATACTACTCAAACAAAAGGTCAGTTTACATAATCTATCATCTTAGAGAATCGAAACAATTGGAATTCCTTTTGAGACATTTTAAATAAGAAGTGTAAACTGACACTTCCATCGTATATATATTATAATATTCTATAAATCAATCAAAATATGACAAATGTGACTTGCACATCAGAATTATTAGAAATAAATAAAGCCTGCAATATCTTATTTTCATCTGCACAAAATCATTGGAATGTTTATGGGCTTGATATCTGCTTTTTGCATATAAAAAATCCTACAAATTGTCTTATACTTGAAATATAATTAAGTTAAAAATATGAACAAATTTTACTATGCTGTTGATGTACATTCAAATGGTGATATTGATAAGTGGAAATAAAACATTTTGATTCTCCAACTGTATGTCAGAATGTATATAAAATATTTTGGCATTTAAAAGTAGTATATATAGGTGCATATAGCTTGCTGAGTTTCTCACTGTGCCACAAGGGGAACATTCTTTTTTATCATGTATGAAATAAAATAAGTCATTTTGTTACTTTACTGTGGTAAGATTACCATTTATTTCAGCATTGGAAAAATTTTGTAACTAAGTTTACTTTCCAATTTATAGAAATTTGTAAATGGTGTTATAGTACTGATGCTATTCTTTTCCTAATTTTATTTCTAGGTGACATATTTTGACACTAATAAACCATTTTTTTTAGTCAGCACTAATTTTTTTTATTTATTCATTAAGGAAAGAATTTTCTTTCGTTTCTAGGATCATAATATACCTGCTGAAGTTTTTATGCATATGCATTATATGTGTAGGACTTCCCTAGTTCCCAGTGTGTCATTTTGATACATGAAATACAAAATATGTATTAAGATATTAACTACTGTTATTATTTACTGGTACAAGTTGTTTTGGTCAAGGACTGTCTAGATCAGTGGTACTTAACCTTTTTACATGGGGGTCATAAACCTGTTAGTCATAGTGTAATGGGCAACAAGAAAGAGTTAGTTACTGGATATTTTAGGTTTTTACGATTACTTCCTGTTTTAATTATGAATTATAAATAGATTCATTTTATATATCTAATGGTTGAACATTTGTAATGAGAGCAAAATTCAAAATAATTTCATATAAACAACATATATGATGTTATATCACAAAAGTCTGGCAGTCTGTTGGTTGAATAGCTAGTTTGGGTGAAAACCATAGTGGCACTAATTTCAGACGTTAGATATTCTTGTGCAAAAATAAAAATGCACTGTAGCTAGTGACATTACTGGGCTAATGTGATTTAACATTCTACATCTCTAGGCAACAAGTACAATATGGTATGGTTTAAATATCATTTTTATAATGTTTCAATTGTTATAGACAGAAGTATAATTTATCATAAGGTCTATGGTAAAATCCAGCTGTCATCATCACAAATTATTGTACCATTGTAAAACAATTCTTATTTTGTGGAAAACATGGTTTAATAAAGAAATGGTTATTAATAATAAAGTTATACATAAAATTTTTGTAAAACGTGTCATATTTGTATCACAAGCATTGCAAAATCTATTGCAATCTATTTAAATTTGCAGCACAAAGTTTTCTTTCAGATTTTTTCCTAAACCTTGTTAAAAAAGAATGGCATTTAATATTACTGTTTATTATTTTATATATTTTTATTGTTTAATGCTTGATTTGCAGAGATTAGTGAATATGTGAATAGTGGTGTACTTGAATATTTATTCACATTTATGTAGTGTAATTGTTTGTTGTACTTACAATTTAAAAAAGGTTGTTATGTTAGTGTGTTGATATCAATAAAACATTTTTCAACTAACTATGGACATCATTAATGATGTCTACATTTGCTTATGTGGTTTTAATTGACATTTTAAACTTGTTCATTTTACTTCCAAGATTTACCTTCAGTAATTATTATATAACAATCATTTAAATATACAGATAAATGAAATAATTACAGATTTTGCACAGATGAATAGGATTTGTATGTTCATTTATTATAAAGTATTTGTTAATGGTTAAAGTAAAACAACAATAACTTTTTTTATAAATAGAATGTTTTTTAAGTAAAAATCTTGAACGGCACAAGATGAATGTTTAAATAAGAATTATCTACAGTGTATTGATTCAACATACCTACCTTGCATTACTTTTACATGGATATGGGTTTAAAACACTAGCTGCCAATGCCATTAACACCAATCTGTTATTGTATAACTAAATAATACAGTAATTAAGTAAAGTAACTTTCAAAACGAATCAAATGTTTTTTTTTTCTGCATTTATTAACCTACAATCCTTGTATGATATTCAACCAGTACTTCAAAATACTTCATGAATAAAGATCTTGATATAATTTACTGCTCGGTACATATTTTTTATGTGCTTTAGAATATTTTTGGTATTAAATACATTATGTTTATGTTTTTGAACACAAATCAATATGCCAATCATTTATTATCATGCTTTACGGGTGGTAGGTCTCTGTTGCCAGGATCCATCTAGGTAGGTACTACCACAGCAATTATTTCTGTCGCCAAACAATAGTGTGCAAACATTACTGTGTACTGTGCCAGTTGAAGGGCATTGTAACTAATGTAATAACACAGGGGTAACAAAAGCCACCATTTTGTCTCAAGGCGATGAGCGCCATGTGATGCAGTGTACATCTGCTCCTTAGCTGAAAGTCCCGTATGTTTTATATTATGAGTATAATTCAGAGTAAATGTGGACAACAGCATTTCTATATTTTAAATTTGATTCTAAAGCATTTAATGGTACACGTAAAATCCAGAGTTTTGGATAGTAATTGATTTTGCTTTCACAGGTCTTCTCCTAGCAGGGTGGTGGGCGGTCGGTGGTTGCGTCAGGTGCGTCAAGCAAGTCGCAATCGTCGCAATAGACGGAACGCGACGTCACCCCTGCCGCGGACCACTAACCGAAACTCTAGCCGCGCTTCAGACGCCGAACCTCAACAACACTTTCAGCTACGAAGAAGTTCACGTCTAGTGAATTCATTACCTAGGTCTGACTACTCTATATCCGAACGTTGGTCCTACGGGGCAGACGTCTACGAAACCCGTTACGACACCGATTACCGGAGTGGTGATTCCTGGAAATACTCCAGCAGTGCTAATTCAAGGCGCGGCCGGAACTTGTCGTATGATCGAAAACAAAATAAACCTCATTCTTCTTCCACTAATAGTGCAACTGAAGAGTGTGTCGCATACTGTACACGCTCACGAACTGCTCTTAAATCCAGTGAGAGTGTGTGTAGTGAGTCAATACCAAATAATTTGAGAACACCAACTTCATCACGAATACAGGTAAACCAAAACGCTACAGCGACTTCATCGCAGGAGCCTCCGTTAAATCAAACCGAAGGTGGACTTCTTCCATTAGACGAAAGAGACTACGCCTATTCACCTTTCAGTTCGTCGACTATAACCGAACTCCTCGACTCGGACTATTCTGTATACAGCCCAACTGCTCACCGTAGGAAGGGCAAGAAGCGAAAGCGGTCGCATCGTTCTCTTTCTAACCGAAAAAGTAATTGTTTGTTAGAAATCGAAGATTGTAAAAAGAAGTTTAAGATAGATTCATATAAAGAGGTCGACGAAACAAGCGAGGACGCTATTTCAGACAGTCGGCCGGAATACGATCCAGAGAGACCAGAGTCGGCGGCTGCATCGCACTCGTCCTGCACGTACCTGCTCCGTAATAGAAACAATCGCGAGCTCGGCGCGCCTACCTCTACTGTCATTAGCGATAATTCAGGTAATCTACCAATGCCTTAATTAGATAATTATATTTTATATATGCCAAATAATTTTCATTTGTTTTCATTCACAATATCTAATGACTCTGTATCATATCTATTGTGAATGGTTTGTCGTGGTATCTAGCCTAGTATTAACAACTACCTAGAAAAAATTATTAGTTAATTTCATACGTAAGGTTTGTCTCGCTACAAAGCTTATCACAGTCGTTATCATCTCTATCAAGTACAAGTAATCACAACAGATATTTTATGCGTTATTGTAACCCTATACAACTATATCCTTACAGCAAGTACATCCACAAGTGAGGTGGTTAAGAATCAGTCGGTAATCGAACGTAAGGTCTCAGAGTTTCGTGGTGGGACGGTTACTCCACCGCCATACAAGGATTTACAAGGTAAACTATTAGTTAATGTGGTAATCATACTTAATCAGTTGCTATTAGAATAAATAAATATATTATTATTTAATGTATGTTCTGCAGAGGCTAGTTCTTCGAAAGTTCCCAGTAGTGAGAGCAAGCTTCTGATTGTTCCTCGCGATCTCCCTTATTTAAGACAAACTAACGCTCGTAGGGTGAGTAAGATTTATTAACGTTTGTAATGTGGTAGGCGATGCTTCATAAATATATTTACTCTAAAATTATTCGGCATTTTCAGAGTATCGCTGCTGCAACGGGTGCGACCCTGGGTGCTTGCTTGACAAGAGGTGCTGGTACTTCGCAGCGTCAGAGGCAGGACACTGCTTCCAAAAGACAGGTTAGTTAAAACATGGTAATTGCAGTTTTGATCTGATCACTGTTATAAGGAGAAACGTTTAGAGTACAGGTGATTCCATATTATTTACTGTTGATGTAACCAATGCGTGAGTCTATTTCTTTAACTGAATGACGCACATCTGATAATATTCTCTCGACGTGTGTAACCTCGTCCAATGTAAATAATTATTACAGGTGTCGGGAGGTGAAGAAGCGGGTAGCAGTGCGGCAGGCGGGCGGCGGGCGCGTGCTCGCGACATGCCGCAGCCGCAGCCGTCATCTACGCGACGAGATAAACGAGGCGAGTCTCATAACCTCAACTCTATTTTTTGAATATCTTAATAAAAAACTGCGAAATAGTTACCCAGACCCAAAACACCATTTTTGACAAGTTTGTAGCTAAATTTCAAGTAAATGAAATTTTAAAAGTATAATTTTGTACTTTCTTATATAGGCAAAAGCAGTCTGGGTTCGTGCGCCAGTACTGGTGGTGCAACCAGCCGGTCCCACCCCCAGCCATTAACCACGGTAAATATATTTTAGGTATTGTGGTATAAGTATTATTATTTTTATGTATTTCTCATATATTTAATTTCATATTGTACAGGGTGCGGTGGCGTCTACTTCTTCCACACCGCCGGTGTCCGCTTCAGCCGTTTCGATGCCTGACAGCGCATCAAATGATGCGAAGCCGAAAGGCAAAGGTAGGTTATTCATTTGAAAAAGTTCATGGTTAAAATAAATTCTTAAAAATAGTGTCATTTATCATTATCATTATCAGCCGATAGACGTCCACTGCTGAACATAGGCCTTTGCCAAAGATTCCCACATCGATCGGATTGGGATTCATATGAGGGGATTTGAGCCACTGCGCAATTATTCAGTTACATAACGTATAAAATATTTTTTTTTGTTAAAAAATATTACAAAAGGTCAGTTAAATAAGACGGAAAAATTAAATAAATATAATTTGTGATAAAATATTCTACAGCATCGTCCTCGGGTGAGGAGTGCAACAGCGGCGGTGGTGGCGCGGGTGTAGCTTCGGCAGCTTCGGGCGGCGGTGGCGAAGAATCCTCGTCAGAAGAAGGCGAGGTTGGCCGGCTGCAGGCACTTTTGGAGGCGCGCGGCCTGCCGCCACATTTACTCGGTGCACTTGGGCCGCGCATGCAGCACTTGCTGCATCGCACCGTCACTGCCAACTCTGGTAAATGTAATATAAGTTTCTACTTCATCCTTCCCCCTTTATATGGTGATAGAAAAGTAAATAAACTTAAGGAATAATTAATGTTATAAACATCAATACATGACACAGCACAACTCATTAAGACTAAATTTAAATGTTATTTAGTTTTACGATTCCCTTGCAGAGTGACAAACTAATTCATTAATGATTTAAACAATCATTAATACATAAATAATCATTTTAAACTGATTTACCACTATCTTAAATACACTTGACAGCGAAAATATTCAAATTAAATATATCAGATAGAAAACCTAGTGTGTGATAAATTTACTAAAAGGTAATAAAATAGTTTTAATACAAAAAAGAAATTTTTGTTTAATATTGGGAGACTGTCTAAATATTTTTTTATTTGTTTTGATATATATAGATATAGAATATATAGATATAGAATACATCGGTCCACTGTGTATATGTATGTGTAAATGTGTATAGGTTTTAACCATTAATTCTAAAGATTCAAACACTCATTATTGCTTAAAAAAAATGGATGGATGTTGTTAAATGTATGTTTTTAATGTCTTAGTAAGAAATGTCGATTTATTTTGCAGCTGCTTCAAAAGCCGCACAACTTCTGGCTGGCTTGCAGGCAACTGGAGATGAAGGACAACAATTACAAGCAGTTATTGAGATGTGTCAGCTTCTTGTAATGGGAAATGAAGATACACTGGCAGGTTTTCCAGTACGTCTAGTTGTACCTGCACTAGTTAACCTCCTTGCTGCAGAACACAACTTTGATATGGTATGATTTTTATCACATAAATACTTTTGTTTATCTGCAATATGCTAATACTTGATTTTGATTTCACATGGTTTTGCTAGCGACAAAGAGGCTGTGGATGGTGAAGTATGTTCATACAATAATTTGGCTCTCATATGTTGGATCACAATAATGCTGTCATGTCAGTAGGTTTACAGTATGGGGATGGTAGTTGGCCAGATTGGATCGAAAAGCCTACTGCCAATGCCAATGAATATGTGACCCCAGGATCGTACCAGGGATCTTCATGTTATCAGGCAAATGGTTAACCAGTGTGCATATAAACCTAGTGTTGTCTGGACTACTTTGTCAACATTTTTGTTTGGTTCGCAGTTGTCTTTTATTCACTACCTCAATATCATACTTCGATTTTCAAATTCCTATGGGTGTCGTAAAAATTTGTCATCTCAATGAGAACTGAGGATGAGATAAGTTTGAAGCTATTATATTATGTCAATTTTATTTTATTAATTATCTCAATAGTATATGCATACCATTGTTGTAACTCTGGTTAAAGTATATAGTGATAATATTATCTTTTGCATTGTAACAAAGACATTTTGTTCTAATAAACAGATGAACCACGCATGTCGCGCTCTGACCTACATGCTAGAAGCACTGCCTCGCAGCAGTAGCGCTGTAGCGTTGGCAGTACCTGCGTTTCTTGACAAACTTCAGGCCATTACTTGCATGGATGTTGCTGAACAGAGCCTCACTGCACTTGATATGCTTTCGCGACGTCATTCCAAAGCTATACTACAAGCTGTAAGTTTATTCATTTTTTTAACTTTGTCACAGAGACTAAATACGATTTCTTTTTTAATTTTTAATATCTGCAAACTTTAATGATTTATTTTGTGTTTATCCAGAAAACATGACCTCTTGCTATATTTTACTGGTGCTGGTTATTACAACAAAGAATAGCCCATAATAATTAGGTGCTTTTTACTGATCAGGTCACCACAGTAATTTTATTATTTATATATTACTATAAAATATTAAAAATGAATTATAATAATGAGACTGTACACTATGTGTATTCCATGTAATATTGCTACTTTTTCGTAAACAGCGCGGTGTGTCTGCTTGTCTCACCTATCTGGACTTCTTCTCAATCAATGCGCAACGCGCTGCGTTGTCTATTACGGCAAATTGCTGTCAGAATCTCACTCCTGATGAATTCCATCTTGTTAGAGACTCACTGCAGCTCCTAGCTAACAGGTATGATTTTTTGGTAAATTTTTTGCAAAACAATAAGTGCTTCAAATATTAAACGAAATGTTTAAAATAATAATTGAAGTAGTTTGTATGTATTATATATAGCTCTCCATTTTCCCACTATTGGGACTCAAGAATTTTCTCTCATAAAGAAGATGGTCAATACAATGTATGAACTGAAGCTGTATTTGCACCATGCAAGATGTTATAACGCATACGTTTGTCTTTCAAACTACTTCTATATTATTTAAAAAAAAAAAAAATCGATAGAACAGATATTTCCAAATTTGTTTTGTTTTGCGGTGATTATTTGTACCACTTATTAACCATCTGAGCTTTGAGATGTACTATATTTAAAGTAATATTATGTTATATGATTCTACAGTTTAATTATTTTTTAATTAAGATTAACCCAACAAGACAAGAAATCAGTCGAGTGTGTTTGCTTGGCCTTCTCTCGTTTGGTAGATAGCTTCCAACATGATCCAGCTCGTCTTCAAGAAATTGCTACACCAGAGTTACTTACAAACTTGCAGCAACTAGTAAGTGAAATATTTTGTCAAAATTATTTATTTGATTTCTTGTGTGTGCATGTGTGTATAAACAAGGTTTTTCGAATGAATTCATCTTCAGATATAATCATGGTCAGTAAAAGTATTCTTAAGTCTCTATTAGGTATATGGTCGCCCTTACCATTTGCTATGTTGTCTATGTCTTTGTCTATGTACTTCAGTTGGTAGTGCAGCCGCCGTTGATATCCGGTGGCACGTTCATCACGGTACTGCGACTACTATGGGTGATGTGCGCTGCGTGCCCGCAACTTGCGCTCGCTTTGCACCAGCGGTCCATCGTCGACACACTGCTCTGTCTGCTCACTGGTTCCACCTTGCACCAGGAGGTAAAGTTTTTTCTTGTCCACATTATGACCATTGTAAATCTTACGACGGGAGAATTAGAGGCCAACTTCTAACTTGTCATTTTCAATTAATCATTTCGACGTCTTTGGAAATTTGGTCCTTAATTCTATACTGAATGTTACTCGACTTATTCAATCACCAATACATCTGGAATGTACTTGTAGTTTTGTCACTGTTACGAAACATAAGTGGCAGTATTTAAAAATTTTAATTATGATCTTTTACTTACTGCACTTGTTTCATTTGAATGCATTGATGATGGTACACTTAATTTATTCGAAAAGTTGGTAAAGTTTGAAACTTATTTTTTTTTGTGGATTTTACAGCAGGTGGAACTCATTCCTCGTTTACCACAAGAGTTATATGAGATCACATGCCTGATTGGAGAACTGATGCCTAGGCTGCCTACAGACGGTATTTTCGCGGTTGATGCGCATCTTGACCGTCCTTGGTCGGCCGGCGCCGATCGTACCGCGCACTGGCAGTGGCGGGACGATAGAGGTATACCTTTATCTCCTTTGATATTGACAAGGAAGGCAAGCCATGGTTTTATGATGTTTCACATGTATAAACATCAAAAAAAATAAATTGTGTCGCAACACTTAGTAAATCTGCAAGTACATTTTGCTATTATTTGGCAGACCCCACGTAGAAGACAGCATAAAAGTATCTAATCGCAGCAATACCCGCCGTGTGTCGTAAATAACGCCCAAAGATTTATTTCAGGCAAAACGAAATAGGCTATTCTTGTGATAATCACCTGCATACCTAACGTGGCAAACACGACAAGAACTGACTCTTGAGGGGTGTATGAAATGATAATGATATGCTGATTCTTTAGCATACAAGTTAAGATTTTTTTGGGTTCTCTCTAATTATTCTGTGGTTATTCATCAATTATTATTAATATATGATTTTTGGTTTAATACCTATATTCCTTAATTAATATTTTTCTCAATTTTAATAATAATATACTTCACTACATATATAGAAGCATATTTAAGATTATTTGTGTTTATTAAATGTGTTCTCTAAATCAACTGGTATTCGGTAACTGCAAGTGGAAGTGCAAGGTAAAAAAATTTTGGGCGAAATTTAACGAACCCACTCTATGTAAAGAAGATTATCCTAAATGGCGATTGATCAGGCGTATGGCGGTCATACTCGTGGGCAGAGAGCCGTGCGCTGGAGGTGGGTGCGTCGGGCGGCGAGGAGGAGGTGTGCCTGACTACGCTGGGACGCTCCTATACCGTGGACCTGACAGCAATGCAGCAGCTCAACGACCACACTGGCACTGCGCGCCCCGTTCAGCGCGTCGCACCGGCACCACTCGCTACTGATGCCGCAGCTGCCACTAGCGCACCAGGTAAGCGCCCGCGTTGCTTCTCTGTATTAAGATTTATGGTACTTGTTTTTAACAATGTGGGGTTAGTCAGGATTATATATTTTGTAAAACATTTTGCTTGTTGTCTTGAGATATGATATGTGTTAAGTCTTGTTAATCCAATAATTTCAAAAGCTACAGCGACTGCCAGTGTTTCTGCTATTGTTTTTCTCAAGATAATTTAAACATAACAAAACTCTACTTACATCTTGTATCAATATGATTTTACAATTCATCTTAGATCCTCGCATCGCAATGGTGCGTTGTAACCCATCATTAGTACGCGCGCTGCTCGCTGTACTGCACGAAGTGTACTGGAGCTCAGCTGGGCCAACCGTACGCTCTCAAGCTCTGAAAGCCATACTGCGCTGCGTTTATTATGCCGACGCTCCACTATTGCGTCAAGTACTCAAAATGCAGGTGATTATTGTTAATTCAAATTAAATACAAAATGGGCCATGTTAAAAACAGTTTATACCCAGTAAAATGCACTTCAGCAAACTCAACTCTCTGCTAGAGTTTTCTTAAACCAAACCCGTGGATTGAAGGGATTAGATAACTCAATTTATAAGGCGATTGTACGTCTCGAAAAGATGGAGGTTCGCCATCCACCTAGATCGAGCGTCAAGTGGAGGAAAGCATCATAATGAAAACAATATACTTCCTGGTATAATTATATATAGCAACATTTTTTGTGAATCTTGCTAACCTGAACTTTACTGGTGTGGTTGATAAATAGCTTCGATTCTTAGTATGAAACAGCATTCTCCCTCTTTTTAATGGGAACTTTAAGGCGACTGTTTTTTTACACTAACATGAACAGCACATGGGACGTCTATAGAGACAAACGCTAAATTATATAATAAATGACAGTATAAACATAAATATAATCAAATTCTCTGAGTTTACTTGATCTTTATTATTTGTGTTTAAGGTAATATCATCACATATTGCTGGTATGATGGCCTCCAGTGATCTACGTATAGTTGTCGGCTCGCTTCAATTAGGAGAGATTTTGATGCAACGCTTGTCTGAAGAGATGGGTGCGCAATTCCGTCGCGAAGGTGTACTGTATCAAGTGACGCAACTAGCTGAACGCACTCCACCCGCGCATCCCTCAGCACAGCCTCATACCTCTCGTCAGCCTAAGTTAAAGGTGATATTCGCATAATAATATCTTTATTAGCAAGTAAGTCTGTTCTTTACACATTGGTACTTTACATTATAAATACAGTTTCTTGAAGTTATATTTTGTTAGCAGTCTCCGAGTGGTACAAGTATTCGTTCTGCCGGCGGTTCTTCACCGCCTGCTTCTACTTCGGCAACATCAATTGATCATAATTTGTCATTGGCTTTCTCCGCTTCGGGTTCATTCGTCACAAGCTCTTTACGTAAGGCTATTTAATATACACAAAGAAAAAAAATTAGTGCTCAAATAATTTCTGTTTTATATTTAACATTCTGCAACTTTCTGATATCACACTTCACCATTCATTACAGCTACAGCTAATGAAGTATCTGAGCCGGGGCCGGCAACTTCGGCGTCTGCATATCCCCATGCTCCCACCACTGTACATAGGTCAGTAAATTTTTAAACTACTTGCCGTTCGATTTCACTAAAGGGTAATTAGTAGTACAAGAACAGTTGTTTTAGTTTTCCGTTTTTATATACCATCCCATCTAGCGCCACGTTGTTATGGGCAGGCGTATCATTTACCATCAAGTAAATGTCTTGCTCGTTATGTCGCTTCGTTGAATTAAAAAAATTATAATGACCAATGTTTTTAAATTTAGATGAGAAAACAAAACACTGATGATGCTTACAGGTCAGGCAGTCCCCTACAGCTCGCGGAAATGCTGAAGCGCAAACGCGCCGTAAAAAGATCCAGTGGCGCACCTACGCGCGTACCTCGTCGTCGCGAGGACATCACGCCTGCACACCAACCACCGGCCGTGCCTGCAGCTCCTGCACCGCCCCACGCGCACACGCACCACGCTCACGGTATACATCATACTTCTACTACATACTACATTCATCATTCCTTTTTCGTCTATGACTCAACTTTAAAATAAAGTTTTTGACGATTCACTAAAACTTGTCCAAAAATGAATGGATGTGGTTCAAAATTACTCCTGTCTGAGTATCAAGCCTTTCTAATTCATTCTATTTGGTTTTTGTGTTGTAATGCCAGTGGCGTCCTTCATGTTTTTGGTGCTATACTGTCCACTTGTAACTAAATCTTTACATACCTTAAAATATTTTTTGCTATTCAATTTTTAAAGTTTTTTTGTTTATATTTTTAATGACTATTATTAGGTTACTATGAGATTAATTTAATGAAAATAATATTTACTATGTCCAGCAGTATATCCATCGGTTGAAATGATGATGATAATAAACATTGACTTATACATATTCCAAATTGTTTATAACTTTTATTAATAAAGTATTGATCATGAAAATTAGCATTAAGTTTTTTTTTAATAATGTAGCATCTGGGATCCCGTCAGCAGCCCGCTCCGCGTCGCGAGTCGGCGGTACCTCGAAAGCATCATCTTTTCTCTCCTCTTTAAATCCTTCACGTTGGGGACGCACTCCTCACGCTCACAAGGATACTGGACTCCTTGCTTCTCCACATACATCGACAAATCTCACCGTTGTAAATAAGTTAGTAATAAATACTACTTCCATTTGATTAAATTGGCGTTCTGTACTAAAAGTCAGATATTAAATAATTATTGCTATGATCATGATAGTGTGTCATATGAATAATTTTTATATTGCTTAGTATTAAACATACTAAACACTTAAGTATTTAGCGTTAGTATGAAGGTCTCTATTTTAACTGGAAAGCTCATGTATGGGGGCGAAAAGGTTTTATTGTGATTTTCTCCAACTAACCTAATTTTATTGCTTGTGTAAATAACAATTTTTATATGTAAAGATTCATTAAATAACCTATGTTCTACATTCCTACTAATTGTAGTTGGAAAGGTATAAAACGTTAAAAAAAAATAGGACCTTGATATTATTTAATCTAAGTTGGAAGTTGTTTTACAGAGAGAAAGTTCGAGAATGGATTGTGTGGAAGGCAAGTCGTCTGCAGCGCGAATGGGGCGCCCTGGGCGGCGGTGCCGGCGCTCTGGAACAACTGGCTGCGCTCGCTGCTGCGCTGCCCCACGCTCACCACAGCCGCGCCGCGCTACAACAACTCCGCGACACTCTGTTACACCATGATGTCTCGCCCTTCGAGGTATTTGTAATTATAAATGTATCTTCAAACTGCCTCTATGTTACACTAAAGATAAATCTTCCAAAAACCAATTTCATAAAATTTCCAGGTGAATCATTCAGGAGTTTTGGGCGCGCTGCTCCAATTCCTCACTGGTAATGAAACGGAAACCGAGTGTACAGAAGATCAAGATGACGAAAATGAAGTCCGTGATGTGGAACAAGAAATTGCAGAATGTGAAGAACGTCTGCGACTTTTCCTTCATGTGTTTGCTGATATGCCACTTGTTCCTGAGTTAGTTCTTTTACATTATTTTTATAAGTAATATATTTTGTTTCATTTTAGAACCAAACGCTTTTATTAAACATTTGATCAAAGGACATCATTTCAACACAACACATCACAGCACAATCTGAAAACAACTTTGAGTAATCATTTGATCTGGATTTTTCGAGAAATCAAATAATTATTTCAGTGACAATGAATGGAGTGAAAAGGTGTCTACGATAGGAGTAGACTCGGGTGCTGGACCACTAGCGGCGCTGGTGGGCAAGGTGAACGCGTGCGTGTCGCACTTGGAGCAGTTCCCTGTACGTGTGCACGACTTGCCAGCTCGTCCTGCGACCTCCGCACTCAAGTTCTTCAACACTCATCAACTTATGGTTCGTATATGTTTGATAAACTGGGAGATAATAACAATTAATATATAATAGAAAAAAAATTAACTAAAAATTTTCTGAATTAGTGAAATAGTTATAGATGTTAATATTAAATTCTTTTCGGCCTGTAGAAAAAACAAAATATTAATTGATTAAACCATATTTTGGATAAACATTTGCATCATAAATAATAACTATTGCATTGTTACAGTGTGATCTCAAACGTCATCCAACTTGCACCAACCTGAAACAATGGAAAGGTGGTGTGGTACGGATTGATCCATTAGCTTTAGTACAAGCCATAGAAAGGTAAGGAGAGTTCATTATATTTTTTAGTTTATGTTGGTTTTGTATAGTTGATACATGAAGTATAAAACAATTTTTGTTATTATTTAATAATTATAACATTTTGTTACTTTCTATTGTAACCTTTAAAAAAGGATAGATGAATTAATAGTTACATGGCATTCTCTTCCAGTCAACCTCATGATTTAAAAAAGATATTTTATGTTTTATTATGACACGTTAAATTTATAAGTATTAAATAATATGCCTTATAATTAAGTAACGGTGGCGTATTTATTTCGGTATTTGTTGAATGCAGATATCTAGCGCAGCGTGGATACGCGAGCACTAGAGCGCGCGACGGTTCCACGGCGGCCGTGCACTCTGATGATGATGCCGCCTCCGATGACGATGTAGAGGACTCGCTCGCCACGCCGCCTCATCATCAGTCTACTGAGTAAGAGAATATTTTTTTCCAATACAATTACAAATTATTTCCTATATTTTAAGTTGCACAGAAGATTATAACTGAAGTTTTAACTTTTTTATCTAAAAAAATTTATTTCATTTTCAAATAGGGATGTTAATAAGGGATAATGAGACTGTTGATAGTGATGTGTAACCCGTCTAGGCTATTTTGACTTTTCATATATTGACAGGTTGGACTCAGCAATGTTGTTTGCAGATTTAAAATATGGCACTAGTAGTGTAGCTAAATGGGTTAAATAAAACCCTAACACCAACTAAATTCCACAACATAAACGCAAGGTAGAATATTGATCGGGGTCTGTATTACTTAGAGTCTGGAATAATATTATATAAGTATATAATCCCCTTAAGATCTTATCCTACAATTATTATTTTTATTAGATCTGAACACAAGTTGGAGTTTCTTATCGGTGATACTTTGCTGCCTTACAACATGACTGTTTACCAAGCGGTGCGACAATTTGGTGAGCAGGCAGACGCCGACACAGATACTGAAACTCCTCTGGGTATGTTTATGACATAAAAACTAGATGTTACGTGTTGGTATATGATAGTGTGATGTTGTTGTATTGAGTAAGGAATCTTTTGTATTTATTTTATTGCAGCAAACGCGGGTATCTGGGTACAAACTCACACTATCTATTACCGCGCGGTAGAGGCGGGCGAACCACCTCGCGCCGAAACAGCTGCGTCGCGCAAAGGCAAGGGCCACAACACTAAACTCTCTTCCCGTCGTAAACCTGACTTGCTATGGAACGGTAACAACTCTCTTTTTATTTGATAGTAATAAACGCACATTAATTTCCGTGTCAAAATGTAATAAATTATGTTTTTAGAAAACATTACTCGTCTATATTAACTACCTCCGTAGCTATTAGGTTAACCATATGCTTTGGATCACTGGGATTTTGATTGAGAGGCCACATATTATACTGTTTGGTTAACGATAAGGTTTCCTAAACCCACTGTTGTACTGGTGGTAGGTCTTTGTTGCCAGAAACCTTCTAGGTAGGTACCACCGCAGAGCTTATTTGTGCCGTCAAACAATAGTGTGCAAACATTTTTTTTAGCTTCCATTGCATATGTCGAGTCAGGGCCTTTCTTTTCTCTTATTTCTACTTTCTCTCTTTTTTATTTTTACTATTTTCTTTCATCCTGTTTTCTACCTTTTCTTTTTTTTTCCTCTTTCACGCATCATTCTCTTTTGTCTTTTTACATTCTTATCTTTTGTTTTCTTATAGTTATTTATTTCTTTATATTCTCTATTACATTTCCAACCACTTTCCTGCAATATTTCATGAATCTGCTGCTACTGTCATCTTCAGTCATCAGAGAAGTGATGCTACCTGCATTAATGTCCTTTACAAGTTCCATCATACAGTCTCGTCTATACCGCTCATATAAGGGACAGGAAGCGATTATGTGCATCACGGTCTAGTCCACCGCAGAGGCACGAGGGACACTCTTTGAGATTAAACCTGTGAAAATATTCTGAGAACACTTGGTTCCCCGTGAACTTTTGGACCAAGACTGTGTTTAGCTCTATCCGGCGGAGCATCCAAGCAGCCATTGTTACAGGTATAAAAATTATTAAACAAGTAATATAAATATTTATTTTTATTTTCAGAGGGTATTGTTCCAGTACGCGAGTCTCCGCTAGTTGTAATATTACATTCACCGTTGATATCCTGTGGCGAAGTTAAAGATGCATCATTGCCAGCTTTAGGATTATTGCGGGCTTTGCACGCTCTGGCACGCCACTGGCATACGTTATACCGTGCGGCCTGTTTACCAGATCACCGCCCTCTAGTGCCAAACTCGGAATTTATTAATGCCAAGGTAACTATAAGTTACATTGTGTGAGCACAAATTTAATTAAAAGTTTATGGATATATAATTATAATAAAAAATATGTTAATAATTATGTACACAGAATGAAATTTAACTATGTTAGTTCTAGTATACTTTAAATTTATTATGATATGAATTACCTTATTGATTAATTGGTAAACAAAACAATTGTTTACAGCTTGCTGCAAAGGCCAACCGGCAGCTCCAAGATCCATTGGTGATTATGACAGGAAATTTGCCACCATGGCTTAAGAAAATTGCATATGCATGGTGAGTTAAATAACATTCTAAAATTGTTAAAATAAAAGATTTTTTATTGCTGGGCAGTCATTTTGCTATAGTAGGTTATTAGGTATTTAGTTTGCGATATTTTTCAGGAACCACATATTATTCTGGTATTAGGATATTTTAAGTAAATTTGTTGCTAGTTTAACTATACACGACACGTATATTAAATAAAAAAACTATTCTTAATTATTAATTTTGATAATTCATAATGTTGTAATATTTACGTTACAAGTATGGTCTATGTGTACAATAATTGTAATTGTGTTCGCATCAGTCCCTTCGTACTACCGTTCGAGTGCCGTCATCTACTGTTCTACGTGGTGTCATTCGACCGGGACCGCGCGCTTCAGCGGCTGCTAGAAGCGGGCGGCGAGCGAGGTGCCGCAGCGGCCGACGAACGCGTCGCGCCGCGCCTAGATCGGCGCAAGCGCACCGTGCAACGTCACAGCGTGCTGCGGCAAGCTGAACACGTTATGCACGAGTTTGCGCACAGCAAGGCGCTGCTCGAGATACAATATGAGAACGAAGTCGGCACGGGTTTGGGCCCCACTCTAGAATTCTATGCTCTCGTATCACAGGTATGTTTAATAAATATAAATTATGTTTTTATTATATTTTTTGATATGTCAGTAGTAATACCATAATACAGTACATAAAACATGTTGGAAATTAAAATATTATACCATATGAAGGTTAAAAATATTCATTATTTTTGTATGGACAAATCTTATTATATTTAAAACTGTTGAATGCAATGACCACATAAAGCTTGTTCATGTTGCCATAACCTACTGTACTATATTATATACTGTTATTTTATGCTTAGTTAATTATATAACAACTTTTGATAAAACTATACATACAGTTTTAAAAGCTAAATAAAAATCATAGGAATTGCAACGCGCCGACTTAGACTTGTGGCATGGAAGTGAAAACTTCAAGCAAAAACCGACATCATTTGGAGGAGAAATAGTCAAGAGTCAGCCACCAGTTGTAACCGATCGATCATCGGACGCAGCAACCCGTCTTGCGTCATCAGTGCGCGATGCTCTCAATCTTGATGAAGACCGTTCACCTCAACCATCGGAGTTCGAAAAGGAAACCTCGATTCCGTCACCAGCACCGGACGCTACATATGTGAATTGGCCGTGCGGCTTATTCCCACAAGCTATCGGACGTAACGCTAGAGCCTCTCATTTATCCCGTGTGAAGGCTAAGTTCCGGTTTTTGGGAAAATTCATGGCCAAAGCTGTTATGGATTCAAGGATGGTGAGTTATTTACTACGACATAGACATAAATCATAGATAAACTTAAGGTATATGTAGTGGTTTGAAAAGTATTTTATTATTTTACATGACATGAAAAAAACATTATTGAATATTTTCTGTCAAATTGTTATAAATTACTTTTATATTTTTTCCTTTCAAAATTCAATAATATTTTTAATTAAGTGTGATGTATTTTTTTCCTTTATTTGAAATATGTTCTTGTTAAAAACGTTTACAAAAGTTTTTCGGTATTTGCATAATGTACAATAATTTTTAAAGTAATTCTGTTATTTAATTTATATATTATTTTTAAAGTTGTAGAAAAAAAAAGTTATGTTAGTGATAAAGCATTACCACATTAATGTTTTACAGCAAGGAAGTAAAAAATGAATAAAAAAATATGAACGTATTTGCAGGTGGACATACCTTTGTCGGTGTCGATGTACCGCTGGCTGGTGAGTGAGCAGCGTTGGCTGGGGCTGAGCGACGTGCGGCACGTTGCGCCGGAGCTGTGGCGCTCGCTGTGCAGGCTGCGGCGCGTCGCCGAGCGCGCGCGAGCCATCGCAGCGGACTCCAGGCACACTGCTGATCAGCGCACACACTTGGTGGGACCTTGTTATGTCTTTTACTTTTATACAATACAGCGAAAACGAGCAGAACATTACGCTAGACAGCATATTCATAATATTAAAGACATAAAATTATAATCTTATTTCGTTAACAATTTCAATACCTTCAAACGACAAAATAGTATTATAAGAAGCAGGACTGTTGTTTTTAGTTAACAAGTTTTTTTATTTAATTTTTCATCAAATAAATTACTCTGAGACGTGTATGAATTTGTAATATAGATGATTTGAAAATAAACAACTGTTCGTTCACTAATTGAATGATCTAAAAAAAGCAAATATTCATGAGCGTGTTTTGCAGATAAATGGACTGGAATTGGACGGGTGTCCGATCGAGGAGCTGGGTTTGGATTTCATTTTGCCGGGTGATGGGTGCACTGAGCTGCGGCGCGGCGGTCGTGACGTGCCTGTCACCGCCCATAACCTGCACAACTATATCACTCTAGTTACTCACTGGCTACTCTATGAAGGTGAGAAGCCTGTGCACATTTTTAATTCAAGGCAGTCTATCATTGGACGTGGGTCTCTGTGAAAATACTTCAATATAGACAGACTGCCGACAAGACAATTTTACCTTTGTGTTTTAAATTTTAGAAGTAAAGAAAAAACTAGTTTAAAATTGAACAATGAGGCCACAAACATATATATACTATAATAATTGGTTTTCTCTTTATGCTTATTAGCTATGGATAAAATATATTTATTAAATGTTTTTTTTTGTAACGTTTTCAAGGAGTGATTAAGCAGATGGAGGCTTTTAAAGAAGGATTTGAATCAGTATTCCCATTAGCTAATCTCAAGATATTCTACCCAGAAGAGTTGGAGCAAGTATTTTGTGGAAGCCCATCAGGTAAATTATCATGAAGTTAGCAAAACAAAAATGTGTCGAGTCTGGATTTTATTTTTATTTAAAAAAAAGATATATGTATTATAATATTATACAGAAAAAAGTTGAAAAATATTTGTTACATGAAAGTTATTTTTCTCATCAAATACCAGTTGTAAATCAAATCTTGCTTATAAAAAGGTGGTCGAGATCAACGCTGGGATGCGCGTATGCTGGCGGATTGCATCCGCCCTGATCACGGATACACAGCAGAGTCGCGCGCTATACGCATGCTTATTGACATTCTCGCGTCCTACACACGCGAGGAACAGCGACTGTTCCTACAATTCGTTACAGGCAGCCCTAGGCTGCCCACTGGAGGTACCTAATTTATATATATACATTTTACTGATGGTAGGTTTCTTATGCCGAAAGCTGTTTAAATAGGGAGGTTTTGTTTCTGCCCTAAACAGTAGTGGTACAATCGTTTTGTTTCGGTGTTATGGAACAAAGCTACGAGGTAACTTTTTTTCGTATGCAAATACCTCAATGTGCTGTAGTGTTTATCATACTAACTAGTGCTACTATTTATAGACAGACATTCTAGGCTTCGTGTAATAAAAAAAAATAATGAGGTGATACAGTAAAATTATATAAAGAAATATACAGTCGTGTAATAAACTGCGGACTACAACCAAGCAGTAACATTGTCAAAAAGGTATCAAACATCAAACAGGATCTTTGCGAATTGAATTGATAAAATTGAATTTTCAGGTTTCAAAGCATTAAATCCGCCACTGACGGTAGTGCGCAAGTCACTGGAATCGTCCCTTGACCCTGACGAATATCTGCCGTCGGTAATGACCTGCGTCAACTACCTCAAGCTGCCAGACTACAGCAGCGCGGAAGTGATGCGCGCGAAGCTGCGTCTCGCTGCTTCGGAAGGGCAGCATTCCTTCCACCTGTCGTGAATGCTTCACCGTACTCGCTGCCCATACAGTCGACTGACTTCACTGTACTCCTCAATATTCTTGTATACTACTGTGTGAATGTGGTTAGTGATATAGATACTCATAACGGTTCGGCGCTAGTGCTCCGGACACCTACTACTGTCTATGTGCAATCAGAGTGTTTATTTTCCCCATTATCTGAGACACTAAAAGTGCTGTGTGATTCAATATTTTTGTTCTTTTTTGGATTATTTTAGACTACATAAATACGTTTCTTATTATTATTTGTTTTAATTTAATGTGATAGCTTTGTATATTTCTTTATTGATATGTTAGATTGGTTCTCAATATGTAAGTATATGGTGTATGAGGTGGACCTTGTGAAGGAGGGCGGTTTGATGCCCTCAGTCGTGCTTCGAGCCGCGTAAGAGGATCGCGTCATTTGTATTCGTCACCAATGTCATATAAAATATATTATTACTTAAGTCACATTTGATGGACCATTGAAAATCTTCTTTCAGAGTCCCTACAAGTTATGATAGCATTTAATACCAAACAAACGGTGTAAGTTTTGATTAAAGTTTAAGTATCATAAATGAGTAATGAAAAAGTGCAAAATTTACTATGTAACAACTTCAATAAAACCTTGTAAACAATATTGATCAGTTTTGTGTTTTATTTATTAACATCACATAAATAAAAGGTAACCTTCAGGTTGCACTACACAGCATGGCATATAAATGAATTTTTTGTGTCAACTCAATGTCAGTACTTTTAACTATAAAAAATATCTCGATTTGCTTTTATTTTAAATAAATTTTTTTGCAGTCGGGTACATATGTTAATGTTTATGTTGCATACTATAATAGAAGCACTAGTTTCATTAGTCATCATACTCCGTTTTTGTAGAAGCAACAGCCTATGTACTTTGTA
Source organism: Ornithoptera alexandrae (assembly GCA_029030555.1). NCBI lineage: Eukaryota > Metazoa > Arthropoda > Insecta > Lepidoptera > Papilionidae > Ornithoptera > Ornithoptera alexandrae. The sequence goes on along the minus strand of JARDVY010000023.1, from coordinate 4,621,613 downwards.
TAAAAAATTCGTAAATTTGTTTATTGTAATATGAACAAACCATGTTTTTTTCCGAAGAATAGTATTGTTCACTACAATATTTTTATTTTAATAAATAAAGCATATAACTTAATGTTTGGTGAAATGTCAACAATATGTATATAAACTTTGATTGAATTTTTTTTTTCAGTACAAAAAAGAGTAAAGAACATTATCTCTACTACATTTCGAATATTGAGGCTCGCAAATATTAAACAATCAGCTTGTGTGACTTATAGAAGTGGATAATTAAAACTTGATTAGGAATAAATGTTACTGGTGGTTATGGACATCATAATCCAACCACATTGCCTATTCCTGTCGCCTAACTGTTATGTAAAAAAATTACCATTTTCACTGGGAATGTGATGTATGTTTCCGAGGTAAAAAGATTTATCTTTCATCTTGTCTCATAGTCACCTTGGCTTGTGTAGTTTATCTGGTGCACCATATTGTCATAGGTACATGTATTACTCATAGGATCACTTCATGTAAAAGTAATAACATCAGATATGACAAGATAAGGAGTGGTCTAATGATGATGATAATATAATGTAAAATATAAACAATAAAAAACAGATTCATTAATAATATTTTATTTACACCATCATAAAACCTTAAATTAATTTTAACTAATAATAATCTACTTTATCCTTTAACCAACACCTTATGAAAATATTGTGTGAACGAATATAACTTTTTTATGTATTTATAAAAATTAATATTGTTGTAATAACAAAGATGATTACTTTCACAAAACTTCAAATATTACTCTTACATATGGTTAATGGAATAATTTATAGCATCATTGCTAACCAACCTAGTATTAAACAGGAACCTCCTACAGGAGTAAGACGTCTGAAACTTCGGTCACCACTGAAGCAATGGTAGTAACATGTGCCACAAAACAAACCCATTCCAGCTATAAAAAATCCACCAGCCTGGAAAAAATACAGCAAGTATTTAAATAGTTTTACTGGTATTTATTCATATTTCTGCTGCCATACAAACAAGTGCAAACATTACAGTGTTACATGTTGGAGTATGTTTTAGCTGGTTACATTACTGGAGTAATAAAACTATTATATATCTTTAGTATCAAGGCGCAATATGAAGGCAATGCAGAACAGTGAATATTATTCTAACTAGCAGGTGCTAACATTATTATGGGTAGCCATATCTTTTATCATTGAGGGAACATCCTACTTATCCACTTATAACTAAAAGCAAATCTGTTTTAGTTAGTCAAACATTTATTAGTAACAACTTATTATTTTAACAGATAGAAAAGGGTCCTATATCAATATTATATGATTAAGCAATATAATAAGAATAAAAATAAAAAAAGTAGAACACTTAATAAATAATTTTTTTTTAATATTTATACTTTTACCAAGTATCATTTTAAGCAACTGTTGATAATAGTGATAAAAAAAGAGAATTTTTAAAATTAAGGTTACTAACTATATAGGGTCTCCGGCAAAGAGGTACAGTCATTAAAGCCAAAGTATGTAGAAAGTGAAATCTATTAGCTGTATCAAAGATCTTTCTTAAATCTTCCTTAGCTTCAGATTCAGGAAAAGTTCGATGTGCTCCCATAGCACCGAGGACAACGGCAACAGCGCCGCTTAAGCCGGCAAGCCTAACAAAAGGCCCTGCCGCCTGTGCCAACTCCCAAAGAGGCATTTTAATAATAATTGGCACTGGTTGCACAATATCAGATTTGGATTTAAATATTCCCTGAAAATAGCCAAATGACTATATTTATTAAGATTACAACGTTTAGGGCACTAAGTAGCAATCGTTATCTAGAGTGATATCACTAATATTAATTTTTTTTGTTAATTCATGTTGTATATGCAAAATCTGTGACTTACGATATGACGTAAAACATTCATAGCTCCTTCCGTCACCGTGTTAATCATAAAAGCATCAGCTAAATTAACCATACCTTAAAACTTCTGTGGAACTTTCAGAAATACGGACGAGTAACGAGAAAATTACAAAAATTCTATTATTGACATTTTGACGGGAAAAATTTAATAGAGATGTTCTTGTTAAAAATTTATCGATGTTCCGTTTTTGAAGTTATCTCTTGAGTGAAATATTTCACAGATATGCACATTCTGAGATTAGAAAAAAACTTGAATTAATACTTGTTAACTTAAATATTCCATTCGATAATAATAACAAAAGATTTAACAGCCACTAAGGTTGCACTTGCTAATTTTCTTCTTTTGCCTACTCTCGACTATGCCGATCTTTGCTACCTTGACATAATCGAAGCGCAGCTTGATAAACTTGAGCGTATTCATAATTTGTGTACACGATTTATATTTGCGTTACTCAAATACGATCACATCACTTAATTTCGCAAAAAACTCAAGTGGCTCCCAATCCGTCTTCGCAGGAATACTCACATTCTCTCTATTCTTTACAAGATATTGTTCAATCCTCTACCACCTTCCTACCTAAATAATCATTTGGAATTTATTTCCGATTGCCACAGTCGTACTCTTCGCTCTTCAATAAACCTTTCCCTTCGCGTCCCCTTGCATTCCTCTTTATTTTTCCAGAACTCATTTTCAGTTACGGCAGTTCGCTTATGGAACTCTTTACTGCAGCATATTCGTATCGCCAAATCCCTATTTTCTTTCAAAAGACACTTAAGTAACTACTATCATAAAGTTTAAATTATAAATTCTGGCTAATTGTTCTATTGCTTGCATCTGTCATTAAGTGTTGTAGTTTTTAATTATTTAGTGCACCACTATCTTTTCGTTGCTTTTAGTTCACGTCTTCTTTTCCAATGGGTTGTCTGGAAGAAATTACTTTCTGAGCAATAAGACCGCTCATTGTACATTTATGTATGTATATAATGTATTATGTTGGGAGGCCTCCTACAAGGTGGACCGACGATCTGGTGAGAATCGCGGGAATCCACTGGTTGCGAGCAACGCGGGACCGATCGACGTGGAGATCTTGGGGGAGGGTTATATCCAGCGGTGGACGTCAATCGGCTGATGATTATGTATTCCATATCTTGTAACTGGTGTACAATAAAGGATAAATAAATAAGGATATAAAATATTTGGTCGAAAAGGTGTCATTAAATGTTATAAACTGTTATTATATCTACTTTCGTTTATATTGGAATTGGATATTCGCACTTGTATCTTAAAAACCAAATATCCTTGTGGTTCTATCTAAGAAATCTATTATAATCATTGTTATTATTCATACTGTTACAAATTTAATACAACGATATATGCTGTTACAAATTTAATATAACGATACGCTGGTAATGTTTCATTTAAAAGAATTACATTCTTTTTTAAGGAAGTTGGAACTTTCTCGGGGTTAAAAAAGGCAAACTATGAAAATCAATGCATACTTTAGCAAAGAATTTTATTTAATGAGATTATTTCTTTAGTGCACTAACTTTATCTATACCTATTTCTACCAAAGGGTTTATTTTTTTAAGTTTTTTATTAAAACAACGCGCTCATCAATAACAAATCGGACTAGTTTTTCAATGTACCGCCAAACTTCACTTTCAAGAAAGCACTTCACGATGTAAACCAAATTTTCCTTAACGACATATAGAAAGTCTTTTGAGTGGTCATGATAATTTTACTCATTTAGATGGAAAGTAAAACATTTAAGCTCAAAATAAATGAATTAAGGCAATAATTAAAAAAAACTTAAAATGCTTTATTGTAAGGTAAACAAAAAATATGAAATCCCAAAAACATTTGCAATTAATGTCACAATTATTTTTAAAGGAACTTAACTGACTTATCAGACTTATCTTAATTAAGCCTATAAATTCAATTCATTAGGTACTTTTTATTTTAAGTCAGCACCTAAAACTATAAATTCAATATATAGCTGTTACGAAAATATCAGATAAAATTTTTATAATATACATAAGTTTATGAACAATTCTTTATCATTGTAATTGTTAAGGATAAAATACATTCAGAGCTGTTTTACACAAATTATTTGCAAAATTTAATACGATTTTATTTAAAAAAAATTCTATAGGAATTTTTCGCTTCAATGGTTCTTTTCAATTTCGCTCTTGGGACAGCAAACACCAGCATATCTGAAATTAAAAAGAAAGAAAATTTCTTTATTGTCATTTTATTAAATAAATCTAACTGTTATTCCCCACCTCCTCGGACATACAAAAAGTTTAGTTCAAAGGGTAACGATAATTTCAGTTAAGTTGATACCTTTACTAACTAAGACAAACCTTAGCTATGAGTATTAGTTTCAATAATCGTATTAAAGCTTTCATTTAATAAATTCAGCTTTTTTTATTTATGGACCAACACTTTACTACGATCCCGCCAAAAGATAAACGGCGATGTAGTCTTTGACAGTAAAGCACCTTAGCCTATAAAAAGTCTATTCAATTTAATAATAGTCTAATTGGAGCGGAACACCGCTCTTTGGTTATTTACATTATTCACAACCAAGCAAAACGCTTTGTCTTAATGCGCAGAATATCGAGACGAAGTAGGGATGAATTATTATCGTGTGTTTATATGTATGTTTATACGCCCGATGGTAAAACATCAAATATATTCATACCCATCACTGACAACGCAGTATGTGCTGCTGTAGAGCTGGGCGGTTATGGTCCTGGCAGCGTCGCATCTCGTTAGGTATACGCACAGCCCAACGGAGGCGTCCGTGGCATAGGGACATTCTACATCACCAGATGCCGTTTTTGGAGCCTAAAAAACGAAATTACTATGTAGATGTTGCGGCTTTATACATTTTCGTTATTACTTGCACTAGGTGTTAAACAAAATAGGGAAAATATATTTGCCTGATAACCATTTACGCATTCCGGAGATGATGATAATTATATTATATAACTTAATGAGTAATGTATAGTTCTCAGACTGAACATCACGATGGAAGCTGGCAGTTCCACCAATAACAATATTCCTGACATAGATTTATAAAAAAAGCTTATTATTAAGAAAAGTTTTGTTTTTATATTATAAGTTCTGTACTGACAGTGGCGTAACAATCAAAATATTTTGTTATGAACTAGGTAACGATTTATTGTATATTGAAAGTAATTATCGTGTAATGACATAATAATGCATGTAATAGCCCAGTCAGCAGCTAATGTTTTTTTATATGAACAAAAAGATAGGAAAAACTCACAGAAAGGTCTTTCGTAAGCTTCAATTCCACCTGAGTACCATTTGCTACAATAGAGATGCAATCGGAACTGCTGTTCAACAAAGGTTCCGCCCAAGAGTAGGCATTCAAGTGATATGACTGTAATGGACTCGAAGTTGTAAGCGGTGGTACTGGTGTAGTCACAAACATATCTGCATGAAATATAACGTAATATCTGAATATTAATATGTTATTTGACATGTAACATTATATACGAAAGAAATACATATTAGATAATAATTTCAACGGCGGCAGCATTCACAGTTTAAATTAATCGACTTTGTTTTTAATCCATACATAGTTTGCTTTTGCTTTACGTAAAATATATTGAACAAAAAATTCTTTAATAAATTTTATGTCTTACCAGAACGTAACCAGGGATTCATAGGAGCGTAAGTTTTACGGTGACCTGTAAAAACATTTTCACGTAGATAAATAAACATAATATATTTATGGACCTGTTTAATAATATCGACTTTGTGTGACTATAGATACATTATAAATATATATATTCGGACATTTACTGACTCATTACGAGGTCTCCGAAGTTATTAGACATAAAACCTCAAAACTTGGTAGAGCGATTGCTTCTGCCGTTTAGAGATCAGTTAAGAATGGACGTTACAAAAATCCTTCCCCAAATGAAGTTGTGGAGGTGTTGCGGCCAATGCAGCGGCGAGTAACAGCTAGTATTTATGGGAGTGTTAAGAAAGCATTCTAAATTCTTGCTGTTTGATTTTATTATTCAATCATCTATAAAAATAATAAAACTGTGGGAAGAAATATAATGCCAAAATATTACGAAAGCTATATACCTTTTCATTAGTTATAAAAATAAGTAAACTTACTTATACTCTTTAAGGTTATGCGATTTGGAAAACCTGCAAAAATAACTATAATATAGTTTTATCTAACAATTAGCAGTAAATATTGTGTAATTATAAGATAATTTAGGTCTTTCCTGGAGAATTAATAAAAAACAGTTTCTAGCATTGGTCGGAAAGTGTATTAATGAACAGGTTTCTAACGTCACCTTAATCCTCGGACCTATTAGCACAAGTTATTTAATGGGAGGTTATCAAGATAACTAGAAGTTTTTGAAGTCGTAAATTTTATCGTATGATATACATTAAATTAAGAAAATAAAGATACGCCAAGCAGATGCTTTAGTCTACTCAAACATAACATTTCTTTAATAAATTGGTTTTATACAATAATTTTTAATCGTCAATTGTTTGGTAACAAAGTTGGCAATGCGTTCTCTTGTGGGAAGAACCGGCTTCAACTCTAGGTTAAACTTTTTAACTACTTTATAATCATCATCAGTCGATAGACATCCACAGCTTGACATAGTCCTCCCACAAAGATCTCCACACCAATCCCACCACTACTTTATATTGTATATTATTTATTTATAATAATTTGTTTTATGTTTTAAAATTTATGAATTAATGAGATTTTCGTCTACTTATTTAATATTTTTCTTAAATATTACATTTTGTATATTTTTTTATAAATAAATAAGTTTTTAAATTGGTACGGAACCCATTTTATTAAAATATGTATACCAGAACCGTGTTCTTTGTGTTCGAGGCCGTCGGTATCACTCCGCAGTTTGTACAATTTATTCTTTGAAATTATATATATATATAATCGTAAAGCAAAAGCTTTTATGTTTTGTATGTCCTGCATGCTGCCGCCAATGATTACCAAATGATTTTAACCACAAACTTTTATATTTATAATAAAGAAAGCTTACCGTAATCTTCAGCGTCGACCTCTTCGTAAGCATTCATTTCTAGATGTTGGGCAGGCAATGGACCACTGAGCGCTATGGGGTACGAGTCTTTAAGAAAGTTGGAATATTTTTTCCCGTTTATTATATTTATGATAAAAAATTAATGATACAAAAGTAGATGGTAATCAAATTTTAACTGCTAATTCATTATTAACATTTCAGTCTATTTATATCTCCTCGGTAGAACATAAATCTCGTAAATTTTGGAGAATTTGCCAAGCTTGGCAAGCGTGTAGGACGATATGCTCAACAGAAAAACAAACTGAACTTTTTAAAGTTGTCTCCTCTAGATAGGTAGTAGGTAGACAACGATTCGCGACATGTTTAGGTTTAACAGGGAGAGAAGATATTATCACACAAGTATGGTCATCGTAACAAAGAGATGTGTGATATATTATTAATTTACGGTAAACTGGTTGATAAATTGACACCAGGAAAAAAGAATTAATGATAAGCATGCATATACATGTTACAGGTTTACCGATAGACATTTCAAGTCTTGTTGTAGATCACCACACAGAAAACCAAATGAGAAGCACGAGGGGAAGAAATTTTTGCCAAGCAAAGATTATATAAATAAATAAAAATGAACCAAATACTAAATAAATATAAACTACATAACATATATATTTATAAATTGATATACTTCAGTGGAAATAGTTATTAGTGTTTGATCACGTATATACGTGAAACTTGTGGAACACATTTGAGGATTAAGGGTCTGTTTAGTTAATATTGAAGCTAGAACAAAGGATGTTAGTTCAGTGAAATATTTCTATGGCACAACGGTTAACCGCTTTTGTTGAAGCTTATAAGTTGCCAGATCGATCTCTGGGCCACGTGGTGGAAGTTAGATGCTTGTAGGGTTTAAAAATTCTTTTATATTGTAAAACTTTCATTATAATAGCATGGTTGTGTTCCTATTGTCATCATATGTGGGCCAGATTATTTTAGGCTAATCAGCTTTATCGTCTTTGCTCTTATTATCACTTAACAAAATGTAAATCGGGCGCAAGTTTTATCAGTTGTAATTAAAAAATACTTTCTAGATACGATTTATAATGTTTAAATATGTATTATAGGCAAAACTCCATTGTTAAGAATAGATTTTACTAGGTTAGAATAAAAAAGTAAAGTAGAAAAAAAAATTAACCCACTACCTTGGAAAGAACCGCCAAATCTATGAGATTGAGCTGAAAAGGAAATGAAAAGAAATTGAAAAACACAGCAACAGTGTTAATAATGTTAAGACTTTTTTAATTGTTGATTCTTCGAACCTAAAAAAAAGGTAATGATCGGTTCACTTCATTAAGTGTTAATTTACTATTACACAATAGTACATTGCAAATATACAAATTATTGTATATTAATTAATTATAATATATTAGCAATAGACCGTAGCTCGCTGGCCTAACGGTTAATGCGTGAGGCCTTCATTGCGAAGGTCGCGGGTCCGAATTCTGGCGTGTACCGAAGACTTTAATGTTTAAGTTCTGTACATTTGTGAACTTTAGTAACAACAGCGAAATACAAACGGTGAAGGAAAACATCGTGAGGAAACCCGTGCATGATTTAGGATTTATTCTAAGATGTGTGTGAAGTCACCAATCCGCATTGGGCCCGCGTGGTGACAATAGCCCATCGCCCTCACATCGAGGATAAGCCTGTGCCCAACAGTGGGGACGTAAATTGGCTGTTGATATAGCAATAGACCAGTACGTTTTCTTTACGAAACATTTAACTATTATTACTTTTTATCTCAAAGTATGCATTTGCAATAAAAATGTCTAATATTGATAATGATATATATTTTTCACTTTTTAAAAAAAAGTCATTAAAGATATTTGAATAAGATATGAAAACACAATCTATTGAAAATTGAAAAAGCTTTCCTTCACCGACCTCGTCTAATTGCAGACTAGGTTTTATAAAATCTACCAAGCTAATGTTTTTAAAACAAATATAGAAGGATTAAAGTGTTAAAGCCTGTATACTACTATTACCTTATAAACAAACATTTGGTTTAAAAATTGGTACGATCGTACTAACCTGCCATAGGATAAGCGTATGCAGGAAAAGATGGTGCTCGTGGAGGTGCGAAGCTCAGTAATGCTGAAAAAATATTACATAAAAAAATTATTTCCTAAAAGTTGGAACTCGTCCTTAAAAACTATCACTTTAAAATTTTTTGGAGGTTTTTTATATTTTAGTATTTAAATTCAAGCGAATGTTTTGTTCTACTATGTTACTCATCCCATTATGTCCTTATTCATGTATGATGATCAATTATTTACCTCTCAATTTGAGATAATTTTTTTTAGAGGTTAATCTCTAAAGAACGCCTGTACATCTTTATAATGATAGTTGCACGTTTAGTGACTTTTGCTCTGTTCATATTAGCCGTAGTAACAATTAAATTTAGTTACTTAAGTGTCTTTTGAAAGAAAATAGGGATTTGGCGGTACGAATATGGTTCAGTAAAGAGTTCCATAAGCGAACCGCCGTAACGGCAAAGGAGTTTTGGAAAAATAAAGAGAAATGCAAGGGGACGCGAAGCGAAAGGTTTATTGGAGAGCTAAGAGTACGACTGTGGCAATCAGAAATAAATTCGAATCGATTTTTTTAGGTAGGAAGATGTTAGAGGATTGAACAATATCTTGTACAGAATAGAGTGAATATGACTATTTCTGCGAAGACGGAATAGCAGCCATTTGAGTTTTTTACGATATTCAGAGATGTGATCGTATTTGCGTAACCCAAATTTGAATCGTATACAGAAATTTTGGATAGGCTCAAGCTTATCAAGCAGCGCTTCAGTTAAGTCAAGATAGCAAACAATTTTATTAATTTAAACTTTATCGTTGCTTTAGCAGAGCTAAACGGGCTTTTAGACTATTATGTAGATGATAACATCATTCACGTTATACGAACAAATTTAAAAGTTTCAAAATGAATATAACTTGATACTTTTTAATTTAGTCCCTAGTAATTGTATTTAATAAAAATGAAATAACTTGTTCTGTTTACTTACATGTACCATAGGGAGACTCGGAAACTGAAATAAAAAAGGGACAACAAGAATATAAAAATTCTGTATTTATCATATCTTAAATAATAAAGATTCAACAAAAATAGCAAAAATCGGTTATAATTGTAATAAATATAAATAAATTATGCAAAAAAGGCGCTTCAGACAGATGTGACGTGCAGACGGCGCCGCACAGCAGCAGACGAGGTGAAGAACATTGGAAAAACGTGGAATGAGATTAAGGGTAAGGCCTAAGAGCGAACGCGATAAAGAGTCACTGTCGACGCCCGTTGCCTCATCTTGGGACCATAGGATGTTAATGAATAAACAATTGATAGAAAACAATGTATGATCATATTTTTGCAAGTTTCGAGTAATCGGTTTTGTTTATTAATTATATACCTTTGTCAACAGATTCAGCGTCTACAGCACTCGTAGCATTCGGTTTCACGACCACCAGTGATGTAAGCTCCGTTACGAACTCGTACTATGAACAAAAAATTATAATAAAAAATTATGAAATGACAAAAATGTCCGCAAGGCATTATTTTGACCTTGAAGCTCAGGGTGTAGCGAGAATTTTGAGCACTATCACCCCAACGCAACGAATAAAAAATAATGTATCACTGTTTATCAACTGTAATACTTTATAAAAAGATCAAAAAAAATTAAAAATTTTACAATACCTTAAGAGCAAGTGCCAGTGCCTTTTTGGCGGGACTTTTTTGGTCGTCGTCGCTGATGTCCGCAACCTGTCTTTCGTCCAACAATTGTTGTATAGTAAGGTACGCCCACAACCGCTCTAGTGGCAGGTATATACCAGATTCTCGCTCCACGGGCGTCTTCGTCGACACCTCGAAGCGTTTCTACAGTAACGTATAAGTTTCATGTGAATTGATAATAGAAATATCGTGAGTGTTGAATATTTTTTTAAACCTACTCAAAGTTATTATATATATATGATTTAAATTTATATAATAGATATTAAACCTAAATTATAATATACGGTATTTGTGAAAGACTTACTCTCCCGATATCGTCTAGACCGACCCCGCAGATCCCGTACACGTGAGGTGCAATCTCCGCAACATTGTCCTCGATTTTTCCAGCCACTATTGCCTCAGAACCGGCATAGAATCTGCGAAACTTGTGCTTCGTCAACGACCCATCTTTCACCTGATTCGATTAATATTTCTTCTTTAGAGTTTATTTAATATATCAATACATTATGTCCTTAAAAGTATTAAATCAAATTAAGTTTAGGCAACACAGCTAAACTATAATATGTAACTCATATAAACACGAAATAAGTGAGAATGATGACAAAATAGTTTATAATTTTTTTCCTCACATTGATAAAAACACAAAATGCGACAGTATAGTAAAAAATAAATAATAAACATAATATTAAAATTTATAACATTAAAACAGCTGTTCTGAAATCTCATCTATTAATGGTGAGTCCAGTCATATCGGTTGATAAAATACTATCTGTACTAAGGTACCAGGAGTAACAGGCAGGCGTTGTACAATAATACAATATCAATAGTATGATAACGCTGTGAAAAGACACTGACCTGTTCTGGTGGATAGATGAATTTTACATTTGCAAGTAGCGGGGAAGAAATCTGACGATAGAAGTCGCGCAATTGGAGAGAAGTGTCGGAGGCTTCGTATACGTGTCTCATAAAACCATCATTCTTCAAAGATAGTTTGCGCAGGAAAGATTTGTCAGCGTCCTCCCCTTAAAAGTAATTACATAGCAATCTAGTTAAAGTTCCTGAATTTAATTCATAATATAGCCAACAGATTTTTTTAATATAATAATCAATATACTAATATCGCCTATTTTCACTTAAAATAATATATAAAATACGCTTAAAAATTTAAGTTTTTAAAACATACCAAGAGCTACTGAGTAAATTGATGCTTTTCGATCTCCATAGTTCTTCTCAGCGACAATACGGATAATTCTAGAAGGATTTCCTTCTCCAACGGTGGGCTCACCATCGGTTAGGAAAATGATAATAGGTTCCCTTTCATCTGTAATATTTTTAATGAAATCTGAACTTTGTTGTTTGGTTTTGTAACTTCATTAATCTACGATCAAAAATATATACCATTTTTAATTTCACTGTCATTGTTATCAACTTCTTTACTTTTTTCTTTATCAGATTCTGGTGCAAATGCTTTTTCGGTTGCTTCAGAGTTCTGCACATTGTCTTTGGCGGACGCAGCAGCAGCGGTAGAGTTATTTACTGTTTTGTTATTTTGAATCAGTGCAATTGCCGTATCAAGAGCCGTGGCAATGTTTGTACCTATAATTATAAATAACACTGTAAAACGTTAGAAACCAGTTAACTATCACAATAATGATAAATATACGAACCACCACCAGCTCGTAGTCTCGATACTAGAAGTTTTGCTTTTGCAATGTTTTCGGGCGTTGCTTCCACCGGTGGTATTAAAGTAGGTATTTCATAGGAACCTTGACGATAATAGAAATGTTCGTAATTAGGCGGGGGAGTGGACTCCTCAGCTGATGCAATATCAAGTATCTTAAAAAAAAATAACAATAGTTTTAACAAATGTTAGAGTTTATTGCAAATAAATTTTTTTAATTTTTTTGTGTAATTTCCATGAAACAAAGTTTGGTCGAGAAATTTAAAATTTTACATACGTCAACAGCAGATTCAAACTGAACAATGTTGAAAATATCGCCTTTGTTTAATTTGCTAAGGATGGTCTGCATAGCTTCGATCAGTTGTTCTATCTTGCGGCCGCTCATGGAGCCCGAAATGTCCAGAACGAATACAACATGTTTGGTTAGTGGTGGAAGAGAGGTTGGTGCGAAAAAATGAACGAAATAACCGTTATTGACCTGAAATATTTTAGTTATTATTAATCTCTAAAAATATATTAAGAATAGATTGTGGCAATAATTGGGTATCATTAATTGATTTAATAGTTCAAAACCATTATTATTGAAAGATATTCTACATAGAAAGGACATGTTATAAGGGATGTAGAAAACAAAGTTTACCAATAAACTTCGAAGAAATTGGTGTCTTGATTATTGCGCGAGCGTCATTAAAATGTTTTGCTACACTTACCAATATTTCATTGCTTTTAGAACGATCGACATCGTATTGCACTACGAACTGGCCGAGACTTCCTTCTGGTTCGTTTTGTTCTTCGGTATCAAAACTATATCTATTCACCCGACGCTCTTTTGACTTTTCCTTAAAAAAAAACGTTAATTATTATAAAATGTTAAAGTGTACATTTTTTTCCATCTCCGATTAACAATTTTAGATTACGGATCTGAATTAAAAACCATTGCAAAAGTGCAAACATACTAAAAAAACTGATTTATATCGACGTAAATAAAATGAAAGTATGAAGTTGTATTATTATTAAACATAATATTTAGAAATAAAGTTAAATCAATGTAATAAATTAATATGTACCATTAAATAATACCAAGAGTAGTAATTAGCCCCAAAAAAAAAGATCAATAAATAATATTTATATTTGTAGACTCGTGTTAGAAAAGTACATACTACAATCAATGGTTTAATTAACTGATACACTTCAAACATAATAATTGACCTGCCCGGATTAAAACTGATGGCACAAAGACGGCATGCTAGTTTTCGGACAGTTTTTGAAGGGATTACACGGTTTCTAGCTAAGTGCGAGTTGGAATCCTTTACGCGAAAGTTTAAGCATAGTTGAATTCGAATCCAGACAACAGAGTCGAATAGTTCGTTGTTCTACCGAACAATTGAGTTATAATCGTTTCAATAGATTGCTTTGAGTAGTTAAATATAAAGTGATCTCTATGTTCAACTGCTCAATTTTCAGATAAGGCATCTAGTACTGTACATTGGCAACAAAATAACAAAAAATTGCTTAAAAGTTAAGGAAATGAGTACCTTATAAATTTGTATCAGTTTTTTCTGTTCTTCAATATCTGGTGTGAAAGTAATGGTAGCCTCTTTTTCGTTAGCACTCTTCTCAATTACGACGTTTTGATTCTCTGCAATTTTTTAATTTTCATTTTGAGTTTCATATAACAGACGTATTAATATTTACTTGACGATATCTTCTGTTTTTATAAATGATACAATTACGAAATCAATGCTTAATAAAGCTAAAAATACTGGCCATAGTTCCCGCCATCTATAAATTTTTGTGTCTGTATAGTGATTATGTCCAGCAGTGGGCGTCTATCCGCTGATGATGGTGATCGTGTTTAAAAGATCGCCTCACCATTCCCAGTATGTCTAGTTTTATCCAAAACAAAAAAAAATATCTCTGTTTACCAACTATAACTTATTTTTATATGTTTTATAGTAAAATTATTAATTACGATGAGATCACTTGTTTCGTATCTTACAGTTTAACATAAGTTTTATATTTATTATTGTTAATAAAAATAGGTTCTTAGAAGCAGAATTATTATTACAAGTTGTAAAAGTTTTGAATCAATGACCTACCAATGACTGAGCTATAAGTAGTCAAACGGGTTAACGCCTGGCAGGTAAGTTTTACCAACGTGTTCGTTTTTATGTGAATCCTCTGCGTCTAACCGGAATTACCAAAGAAATCGTAATTGTGGACTTGACAACAATGAATTTTACATTAACTAAATTTATTCTACATCTGTTATCAGAGTTTAATGATCTTCAGTAAAAAAAAAGATTAAGTGTTGTTTCAATGTTACACAACAACTGTTGAAGATTTATCGAATGTTTAAAATGTCGAAATAGTATATAATCTACTGGTAATCTATATATTTGGAATTAACTCCAATTTAATAAAGTTTTTTGACGTTGAAAACACTACAAATCCGAAAATATACTTTAACAACTCTTACTTACGTTATTGTTATATAGAAACAAGCTTATTAATAAATAGGTTATTTTGGAATAAATCCAAGAAATATGCTCGGCTGTAATGTGAACTTTAAAAAATCGTGTTTTTTGAGACTATTTTGCGAAGTTTGTAAAAGTTATTAGTGAAACAAGAAACCTAGAGCATTTAATATAATATTTTTTTTATTTAATTAAGCGACGAGAAAGGCTGGACATTCACCTGATGGAAAATGGCGCTAGTTACAATATATATAGTGCATTATATTGCGCTCGTCGCCTGAGACATAAGATGTTGAATCTTCTTACTCCAGTAATTATACTTAGTTACAACGCCCTTCAAACCGAAACAGAGTAATGTTTGCACACTGCTGTTTGGCGACAGAAATATGCGCTGCAGTGGTACTTACTTAGACTGTCTCTAGCAACAGAAACCTACCATCAGTAAAAACGGGAATGTTAATTTCTGATATTATAATACTACTTACGGGCATCGTCCTCGGTGGCATCGATCTCGTTGCCTGTACGGACCTCGGGCACTCTCAGTACAGTGATTTTCTGACTCTCCCTTATGTGAACAGTGACGGTTATCTTCTTTACCAAACCGCCGGGGTGAAGATTGATTACATGGTTGTAGAGGCTAATACGTCGCGGCAATAGCTCCTCGTACGTCAAATTAAATATAGCCTGCGTTTTCGATTGTATGTTCACAGTAACTATAAATATATTGGAATTACGAGCCCTGGAGATGAAAAATTTTACTAATAAATTAAAATATCCCAGATGTAATGGAGAGATTAGCTGACGAATATAGACCATATTGAGAACATAGGTAAAATATTACCATTTGCAATAGCAAATATCTATTAAGAGTTGATGATTTTGACAATAATTAAGATAAAATCTGAAGACGTTAAAACTTACTTGGTGGCAACATGAGCGGCCGCCATACCTTGCGAGACAGCTTGATTATAGATATTTTTAGCTTCTTCTTTTTCCTTTACGTAGGCTTTATAAGGTTTTCCATTCAAAGTCCTGAAAGACTCTTCAATTAATAATATTTCCTAAATTTACACTTCAACAAGTTTTATAAGACAATATGACGTAGAGAAAAAAAAACTGGTGGTAAGTTTTTGTTGCTGGCGATCATTTAAGTAGGTACCAGCCAACTCCTATTTCTGCCGACAAATACGAGGAGGGATCAAAAAGTAGTGAGAACGACTTATATACTCCTTCCTTCCTCCTGCCCTTCTCCCAGCTATGTGAGGTGAGCACAGTATGTACTTCTCTTCCATATCCCTCTACCAGCCGCCATATTTGAATTCACACTCTTCTTACACATGTCATCTTTCACACAATCCATCCACCCTTTCTTCGGTCTTCCTGTACCGTTATAACCATCTACATTCATTCTCATTACTTTCTTTGTTACATATCCTTCATCCCTCCGCATAACATGCCCACATAACGACATATATACTCCTTGGTAAGAAAAAAAATAAATACTGGCATAACTCAGACACATATTTGTAATATTAATAAAGATAAAAATCTTCGATTCTCTTTTGTTTTTTTCTGAATGTAGTCATTTGTTTGCTTTGTGTGAACGTGTTCTCGAAATGGAGAAAAACGAAGGTCGATCCGTTATTAAATACCTCTGTTTAATAAAGTTAATGACGCAAGAGATTCATTGCGATTTGGAAGCAACATTAGGAGAGTCTGCTCCACCGTATTCCACTGTCGCAAGGTTGGCTTCTCAATTTCGAGTAGAGAGAATGAGCACGGACGACGAACAACGTTGCGGCCGTCCATCGACGCAGTCACCCAAGAAAATGTTGCGAAAGTCGAGAAAATTGTATTGAACGATCGAAGAGTTATCATCCGATACTTAATTCAAGAAACGGGCGTTTCGTATGGAGGTATTCAATCCATATTGAAACAATATTTGAATATGAGAAAAGTCTCCGCAAGGTGGGTGCCGAGAATGTTAACCGACAGTCAGAAACAAAATCGACTTGACATTTAGAAAATATTGTTGGACAAGTTTCAAGAAGATTCTGTAAACTTTTTGTGATGGTTTCGTAACAATGGACGAAACATGGGTCCATCATTTCGATACCGAGGCAAAACAGCAATCTTCGCAATGGAAACGGCCATCATCACCGATCCCGAAGAAGTTTCGTGCCGTGGCATCGGCTGGCAAGGTTATATATAGCCTCAATATTTTGGGAGTCAGAAGGGATATTGTTGATTGATTACCTGAAGCGTGGGACCACTATTACAGACCAATACTATGCAGCTTTAATTCCCAAGTTGAGGAATGCAATCAAAGAGAAAAGGAGAGGGAAATTTCGAAAGGGCGTGGTGTTTCATCACGATAACGCACCCGCGCACAGGTCGGCAGTTGCGATGGCTGCCATTCAGCAAGCTGGCTTCGAATTGGTTGACCACCCCTCTTATTCACCAGATCTGGCGCCTAGCGATTTTTATCTGTTCCCCAAATTGGAAGGATACTTAAGGGGAAACAGGTACTAAGACGATAACGAGGTGATGGATGCCAGAGAACATTTTGCAGGACCATAACGAAACTTTTTTTTTAAAAGGAATTGAAGCCTTGGAAAAGCGCTGGACTCGGTATGTAGAGAGACTCAGAGACTATGTAGAAAAATAAATTATTAAATTATCAATAGTCATTATATTCTATCTCATTCTCACTACTTTTTGATCCCTCCTCGTAGTATTGTACAAACGTAATTGTGTTCTGGTTCTAAGAGTTCTGTAGTTTGTGAAATTAGAGGGGGGTAAAGAGACTTAAAATCCTGTGCGTCAATGCAACGAGCACAATGTAATACTGTATGTATAATCTTAACATTGCTATAGACAGGCAATTCACTCACCATCACGTGACCGCCTCACTCGTCTTGTCGATTTGACGAATATCATATAATCACGATATATCTTCCACTCCTTGTCTTTTTGTGATTTGAAAAAAAATATTTTGATTTAATATAGTTTGTTGATACATACATAACAAAACCGCTGATAAAGGCGGTCTCTGGCAATAGCACTCTGAAAGAGGCTTCTTGCGCGCGCTTTGCTGGATTTTCGACGTAGGCCACAACGGCGGTGTGCGCGTACCGCATGTTGATCTCTGAACGTACGTCCATTTTCGTCAGCTTTATGGGCGCGGAGGGTTCTTCAGTCGTCACTTCAGTAGTTGCAGCGTCCATCGTCGTAGCCTTTTTTAATAATGAATAATAGTACATGATAACATGGGGTCCTTGTGCACAAACTTTTTAAAGAAATTTCAAAAAAACCTAACTGAAGTCAATCCAGACCCCAGAGCCGTCCCACCAACGGGTTCCCGCCTTGTCGTTGCGGAGGGGCTTAGTAACCGTGGACCGACACATGGTGAAGCGAAGTGGAACCCACCCGGTCAGCCCGCGGCGAAGGGCTAGCCGAAGCGGCCGCTCCAGGTTCGAGCACCGGTTGGATAATTGGAGCTCACCGGAGCGGCCGGGGGCCACAGGGGCGGCTTTATGTTGCCCATTGCGGCCGGTTGCAGTGGCGGTTTCATACTGCCCTCTGCAGTCGAGGTCGGGTCGCGGAGGGAGTGCCCTCTGCGACTAAAGGGTGTCGCACCGTGGATGCGGCGACGGTGGGGGAGCGGAGGAGGAGGAGTGTCGGTATTGCGATGCGCCGTTCTCTCTATACTCCGGAGCCGTTAACGGGTGGCGGCGGGCCCAACATCTCTCCGCCGCAGGGAGCCGGGTGAGGTTTTCTCTCGTGGCTCCCATGGGCTCTGGGTGACAGGAGGAAGCCGAGAAGGGGGCGCGCTGTATGTTCCGGCACGCCCTGGAAAGGGAGGATTCGTCCCTTCCTCCCGAGGTGGGTCTGCGAAAGCGGCTGGCGCCGGCAGGGTCGCGTTTACGAGTGAAAGCGTTCCCGTAACCCTGCCATGCGATGAGGCGGAACATCATGGAGGTTTCAGTCGGTGCAAATCCGACATAACGTCCTTGCCCCCGCGAGGTCGAGTATGCGTAGGCATTTCCCCCACATAAGACAAAAAAATAATAATAATATCCCAGAGCCGTATGGCACAAAGAATAAGTCTCGCCAATTGGACAACGATGACCTGGATGGGATAATGGATAATTTCTAACACCTAACAATATTCGATATTTAGCCATCTTGTATGTAAATAAAGTGATGGTCCACCGCAGCGCCGGTGTGTACTGCCAAAGTTGTGTGCAACGTTTTCAATGGCGACATAGCTAGTGAAATTATTGGAGTTGCGAAATTTAATAGCTTATACCACAAGGTGACAAGTGCAATTCGACATAATGAAGACGAAGCGAATACTGTGCAAATATCCTAACAAGAAGAATGGTTATACGTAGCGCTTAAGATCAGGTGAACATTCTAAGCACTGAGGAAACAACTTACTAAATGAGAGAGAGAGAGTGAGATATTTGCCACGAATACATCTTTCTAGGCTATTATCGTACATATAACTAATAACTTTATTCAGTTACTGTGACTTCTTACCTCTACTTTATTTACATTTTAAAGTTATTCCCCCAAATACAACGAATTACGAACATTGGTAATTAAAAAAAATTCATTAATTTTTTTACTTACGTCACCATCTGATGTAATAACTAAGGTGTCTTGTGTAGGTAGAGCGTGACTGGTCACCGTCACCACGATCACGGACAGGCACGTTAACACGCGCAGCACGCGTGACGTCATTGTGCTAGAAGTAGTTTGACCTGTAAACATGTACAACTGTTGTATTTAGGTCCTTTACGGGTGGTAGGTCTCTGGAGATGCAGACAGTTTATGTAGATACATCATCACGGTGTCAATTACTACTTCTAAAAAGTAGTCTACAAATAATAATGTATTCAAGTTCAAACGAAACTGAAGACAGTAAATTACTAGTATTTTCATAAGCGCGCCATTTTCATGAGTACCACTTACTATACTAGAAATTAAAGTTATCAAAATACTATTTTCTTCTTCTCTTTGAGATATTTGCTTAGGAGATATTTATTAATCCGTAACTTCCTTACCGTTTAACTTCCCATTACTAAAAGAAATACGTCAAGAAAAAGTAATAAAGAATAAATTAAATAATATTAGCATTGTTTTTTTTTTATTTCATTATCATGTGTACAAAATAATCTAGTTCTACTATAGTAATATAGTAGACATTGAAAAAAGCATAGAGATTTGTCCACAATGTTACGATCAGAATCAGTCATGGAGACCAATAGCTGTCGCAGAACGCACACAATATATAATATCATATAATTTTTTTATAGGAAACAATAGCTAGGTAAACATAAAAACTATGATCAGTAAAAAGAGGGTATTAGGTAAATACGATTTTCGCCTATACGCTAAATTCGCTAGCGATATATATATACCTAACTTAATTTCAGTTAAAAAGATGTTATTAAACTTTTGCAATGGCCCAAAAGGCAATGTTTCAAGTTTAAATATTCGATGTTTTGATATTTTTTCAATTAAATATGATTTCTCATCGGTTTAGGAGTTTTTCTATAATGTTGAAAAAACTGTAAGATATTTATATGAATAATATCAAAGTTAATTAAGAGCATTTAACTTTTTCACCCCATCCTTAGAATAAAACGAAACGGATTTTGTTTCAACTTTTTTTTAATATTTTTACTTTAACTACCTATTGACGGTATTTATTAGAAATTGGAGAAATTTATCTATTTTATATAACCATCAATATTATTAGTATTTTATAGTTTAGTTAATTTTAAGGCCGTAATAATGCATGCATACACGATCCTGTTTAATGTAAATCATTACACAGGATCGCTTACTTTCTCGCAGTTTATTATATAAGTATTTGTTTGCAAATGTCGCAAGAAACGTTAAAGTTCAAACTAGATAATAAGCTATCTTTCCGTTTAATTATAAATTGTGCGAAATGTTTTGATTCAATTCCAACTTTGTCAACAATGGAGAACTGATAAATTTTGCCGCCATCAGTTCTAAGGATATGTAATTTACATCAGGCTATTAAAAATATTCTGTCATTGTATAATCCCGGTATAATAATGATCTTTTTATTATCTTATATTTTTTTATTATAAATCTTTTTATTATAAATAAATATGACGATGACTATTTTCATAAAAAAGATTTTATACCAGATATCATGTTTAGATTAAAAAAATAATCGCCACACGTTCGAATGCGCACGATATTTTTTTTTTAACAAGGAAAACCTTCATACCGAAACTTATTGTTATGTTAGAAACATACATAAATCATGTAAAGATCTATCGTATAGAACACCTTCACTATTTTACTTACACACCTAACAATTAAGTGCGGAGTCTAAGCTCGGAACCATCTATAATTATTTTATTACAATTTCTAATCAGTTCAATGAAATATTATACATACATACATATTACATATATATACACTAGCTGTTCCCCGCTCACTTTGTTGGTGGTAATATAAAATTAGACCTCAAGGACTTTGTATAGCTACCGTTACTATAGTAACCGCATATATAATACGAAATGGAAATGTTTATAAAAGTTAATTAGAAAGAAAATGATAAAGGAACTGTGGAATTCAAAAAATAAATAGCCTATAACCATCAACAAATCATTCCGAATAGTCATGTTCCCATGTCGATACGTTCACTAGTTTTCACGTGATTGGGGGGGTATAAAGAAAACCCATTTTCATTATACATATATAGATAAATATAGAAAAAAAATTATTACCATTAATATCAACCACTATCGCTTTTGTACACGTGAAAGTTCTTGATACATTGAATATATATATGTCCACTTCGATTATTTTTGTATAAGACGCAGGAAATGCCAATTGAATTAAGTTAATGAACACAGTGCATATTGTTCAATAGCCTCAAGGTTGCAATGCAAATGGATTCGTTATTTATATGACACATCTTGCTCACTGTTTTGTAAAGTAAGAATGTAAACTGATAAATATATCAGAAATTACTCAACCATCATCATTTGTAGAAATATTAAGATATTGTTAGTTATTTAAAACGAAGATGTATGTAAAGGAAAATAAGATAAATAATTATGTTTATCTAATTCTATTAAGAAGAGTGAATCATATGAACGCTAAGTTCATCATAATGATGCTCTACGGATATATATTATTTATTTGCTTTTGGATAAACCGATTTGTTCGTCTCCGTATATCATTACTGTCTTTAAATAAGTAGAGCTATACATACTCTAAAATAATTAATTTTATAACTTTACATGGAACTAACACAGTATGATTAACAACTAATTTGTAGTGTTATTAGATAAACAATCGTGAGTGCATTTAGAATAAAATTATTCATTTATATCAGAATTAAGAACAAAAAAATCATGTAAATATGTTGAACTTAACCGGTAATTTATATTGTATACAGAACAATGTCTGTATTAGTATCACAAACTATTAAACCAAAAGTTATAATTATCAATAGAGCCGATTTGACTTTTGACATTTGACGATTGAACATTTCCTATTGATTAAATACAAAACAAATTTATTCTATACAGTCATATACTTCATAACAAAAAAATAACAATTTCAGCGAATTTTATTCACAGTGATTTTCGTATGCAATCATAGATTTTTTTATATGAAACTTATTTCCGGCCTTTCAAGCATATACTCGTAATCACTGCAATCATTAGATATGACATTTGTATGTAAAAATGTCAACTGGTGAGTTTTCAATCTCTTCAAGTGGCACTGATGTGTTCACTATATCTACAGTCGAAGTTTAATTAAACAATTATTCATATCTAAGGCTGACCAATACCAACGTGGCTTTGATAATACCAACAATGTATCAAAACAATCCCAGTGATAATTGTAATATAAAGTAGGCAACAATGCTCTCACCGTGCAAATGTAATCCTATCGACATTTTTTTAATATTTGGAATTAGTGTTTGTCAAAATTCCACTTACATATAACACTTACAATGTCAAATTTGATATTAAAAATAAACACAAACAAATATCTTATTAACATTATAGAAATTATACATCATGTACTCTAAAGAATCTCAACTAGAGTTGAGATTATGTAAACCGACAAAAAAATTAGATCTTTTACCACATCATTTTAAGATATACCTTAGTTTGATTTCTTATCACATCACAATCACTGTTTCCTTGGAATTACAATGATTTTTAAGGTTAAAGACATTTATTGTCAAAAAGATTTACAATAATCCACTAAACATGAGAATATAAATAATATGCAATTATAACGCATACATGCAGAAGGTAGCTACTAAAAAAACAAACCATTTTTTTTTTATTCAGTCTCTTCCTTTCTAATTTGAAAACTAAACGGTTATTATATTTTTTTATATTATAGGAATAAATTAATCGAATTTAAGAAATGTATCACAAATTTATAGTAATAAATAATCGACAGACCAGTTGACACTTTTTACATCGGGTGATACAGTGGATCAGCACTAACCTATTTAAGCATAAAATTACTACTTGTTTCCAAACACTTGTACCTAGTACGTAATGTTAAACGTACGTAAAAAAAAATGTAAGGAAAGGTTTTTTTTCTTGAAGAAACTAAAAATATATCATACCTTTAAAAACAATCATAAAATATAAATTTTAGAATTATTTGCCGAAATATTTCTATTTATATACATTTAATTTCGTAGCATGTAAAATGGTTAAAAACAATGGTAATTCCAGTGCCCCTGAACATTTGTTGGTGACGCAACTTGTTTGAAGTCTATCCCGTTACCTTTTTATCGATTCTAAGTTCATATAAGCAGTCTTTAGTATTAAACGTAACAATTTACATGTAACTCCGATGAAACGTGTATTATTACATCTTTGAACATAACATGCATTTATAAAACTAAACCGTTTTTGTAGTAGAATTATTGTACTCAAGAACTAAAGTACACCTTAGAAACTATTCTTTATTTATAAAGATATAGTAAATCATTTATAACATGTAATGAATGTTTGTAACATGTATATGAACACCAAGTAATATATACATAAATATAAACAGTTGTACCGTTGTTGTTAACTAATTTAAATGTTTCCGAACCTGTTTTTTTAAATTGATACTTGTTGGCGAATACATCCATGTATCTTATTGCAGAAATATCATTTGACAATGTGGTGGTAATATTGATATGAAAGTAAAAACATGCAAATGTGATTTTACCGGCCGGCTAAGAGAAGGCCGATGTTATATAAAGAGATTCATACTCACTCGTTTGTTTACGCTCAACAAGATGATTGCATCAATTGCCGCTTGGGCTCGGGCACGTTCCGCATTCGATGCCCACAGGCCAAAGGTAAACAACGAAGTCGGCACACAGGGGACGTGTGTCCCAGCCGTAGTCCGCCGCGAAACTTGTTACAGGGTCGGCCGCGGCCACTTTATGTACATTTTACCTCTAGCTAAGTAGCACCGCGGACTTCCCAACGACGCGTCGACACGCTTCTCCACAAGCGAATCTGAAATAACATCAATACGTATAATTTCCAAGTTTTTACATTTCTGAGAAAAGCAAGCTAACTTATAGAATGAAGGAGAACAATTTTGTTTTCATATGCACTCATCGTCATTTACAATCAAGAGATCATTTAATACATTTGCAACTAATATTAATTCTCTTAACTCGAAGCAGAATTTTTTTTTTCAAATATGTAGGACTCAAAACACCGCTACATAAAAGCTATCTGATTTTTAAGATTTGTTTTTATGGATAGAGTATAACTCACATTTTGCTCCAAGAAAGTTTTGTACGAGAAAAATGGGAAAATTTGACTTTGCTACTCTTAATATTTTTTAAAACTTTGTTTTTCTGTTTTCATCTATCGTCACCTCGATTTTTGTAACAAATGTGTAATGCTCTTAAGTTTTTTAATATGCGGAATAAATGTTAATAGGTATGCAAATAACATTTTAAGACACAGACCAATTTTGCAGCTGAATTAAACAATTACAAGTGTGAGGCGGAACTAAAAATACGATAATTAAAGTGTTTAATCACACAAGACACGAGAATTGTATACCGCAGTGTTTATACAAAATGCTCCATCTTAATAAATTGAGAATGTTATTCTTTTAGAATTTAGATTTAGAAAAAAAGTTTTATACAGACTTCTTTGGGAATTAGCCAACGTATTATAACAAGATCTATTGACATTTATAAATATAAGAAAATAATTTTATTCATTAGTCGTTAAGAACAAATTATATAAAACTACTAACTGTTCCCAGCCCGCTTTGCTGTCCGTAATTTAAAATTAGACCACAAATGACTTTCTATAGCTATCGTTACTAGAATAGTTAAATAATACGAAATGAAAATGTTTACAAAAGTTAATTAGAAATAAATTGCTGAAAGATGTATGAAATTCAAAAAATAAACTGCCTATAACCATTTACAAATATTTAGGAGTGGAATGGCCATGTTCCTATGTCGATACATTAACTAGTTTACGCGTGATTGACGAACAAACAAAACCCATTTTCATTATGCAGTAAACTAGTATTTGCGTTTATTCTTTTTTCTCTTTATTTTAGTACATGAAAGTCAATACGTAGTTTTTGATTTTTTTTTTACTAAATTCCTCTGATTATTGATGTAAAATGTATTAACAGATTTTGCTACGATTAACCGCTTTAACAAAAACAATTAAGTATTTTTTCATAGACTGTGATTATACTATTGCTATTATTATAAATTGCCACGGAATGATGCAATGTGTCAATTTATAGGCATTTTAACAAATTTTGATAGATAATTAATAGTACCTAAGAACCTTTTTCAGATAGTACCTACGTAATAACTACTTAAAAATATAATGTTACTTAATAAAATAAACACGAATATGAAATGTAAATAAAATTTTTCTTCTCTCCGTTTAGTATTAATTTATATAAGAATCCAATTTGTATACATGTCTTATAGTTCGCTCGATAACCTGTAGTGAAAAAAAATCTTCTTTTATGCTTAAATAAAACAAGTCAATATGCTTTTTTTTAATATTGGTCATAAATATATTCGCTTTGACCCAGCATCCTTTGTTTGTCGGATATAAACACTTCTGAGGTCAGAACAATAGACTAAACTTGTTGATTCAATAAACTAGACAAATGAAACAGTTTTACTTATGCCATCTTACAAACATCACCTCTGTATTTAGAACCCAACCATTATTTAGATAAAAACAAAAAATATAGTAAACGATGCAAGAATTGATACAAGCGATAACATGGAAAAACCTTGTACTGAAAAAAAAAACATTTTGTTAATGACGACATATAAAAATAAAAAATCAGAAGACTCAAGATAAGTTCATGGAAACGTTTAGACTCAGTTGATTTGCTTTTAATAGATATTTTCTTCGGAACCGTGTAAAAATTATGAAATAGGTATGTGACTATCGGGGTACGTATTACGTCTCCACCAGATAACCTAATTAAGCTTTTTCCTGTTTATATCTATGAATATATCTTTATATAAATAATGAGATTTCTGTTTTATAACTATTGATATATCTTAGCAAATTGTATTTGTTACGGGTTTACTACATCGTATTAATGCATTTAAATAGTTTCTACTCTCATTATAACTGACATTTGTATTAAAAAATATAATGCAAGGAATTTGTATCGATTATTATTATTATTTTTAAAATAATAAACAAATACCGACAATTTTGGAACATTTTGATACTTAAGTGTAAAATCAATAATTCTCAACCATATAGTATATATACATGATTTTTTAGATTTTATTTAATGTTCGTGTACAAAATAAGCAAATTCTAACACAACTGAAGAGGTTATCGGTTCGAAAGATCAAGCATTGAATATTCTTAAAATTGTTTTTCAAAAACAATGCGATGAAGACAGACAAAGATGTTTTGATGTATTAATTAATATGTGAGGAACACTACAATCACAAGCCGGATAACTCTCAAATATCGTGCGATCCTGCCTTCACGTCATCGCTAATTATAATCAGACCCAAGACGCTTATCTAGTAATAAATTGAATGTAACTTATAAAAAAAAATTACACGTTCAGATTGGTTTTATCTGCATATATCTCTTTTAAATATTCTAATTCGTTTTGGGGTATAATTTGTCATCCAACATATAGCGCGAAGAAGTGCACATTATTTTTCTCTTGCGTTCATCCATCCTTTAACTATTCAATTCATTAATGGAAACCGCCATATAAAAATCCAAAAACAAAAAAAAAACACTTCAGTGGTTTCGACTGTCGCTCAGGGAAATGTGTGCACTCTGAGTAACATAGTTTCTGTATTTCAGCTCCCACAATGTTCCTACTACTGGGACTCGATGCCTCACAAGTGCGAGTTAGTGATTTTTTTTTATTACTATTCAACGAAGCTACGAGACGAGCTAGATGTTCACCTGAACCTTCATTCAAACCGGAATACAGTAATGCTTGCAAAATACTGTTTGGTGGTAGAAATAGGCGCTGTGTTGGTACCTACCTAAATCGTCTCCGGCGACAGAGACCTATCACCAATGGTTTCCTTACGATGTCCTCCTTCACCAAAAGCTGAAACAGCGGGAATCGAACCAGCAACTCTTCAATTCTGCGTATAGCACCGTCTGCCTTACCAGCCAATTTCTCGTGGCCATTTCTCCGACGTAACGTAAATAAGTTATACATATATGTAATTGTTATCCGATTACGAACAATTATCAGGATAGGGTTCTGGAGCTGAGTGCTCTTAAAATAAAGTCAATCTCAGTAGTAGCAATGACTGGTGACTGCTTCCAGTACAACTAAGAAATAATAAGGAATTGTTTAGTAACTACCTTGTATTTTATTAACAAAAAAAATGAAAATAGGTAAAATAAATAACATATCATTATATTTTAAAGAAATATTAATTTGTACATTACTTTATTTCATCTTAACAATAACTCTTATATTTTATTCCTCATTAGGAATAGGACAACAATGTATTTAGAATATAATTTATATATTTTTTTAAAGAATTTAATGACATTATCGTTTGACAATTTGATATAATAGAAAAATCGATGTTTTTTTTTATATTATGTAATAGTTTTACATAGAAATACAATTAACACGCCTACCGTGTACATTAGCACAATTGACTGTTTCGTTATATACTATATAATACACTACAAAAAATATTATTTGAGTTTATAAAGAGAATCACAGCTTAAGTAATGGTGTCGCCGAACGCCCTGGTGGCAGGCGCGATCTTCTCGCTAAGGCCGTCTCGTCACAAACATTTAGAATAATTCCAAAGGTACTTCTATTTTTGAACTTAAACATATTATTTAACATGAATTATAAAATAAACCCAAGGCTTTTGAGTTCCTTACGTTTTCGTTTTGGACATAGCATAATCAGTGATCAAACACCTACGTTTCTAAAGATTTCCTGACTTAGAAATTTGCCTGCCTACCCCATGATCTGAATAGAGCTTCACTGAACCTACCTTTTTCAAGCTTTTAGAGTCCAATAGTTGACCTAGGACTTAAAACTTTGTGTCAGATTCAATAGTAACTAAATTAAATCAGCTAGTACTGAATTTTATCGAATTCAATGCAGAACAGCAGTTTGAGGATTTAAGCAAGGAGCTTCACAATTGCGTCAGGGCCAGTTGAAATTAAGATTTCATTGATAATAAAAATAAATTAAATTCAATTATAGCTAGATTTTTGCAAACAAGATTTTATTTCGGTAAAATAAAAATCTTGTTGAAAAGATCACGGTTTCCAATTAATAGATGCAGCAAAAATATCCCATTGCTTATTCCAAAACTGCGAACGTACAAATAAGGGTTTCAATGGACCTCAAAAGAGAGCAAAAGGCTGAAATGTTTTTTTAGATAATAATAAATGGTGCAAATGGTGAGAGCTCAATTGTAAAATAACACGCACTATACAACTCAAAGATGCGTGGTTATGATCCTATATAAATTTAAGCTTCAAGTGAAGGATGTACACGCATGGAAACCGTCATATTCATTGATTTTCCAAATTTTTCAACAGCGTTTAAGGACACGCCACATTCGGACACTCGCTCTTGGCAGGCGGTGGATTATGGCTTTCACTTTAGGCTTATGAGTCCCAGCAGCGAAGGATTTAAAGTTTTTGTTTATGCGGGCAGTATTACATAGTGTCAAATATGAAGAATCTAAAGAACATTTAATGATCTCAAAAATTTCTTCTAGCCCGAGTAACAATGTTTTTTTGGTACTCCAATAGTGTAAAATTAAATAATCACTTTAATAATATCAAACTTTAAGTACATTTTGAAATTGAACCTGATTATCATATATCGTAGTTAATATTTGAAAAGTTTACAAGAATAATAGTAAACTTAACAATATTGCGATTCAACAGGACAAAGATTTAAATTTAGTCTGTGTACATAGAAAATTGATATAACAAAGTGAAAGATAATAACTTTAAATTTATATAAAATTTATACTTGTCTTGTATTGAATAACCTTAAATAGCCGTAAAATAGTATTGTATTACTTGTTGAATTGCTATAAAGGTCGAAAAAATTCCTAGAGCCTTATTAACAAGAGAAATTATTTACACCATGGCATTCGACTTACAATAACATACACATACATGAAATAAAATATACAAATATGCTAACCTTTTCTACATTATGTACGATTTGATAGATTCAACATTGGACAGTGATACGAATCACAGAAAGTACATCTAATTATTTTGTATAATATATAACTTCGTAGAAATTATAATTGTGCTACAGGAATGAGTCCATTCGTACCTATATGTGGTTGCACAACTCTTGGCACCATCTGAGTATTAACACTATCATATAAACAGTAGTCATTATAAGTTCAGAGAACATTGCTACAAACTACAGGAGGCACGTGCTTCAGGTCGACGAAAAGGAGTTAGAAAAATATAGAAATAAATATATAATCCTTATTTAGATAATTTACAATCGCACCATAAACGCTGAAGTAACAACGCACACATGCAAATACTGCACTAGTAAACACACGCGTCTTGAACGCACACTACAGTCTTATATCGTTCGTCGCGGCGGCCAGTAAGGGCCCGTGTCGCCACGCGGAACTGTTCAACGTATCCTCATCACTAACTATGTATTCTATCTCACCGGCTTCTCTAGACGTCGCTCTCTCCGTAGTACCACCCGTCGACTCGCTTTTAGGGACGAGACGTTCCGAGTCTTCGTTACGAACGAACGCGTGACATTGCACGTCGTCCTGGGGCCCGTACCTGTGCAAACTCAGAAACTTAAAGTTGGCTACTATAGATGAGTTGATAGGTCTTGTTTGTATGTTGACCGTCGTCGCAGAGCGCTCTATTCGCTTGCTACGACCTTCGGACGGTGCGAGCTCGAGCGACTGGCCCCGTCCATAAAGCCGGGATTGGCCGAATCTAGGGGTCAACCTTCCAATGAGATTATCTTCTTTTCGAATACACTTAGTCGTTTGCGCGTCGTCTGGAGGTTTTGGTTTCTTTTTCAAGAAAAACGGCGTTAATCTCTCCGTGAGCGGTCGCGAAGTATTCGTGCCAGCATCGTGCACGTTTGACGTGGAACTTGACGGCTTCAAAGGCTTTATGGATGTTGGTTGACTCTTTATAGGATTCGATTTTCGTTGTACGCTTATTCTCGAAAACATTCCATATTCCTCTTTTTCCTTACGGTCCAATGAACTGTCGGATACCAACTCGCTCGTTTCTCGCTCCTGTCCCTCGTCTTCGCAAACTTTCAGCACACAGTACGTGTCACGTTGTAGCTCGGCCAATAGGCTGTCATCATTTGATACTGTATCAATTTTGCTGAGTGGCCTCGTCGATTCCACAGGTGTGTCTCGCTCGTCTGGATTGACACCGTCGCTGGGTAAACTGTTAGAGGAGCCGCTAGTAGCGTGTAATAAAACGGACCGCTCCCGCGATCGTCTTAGCTCGACTTCTGGTTTTGGTTGCAACCGATTTCTTGCAGCTGTATTTCCCCGTGGTGGTACTGCTGGTGGGGCATCTTCGTCTGATGCTTGTGCGTGGCTCATAAAGTTCGCCATTAACTCATACTCCTTACATCGATTAGGTACGTCAATCTCGTGTCTTTTCAGTGAAAATTCTGGTTTTGGACCTCGTCGCGGTGGTTTCAATTCTACGTCGACATATTCGCAGAGCGTCGTTGGGGAGGAGAACGTGGCTCTAGAGGGAGACAACCGGGCTGGCTTCGGTGGTCTCGCTGGTTTGTCGGTTGAAGCGTCACTATCTTCAGAAGGTTCGTGTTTTAAACACGACATTGTGAGATAGCCACTGCCGGTAGATTTGTTCGACTTGCCAGAGGAACGCTCGTCGCCAAGACGCGCTAATTTAAGTGATTCTGTACTGGAGCCGATGTCAACGGAGCTTTGTTGTAAAGGCACTGTTTTTCCATCGAGGTCAACCGTGGGAGACATATCGCCTCTCCACGCTCTCCAAAAGAACGACCCGCCGTCTATGTTAGCAGCCGCTCCAGCTAAGTGAAGGTAGTTGTCATCACCAATCGGGGCTTGCCTAAAATCAGACAAATATATATATATATATATATATATATATATATGTTATATCTACAACAAGCTAACACCTGACCTCGATTTCACACGGTGTTATAGACAATAAAGCCATCGTGGTGAAGTGTACACAATATGAGAGTGGTACATTCACATCATCATTCATTACAATAATTGAAATAAGGCATTGAAAAATATTGTAACTGACAGAATTAAAAATTATCACTTAGCAAATGATTGAGAATATATTACAAAACTTAGGTAGTTCTTACTTGCTGCCGTATTTAGTTTCTCTAGCAAGAGATCTTCTGTATATACAATGCTGGTGTTCCAGGTCGAATACAGTTTTCTGTAATTCACAGAGCGTTGACGCTTCCGCTTCACGCTCTTCAAATGTTGTGCCATCTGAAACAAACGGGTAATACATACATAATCACTACGCTAATCTATTTTTTTTCTCTTAAATAAAGTTTTCACAAAACAAGTATAACACATTTATTGATATCAGAATGAAAAAAATCCATATTAATTAATATTAAAAAATTAAAATTTGTCGTAAAAATGGATAATATGATTGTAAATAGATAATTACCATGCGGATGGTGGCGTCGCTCGTCGAGGCGCTGTGCGTGAGAAACGAGCAATGCGTGTAGACGCTGCAGGTCGCGCGCCGGATCAAGCCGCAGCGCTAAAGCAGCGGGCGCGTTGCGACCGCGGTCCTCCGCCCCCTCGCCGCCGCAACCCTCCGCTTCAGGCTCCAGACGCCCACAACTAAAAAACAATTTTACATTCCTTGTATAAATTTTGTCGGAAATGCTGGAAAAAATGCAATTATTTTATATAACGAAGTAAAGTAACTATCGTGACCGATTTGATAATACGCTTTCTCCTATCAAAGTTATATTAATTAGGATACCTACATCGCACCACACAAACCTTATTGCTTTTACTCGTAATGAGACAAGATTGTACTCTGATTGTCCCAGTACAATCTCTGACGATGGCATCATTCATGTTAAAAGTTTATTCTTCATTCCTACATAATACCCAATCTCTAGTGAGATAAACTTGATTGCGTGTAAATTTTAAAAGCAAGTACCTAAAAATTAAGGATTACCTACAGCGACGAACATTAAAAAACGAACATTCACGAAGTTCTTCAAACCGTAATATAGTAAAGTTTGGTTTTTTCAATTAAAAAGACTACTGTTTGGCGGGAAAAAGTCGATGTGGACCCTATTAGACGTCTCTAGCAACAGAGACTTACCAACAGTAATGAAATGTGCAAGTAACAAACAAGTATTAAAATCGTACCACGTCCACTTATCGGCGTAGTAGCCGCGGTGCGGCGATGAAGGCGAGCGCCGGCACAGAGCACTCAGCAGCCGCACCCACTCCGCACGCTCCACACAGTTGCTCGCCTGCACGAGGAGTACGCGCTCGCTGTGCACTGATGATTAACAATAACTTAAATATAGCGTTTGTAAATAATTAGGTTATAAGTATTGTGTTTTAGTGTAAAAAAACTTTATAACAGGAAATACTGATGTATGTTAGTATTCACGTAGACCTACTCTTTCCGCTTAATTAAGAAAAAGTTTGTATTTACTGTAATAAATGAGTTTGGCGGTTTATTTCGTGTGGAGTTTGTAGTGGAGGAGACATGTAGATTGTTATATAAAATTATTAAATACGTGTGTTGTGTAATAATGGAGCACTATGCACCTATCTGGAAAATGTTATTAGCACCGAGGGGTGCGCCGGCGGGCGGACAGTCGAGCGTTGCGACGGCCAACACGCCGGAGAGCGGCAGACGATGCGCCGGCGCCTTCGCACCGCTACGGGACCACGACAACTCACAGCTGCGGATATTTGTTCCATTCGATTAATTTCTGCACGGTGCATGATTATTCAAACTTATATTTGACAATGCGTTAAATTTATTTCTTTTATTTGACGATTCGATGAAACGGGCAAGAAGTTAACCTGATGGTAAATGTTATCTTGCCCATAACAATGTAGTGTTACTCAGGATGATAATCTTCACTACATTATGTTCGTTTTAATAAATTTTGTGTCATTACTTCAGTAACTTCATTAGCTCCAAAGCTCCTCAAAACAGAATTCGGTAATGTATGCCTTGATGTTTAGCAGTAGGAAAAAGCGCTGCAGTGATACTTGCCAACAGTCTCTGGCAATAGAGACGTACATTAGCTAAATGATACGAAAATCTAGGTAACATTTAATTTAGTATAATTTTTACTCAATTCACCTAGTCAGTTTAAAATGTCTCCGTTTCGAATGCGCATGAGCAGGGCGCGTCCATCTCCGCCTCGGTGAGCCAGAACCGGTGCGGGCGCTTTCCGATCGCTTGATCATTATACTAGAGACAAAAATTATACTATTACCATACTATTAACTACGCACATAATACGTACAATAGTCAAAAAGTTATAAAACACTACTATTATTTTAGCAAAAGTTAAGGTTATTGTAAATTACATCTACGAAGCCTTTCTTTCACATTTCATATTATGTTTAGTAACAAAGTGGCCGTGAAGGGTAAAACTTCATCGCCCAGAATATTCTGTCTTTTATATATTGACAACTGAAGCACAACATATCTGTTATGGCGGCTGATTTATGATATAATGTTGGCCAGGAGAGTCAAAAAACACCTTAGTAAACCTTAATCGAACCAGGCATCATCGTATTACAAGGCAAGTGGTTACCATTATGGGGCAGTTAACATACAATTTTTGATGGAACGCTAACATCTCACACATAAAATAAAATATAACATACCCATATCTTATCCATGCAGGCATGAGCGAATAATTTTGTTTTTATTATTATGTTTTGTTACTAAAGATATTCAATAATTTGTACAGCAGTCTTAGTATCAAGACTTACCCCTCTTTAAGTAAAACTGGTGATTCTTGTATGTTATTGTTCTGTGTGTCTGAGCTCGTGGAGATTATTTCTAGAAACTGTTTGATTGACTGCACCTAAAATATTTTTTTGATATTATAATAATAAAAGGAATTGTTACCGCTACATATCTTCTATTAAAAATGTTTAGAATAGTTTTTTGTTGTTTAAATGTCTAATTAAATATTTTTATAAATTTTTTATAAATTAGATAAAAAATTGCACTTACAAGAACAGAAAAAAATTTAAGTTTGGAAAACAGTCTAAAGTAAATTAAACAATTACTAATGTACACTAACATGTCTGGGAGTGCAAAAGCTTCTATACAGTTCCGCCATATATTCCTCCTTGCACACTTGTTGGGCTGACCGGCTGCTCACCAAGTTACCCAATGACTGGATGGTCTTCGAAATTAGTGTCAAGGTACGATTGGTTTGTGGATCCTGAATAAAGAATAGTTCAAATAGTAAAATTCGGTCCTAAGACCACTTTTCGTCCAGATTAACTACATTGGTGAAACAAAAAAAAGACAGAAAAGTTTATTTTAATGGCTAATCTTCCTTTGTGTACGTCCAAAGCCAATGGTTCCAATCAGTTTCATTTTTGTGGGCCGTCGTGTCACTCACTAACAAATAATTATCGATCTACTCGTCTCGCTTAAATATCGAATTAAGGGAAATAATACTCACAATTTGTTCAGTGGTAAGATCAAAGAGACGCGGGCCGAGTATTGCAGGCGCGAAGAACCGTAAGAATATAAACCCGGAGACGACGGAGTAGCGCACTTCCGCGTTACACGGGAAGTGCCGCGCGGCGCACTGGCGTAGCGCGTCAAACAGCCGGCACATCGCTGACGGGCACGTCGCATACGAGGACGTGATTGCCGCGAACACCTGCACGTAAACTGCCATGTTATGTCTATAGATGTTGTACGGTGTTATACCTTAAATGTTTTACAAATCAAAAAGGTCCTTTCGATTAGTATCTAACATCTTAAACGATGGAATTTCGCTAGATATAACATATCAATGATTATTCTATATATTTTTTTAAAAAACCATTACCTTTACTTATATTCACACTCGTCCATAACTATTGGGCACCAATTAAAATTTTTATCCCACATCACATTTCGTTCGTCATTCGTATTTTGATAATTTCATTAATTAGATGTTAAACATTACTCAAACAGTACTTTCCCGGTTTGAAAAGCGATGTAACTAACAACTTACGTAGGTAATGAGATTTAACATCTTGTGTCTCGAAAGCTACGAGCACAAAAAGTTCCCAGCCATCATCATCAGGTGAACGTCCGTAAATATGTTTTAATTAACAACATAGTTTCAACCTTATCTAATTTAACGTCAATTACTTATAACGAGGCATTTACTCGTTATTGGTTGTAACGATAAAAGCTTATTTCCTACGTACCCGTTCGACGTAATCCTTAAGGTTGGCTAAGTTGGTGGCGATGGCCGCAGAAGGCTTAACTCGTGCAGGATCGATCTCGCAAGGCCGTCTCTCCGCCAGCACGGCGGCCAGGGTGGGTCGTAAAACAGAACGTAAGTATGAAGCGCCAGTAAGTCGCATCGCTTCGTCCATCATTTTAGACACAAGAGTGTTGCCGCGAAATATCGTTGTCGCATCCCTGTGAATTAATACAATATACTATTATTACACACTCATAATATGTGATCATTTAAGACAGATAATATAGTAGTGTTAAGGAAATATTTTGATGTTCAACATAGACATAAATGTTACAGAAACATGATTAATTGGATGAATAAAAAAGTAAGTTTTCTATTTATTCGACAAAACGTCCAAACGGAAGGGACATTAATCGCATGGGAATTCGCCCGTTCATAATAATTTAGCGCCAGTTAGGATGATATATACTACACAATATTGTGTTAGATGCTTCGAAATGCCTTTGTTAAGTCTTTCTGCTCCAGTAACTTCGCCAGCTGCGACACCTTCCAAACGAGAACATAGTCGTTTTCGAACATTACTGTTCAGCGACAGATCTTAACACTGCGGTATCTACTAAAGCCGTCTTAGGTAAAAAGACAGCTACCGCCTGTAAAGTTGATCCATCTACATTACAGTTAAGTAGAAAAATTATAATTTTATGGTGTAAATTTCAATACACAACATAATTTTAGTGAATACTTACGTGAGAACAGAAATCTCAGCGTCAGCGAGTTCTTTTACGATGGGCACTATGAGATCGTGGTGGGTGAATAGTCTCACTAAAGGTTGGGCAGCGTCCGTCTTACTCGAAACAATTTCACCCAATATATACACCGCCGATGCAGTTATTGGCTGCAAAACAGAAAATAATATCTTACTCATCAAAATGTTAATATTATGCGGAAAGATTTTAAACATTTTCCAATTAAAAAGTACCTTTTGGTGTACACTTCTAAGGAAAAGTTCTTCAAGTTGTCGGTAATGGTGTATTGGGAAGACATGGTCAACGGTATACTGCAGTAGCAGCCGTAACGAGCCGAGTGTGGCGCTTCCCGCCGCGGACAGCCGCGTGCCGGGAGGCGTGGCACCACGAGAAAGCGCTCCGCCCGCACGGGACGTTAAAAAGAACCTGAAAAAAAATTTACTTTAAGTTATTCAAATTGAAGACTTCTATATCATTGAATATTTTTCTATTCCAGTATACATTTCCTTCTCAATTAATATTTATACGAACGACGAAAGGATCAGCCTACATTTACTGTTAAAAGGTATGCAAACTCTATCTTCCAGTTTGAAGGTTTAAGTCGCTATTGGAAATAAGGCTAATGGGACCAATTATCTTATTTTACAGTGACACACGCGAACTTGATATATTAACATAATCTTGCTACCAAGTGGTTCGCTTAGTCAATTCATGATAAAATACTTTGTCTAAAAAAAAATGCAGTTATTTGCTAACCGAAAAAAGTGTTTTACGATCAATCGTATATTTCAAGTATTCCATGACCTTAGCAAAAACCAATACAGGTATATTGATTACCCTTTGCCACTGTTTCTCAAAGTGGATAGTAAACAAATTAAGTTTGCAAGCCTCTAAACATTTATAGTAAAATATAAAAAGAAAAAATACAGAAGTAATACCAGGCGCACATAGGCGACGGCTCAGGCTGTCTCAACTGCAAGCGCACCTCACCGAGGAAGACAGGCGTCGCCGCGTCGTGCCACACCGATACGCGCGCCTCACACGCCACACCTGCCTGCAAACGACCAAACATACGAGCTTTGATTACTCTGTTAAATATCACTGCGTGTCTAATAGAATTTATTCCCTGCACTTAACATACATCTGTAAGTCAAATGAAAAGTTCAGTGCCATGATCGCTGAAGAGGAACAGCTTCTGAAAACATGTGACATCTATCAACACACATTTACACGGCGTGGTGATTAAACAATTTTTATACTGTCCTTGCGAGAGAAGGCTCTAAATCCCAGCAGTGGACATTTAAGAGAGTTGTCTATGTGATTGAGGAGACTAGAATGTTTGTTATTACGGGTCACTGCAAACAATGTTTTGGTGTTTGATCACCACTTGTTCAAAACTGGAGGATAATCAATGTATTTCTTAATGAATAGTAGTGTAACTTTCGATAACATTGTTAAAGGTACAACAAGTGTTAGTGCAATATAATAGCAACTGATGCAATCGACTATGTTATCTGATTATATCTGTTAAGAGCAGATTTACCCTAATTCAATTTGGTTAAAGAAAAACTTAACACCTCTAATATACCGTTAAATTTTATATTAAAATGATCACTTACGGATTGAGAACCGTCCTTGTCCTTCGGATCGGCCTCCATTACGAGATCAAAACTGAAGATTTCATCAAACTGTGGATTGACTGTTTTTTTCTTAGGTTTTGTGCGCTTCTCGACTCTGCGTCCGTTGGAATACAGTAACGTGACGAGAGCGAACGGGTCACACTGTCCGTTCTTGGTGGTGAGTTCTGAGCATTCGAGGACTCTCAAACGAAGGGTGTCCGGGCCCACGCGGGCCGCGCAATGTCTCTCGGGGTCCGACCAGTAGTCGGCAGCGGTGGGAGTGGGCGAAGCGTCCGGTTCGGACATTGTGTGCATCGGAGGCTTCGATCGAATCGCCCACTGTGCTCGATCTTTCAGGCTCTCCGAACGTGATAACGTAAGCGTCGGTTCTGTTGACACCGCACTTAGCAACTTCTTACTAGTTGAACTCGAACAGGAACCAAACCTCATACTCTCTTTGCAATATTCCGATAACCTAACGAGGTTGTTGCCCTTTGTTTTCGAATTGTCTGCCGCCGGGTCCGGGTCGGGCGGTTTCGGATCCATTCGTAACCGTTTTCTCGAATCCTCGAGTGTGAGTTCGATGTACGCTTTGCCTTGCACCTCTGAATCCGCATCGACCGGCCGCAGTGCGAACCAGTGATCCTTGTTATTGTATCGCTGCAAGTCTTCCCTTTTAATTGCCACCTTGCCCAGGACTCTGTCTTGCTTGAGATGCTTGTCGCGGTCGAACACATATATGGAAAGGTAACGAAATCTTCGAGGTACCTCAAATTGGAATTCTTCACCGAAGAAAGGGCTGTAAGAATATAGCAAACATTACAAAAGGTTGTATTAATATTATGTATTAAGATGTAAATATCTTACTAATAA
Organism: Ornithoptera alexandrae; assembly: GCA_029030555.1. NCBI lineage: Eukaryota > Metazoa > Arthropoda > Insecta > Lepidoptera > Papilionidae > Ornithoptera > Ornithoptera alexandrae. The sequence continues at coordinate 4,582,449 of JARDVY010000023.1, read as the reverse complement.
AATTTGTTGTTTGCTTTTAATTTTCAATTTAAACAAAGATACACCATACCACATCTTTAACACATGTGAGATTGTATCTATTGAACAGTTTATGTTTAGAGGTATGATCCAATGTGTTAAATAATTTTTAAGTTATTGTCGTCCTCAAAAAAAATTAAATAATGTTACAAAAAAAATTCGGCAAATAAGAAATATTAATAAATATTTCAAATGTGAAAATGTTTCCTAGAATGGAAACAAAAATATACAATATAGGTCGCGGTACGAAAGAAGAAAGTTGAAGCTTATAATGCAAGACATCGCAATTAAATTATTTAACGCACAAAGGCTGTTATTAAAATTACTGTTTCGTATGAATACAATAATCCGAAGGCGGTGTGTTTACATTCTGCATACCGCGCTTTATGACATAGCTTCTTTCTCTGTTCTTGGAAATATGATTTGTATATCAAAGCACTTAGCACGGCCCGAGCCCAATTATAAATGATAATAAAATGTATTTTTTCAAATATAAATTAGAATAAATGTTTGTATAAAATAAATCCCAAAACATTAATACGTCATTGTAGAAATTCAAAATGGGGATAGTTTAGCTTGGCTGCATGTTGTTCAACTCATCACATGGTACTTCAAACGCGACATTTCCTTAAAAATATGTGCATTATACAGAAATTATTGGCTTTTAGTATGTACATACTCAATATATAAATATATACCTATATATATTTAAGATATGTCCATCTATGTAGAGAAGCAACACGATATCTCGGAACCCTAAATCCTAGAGACTTGAAATCACTTATACTTGGTAAAAAAGGCTTAGAACAGATTACCGCCAAAAGGGGTTGCGGGGTGTTAATAACGAGAAGAAATCGGAGGGCGGCAGGTTGCCGCCGGAGGAATATTTTTTACAAAATTCTATGTCTAAATTTCAAATCTAATTCTATATTGTGGCCAGCAATAAGAGCGAGGAACAGCTAGTTTACATATAAACCGACATATACTAGCAAAATGAAATTTGCGTTCAAACGGTGTTACTAATTGTTTTTTCATATACGTTTTAAATATAACAAACTATGATCAGCATCAGCCCAAAGACGCCTGCTAGACAGGCATTTGAATTGTAGACAAATTTAGTTTCTTTACACATGATATGGAAAACACCTTTTATGAATGACTAATAGCGGGCAATTTTTATAGAGCGTTTCATAATAACAGCCAAGTATTGTTTACATGTTCACGTTTTATTGTCTTAATATTCTGGCACGGCTTTCGGTCTATGTAACACCATCAATCAACTTTGTTTATTTGATATGTATGTTAACGGGGACCATAGATAAAAAATACACTTCCGTTCGCTTGTAGTGCCGCTACTGTCAATAAAATTATAAATGCGCGTATCAACGCTTCATACATGATTATTATTATAATGTTATTTTCACACCATGAAATATAATAAGTTTTTTTTTTAAATTAAAGAAACAATATTAATATGCCATAGAAAGACTTGACTATGTGATTTGCCGTAAATTGGATTTTTATATTGGTTTTATAACCCCCTTGTTTAACAAGGTAACATTTATTTAGACAACCACCCCCTGCATATTCCACATCAAGAAATAAGGGCTTCCTTAAAGTACATCTCGCGTATTCTTGTAAGCTCTTTAAATATGTCGGTTTTTTCACGATGTTTTTCTCCATCAGAATCCTAACGTCTATGAATATAAACAATGAGTATACAAATCTAACAACCAAATCTGTATTGACAGTAAACACATTTATATGTGAATTATTTGAAATGCTGCATAATACGCTTAAACCTCATATAATTCGCTGTATTCGATAAATATTGTTGTATTCTTCATTTAGTTGGTGTTCATTGCTCCTGTCAGCGTATATACTCGTACAATGTTATAAGGTACGAGCCCGCGGACACATCCGGCGTCAACTTGATATTTATAAATCGAAGGCGGCACTGCCACCAACAAACCGGGGGCGGCTCGCTACTAACAAGCCGACCTAATACAAATAATAACAATTAAATTCTTTACAAATATTCCACTGATAATGAAGTTAGTTCTAAAAGAGTAACATAACGAAACAAAAAAAATATTATATTGTATTTTATTCGTACGTTTAAAATTATATATAGACGGAAGTACTACACGACATAGGCTGGTACTACTTTGGGCTTTATAATGATGATGATAATATCAAACGTTTATCTGATGATAAGTGATGCGCCTGCTCATAGAAACGTGTTGCTAGTTCGGTTGATATGCGTAGCACCAAATTGTGCTGGTACCCTCGAGACAAAACATGTTAAGTACTGCTACCCCAGTAATTTTACTAACTACAACACCCTTCAAGCCGGTCCATAGTAATATCTACACGCTACTGTCTGGCGGCAGAAGTAAAAGCTGCGGTGATTACTACCTACACAGTTTCCGGCGACAAAGGCCTCACCAGTGAATATGTGACCGACCACTATGCGGACACAATGATTATAGAGCCCACAATAAAAGCATCCAACATAAATCCGCTTGTTATAATTTAATTGGAGAACTGTAATATGAAAACATAACTACATCAAGTACATTGCATATGATACAATAGGGCAAAATTAGCCCTTCGTACGATGAGATAAGAGATAGGTGATTCATCGGCTGGCTCTTGACGGACACTTTTAAATAGTCTATTCAATAATTGGAGCAGGCCACACCTACACTCGCCGTAGTCGTAATAGCCGACCGTCGTCTGTACGTACAACAGAGGCGCACTTAAACTTGCAGGCGTCCCGTGGCCTATTTCGACGAGAGTGATGATCATTTTACGCGCTACGAGCTTCCGCCGTCAATTTATCACTTAAAAGCTTCCGCTCGACGCCGCATCAGCGCGAGATTTACTAACTATTCTCACACCTGAAGGATGAAAACGTTTTTACTACTTGTATTAAAATTCTTAACACACGGATCATATGCGACGGTAGTTGAAAAAAAAATCAACTTAGTCGTGGTGAAATGCATTTTGTCTACACATGAAGCCAACGCAATTTATTAAATCAAATCCGTTTGAAAATATGTCCTATTGTTTCGTAATTTCTGCAGTCACGTCCATTTAATATATAATTAAAAATATTTATGTATTTATTCTGCGAAGCGACGAGACAAGCAAGACGTTCCAGCCATTGATAAGAAAAATGCCCATAACAGTGTGACGCTAGTTAATATAATATACACTGCATCACGTTGTGCTCGTCGGAGATGTAGTATCATTAAACCATTAAATTCACTAGCTACAACGCTCTTTTAACTGAAACACAGTAATGTTTGCATCAAATATTTGGCGGCTGAAATAGGAGCTGCAGGAGTACCCACCAAGACAGTCTCCGGCAACAGAGATCATATATGTTTGTATATGCACATGTATACGAAGAAGTAAAGAATGTACTACAGACACGTCTGATGACGTCTCTAAATAATGTTGAATGTCTTCATACAACATACGAGGTTAAAGTCATTACTTTCTTACTTATTGCTTTTTTATCAGTATATAAAACGTTAACATTAATATTGACGCGTCAATAATGTAATTATATCTTATTCTCACTGATTACTATTTAATGACGTAATGACGGCTCTTTTGTAGAGAATAAACATAACCGATTCGTATATGTATTGGCGAGCGTATCAGCCCTAAATACACAGATAGTTTGGAGCAGGCATAGCGATAAGGTATCGTGAGACAAAGAACCCATTAAGTGGACCGCTCTACGAATGACGAGACATTTCCTTCGATATCCGACATCGCGTCCTGCTCACCTCTGGGGTCACTAAAATCATTATCGCGCTTCCGTTTCGATCGCACGACAAACAAATAACCGTTTCCTGTGCGATAGCGTTGAAGATCTCATGAAGATGGTGTCGTGATTTAATAATACTAAATTCGGGAAATGTAAAACAATCACATTATAATAAATGTTAATTTAAGTTTGCGTAATAAAAATGTAAAAGGCTTTTTACTGTTAGTGACAAACACCCATAAAGGCAATACCTAAATTAATAGATTATTTAAATCCATTTCCCTACATTACCATAACAATATAAACAACTCCCAATGATCACTTCTATAGACCATTTATAGTATAAAAAGAGTTGATAATAACAGAATTCTAGCTATAATTTTTTCCGCTTTTTTTTTGAATTAGAGCTTCTTAAACGGCGACAAAATCCCATTCAATTCTAAAGGCGACGAGGAGGGTTGGAGCGGAAGGGCCGTTCCGCGCCGGTGATGCATGCACCGGAAATACATCCGGGACGCGGCGCGCCGCAGCGCCACACGATGAAACCTCCCCTTTCCTAATCTCGAAAGAACGAACTCGTTTTATTACTCACTACAGTATATGAAAGCTACTGTTACAGAACATTCTTTTTTATTTTTAACTTCACTGTATTCATTCAAATAGAAAATATTTTTTTCTAATACAGGCGAGTCTCGGAAGACCACAAACTTCAACCGTATTTAGACATTTTAGCCGCCGGGTGTATTCATTTCTTCAGAAAGTTGCAGATGAGAATTCATACGTAATCTGCTACCAAGATGTAAAATATGTAAATACCGGAAGGTAACATTTTTTTGCCTTTTTATTCGACGTTTCTTATAACATATTTACACTAGCCGTTCCCCGCCTGCGTTTCTGGCTATAACAACCTTTGAGGAAGTAGTTTTTGTAAAATCTCTTATATATAATTATATATGTATTTTTGAAATGTTTGTAAGTTGTTTGAAATATAGAGGCCTCTTTGGCCTCTCCAATTTTTTCCCTAGTTCTCAGTCTTTGCCTGACATGATCCAATCACTTCCTGTGTCTTGTTTTATATCATCAACCGACAGTTTAATTGGTCTTCCAACATTTCTTTTCCCTTAGCGTTCATCTCGTTAGGTTCATCTCTTTTAAGTGTAGCGTGAAATAACAATAACAACTAACAAACATGGATATTCAAAGAGAATCGTTTTAAAACCGTTTTAAATATGTGTACCAATAAAATATTTTAAGGATATAATTACAGATAACTTTAAAATTGAAACCTCTATAAATAAATTCCAGATTCATTTAACTTCTTATAATCGGCGGAGATTTTGGTCATGACTTCTGTTTACAAAATGTACACTAAGCACATTTGGTATTTATATTCGTACATGATACATCCCGTGCTTAGAAATCTTAAATGAGCAAGTTCCTAGAACATGACACACCTATCTTCAACAATGTTTACAGGAACCCGGCTCGCATCTTTATTAATATTCCTTATCTATACGTTCAAATAATGAAGACTTCGTTGCGGTAATGGCAAAATTTGTACATAATAATAATAATCGTAATACAAATCAATGAGTTGTTTTCATAATCGATTAATCTATCATATACTGACAATACTCATGAACAGTCTCGTAACACGTGAAATATATTTTTTAACCCTCTAAGCGATAGGACGACTGAGACGTTCACGTGATGGTAATTGAAACGCATGTCCATAGCAACAAGGCGCTAAATTGGATGTTATACATAACATCACGTTGTTCTCGTCGCCTTGTGATATCAAATGTTAAATCTCGTTTATCTTAGTAATTTTAGAGCCATAATCCTCTTTAAACCGGTCTCACAGTAACGTTTGCACCATACTGTTTGGCGGAAGAAATAGGAGCTGCGGTGGTGGTAACTACCTAGCTGCTCTCCTGTAACAGAGATCTGCCATCGATAGGTATTAAAGTAAAATTTATCGTGACAAAAATTTTAAGTTGCTATATATACAGAGAGATTGAAGCAAAGGTAGTGGAAGTATATCCTGGCATCAATAACTTAAAGAACCACTTGTAACAAATTCCATACTTGGATTTGTATTGGCCGTAGAACTAACATCATTCGAACTGTTTCGTTATAATGATATCAATTGAAAGGAGTATATATAAAAAAAATTTAAATTTGATTATAATAAAGCCTAATAAATAAATCAGAAACTTATTATCAATCCGAACAGGATTAGAGTTGCTCGTAGGTTTTAGATGTTAACCTAACAAAGTATTCATTATACCATCAAAAGCAACAGGAAGTTTGAGTTGACATCACGTTTCTTTTAATTGTGTATACAACGTATGTTATATAGATATGTTCTAGGTCTAAAAAACTCACGATAATCACTTTTAATTTAAGCTAACGGTCGTTAATTTTACTCATTCTGAAATGGACGAGCCTTGACCTAGTAAATTTATTTGCTCCCTAAATACGACGCCAATCGCTCCCGGCCGATAGATAATGCCGGAAGCCCGTCCGGATATTTAACAAAGGGACCGTTATTCTGGTCATACGACATAACAATTTTGAGCAGACTGTTATAATAAAAAAAAATTACAACTGTGCTTTTAAACAGTGTAATATAATACATTGCCAAGTTAATTATAACACCAAATTTTGAAGATAGGTCATCACGAAATAACACGAAAATAAATTTTTACGTATAAATGATATTTTTATCTGAATATGAATTTTCTAATATTAATAAAAACAGTCTTAGGCACTATTTTTATTTAAGTTAATGTATCGTGTATGTGAAAAATACTCTATAGAAAAGAACATTTTTTTCTATAAAAAAAAGACCGCCCAGCATTTTGAATGACCATCTACGAATCATTCATACATATATAACAATGTATGTTAATAAATCTTTGCTGACGCGATGGTATTACGAGATATTTTTTTTAATAAATAATTTTTTATTTAGAAATTATTGTACTTATGATCACTGACAACAGCTCTTCAAAAACAGACTTTATTTTTGAATCGCTTCAGAGTGCAAAGAACATTTAGTATTTTTTTTTAAATACTAGCATATGTTTGGTGCCCCATATACTAGGTGTTGCCATTGGCTAAATAATGTGCTCGGCTTTACTGCTGTTAAAGGAAAAATACTCAAATTGTAATAACCCTCCAATCATCATGTTGTAAAACGTTAGTTAGTGTTACTAAGTGCAACTTTACTCGTACAGTACATTCCAGCTTTATGTACTACCTCAATAGTCTATTAAAAGCATGGGAACGTAACTTTGAATATACGTTACTTACTTAAGCGTTCGTTCCATTGTAGAGGTACGAAATATCTCTTCTTGGTCGAGTGACAACACGCAGTATATGTCCCGATGGCAGGCGGCGCCATTGTTGCGAGCTGGCAAGTTCTTGGCTTCACCTGCAAGTAACGTTAATTATACGTTATCACAAAGCAAAATGCATTACTGAGTGTTTACATTTACAAACAATCCAAAATGTAATATATAGGAGATACACAAAGAATCTTTGACTCATCACGAGATCTCCGAAAGTATTAGACGTAAGACTAAAAATTTGGTAGAGATATTGCTTTCTTTTGCATTTGCAGGTCAGCTAAGAATGGATTTTAGAAAATTCTTGCTCCAAAAGTAGTTGCGGGGGTGTAACAGCCACTAAACCTGGCGGGGAACACTCAAACATAAATAATAAAATACTTATTTTTTTTAAAAATTTGGATAGTACTACGATAAATTCTTTAGTCACACATATACTACTTACACGTTCAAGTAAATTGTAAAGTTAAAATTTTTTTATACGAATTATTTAGATTTTGAATTCGACGTTAGTACTATTCAGCGTGATCTAATGTTAATAAAGTTTTTAAACGTTTGTTACGCCAACAATTAAAAATATTAAATGTAAACAAAATAATGCTAAAATGGTAGCAATTGCTAAACATTATCTTCTGGGATTATAAAATATCAGTCTGCCCTATAGGACTATATATCGTCGCTATAAACATTCGGTAATTGACAAAAAAAATTATATCTTTCTTTTTTGTTCTATGAAATGATGACACAGGCGAGACACTCACATTAACCACGTGGCGATAGTTAGGATGATATACACAGCATATGATATAACAAACCCGCAGTGGACCATCGTGATAGGAAATGGCCCAAATCCCCCCATATGAACCTCTACAAACGTGGAGATCGTTAGGAGAGGTCTATGTCCAGCAGTGGACGCCTAACTGTTGATAATGAACAGCATCGCATTGTCCTCTTCGCCTTCGTATATAAGATGTCTTTTTACCCCAATAATTTCACTAGCTACAATTGCTTTCAAACCGACACACAGTAATGTTTGCACACTGTACAGTACTGTTTCGTGACGGTACCTACCTGAACGTCATCTGGCAACCTACCATTAGCAAAGAGGTGTCAGGTTCTTGTTATGATTTTATAACAAATTAACAAAAACTTGGCATTTTAATTACTTAATATTTAATTATGAGAATTTAAGATAAAAAAATTATAGTTTGTTCTCTCTCACCTCGATATTTTAAATCTGCCGCTACAACAATATTCTTGGTTATACTTATCAAAATAATAAAGCCTACTTTGGGAGGGAGAGCTGGTAGATGGTAGTATTTAGTCTCCTTGTCACCTAACAGCACATGAAATTGACGACAAGTGCTAACCTATTTCAAATAAAAAAAATTATACAACAGAAACATTCATAGATACCATAAATATGTATATGTACAGCGTGAATTGTTTAAATAGATCTACTACCCCATCTAGAAACCTACTTCTATCAGTGTCACGGTGTTATTTTCTAAACTAAATCAATTGATGAGTGGTACATAGAATGTATATACATATACAAGTGTGCGAATCGTAGCGAATAGTACAATTAGAATAAACTTAATTACTTAGTTACTAAGCAAAGAAACAACGGTAACAGATTACAAACGCACAGTAGGTAATAACAATGGTTCAAGTCACTTCACAAAGGAAGTATCGTATGCACAGACGAAGTGTTAATTGTGTGTCATTTGATACGATGTATCTAATTACACTCGCATCACGTTAAATATATCTAAGAAATAAACATATATGTTGATCCATAATTAAAAGCGCAAGTAAATGGTATAATTTTTGTTATTTATATCCTTTATATATGGCAACATGGGCGTTCGCTTAGCCTTTTTGGTGCATGCCGTCATCACGTCATTTGCGTAAGCGCACAATAGTTCCGATAATGGAACTCCAATGGGCTGGGCTGCCCTAAGGCCACGTCTGTTAAACGTTATCGCATCCCTATCCGGACTCAACAGTATCAATACACAATGATGTTTTCTTCTGTTCGCTTAGTCCCTTACCATCCTCATTCATTAAGAAGCATAACCCATAAACATGTTTTATGGGATATCTCGAGGGGTCAACAAATTTCCATAAGGTTATTTATTTATATGTTATGGAAAAATGCAACTCGAGAAATATTAATAATATAGACCAATACATTATTTATGGTAATCTACCACGGAATTATTTAGAAAAGTTGCGTTTTTATAAAAAAAAAGTTCAAAAGTTACCCAGCTTCCGGGTTCAAGGTAAGGTTATGTGGAATGTCATTCTTAGTGCGTTGCGGGGGGCTCCGGGATCTACAGTAAGCACCGGTGCCTCCCTGCACTATGCCTAAGCATCTCCCAGGGTGGGTCATAATCCTCTCCAGCATCCTCGCTTTGCTACAACAAATACGATACCATCTCATACTTGTCGTCAGCACCGGGTGCGCTTAGTGGGCAATGATGATAAGTTCCCATTTTCAATCTACTGATAATTGTTTAGTCTTTCTAATCGTCTTCCACGATAGGTAGAGGACTTACCTTAGTCCAGGTCTCATTAGCCCGAGACTATAGGGCAGAGACAAATTCTTTCAATCATAAAAAATATCAATTTTTATTTAGTCAAAATTAAAAAAAAAAAACTTACGCAACTGTCACCAAATTAAATCGCAGTGAAATATTTCCAAGAGATAAGCCATTTAACGGTGTCAATTCCCAGGCGCTTTTCTTTTGAAAATATTCTATTGTACTTCAAACACATCGCGGCGTCATCATTTCACTATCTAACTACGCTAGCGTATTACAAAACATGACCTCGCGTGGTTTTAATAAACGTCTATGCTTTCACGTTTGTTTAGCATACTTGCACAGTTTGCAACAACGCTTAGCACTTACTTAATATCAACCACAACAATAAAGTTCATTACTAAAGTAAAAAAATTCTTATTCATTACAATCGGCGAAATATTCGAATTTCTACATTCATAAAGTTTTAACATAATTTAATTTACCCGTAAGAATTCTCTCATAAACACAAACCGGTAATATAAATGAATTAAATGTACTTATCGGAAGCTAGTGTATAACTTAAGTAGACGCTAACTTCGGTGATAAAGTTATGGCAAAACTTTTTTAATGATGGCACAGAAGGCGATTCAACTCTGGTTGGTCAACAGAACGACCTCGTCAGATATATCTTTATACGGCGAGCCAAGGCAAGGTGACCAGCGACCCATAAACAACTCCTGCTTTGAGTATAGCCCTAAACTTATTATTTACTACGTAAATATGTGTTTATTACTGCGTTGGACGGTTAGTCAGTACTCTCGTCGTGAGCCGATTGGTTTCCAAAGACAGACGAAAATTAAAAACATATAAGACATAGAAGGTTCATGGTTATTTTCTGAAGAACGTTTTTAACGTGCGACCTCCATAACTTTCATACATAAAAACGGGGAAATAAACACCGCATTGTCTACAAAGTTCCCCGTACAAATATATCTCACGCACTTATTTGCGATAAGTAGCGATTGCAATTGTTGATAAGAAAAATTTTCGCACACTTTTTTTTATAATAATGTACGTTGTATCCCGTCAAACACAAAGGGTTCCCTTGTAGATGACGAAACGAAGCTATGTGTATATATACAGACTGTATTATATTTTGTAATATATATATATATAGCAATATACCTAAACAATAGAATTGTTGCAAATGCCACTAAACTTTGCAAAAATCGCGCAACTGAGAAATATACGAGTTAATATAAACTAGTTGCCACTAACATTAATTTTATGTAAGATCACATCCATCTAGTTATAATGTACCACGTTTTTGTTTCTCAAAAAGTTTTCTGTTAAAAACTTGCTTTAATAATCTAATTGATAATCTTAAATGTCTGTTTAAATTTTCCGATCCGGTTAGTTAATTATAAATCTAGATCTAAGTTAGTGTCGTTCACTATTAAACTAATCGAGCAGGTGAATAGAAACATAAATCCTTCAAGCCACGTTCATTTATCAACTAAGGTACATAGTCGGGTATCAGAGCTTAAATCAAATAGATATATTACTTTTGCATAATTTTTGTAGTGTATTGTATTATTATTATGGTGTAATTATTTTATTTCCAAAGAATAGATATAGGTGTAAGATAATCATGAAAAAGCATATTTAATTTACAATATACCAATTTTTACAAAATAACACTACTCTTTTACTACTGTAATGAAGTTACAGCAGTTTTTATCTAACGCTTTCACTGCTGGATACTTTGAACGTTTATTACTACTATTAAAGAAAACTTATCATTTTATAATTGTAAAAAATATTTATTGTCTATGTATACACAAATTGTGAAAATTTCACATATTTATTTTTATATATATTCAAAGGAACAATTAAAGTCTCATTAGAAATGTAAAAGAAAATTTCACTGTAATGTCATAACACAAATAACTAACGGCTATTACGTGTAATTACAGTACGCCGAGATTACAGTGGTGATTGTTAGGGCGACTAAACAAAGAGACCAGCCCGAGGTCGCGATCTCAGAAATTTGTAGTAATTGCCATGCCAAGAGAAACTAACTACTGGCATAATTGCTGATGCAAAAACGAGCATCGCCGTCAGCATGACAGTAACACACGCCATCGAATTGGATCGTGGGAGTGAAACGGGAACCGCTGAATGGCACCATCAACTACCTAGAAGTCTATAGCACTGGTTAGATACGATTAACGAGTGATGTCGTTAAGACATTTCCACACACGCGCGCGTGTCGCACCTTTCGAAATCGAGAGTGGTTTCTAAAAGTTTACGAGCATGGGAATCACTTCGGATACAATTACATAGAGTTGTTGTGTAATTTACTTAAATTAGTATATAATATGTACAAACGATTACTTCAACTGCGATATGATAAAATGGGGGCAAGGTTTCTTTTTTTATTTTACTATACTCCTAACCAGTAGACTATTTCGCTGTTATTTCATACTGGGTGTTAGGAGACCGCTTCCGAAAACAAAGACAGACCATAGTACTAATGAGACCTTAGATGATGGGATGGAAAAAAAATCGATTCAAATTTAAAAAAAAAAAAATCATATTTTTAAAACGTTTTATTAGTATTATTTACGCTCCATCATGTTAGTACAGCTAAATGAAACGATAGTTTCATAAAAAATATCTTGCGTTACTAAAAAAAAACCAGCAATGAAACACAAAATCAAAAACAGCTGATGCTCGGATCAACGAACGCACGGGCGCGGCGGGAACTCGAGATGTATTTGGAATCAATTTTAACCTTATTTCATAGGGCCCCGAAGCATTTAGATTGGCGGGCAGGCGTTCGTTGATCCGAGCATCAGCTGTTTTTGATTTTGTGTTTCATTGCTGGTTTTTTTTTAGTAAAGTAGGGTATTTTTTATGAAACTATCGTTTCATTTAGCTGTACTAACTTGATGGAGCATAAATAATGTTAATAAAACGTTTTAAAAATATATATTTTTTTTAATCAGGATCGATTTTTTTTCCGTCCTATCAAAGGCGTCATTAGTACTATCGTCTGTCTTCGTTTTCGGAAGCGGTCTCCTAATACACAGTATTGTTCTTCTAATTGCACCTCTTCATATCTGTAACTGCTGTTAACTCCGAAAATAATAGTAAATTGGAAACCAAATTAATGTTTTTGGACCAAAATAAAACCTCAAGTTTTATATATTTTCTTCGATACTTGCAAACTTACGACAATATTACTAGCCTATGTCTTGCCAGTGGACGATTATAGATTGATGTTGATAATGTAAACTTAGTTTGCCAATAGTAGCACATTTATAGTAGAAGCTTATAGGAGATATAAATTCATGGTATTGACTTAGAGGATTTTTATTAAAATCAAATACAAGTATAAGTTTTTATTTTGTATAGTAATTTGGCCGGAATGAACACCACTTAACAACGGTGATGCGTTGCACAAATACCGTATATTCGAATTCAAGGAAACACGATTAAGAGCGTGTATCTGGCACACATGCACTGTATTATACGTGTACAGTTCACTGAACAACATTCTATCGGCTCTCTCCCTTTCACGTTCTATTACTTTCACACTCGGACTGAAGCGTATGATAATTTTACATCTTCATTTTTCATCTACAATGGGCTAAAATACTTTTCCTTAATTTCACATGGTGTTAATTAACAATGATGTGTGCTCGCCCAGAATGCTTCTGATATGATAGCCGCCGAAACTCAGCAATGCAGATATGGGGATGATATTAATGATATCAGGTTGGTCGGCAGCTAGCCAGGTAGGTTCGAAAAAACCACACCACGAACGAAATTCTAAAATATGTGGACTCAAATCGAACCAAGGCTCTTCAGTTCTAAGGTATACGAGGGGGACAAACATCTATGATAGTAAATGATAAGCATGTCCTTAACGATTAAGTACCACAAAAAAGTACGTATTCATAACATGGACATCATCTTAAGAAAAGACATCTTAAGTAATAATAACACTGTAACTGAAATCAGTTACAGTGCTCTTCAAACGAGCATAATAATGTTTGCTAGTCACTGCTTCACAGTTGTGAAAATAATAATATATATATTTTCGACAAAAGATACTTATCGTAACCTGTTAATTATAATAGAACAATAAACGTTCGCTTTAACTAATTTTGCTTGAATCAAGATAACATTTAACAAAGTAATAGTAGCACTACTTCGCCACGTAAATCTCTTGTGAAAAGCAAATTCAATTCTCTCTATATGTATGTATATATATATATATATATATATATATAGGGAATTGAATTATATACTGGCTGTTCGCCGCCCGCTTGGTTATACGAACACCCCCGCAACTCTCTTCGGAGAAGGAATTTTGTAAAATCCATTCTAGCTGACCTCAAGATTGCAGAAGCACTATGTATACCAAATTCTGAGTGTTTAGATCTAACACTTTCGCAGATCTTGCGATGAATCAAAGAATCTCTGAGTGTCTTTTTTCCTTCCTTTTTTATATAATATATATATAATAATCCAAAAAAAATATTATTTAATGATAATAAAACGGAAGTGGATTTTTAAACGATTTTATTATCTTCGAACATGCAATCATAGCGGCGCGGTACCAGCGTTAACGCTTCACGCAAACTAGAGAAATTAGCGTTTTATTGCAATCCGCGGAATTGATACACGACGGGAGGAAGTGACAAGTTAGCGCTGAAACGAAACGACATTCCATTTCCATTCCACGTAAACACAGAAATAATTTAAGAACTCGTCAACGGTGCCTATTGAAGTAAATTATTGAACTCTCTCCACCGACTTTTCATACAGGTTATGAAGGAAATAATAAAGTTTCTTGCATCCCTTTCAAGAAGCAATCACGTTCACAAAAATGTGTGATTTCCATATAAAGGATAAGGAGATGTAATAATAAGGATATGTTTTAATAAGTTTTAATAAATGTAAGGAACACATCTTTTACAACGTGCTGCTGAAGTTTTAGCTTTAAACTATCAATATCAATGCATTAATTATGATAACCATTTTATTAGCAAAATTTTAACTTATCACTGACACAATGTATTATTTTAAGTTTACTGTCCGTCCACTCAAGTATATAAAAACAATGGTTTGTTTCACACCGTACTTATAAAAATTACAAACTAATGTTTTATTTAACATTAAACAGATGGAATTAATGACTAGGTATACATTGCCCACAGTTACTGCCTACGTGGCTTAAGCACTGAAGTATTCGCAATGAGGTCCTCACCCACATAGGACAAACCTGATACAATCCGCAGGTGGGCTGCGAGAACCAGTAGAGTTGTGTATTTTTGCAAAATGACTACAGTTTTGCAATGCGACCGGCGAATAGACTAGTCGTTCGACTGTCGTTTGGTCCGCTTGATTATTATGTAAATGATTCATTTCAAAGTTGTTCCTTGATTAATAATTAACGAAATCTTCAGCTTTGACGCTTTCGACACATCCAGTAGGATATATACAATGATTAATCTAAACACTCATACAGAATTACCAAATAACGAGTCAACAAAAATTATTAAAATATTGTTGGTGATCTTTTTTCTACGATAAATATCAGTATTGTTGATACAAAAATGCAATACCGCTTAAACTGAGCAACAGTAGGTAACAAAATAAATATAAAAAGAAAATAAAAGATCGTCGTCATAAGAAAACATATGAAAAAACAAGATTTTAATAACACATTCACAATTTATTCATATCATCAAGTAAAACCTTGAATAAGATATATGTTTACGTTGTTTGTTTAAATTTGCATAAAGTGTATTATGCGAAATAACATGTAAAACTATTGTTACTGTGTTTTAACGTAAGTGTAAGCAACTTCAAAAACAATATATCCCGATAAAAAAAAAAACACGTTATTAGAGATTGTTACGCCTACATCCGTTACACGTAAAACACGTTAAAATTACAACAATGATCGCGCAATAATTAATCGATAATAGAGAACACGGTTATGAAATGTTATTTATACACGGCTACGATTACTACTTAGTGAGCAGATACGATGCTATAATAAACCTTATCGCTTCTATCTTATCGGCGATAGTTGATAACGCAGGATTATACGTACTGAATGGAAATATACATACGTAACACGGGCTGACATAGCGGCGATAACGCTCATGATAAACGAATGCCTTTTTCATTAACGGAACCATCGAGTTTCCATGAATGGGTTCGCTGAATGGAAAACACTCGTCCGGCCCATTCACGGCGCGGACCGGCCGCCGCCGTGCGTAAATATATCGCCTCCCAGATATTCGAGGCTTTGTGACAACCGAACCCACGCCCCCGCCCCATCACCCCACCGCCAACAGTGTACACAAATGCATATGTATTCAAATTAATAAGCATACACTAGAAAAAAATAAACATTACATTTTCATTATGCTTACTAAAACAATATCTCCGTATACTGTAAAACTAGTCTTTGTGAGGAAGATATCTACATATACGAGTATATAATGAAAATGGGTTTTGTTTGTTCGCCAATCACGTGAAAACTAGTAAACGTATCGGGAACATTCGACGCGAAATGATTCAGTTATTTATTTTTTGAATTTCATAGATCCTTCATCATTTTATTTCTAATTAGCTATTAAAAACACCAGGTCAGCTATGAATTGATTTTGAAAAATTACTTCACCAAAGGGTGTTCGCTGGGCCGTAACAGCCAACAAAGAGGGCTGGAAATAACTAGTTTTTCTATATTGCTACAGAAATGAAATCTGAAAAACTTACGTACCCCATATCAAACAAATATATACATTAAATTGAACGAAACAAAATGTTTTAAAAAAGAAAAAACCTTAAACAAAACCAATCAAACTTTATAATGGCTCTTTCATAACAAATGTAAATAATATTAATAAAATAATAATTCACAATGGGATGAACTAAGTCATGTTTTATATTAACCTATATAAAAACTCTTTGCTATATATAAAATATTTTATTATACATTAAATGATTATATATATTTATGTGTAACAATAAAACTTATAGAGGATCGAATATGTTGATATAGTGTCGAGCCGGTGAAACACGCAAAACTAAGTAAAATGTATATCGCGAGTTGAATGCCTTATAAATCTACTGTATTTCGATGAAATAATAGGTGGCCATTGAAAAAAAAGATAGGTTCATTTAAATTCAATCCAATGAATAAATTGTAAGAGAATTCATTGTCCGTGCGACGGAACAGCGCTGACACAAAATGAACTATTTCCATTCATTATGATAAAACGTTCGCCAATTCAGAGCTGAATAACATAAACTTGACGAGTGAGTCACAATTATTCGTGAATTTTAAATCAAGCAAGGATTCGAAGCTAAGCTATTCATTTATACGAGATGAAGAATTAAAGTAGAAAAGGAAAATGTTGCTATGACTGGTCACGTTTTGATTTATTACTCTACTAATTGAAACTCAATGATTATGATTTCTAAATATGGTTATCATCAGCCAAGTCAATGATAATAAAAGCATATTCCAGTAATACAGATTATTTTTACTACAGCTGTAAGGTAATGAATATTCACAATATATCTCTATATACATGAGGTTTCCACCCATATAAACTCATTTACGATATATCTAGAAACCGTAAGGTCTAGGGAATTTGAAATTTGGCAGGAATATTTCTTTTACTGAGTTTTTTTTTTTACAAAACTCCTTCCTTAAAAGCGAGTTGCGGGATGTTATGACTAGCAAAAGGGAACGGGGAACAGCTAGTGTTTACATGTATATATGAAATATCCAGAGATTATTTGACTTGTCACGAGATCATCGAAATTTGGTATAGATATGGCTTCTTCCATTTAGAGGTCAGCTAAGAATGGATTTTACAGAATTGTTCCCCCAAAAGGGAGTTGCGAGGCCGTTATGACCAGCAAAGCGGGCAGGGAACAGCTAGTATTGAATATTAGAATAATATAAAAAAAATCTTAGCAACAGACAGCAGAGGGGAGACTTAATTAGGTTTTGCAAAAATTTTTTAATGTACATATATATAATAACGCCTAACGTTTTACAGAGTGATTCACTAATAATAATTCATATTGTAATGTATCACAAAGAAGGGTATAGTAAAAATTTAAGTAAAAAACTTCTTAATGTGTGATAATAGGACAAACTGTTATTTATGCCTTTTTATAATTTTTTTTACATGGCCTTTTTATAACTTATAAAAATATTACTTTTTCAATTAGAATTAATCAGATATTTTTAAACTAAAAGTAATATAAAGCCTAGATTAGGATATAATATATTAGTCATAACATTTATAATTATATGTGAAGTACAAGCAAATTATAATTTATATGTGGACGAAAAAACATTGATATGTAAAGCAGTATCACAGTCAGGGTTGACAGATTAAGAACGTTACAATATTTCCAGTTATATAAGGCACGCCGATCGAGTCTGCGCACCGGATAGTGTCAATGCCACGCTCAGTCTCAGCGGCTCATTGACTTTACAAGACCACATCTACACTACGGTAATATTACCAACCGTACATCCGGCATTAGAAGCCATTCTAACAATTTAAAACTTCGTAACACATCTACATCTCTCTTTTTAATCGAAGTGACATGTAAATGTCATCTCAAAAAGATCAGCGTTTCCTCACTGTGGACGAGAACGATGTTCAGCTGAAGAAACGATCCCTAAAATCTATTGAGAGACTTTAAAAGAACCCTGAAAAAATTATAGTTTAAAAGCATGTATAATAACAAAATTAAAATAAATATTGATACAGAAATTTTTAAAAGGAGCTAAAGTACAATTTTTTATTCATTTTTGCATTGTGAAATTGATGCTCAAGGTATGAGATATATAAAAAAAGCTGTTATAATTAATATTATTAATTAACAACAAAAACATTTAAATATTCTATTCATTAATCCAATACCAATCAAAAATACAGTTGACGAAGTTAATAAACTATATTTTTTTCAACACTTACATTGACTTATTTAGATTGGTTTACACGATTAAATTAATTCTTAATAAATTTATGCTCTATATACAGTTTCATGCCTCTTCCTACTAGCAGATGGTTTAAGAGTCTTAAAAAAACAATGTCAGTAAAACAAAGCAGTATTAAATGGTGACAAATCATGCCTACGATCTGCAATGAGAATAACTGTACAAGAAATCATCACATCCTGTGTACAACATAATAGCCGACAATAGGAAATACCAGGAAAACGACGTATCCTGCGGAAGACGAGGAACGTACAGAAAGGAATGATTTTTTTATTGGGTCAACATCACCGTGCCATTGCGACAAGTTGTAGAATTCTAAGTTATAGTCCAAGTTTGAATCGGCCTATACTACAATATAACCTATAAAAGGAACTATAGATTTAAGACTTTAGATACACACTTAAAGCATATGACTCTCGTCGGAGACTATCACGAGATCTCCGGAACTATGAATCGTAAAGACTCAAAATTTGGTAGAGATATTGCTTCTGTCGTTTAGGGGTCAGCTATGAATATATTTTACTTAATCCTTTTTCCAAAAGCAGTTGCGGGTTTGTTCCGGACAGCAAAGCGGGCGGGGAACAGATAGTTCAAGTATAAATGGACTTAAGCCGCTTTCAAAATATACGGGTCAGATAAAACAATCTCAGAATGTGGATATCAAGTAACGTTCTAAAGTCTTCCATCAGAAACGATTGAGTGCGTTTCAAATAAAAATTCGCTTTCGACAAAAAGTGAAACCGGCGTAAGGATAAGTTACGCCGCGGACAGCCAGCGGGTGCGCTGGACTTTATCGCTGAAGTATTACTCCAGCTTATCATATTTATAAACAAATTATTTGATACCTATGTTTAGCTCTATAACATTTTGACAAGTTGCTTTGAGTGCTACGTAAATTTATATTGTCTCATCATGCATCCAACGAATTGTGTAATATATACCAACACAAATAAACCGTGTGATATATAAATTATAAATGTATATTCAGTGTGTGAATGTTTATTTAACTAATGCCGAGAAGTCAATATAAAAAAATTATATTTGTCGTATCTGTTCCGGATAATTTTCCAAACGACTGAAGGCATTTCGATAAACTTTTCACTGTTATGTGTACCTTAAACCCTCTTTCATATAAAAATAAGTTATTACATAACTAATAAGTATCGTTTATATTTCTTCAGATCGTTCTGGAAAAGCATAAAACCGCAGAGTTAATTGCAACATTACGCGAATTTAATATATAATCTGTAATATTAATTTAGAGATGTTATTTTTGTAAATTAACAGAGAAAATAACAAGAAACTAGTTTATAGTAATTCGGTACTTTTAGATAATTTTATTACAGTTCAATATGTTCAGTTTGTTATAAAAAATTATAATTTATTAATTCAAGAAGATTAAAACTAGTATTATATTAAATATACCTAATGTAAAATTCCGCTCCGGAAACAGGAGGAATGATTAAAAATTTGTGCTTGCTATATATGAACACCACAGCAAAATGTATAATTTCGTACAGTGATTTGGTTATGATAAGGAATAAAAATTAATGATATATTATAGTCACATACATAGGTAAGATCATAAAATATATTATTACCGTTGTTAGTCGGTTGGTACATGAAAATTATAATATTCAATTAACAACAGCCTGTTTGGATAGGTTGACTAAGTGGTAAGAACAAAGGTGTTGTGTAGATAAGGCGCGACCACGGCGGAAGTTACCATATGTATAGGACTCGTTTATCGGCCGTTCAGGCGACGCATCCACCACCTAATATGCATGCATACAAAATTGGTCTGGACTAAAGTAGTTTCACTTCTAGCACTAATAACTGGGAGACAAAAGTAACTGCCAAAGTAATTAAAAAATAAATTATTTATACATATACATATATAACCACTACTATAGATTTATATCTATCAAGGAAAGTCAAAAAGTTTAAAATATTGCAATGTGCTTTTATAGATGAACAATAAAATATTGGATTTGACATAGAAATGTCACATAATTATGTAAATATCTCAAATTTAAAATTTCATCAATGTTTAATTTTAATTATGTAATCCAAAGTGGAAAAGATATATACATGGAAAAATTTTAATATTGGAACTATTCTCTATATTTTTTTTAACAAATTGGATTTTGAGACTTGGTGAGCGTTCGTGAATCAATTAAGCTGTATTAATTCATCATGAAACACAACTAGAGTTTTATAATCCTATGATGGTACATCCAGTACTTATAAATATTTGTTGTTATTATAACTACAATTTAGCTGCCTTTACTTATATAAACCTTCTGTGCTAGCAGATAAAATAAGTAGCTGCCTGCTCTATGTAACATTATAAGAATAGAAAATCAATGTACATAACATCTGGAGAGTTTTTATAAATAACAATACAGAAGTTTCATTAAACACATATTTTCCCTAGAACCTGAGCTATATAATACCTAAGCTATAGGTTAGAAAATATAAGGTTGTCTGTCTGTGTGTTACTGAAAACTCAGCTAAATGTAAATTCTTAAAGTGACTGTACTTTTATTCACATCTTTATCCTGATGTTTAACGAAATGTAAATTGTTTTAAAGAAGACCATAAGTACTTTGTAAAACACAACAATAAGTTGATTAAATAGACTCAACTACTAAACTGGAGTTTTGATAGGGTCAACTGTAAAAGGGTTCATTGTAGTGATAGTGTAGTTAGCAGAGGAGAATGGGTCACGGGTCGTGCCCCGGAAGGCGTACTGCAGCTTTATCGTAGCAGACACACTTCGCTTTATCATAGATTTATGCATTTGCTCTGACACCCACACAAATCAATCATCTATGTATTACACCTACTTGAAAACTATTTGTGATTCAAGTATTGACAACTTGTTTGAATATAGTAAGTAATAATTATTTTGTAGATATCAGAATGTCAAGTAAAGTACTATATTTTCATATAATACCGCTAAATGGCAGTACTTTACATGAGTTTGTTTCATCTTGCTATCCACTTAACGAGTTATGAATCATTGCAGTCTAGTATTCATGAATTCATCTGAGATTTTTCTTATTAAAATTTAATGTGTCTCTCTGAGAGCTTTAACATTTACATTTAACAATCTTTTATAAAAATCATATGTTATCATATAATTTTTATTTGCTCAATTTACATGTATTTAACTAGACTAAAACATCTGTCTAATATATCTTAACACTACTGAAACAATATTTGAATGCAATATTACACAGCAACACTTTGTTTTCAAAAGAATCTGTGATGATACATTATTAGTTATTTGATATGATAGATTTAGAAATATAATTGTCACTCTTGAACTAATTACATCACATTGAAAACCTGTTTTTTAAGTAATTATTCATAATTACCATAACGTTATAAAATAAATATCCATTCCTTTTAACCAAAAAATTAAACGTACTTAATCTTTTTATGTCAATTATATTTATCTTTAAAATAAAATTCACTATTTACCAATACTGACTACGTTATTGTAATTACACACTAGTATACATGCAATAAATATCTAATCTAATATGATCTAGACACGAGTTCATTGTATTCACGACGATTCATTCATAAACTGTGCGCGAACTGTCAAACCATCTCATGACAAAAACAAATAGGATTACTCGGTGTTCAATTAAAGTGACACAAATTTTGAACATGAATATTTCAACGCTGTTTATTTATTTAGTGAAGAAGAAATGTTACATTAATTTAAATAATATTTGGAAACTTATAATACTTGTGCACCACCTGTTCACCACTATGACAACAAAACTTAGAAACCAAAGTGAAGTACTTAACCGTGTAGCTTTGTCATTATAAAGATATTTTTAACTAAAAAACGACATAATGAAGAGCTAAAAATCGTTAATACTACGTACCAATCTTTATTTTTAATCTTTCTTCAACTCGCACTTTACGCGTTTCGTCCGCCATGTTAAATCCATAACTGTTTATCTCTTTCATCCGCTGTTATCTCTTTCGGAACGAGCCCCTCGGCCGGCTTGTCCCGGCACTTCCGGAGTGTCGTAATGTTCTACTTGAGCCTGTTTTCAACAAGTTAGAGTTAACTGGATAGTTCAAAATTAAACATGTGTAACTGTACCGTTCGAATGAAAAGTTCACATGTATCAAAATGTTTTCCAATGCAATTGAAGCCTAATGAATTCATACTTGCATTGCGCATGTGCTTGAATACATGCACTTTAATTCATCAATGAATGTACCTTGTGCACATAGATCACATAAATTTCACTTCACAGTTGTAAAGAGTATTTTAAAGGCAAAATTCTCTTTAATTTTGTACTTTAAGTGGTATCTTTATTATCACAACACTTAGTCAATAAGATATTTTGTCTCACTGAATGAACAAAAAGTATGAATGGACAATTACGTCACGTCACGACATTGCGCTTGCGCGGCTGCAAATTCGCATACAGACAACCGCATACACAGCACTGAGCCTATCCCATTCCAATCTATTCATAAAGTGACAATGACTTTGATTTAAAAGAATATCCGATAGGTGGCAGTAACAAAGACAAAATCTTTTCAAAAAATTGAATAATGCTAGAAAAAGATGTATTATAAAGCATATAGACGCAAAATTAATTAATAATAATAATAATAATGAGCAAGGTTAATCATATAAACTACAACTACATGTATGATAAACGTCGTTATTAAATTTTACGGATGATAATGTTGATATATGATTATAAAAATTATATTTTATTAAAACATTTGTTGTGCTGTTTAAAAAGAAAATAGCATATCTAAATAATATGTTTAGAAAAAGATGAAACATTTCAGTAATTTGCCTACTACGAAAAACATTAACTAGAAAACTTAAAAAAATAATATTTAAAAAAATTATTCTTATATTGTAAAAATACTTTGCTTTACGTATATTTCTATTTGCTTCTAAATGTTGTAAAGCAAGATATAAACAGAAGATGAGAAGTAATCAAAAACGTCTTAAATTTCCTTTATTCTGTTTTTGATAATTTTTCTTTTTAAATGGTAAGAGACATAACATTTGTCATGTTGACATTCGTAAACAAATTGTTGTTGCCACAAAACTCGATTATGATCGTATATATGATAATGGTCTTTAAAATTGCAATGTTTTGAAAACCTGCATTTTTTATTATGGATGATAATTACAATCATCTTGATAGTAAACTTTTGTATGTAGTTGAAAACATACCAGGACCAATTGAAGACAACGAAGACTATGAAGAATTGTTACATAAATTTAATTCACAACTTACTAACAAATGTGAATGTAAAGGAAATTGTTTGGATACAAAATGTTTTTGTATTTACAATTCAAGAGGAAAAAATTATATCTATTCTCATTATAATAACCTGGAAAATTATAAAATTGCTGATGACAATAAATATTCTATATATGAGTGTAATGACTTATGTTTATGCATTAATAACTGTGGCAATAAATTAGTTCAAAAGGGACCTTGTAAAAGTTTAATAGTTAGACTCTGTGATAATAAAAAGAAAGGATTCGGACTTTATACAAAAGACTTTCTTATCAAAGGTTCATTTATTTGTGAATATGCAGGAGAGCTAATTACAAAATTACAAGTTCAGAAAAGACACCAGATAAATATTGCAAAGAAACAAATGAATTTTATATTTTGTTTGAACGAACACGCAAATGGAAAAGTAACACAAACCTTTGTTGATCCATCAAGTATTGGAAATATTGGCCGTTACATTAATCATAGTTGTCATCCAAATTGCCATATAATACCAGTTAGAATCAATTCTCCAATACCAAAACTTGCTATTTTTAGCCTTTATGAAATTTTACCAGACCAGGAAATAACAATTGACTATGGTTCAAGTAATTTAAACAGTTACTGTGAGACATCTAATAATCAAAAAGTTGAACAGAAGAAGTGTTTGTGCAACAGTAAAAAATGTAAAGATTATTTACCTTATGATTCATATTAAATTAATAAACCAAAATTTGTTTTAAATATTAACATTTGAATTTATTAATTTATAACCATCACAAGGTAATTATGTAATAATTTTCTTTATGTAAACATTTACAGTGTTAAAATAGAAGTGTAGAATAAAAAAAGCTATGCTCATTTTAATTATTATAAGGTATTGAAGCCTAAAAAGTAAACTTTACTAACTCATCATAATCATAGAATTTTCAATAATTCTTTCATAGATTCTTGGAAATTACTCAAAATAATCAATGTATACTACAAAAAAAAAAAATCTTTTTTTTGTAATGTATTTTTTATGAACAATGAAATGAAAATGAATAATATTAACCGTACTAACATGATCGAGCATAAATAATGGATCACTTGAATTCTACTGTGATGAATTATTTTTACTTTGTGATACATAAAATGAAATATCTGACTATTCTTTTAGTCTCTATGGAATACTGCTCCAATTAAAATTAATTTGTTTTATTCCAAGTTCAACATAACGTGATAAAAAAATATTATTTTATTACTAAAAACGTAAAACATTTAATAATGAAATAGTATAATGAAAACAACAAAAAAATTATTTAATTACTTTAATAATACAATAATAAAATTTGTAATTAATCTCACTGCTGTAGTATGGTTTTTTCAATGATGACCATAAATTGTGTAAAGTATATTTACTGTATCCCATTAAATATCATACATTTTTGGCATCAAAATAAAGGAATCTGTAACTAAAAAAGATGTATTACAATAAGTATAAGTTTTCAATAAATATTCAAAATATTTCTTATTCAGTAAAATGTACTTTTTTTAAAAAAAAAATTGTATAACATTTTTAGCCACTTACAGTTTTCTCCTAACAAGTTGCCTAAAATTAATCCATGAAAAGAAGTAATTTGATCTTTAGAACCTTCTTTGACATTACTTTCAAATGTCCAACCTAGATGCTGTACACAGTGTGGACATGTGCATAAGTTCCATGTATATCCTGGGAACCAAGAATCTGCACCCTGTTTCTGAAAAAGCATTAAAAAGTTTAATGTAAAACCAAAAATTTATGCTCGACACACTAAGTTCATCTCGAATTACAAAGACAACTGGTTTATTATTAATACTATGTTGTGTTAATGTCTTTAGTCGTGTTATTCATAGTTTTCTTGTAATCAAATTGTTTTCAGACCAACATACCTTAGAATAAAGGCAAAGCATAGTTTGTTAATTCTGGGTCAGTATCCTTTAATGGGTATTAACTCGCATTTGGTGGATACTGGTAAACTATACAATTAGGGCTCTAACATAATATTAATGTCAAAATAAAGAACACAATACAAATAGCTTACAGGGCCTATATTTTGACATCTTGCCTTTTCAATTGTTATTATTTCAAAATTTACACCATATGGGTTAACCAATCTTTGTACGGTTACATTGTTTTTTCCAAATAAGTTTTGTTTTTCAATTTTTCGTGCACCATCACTAATTTTTGTGAATATATAATGAGAATCGGCCACATCGCCACCACATTTTCGACAAAGCATTAACTCTGGAATAGAAGCAATACATATTTTTAAGTTTATATAGATGTTACCAAGTTGTATTTTGCACTACATTATAAATTACACAAACTTTGTTAGTTCGTTTAGTATTGTACTGGATTTTAAATGTTTTTTATATATCATTATAATACTCTTTTGTGATCAGAACAAAACATATGTTACCAAGTAATTGATTTTAAGAGGTAATAAAAATTTCTGTACCTTGTCCCTGCTTCTCAACACTATGATAATGATCTATTGAAGAGTAGGATATATGTGAAGTACTAATTAAAATAATGAATAGTAAAATAGAAAACATTCCGTAGTATTTATAATCACGCAGTAAAAGACAATTTATGAGTTACTGAAAACAATGTCCATCTTAAGCGCTATTTTTTAAACAAACATCATAAATTGTTAATTGAAATAGTACATAATATTATTAGTTTATACTAAAATAGATCGATACAAAACTATGACACAAAAATGCTAGACAATCTGTCAAAATAAATATTTTTTTAATCTGTCTGGACATTGGTAGTCAAAAGTCAACAGAAATAAAAAATGTTCTATGTAATTTATGCAGCAGTGGAGAGAAGTTTAAATTATCAGTACAGACCAGATGAAAAATTGTAAATGTCTTTTCTTTTTTTATCGATTTCTGACAGAATATAAAAAATATATTAAAATCACAGACGTATAAACGGAAGCAAAATTAACATATCAATAAGAAAGCGTTCCTAAAACTTTCACAATTTCAATGTTTATACGCACATTTCCACAATATTCTCATAATATATATTACAACAGAGCTAACATCAAACTAATTGTCTGAGACGTTAAATGTGTTGATTGGATAATATTAACCAAAAGGTAGATTTACAGTCGTAGTTTGCGGTGTATCAATTACTAAGAGCTTTAACATATATAGCGATTGCGAAAAAATATCACTGTGATCATACGAGAATAAAGATAACGCTCATCGCATTGAGCAGTAGAAAGTAAATTCAGTTGTTTTTTTAAAATCTTATTGACACTCATTCGTGCACTTTACTTCAAAATCCTCCTTCAGTTTTTAGCACATAAGCACGATTCGCAGAAAAAAAGTAAAACAAAACGTCACTTATATTTGACGCCATATGCCTCTTATTTAGAGCTTAAAAAAACAGAAACTGCTTCATTTGTTTAAATCATATACGAATCCCATTAAAACAGAAAACTTAAAGTTAATTAACCATTTTATAATAACAGCAAAGTATTTTGTGCTGTAGCTAAAACAGTTTCAATTGAGCCACAAATTTAAAACAAAAACAGATAATATTAAAATAGAGCAAAAACGCATTCTATTGTAGTTCATTAAACATTATTTATATTTTAACAAAGACAATTTTCTAAGCCACAGCCGCTAGAGATAATTTTAGAAACTGATACTTGGTTTTAAATACTAATCTAGTAAATACATCTTATTCCTACTCTTGTATAGTTATTTTAGACGTAGGTTATAACAAAACAAACATAATATCTGTTATTACTGTTACGCAATGATAACAGGTACCAATTTCTGTTATTAAATAACAAATATTATTTTTACTTCTTAAAGTGCCCCTCGAACTAAGGAAGGTTGGCGATCAGCGTGGTACAATCCTTTCTGTCTCTGGTTCGGCGGAACAACTCCGACGCCTCAGATATGCCAGTCCATTTCCTGATATTCCTCAACCATGACTTTTTCCTTCTCGTTTTCTATAAATTTTACCCATTATAATTATCTGCAGAAGATCATATTGTTGATGACGAAGTACATGACTGAGGTAGGAGATTTTACATTCCTTAAACGTTAAGATTTTGTCCAGTTCGTTGAAGAACACTGCCATTGGTCACTCTCTTAGTCCAGCTAATGGACAACATCCGACTATGTTTTTTTTTTACAATTTGTTTTTTTCGAGTTATAATACAGGGTGACGCAAAAATAACCTTATAAAAAGTACCTTATAACACAGATAATAAGGTACTTTTTATAAGGTTATTTTTGCGCCACCCTATACTAGGTGCATCTTGTTTTAACAACAGTATGTACAATAGGTCTGAGTGAGATAAATTAATCAACCAAGTAACAGATAACACGATCTAATTAGGAATTTGCTTTTCAAAGAAGATTTCTTGTTATGAAACGACTTACTATAATTTTGGGTTAATTCAAATAAATACTATGTGTGTTTCGCTTTAGCTTATGAAAATATTATACAAAAAACAAAGACAAGAATAGTCGTTTCATTTTTATTGGCTGTTATGTTATTTCAAGCTATGTTAGTGATCGGCTGTTATCGAATACCGAAAATGTTGATTGGTGATAGTTGTTGAATAAGTACGGTGAATTATAAATTATATTTTTTAATAGATATAATGACATCGCAAGAACATCTGTTATCTGTTATCTTCGGACACTTGTTATTTATATATGTTATGATAAATACGCTTCACTCCTACTCACTCCTAAGTCATATTGACATTTGTTATGTTTACGCATTTCGCGACGAGTGTTTTAATACTTCTAGATGTATTTAATATTACGGGTGCAGTTTTGAATTCCCGTACATATAATTATAGAAGTTAATTTCACTGCGTAATATGAAAAATGTCGTTTTTCAAGAATGTAACCTCGAGCTTCAATAAACATAGTCGTGATTCCATTCTTAAAGAATCATTGATAAACAATTTGTCAGAATGTGTAAAAGACATACAGTATAATAGTCAATTTGAAGAAAACTTTCATAGCGTTCTTGGATCTACCGACTCAACTAATACGCTTTGTATGGCGTTAGAAGCTGTTTTCCTCCATGGCTTAAAGGATACTTTTCTGAGAAAAGCTAAAAATGTTATATCCAGCGATCCAGACTATCGCCCACAATCTAGTTTCTGGCCTCTTATATTAGTTTTATCGCATCGGCAGAATATTGATCAAATATCGTCTCTACCGCAAATAAACACAGAAATAGGCCAGTGTCGTGCTTGGCTCCGCATTGCTCTTAATGACTGCTTATTATCATCTTACATGGCTACACTTTTAAAGAATATTTCAGCAGTCAAGCCATTTTACAACCGGTCTGCATTTGTGTGTGACTCAGAAATATTGGAAGTATCCCAGAAACTAATTGAAGGATTGGAATCATGTGTCCAATTTAATTTGCCAACTAACTCAAGTTTGTTGAATCAGTGGCCTGAACAGGTTCTAATGCAAGCTGGAATATGGGTGCCCACAATGAGAGCTGCTCCAATTAGTGCTGGTTTGGATGTGGCCAGTACACTTTCTGATGAAATAAAAACAAAGTTGTCATTGACACCGACCCACACTTCTAACCTAACAGGGTTAGGTAGGATGATGGTGTTAAATGAAGATGAAGCTCTAAATTTTATTCTTTCAAAAGATTTGATTGACATATCAAATAAAACTGACAATTCAGAATGTTTTGAACAGAAAGTAACAATAGACAAACAAGAAGGTTCCCCATCACAAAAAAATATGAAATCAGTTTCTGTAGATATAGAAAAGCCTACAACAAGCCATGAACAAGATACACAGGCTTATCCATCTTCTGTTGAGTCAGGAGATTTTCTAAATTCATCTGAGGTCATTGTCACTGGAAACTCTTTGTGTGGAAAAGGGTGGTCTACAGAAAATAATGATGAATTAAATACTTCTATTAACTCCAACTCTTCACATGGTAGTAGTCTCATTAAAACTCCAGAATTAAAGAGTCTATCTTCTCTAATTGACCATTCCAGCAACTTTGGAGAAAATCATACAAATACACCAAATTTAAGAGACATTATGAAAGACATTCATAAAGAGTTAAAGTTAACAAGTGATGATAGTGATATCTGTGATCTAACTGCAGAGGCTACAATACCAGAAGAACTTGCAATGCATGGATTAGATTTTGAAATTGTTCCCAACTGTTCTACAGGCTCTTTCACTGTGCAAGAATTGCAGAAATTGGTACAGCAATTAGGAATGCTGTCAAGAGAAAAAGGTCTGGATCATCAAAATTATCAATGCAAAAGCTGTCAAGATTTATTAGGCAGTACCGTTTCTAAAGCAAAAGTTTGTGCTTACACTGGAGAATATTACTGTTCTAATTGTATGGATCCAAATGTATTTATAATTCCTGCTCGAGTTATTCATAATTGGGATTTTAAAAGGTATCCCGTATCAAAAAGATCTGCACTGTTCCTGTTAGAGTTTCAACATAACCCTTTAATAGACATGAAAAAGCTAAATCCAAAGATATACTCTGGTGTATCAGATATGGCTAATCTGCAAGAATTGAGAATACAGTTGAATTTTTTAAAATCCTATATATTTACTTGCCGAGAGCCAGTAATTGAAGATTTGCAAAAAAGGGTATGGCCCCGGGAATATTTATATGATCATGTGCATTTATACACAATATCTGACTTAGCTCAAATACCTAATGGCTCCTTAGTGTTGCAGTTGGAAAAAGTAGTCAGCTTTGCTAAGTCACATGTGCTCGATTGTTGGCTTTGTAGTCAGAAAGGATTTATATGTGAAGTTTGTCGAGATCCAAAAATATTATATCCATTTGAAACAAGTACAACATACAGATGTGAGGAATGTTCAAGTGTCTTTCATTCTAAATGTCTTAATGTAAACATGCCTTGTCCACGGTGTAAAAGGAAGCAGGAGCGTACAGTTGATTCTTCTTTAGTTGACCCTATTCACTTCATTAAATAACTTAAGTAATTTTAGGCGAGAACTTTATTATTTTTGGCTACAATGATAATTGTGTTATCAGTAAAATATAAAGATACAAAGGACTATTTTAGGAAATCCTAATTTTAATAATCTCAATGATTCTTACTACATAGAAACATTCTCAGGAGACTGATTTGAAAGTTTGAGAGTTGGGGAGTTTTACTTTATTATCATCATTCCCGTCATAATTTGAGTTATGTTGATTTAAATAATTTACAATTACCTTTGACCACAGGTTTTGTTTTCCGTCAGTGCAGAGACTAATACAGTTGGCAGAAACAGGTATTGTTGAATGCTGTGGGCCAGGATTCGTTGCTCAAATTTAAAATACTAAATGCTTGAATGAAGCATATTAATGGATCTCCTTAAAATTTGTAAATTTATTGAATTTTTGTTTATAACTTAAGGTGGTATTTAAGTATATTCATGCTTCCATTGGTTAACCCAAAACGAAATTGCAAACTACCACATTCATTCTAGATTCTGCAAAATGTATAATGTGAATAAATACTAAAAATTATGCCTAAGCACCCAGTTAAACACTGGGAAATATATTTTGCGGCATATTTGTAATGTTATTGTAAATTGAAATTAATTTCCTTGTAATTTATTATTATTTGTACATATGTAACTAATTTTACTATTATATACTATTTTACTTTGTGGGGAGTGCACAATAAAAATCATTATCTGTTCAAGTTGAAGTCTCATTCCTTTTATTTATTATAAAACCATTGGAAATATATATGTAAATAATAATAAAACAAAATCGAACATTAATTCAATATATAGTAATATCTAGACATATATTTGTGAAATTAAAAACATCCAAATTGATACCAATTTTTTTTAATATTATATATTTATGGCATTCCAGCTAACCCACTAGGTCATTGTACCACCGTCGCTTCGTCGAATAGTAAAAAAAATCTGATCCACGATGTGGTTTTATCACGTATCATAACTGAGAAATTATATAAACATTAAATAATTGTAATTATTAATGTATTTACTTTGGTAGTAAAGTACTGGTGGTAGGTCTTTGTTAACAGAGACCATTTAGATATATACCAATGCAGTTCTTAATTCTACAGCTACAATAATATAAACATTACTGTGTGCCGGAATTAGGGTGCTGTAGCCAGTGAAATTAGTGGGGTAATGAGTCTTAAGGCGACGAGCGCAATGTGGTGCAGTGTATAGCATCCTAACTAGCGCCACATTGTTATAGGCGGGCGTATCGTTTACCATCAAGTGAACATCCCGCTCATTTCATCGCTTCATTGAATAAAAAAAATCTGTTAATACATACATCCGTATTTACATTGAATTGATTAATTATTACGCTTATATTTAATATTGTAAAGTTTACACTTTCACCTAGTTCTATTTAAATTCAATATATCACTTAAGTACGAACTTGCACTATCGTTTTCTTTTATATGCTTTGTTTTGTTACTTCTGGATTTCGTAGCTTGACTATCTTTTAGATCATCATCTATAGAGTACTCTTCGAAACACTGATCCAGTATTTTTTCAGGATCGTCCTCTTTGGTCTTCTTTTTTTTCGACTGATAACTAAGGGAGTTCTTTTCAAAGTCTAGCGGCACGACTCCGAGATCGCCGCTGTAGCGGTTCTTTGCTACTTGTAAGTACTTCTTGCCGCGGACTGCTGTCAACCGTTTATCCTGTTAAAGTGTTAATTAATAAGAAATAATTATATAGTAAGAACTAGAAAATTTCCAATTTCACTTGGAAACTTCACTTATAATCGATAAACGTTTTTGACTTTAGAGTACTGGATATACGACTATGCATCGAAAAGCGCGGCGTTGGCTGATCCTCCTCTAGGTGGACATACTTACATTAAATGAATCACTGGATACTACAAAACAGTGTTTTGTGCAATTTGTAAGGCGAAATTTATATCCAGCAGTTGACGTCCATCAGTTGAAATGATGACGATGATTATGTCCATTTGATTTGTTCAGATAGTCTAACAAAAAACATTTATTTGTATCATATGAAAATGATAAATTTGCACATGTTTACTTCTGTTGGAAGTTGGTGGTTATCAGTTATCGTTAGTTCTGTTAGTAAATATTATTCACCATTCAAGCGCGAGACAGAAAACATGACCATTAAAGTTTTGAGTGCAGAGCTAAAGTTGTTGCAGCAGCAATTGGGTTTGTAGATTTAATCTCTTAAAGCTAACTATAAGTAGGAAAGTATGTTTCCTTCCAAAACCAGCGCATAAAGCCTGATTCGATAAGGGATTAGATTTTTTTCTTGGAAAAAGCTTTTGTGTAAATATTCATGTAATTTCTGAAACTAATAATTACTCTTTGTACCTGAATTATGAGGACATTATCCGCCTCTTGTGACGCTTTCGCGCTTCCGAAAATAGAACTGGTGGATAAATCATCTGATTCGCGTTCCTGTAATTAAAAAATTATAAATGTACAAATTGGCGCTAGACTAAAAAGTTTTAGTGCTATAATAAAAACAACGTGAAATTGTTCTTTTACACACAACAAGAGGTACACAAGACGCTGAGGGGCACGCAGCACTACCAATGGTGATACTGAAGACATTTTCATTTAGAACATCAAATATGAGTTTCATTGCCCCAGTAATTTGTATGTCTTTCAAGTTTCGTCGAACCGTTGAAATGTATATGTACATAATGGCTCATATTTATAAAGAAATGAAATGAGAGGCCAACCTTTCTGGGGTGCATGACAAGTGTGACGTGGCAGAGGCGAGAGGTGGCGAAAGTGCGAAAGGCCGCTACCACCGCGTCCTGGCGCGAGAAGCGGTCGGCCTCGCGTCCGTCGCTCAGCCCCAGCATAAATTGCACGTTGTCAACTACCACATGCGCGATGTCATACATGTAGCATGCGTGCTCCACGACCTGGGTGCAAGATTGTATGCATGTACTTTTTTTATTCCACAAAACAACGAGACGAGCATGAAGCTCATCCGACATAGTGCTCCCTCTGCATATACCATCGCGCTTCTAAATCTCGTTACCCCAGTAATTTCATCAGCTACAAAGCCCTTCAAATGGGATCGAGGTAAGATTTGTGAACCAAATTTATGGTGACTTAAAAAGGTGCTGCGGTAGTCAGTTTTGGTTGCTGCAACGAACACATTGACGTTCTATGTGTCACTAGTACCACATTGTTATGATTGAACTCTAACCATGTGGTTAACACCTCGACATCTCCACACGCCATTAAAAAAAGGTAGGACTTTTTTTTACCTCCATAACAACTTTGATCGGTTGCTGGCCATGGAACGCTAAGTAATATATAGGCAATTTCTGGAAATCTTCAGCGTATTTGTGGAAATCTTGAAGGTTCTGTTCTAGAGGTACACCAGCAAATTGCTGCAGCATCGTCCGCGCTAACCTCGAATTGCGAATCTCGAAACTGCCCCACAATGTGTTAACCTGCAAATTATTTAATAAACTGTCGTGTTCGAAAAACAAAGATTTCCGTCGTGGACATGTAATATTCATTAATCCATAATTCGCCACAGAAGTAGTAATATAAATTTTTTCTTTAATGTAGTAGTGTGTACCCCTTGCTGTGCGAGGTCAAGCGACATTTCGGAGCAGAGTGTAGTTTTACCACAGCCCGTCGGTCCTGTTAAGATGGTGAGCTCTCCTCGCCGGTGACCGCCCAGCAAACGCGTGAGAGCGGGGAATCGACGCCACTTCACACCGCGCACCTGTAAAATAATGTTTATTTGACATTTATTATCATCATCATCATCATTAGCCGATAGACATCCACTGCTGGACATAGGCCTCCCACAAAGATATCCACGTCGATCGGTCCTGTGTTGCTCCCATCCAGACATTTATCAACTGACCATAAATGGCCAATTTTTTGTTTTCTAATGTAATTCGCTATGTGACATGCATATTCACTTGGATTTTTTTCTATAAAGCGACCACAGAGCCATTAACCTGACGTTACACTTTTTTTTGGTTTTACGTGGGGGAAATGCCTACGCATACTCGTCCTCGCATAGGCAAGGACGGATTATGCCGGACTTGCACCGACTAAAACCCCCACGTTGTTCCGCTTCATCGCCTGATGGCAGGGTCACAGGAATGATTTCGCTCGCACCCGCGACCCTGCCGGCGTTGGCCGCTTTCGCAGCCTCACCTCGGGAGGGAGGGACGAATCCTCTCTTTCTAGGGCGCGCCGGAATATACAGCGCGCTCCCTTCTCGGCCTCCTGTAGTCGCGCGGGCGACGGTTTTCTCCGAACCCGTCGCCCAGAGGCAATGGGAGCCACGGGAGAAAACCTCTCCCTGCTTCCTGCGGCGGAGAGATGTTGGGCCCGCCGCTACCCGTTGTTAGTCGCAGAGGGTACTCCCTCCGCAACTCCACCTTGCATGCAGAGGGCAGTATAAAATGGCCCCAGCAGCCTCGACGCAAAGGGCAGCATAAAACCGCCCCTGCAATCTGGCCGCAAAGGGCAGCATAAAGCCGCCTCTGCAATCCTCGGTCGCTCCGGTGAGCTCTATTTATCGGCCTGCGGCGAAGGGCCGGCCGGGTAGGTTTTTTTTCACTTCACCGTGGGCGGTCCCGCCACGGTTACTGAGCCCTTCCGTCACGACAAGGCGGGAACCTGTTAGGGGGCGACGTTACACTTGATGGTACTTTCAATAAGAATTTACGTATCTGTTTCAAATAGGCTTTTAATTGTTATTATTATTATAAAAATCCCAACACACCTTATCAATATTAATTAGTTCCGCATAGACATCATCCTTAAGAGCAGAAAAAGTTGTTATAGATCGATGTGCAGCAGGTTTCGCCTCAGATACAAGTGTTCTTAAAGATAGATTGGCTGCAGCAGTTTCCGATGCAGTTACTAATCCATCTGTTGGTCTGTTAATATTGTTTTGTAATATTGACATAATAAAAATGTAAGAAAAAATATGTCCATAAATTACCTAACAAAGAGACATCTATCTTCACTAAGTTTTTCAGCAACTGACCGCATGTTATTCCAGTCACCCCAAAGGCATAGCTTTTGATATTTCTCTAAAGTTGGTAAAACAATTGGCGGTAGATTACAATTATTCAGCCATATTAGAGAACCTGCAAATATGGAGAATGTATAATAAATTAGAACATATATAAGAATAAAAAAAAAATGTTTAAGTATTTAATATCATGTTTCATTAAGGTTATTTTGAGATTTTTCTGTACTTTGAAAAGCTAGATGGGTAACAAAACCTGTACACAATTTAAAAATGTTACAGAACATATTTAATAAATAAAAATAACAGATAACTTTTTATTCAAACCTGGAACTTTATGTGCTGCTAGATGTAGCACATCTTGTATACTGGGAACCAAAATAGCCTGTGCATTATGACTAATTCTATGAGCCTTACACCAGAACAGGCCTGCGGTATATTCTCCGTAATTCTCAGATTCATCTTCTCTTCCAGCTTGAAATTTACGGTACCCTATCACTTTTTCAATAATGTTTTTCAGGGGGAAGTATAAAGTATCATGTTCTTTAGAAACTCTTACTTCTGATAAAACTTTACAAGCATCAGGATGATACTAAAAAAAAATTAGCATCGTAAAATTATCACAATTTTGTATTTATTATACACATGACATACTTGCTTTAACAAAGCCAACTTACAGGGAATTCAAATAATTTAAATATATCTATTGCCTCTTTTTCATTTGTTTCAGATAATGACATAGTTTTATGTATGAGTTCTTGCCAGTCTTTTTGAAATTGTTGAACATTTTGTTGCATTTTTTCTATGTAGTCTTTTATACTTGGCTCTATCTTAACTTTTTTCATTAGCCTTTCTAGTATATTCCAGTCTCCATGAATATTACAATTAGGGCATATGAAATATCCTGAAATTCAATAATTTTTTTTATTTGAATATATGATAGGGATAATTTACAATAAAAGATAACTTATTTAAAACCAAATAAAGTATATTTTACTCCAAATCATTTTGATCTAGGTTATGTTTATTACTCACCGGTTGTTTTATTTATGTACACTTTGTTATTATCGTCGCCAGAACACAAAGCACATTTTGTTACAATAGATGTATAACCATCCTGTACTGCAAAACCTCCTCGCCTTAGCAATTTTCGAATATCAGATACAGATATTATAGGAATGTCGTTGAAGCCTACACTGCGTATTGTTCGTTTAGCAAATTTACAACCGACTGGATTTAAAGGTAACGTAAAAACTCGCCATCGTAAAAAATTTGTAGAATGTAACATTTTCCCCAACAAATGTAAATGATACAATAGTAACGATATCAATAATAAAAACTGTCAAAATATTATTGAAAGTTGACTCATGAGAACACAAAACAAAGACCATAGATATGAAATACAGATAAATTATTTATTTATTTTAAAACAATATATAACGAGTATATAACAATATTTCTCGTCACATAAATGCTGGCAGCCAATCAGTAGCGTACAAATATTACCGTGTTCCGGTTTGAAAGGCATTGTAGGTAGTTTAATTACTAGGGTAACGAGACATCTTATATATCAGGCGACGAGCGCAAGATATAACATCCTTACTAGCGCCACGTTTTTATGGGTGGGCGCATCACTTACCATTAAAGGAAAGTCCCGCGGATTCGTCGATTTATTGTATAAAAAAAACCTCGTTTTAGTGATATTATGCAGACATAAGCAATGAAATAATATATTCAACAAAGTGGTTATAATAATAAACGTTCATATGAAATGAGCGACGATACACTGCACAAATAATAGCGACATGCGGGTGAAGTAAACGATGCTGTATAATACGTACTTAAGCGAAAACCCTTACTGGGTCAGTCAAACTTAATTTTAACTACGAAGCAAGAATGGGGAAAATAAAAAACAAAAATGTATCTACAACTCGATATATTTGTAGAGTATTTACAAATAATTTTTAACTAAAATTTTATAATTGAAAATATGATTGTACTAATTTTCTTAAATAACTGCTTGTCAATGTGTATACATTCCTTAAAAGTTATGAGAATTATGATATAGTAAAATAATTTAAAACAAAAAGTTTGAATTATTTTATTTAACACTATAAAAATTTATATAATATTACGTAAATTAAAACTGTTTTAAATTAGATTTTAAAGATTGTGGTATTGAATGTTAAAACAGTATAAAACATTCAATTTTAAGATTTTATTTACATGAAACGCATATATGAATACTATTTGTAAACAACTAATGGGTAGTAAGTCAATATAAATATAGGAAACATTTTTGGATTACATTTAATTCTTAGACCTACATTTAACAAAAAAGTTATATGTATGTACAAAAGTATGTGTATAATTTTTCTAAAACAATACGTCTAGCATGTAACAAGGTCAAATGTTTGGTTTATGCTTCATGAAAGATACTTACAACATTTGGATTATAAACAATGTATTTTAACTGTAATAGGCTAATATTTGACATCAATTTCACATGCTTTTTAGAGGCAAAGAGACTGTGGGATATTAAATTAATTTACATTACTATGGCTCTCATATATAAATAGTCGGAACACAGCGATACTCTTATGGCGGTAGATTTAAAATATCAACATATTAGCTAAAGGTGACAGGTTTAAAGAAATCTTACCACCAACCAAATTCAATGTGGTATCGGAATAGAACTAGGATCCCTGCAGCTCTAGGCAAGTAGTTAGTCACTGCTCCATGTGGGCAGTCTGCCATTTTAGTACTGTATTGTATCTTTTCATGTAATATAAAGAGGAGTCACCTCTCAAGTTATGATCTGCACAATAATCTTTACTAATATGCAGGAATACTTAAAATAAGATGTAAAGGTTAATAATTATTGATTTAATTACTTTTCATTTTAACATCCATCAATTAACAAGAATAGTTACTATTCAAATTGTGATGTGCACAAGATCTCTGTTGATAAAACAAGATTTTTTAATCAATGTGCAGCGGAACACACGTTTAAGACTGTTATCAACTAACGTGCAGATGGATGCTTATCAATCATTGTAATTTTTTAATGTTCAATGTAAATAAAAAATGTTGGGCCCTGCAACATAGGCATAGTCATTCTTAAATTAAGCTAATAATATAGAACATATAATAGTTTTCCATGTTACAGAGGCTATGCCCTCAATAAGACAAACAAGTTTCTATTGAGTAAATAAAGTATGAATTTAAAGATAGCAAGTATGCATACTAAGATGATCACCTAACATTGTAGATTTATAAGTAATTTTCCAATTTATTATCTCTAGTGGACGCTACATAGTTCAGTACGGTGGCTGGTACTGCTGCCGCTGCAGGTGTTGAACTAATGGCCCCTGCTGCTGTTGCTGCATAGCGAGCACCTGCTGACGCATGCGTAGCTGAGGTGTGAGCTGTTGCTGGTACTGGGCGCTTTGCTGCGGTTGCATGCTGCGCGGGTAAGGCGGCGCAGGTCCGCCCATTGCGCCCATAGTTACGTTCGGCGCCTATAACAAATACATCATTTACTTAACTGACTGGTTCTAAGGCATTACATCCGTGTTATAAGTTTACCATATTTAACACGATGTCCCCGTTTAAATTCTGATGTCATATATTATGGAGTAGAGTGTGGTGTAATGTTTATCTTCTAAATTAGCGCCGTCTTGATATGGGCAAATGTATCACTTATTATCAGATGTTCGTTTTGTCGACAGTTAATAATTTAATATTTTGACTATTAGATAAGGAATCGATTGAAATATTTGTTTTTTACCTGCATATACTGAGGTCGAGCATTCTGTCTTTGTTGCGCTAGAAATGCTTCCTGATTGACCCGACCACTCATCATGTTCTGAAAAAACGTCAATAACTTAATTAATTTGTTTTTATGTAACATTTAAATTTTTTTATGGAATGAAAGAAAAAGAGAACTACTCGATACTATATTGATTATGACCAACGACATAAAACTATACATTAAAATAATTGTTACAATTTTTTAATATAATATTATCATCTTAGAACTTAAACCTGTCTGGGGTTCAAATGAACTTTACCTCCAACCAAAATCCACAATATGGGGCCCTGGAATCGAACCAGAGACTTTTGCTTTATATTGTCGAGGGTTTACAGAGATTAGTAGAATGAATTAATTATTTTAATTAAATTAAACGGATAGTATAACAGAAATCAATACTTGTTGGAATGATTGCTGTCCAAGGAATCCACCCATGGCATTTGCTCCTTGCGGTCCCATTGACGAGGGTTGACTGTTCATTGTTCCCATACCTCCTCCTTGACCCATTTGTCCCATCTGACCAATGGCTTGACCCATTTGTCCCATGGTTTGACTCATTTGACCCATGCCTTGCGGCATTTGTCCTCCTTGTCCGACGGCTTGACTCATTTGTCCCACATTTTGCCCAATCGAATTCACACCTTGTCCCATTTGGTTTACTTGTTGGTTCATTTGATTAACGCCTTGCCCCATTCCCTGAGAAATTTAAAATACTTATTATAATAGCTTATTATATATAATAGCTAATTAACTTATTTAATACGAATACGTTTTATTGATTTTAGGACATACTTAATACTTATAATAGCAAAATTAAAAAAAAAAATAATTATTTAAAATAAACTCTAATTACCTGGTTCATCATTTGCTGTTGTCCACTTTGCATCATCTGTTGTCCATAACCACCGTAACTCTGTTGCATCCCACCATACTGTCCGCCGAACATTTGCCCTGCCATTCCAGGCATCTGCCCACTTCCCATTTGACCACCACCCATTTGATTTTGGCCCATTTGCCCACTTCCCATTTGGCTTGCGCCCATTTGTCCGGGTCCCATCTGGACGCTTGCGATCTGTCCCATGGGGCCCATGTTGCCCATAGCACTCATAGGATTCATTTGACTAGAAGGAAAATAATAAAAAAAATATGCAACCACTGTTTGTCATAATTTTATCGAAATGTGTAAAGACAATATAATAAGAGTATTAGGTATTTTTTAAGTCAGTTCGGAAGGATGAGATAAACAAGATGCCGATGGTACGTGATAACGATATCGTACTAGTAATGGATATATATACAGCACCACATTGTGCTCGCCGCTTTCAGGCATAGAATGTAATGTCTCATTACCCTAATATTGACAGAGTAGAACACAATTCACACTGCTGTATAACGACAAGAGTTGGAGCTGCGATGGGTGGTGTATGATGGAATCCTATCACCAATAAAATATAGAATTATTAAAAATACTCTTAATAAAATTTTTAACTTTGAAATACTAAACATGAATTTTTGCTTACTTTGGTTGCATTTGACTCATCTGATTGGGCTGCATTTGCCGCATGCCTTGTCTTGGGAACGGTGCCCTGGCGTGTGGTGCACCCGGATATCCGGCGCTCTGATGTTCAAAGAAAAAATAATACAATAATTATTGAAATAATCATTGCCGAATTTAAAGTCATTACTTAATGCCTATACAAAATATAACAAATTTTGAAGGGAAAATAAGTAAAACTAAGAGGTTAACTTTACGATCAAGTCATCATTTAAATAAAACTAGATTAAATACTGTTATTCGCAGTTGGGAAGCGGCGAAAAAAAAGAGATACATGCGTTAAACTCACAAGCTCAAGTGGCTCCCAGTCCGTTTCCGCAGAAATACTAGAATAGTTTCCGCAGAAATACTAGAATAATGTGCCTCTTATTTAATATCCTACATAATCCTAACTACCCGCAATATTTACGTGATCGCTTTACCTATGCCCGCCCCTCCCTCGCTCCTTGTAGAACACACATTAAAACTCTCCTCAAATGCCCTGTTCATAAAACACATGCTTACGCAAAATCATTTTCTGTACAAGCAGTCATACTTTGGAATTCCCTCCCTCCGAGCATACGAGCGTGCAAAACCATAGCAGCATTCAAGAAATCTGTTAAAGAACACTATTTATCCTTACCGTATTAAATAAAAGTATATATTTGTATAATGTATTATAATATAAAAGTATATGTATGTATAATATATATATGTATATGTATGTATTTGTATTGTTTTATATCTTGTAATATGTATATATTATTATATGTAATGTTTACTGTATGCACTAGGTTTGTGTTCCTAATTCTGCTTTCCTTCTGCGGGTCTACTTGAAGAGATTTCAACATGAAATAAGTAGTGCCCTTGTACTCTATATCCTTATTGTCAAGTTTATTCTAACAGCTGTGTGTACAAAAATATATTAAATAAAATAAATAAAAAGACCACACTCTATTTTTAATGATATTATAGTCGTCAAAGACCGATCAGGCTGGAAACCTAAGCGTGTAGTTTTTTGGCCACCAAGAAAAAAACTTTCTTTGAATGTTTTTAAAAGGAGATATGGATAACTCAAAAAAATATTAAAGTTACCTGCATTTGAGTCATCTGGTTGAAGGGCAAACGTTGTCGAAGCATATTGGTTAGAGCCTGTTTGCATTGTGTTGTAGACGCTTGCGTCACGGCACGGGGACTCACCCCAGCGGCTGAATTAATGAAATGAATAATGATAATATTATTCTTATATCAATATTTATTTAAGTGGACTTAGTTAAATAGTTAACACACATATATATATATATGTATATAGTTAATACATAATATATATAATTATTTATATATGTATGTATATGTATAATAGAATACACAGATCTCTTTCAGCTCTTTCCGACCTTATTGATCTTTTAAATTTTCCTTTTTTAGGATTAACAACTTTATTAAAGTAATACAGTAGATATATACTCAGATAAACGCTAAGATGTTTATAGTGCAAGGGAATGTATCAAAACTAATATGACTTAATTTACTGCAAGAAGTAACATTATGTAATATTTATTATATAATTAATACAATCTCTGTATAAATCACAGATCACGAATTACGGACGTAGCAATTACGATCAAATAAAGGTATACGCTCATCCCGACGTTTTGTTATATAAAGATGGAATAACTTACCAGGCGGGTTATAGTAAGTGGGTCCCGGTGGCGGGAACCACTGTTGTTGGGATTGCATGAATTGCGGTTGCTGCGCCGGCGCGGCGGTCATACCGACTGCGTTACCTCCTGGCCCCACCGGCCCGCCGACGTTAGTCTTAGAAAAATTTTATTTTCTCAATAATGAATTATGGTGTACAATAATTACTATCTAGAATCTCTGTAAAAATACCGATATATATTAAAAAGCCGCTTGGTTATACTAAAGTATGTAAAACTCACTGGCGTAGCCACTTTAGGTTTCTTGGCTTTGTTGTTTTTGCATGGCATCTTACGTCCTTTACCAGCTCCTGTTGGGCTGGAGTCCAAACTTCCATTGTCCTGCAAATAATAATAAAAAAAATATGCTCATTTTAAGAACAGAGTAATGTTTTTTTTTCCCGTATAAAATAATTTATATGTTTTTGCAATTAGTGTGACAAATCACCTTCATCAACGTCTGCTTAATATAAAATTTTCTATGCTCTGTATTAAGCAGTCGTTGTGTGAAGATAATAACAAAGAAATAAAAAAATATTGTATATTTAAATATTTTATAAAAAAAATTATGCTTTCCAATTTTTAAGTCATAAGAATATTTAACCTTTATTGACTACTCCCTACCAAGTTTTTTCAAGTAGCTACAGAACAAGTATTTAAAAAATAAGTGGCATTTTCTTGATACTACTATTCCATAAGCTAAGGTAACTAACTGCTTACCATTAGGAGGGACATGCTGGTTCGCCACCTAAGTGTTGTAAATAACTTCAAACAAAATACTAGTACAGGTATACCTTTACATTATGAAAGTCATATCACCTACCTGTTTATTATCATTTGTTTCCAAATCTTCAGGGGGCAATGGGAGAGATTCCAAATAGTAGCTTTGTGGTTTCACGAGACTATGCGTGTGATATTTTAACAATCTGAAATAACATTATGTATTAAGTAAAAATTTTCAAACATATTCTATTAGCCTACATTATATACATTAATAACTTATATATTTATTATAAATAAATTACCTGTGTGCGTTTTCATATGTAAGTGGTTTCCGTTCAATTTTCGTAGCAGCGAACCAGGCCCATGAGAGCGGTGCCGGATTCCGTCCGCCTTCAACTAGCTCCCAGCTCGATACCCTCTGCTTGTCGGTTAATCGGAGACCCTGTGAAAGAGCAATTCATATAACTTAATGATTATTCAATGGTGGCTTATTGTATTAGGAGTTGGTCTATTTGTCAGCGACACCGTGACAAATAGACCAACTCCTGCAATTGATGACTTGAAAAGTTTTTGATTAGAGAGTCACATAATTTTTTTTTCGTTTTAGTAAACTTTATAAACAGTTATTTATAAAACGCCTAAAAGATTCATCAACGTCAATATAATAATATAAATTAATAATTGCTACCTGTTTCTTATCGCTATCGAATCCAGAGATTTTGTTTCCTT
This sequence comes from Ornithoptera alexandrae, assembly GCA_029030555.1. NCBI lineage: Eukaryota > Metazoa > Arthropoda > Insecta > Lepidoptera > Papilionidae > Ornithoptera > Ornithoptera alexandrae. The sequence goes on along the minus strand of JARDVY010000023.1, from coordinate 4,537,899 downwards.
TTTGATCTACCAAACAGCCCAGCGGCTCACATGCAATCACCTGAAACATTTTGTTTTATAAATTAACTCACATATCTCCTAATACATAAGAAGATATGAAATATTTAAGAGAAGAGGCAATATACTATCCTGTGGTAAACTATCTAGTGAGATACGAGGACAAGCCCTCGTCTAAAAATTGCAAAATATTGTATTACGTAATAAGGCACATATAAATTTACAATGTGGTATAGTTCAATCTCAACATCTGAATTATTTATTAAGTTTACTTTGGCGAGTTGTGACTTGTAAGACACCTATGAAATAAGAAGATAAGAAGAATTTTTATTTTAATTACAAGTATATACTCTTGGACAAATATGAATTATGTAAGCTACATTTGAAACCAAATATTACTACGTGAAACACTACTTTAAAGACATATTTATCTACATAAGAATTAACACTTAAATGTCTCGTAGAATGAAAAGAGGAAAAGCTTAGCTTGTATAGATCTCGAAAGAATCAACGTTGATCCCCTTTAACCCTTACCTTTCGCTGGAGAAATCATCGAGAAGCAACAGAATAGGAGAACATTAAGAGAGTTACTTATGTTACGGTATATAGATAAATGTAGTTGACCTCTATAATTGTGTTTTTGGACAACGGCAGCAACTGACGCACGCTTTGCACGGCGGGTCCGTGTCGATCACCGATCTCCTTCTTCAGTTTTTTCATGAGGTTCTGGTAGTGCTTCCTGTTATTGTCATCGACGCCGTCGGCTAGCGTTGAATGTATTAGTGTTGCAAGCATGTCGATCAATGTCGTGAACAGGTTGCTGCGACACAAACTATATTAATTTATTGTAGGTTGACTGTCATTCGGCCACACTACGCAGCAAGTTTTGTATTTATTATAATATATTAAACTGATAATATGTCGATATTATGTTAATTCGTTCGTTAATGATTGTTAATTTTGAGACTTGCTACGTAGTTCTTGATGAAGCTCACACAAACCCTGTAATGTAATGTATAATTGTTAGATTGATAATAAAGCATGACATGATTAATAAAAAGGTCTATAAACATTTTAATTTATGTTAAAAAGTAATATAGCAATCACGTGAGTATTTACTAAATTATTGTATTTCAGACTTATATTTTTTATCTCCATTAAAGTCAAAAATATTACTGGTTATGAACTGTTCATGTGGAACTACATTTTTACAGACTATATATGTTTTATAGCTATTTTATAGTTTATTTTATAGTTATTATGTGTAAACTCACAAGCAACAGGATGAACGGTATTGAATTTGAATTGCTGTTACGCCATATTATAAGACATAAGAAAGCCACATAGCGAAAACATTTTTCTGGCCTAAAGTTCTACTAGTATTTAATAGAAATAATTTTGAAATAAATATGTAAAAAACAATATACAAGAGTTTGTTAAATCTTTTCTATTCTCCTCAAAAAATAAATATATAATTTATCTTTTTCTTTATTCATACACAAGTCTTTATGCAAAGAGAGAAATCATTAAAATTAAATTATTACATAAAAAAGGAAAAATATATCAGCGTGGTGTGTTTTTCCCTTTGTTCTTGTTGCCATGATATATCATAGTTACCTATTATTGTAGGCGTCGATGACCTGATGCGCGACGAGTTGCGTGAGGAGCACGGCCCAGTCGGAGGTGAGCTGGTAGGAGCGGCGGATCGCGTCGAACATGCCGCCTGCAAGGGAGAATCGCAGCTGCAGCGCCTCTGGTGCGATCTCGTCCTGCCATGTGTCGACGCACGCGGCTCGCTCGTGGTCGCGCGCGTGGCTGAGGTAGTGTTGCAGCTGCCCATGGATCGAGCTCAACAGGCTCTCCTGGAAGCGATTTACACAGGTGAATCTTGTTACCATCATCATTTACGTTCTGTTCGATATTCATACTGTTCGTCTTCTTGATGAGTTTTACTGCTTCATCGGACTCAGGAGCTTGCGGATACGGAATCTGTGAACTAAATATTTTAGCCAACAGTCGACCACCGATATATATAGGCTTCTCCAATCCCTTATGATTTATCATACATCTGATTGCTTGCAATCTTCACCAGATTATTGTTCTATCTGGCAACCAGTCGTCGCATTCTCAGCTTGCTGCTATATTTATATCACATAGGTTTCTAAGATTTGTCATTATTATAAATTGACAGCTTTGTTTCTCTGATAGATAAGATTTGAAACGCGTTAAATCAAATGTAGTTCAAAACACAATTTGAATAAAGATTATTTAAAAACAAGATTTATTTTAGTATTTTGGTATCATTTTACATTATTTTCTTTTAAAAACTCGAAAGGGTCGATTGGAAGGAAACACTTTGTTCCCCGCCTTTTTATTTATAGAAGTAAAAAGAACATTATCGTCATTTTAAACGATGTACGTCCACCGCTGGATGTAGGTCTCTTGTAATGTATTCCACAAAGCACGATATTGTGCTGTTCGAAACCAGTGGCTTCCAGCCATTCGTTTTGTGTTATGTCCACCTTCTGGGTGGGGAGTAAAAAAGATAGTTTAAAATATTAATGAAAATAAAATTATATTTCGTTACTACATTTAAAAGATAACTGATGTTATGTCTTTAAATAAATTTGTTTTCTAGCAAACTTTATTCTGAACGATGTAAGATATTTTAATATTTTTTAAAATATGATTTCATTCGTTCGTACCTTTTGGTCGTCTTGGTGGCGCAAGCACGTCAGAACGAGAGAGAGAAGTGGTTCGTTAGCCAGCCGCACGCTGGTGGCGCCACCACACGCGCACGCGTTGCCGCTAACACCACGCTTACCCCCGCCCCCACCAGCCGCAGATCTACAACGTGAGTATATTTTATTTATTAGATAACTCATAAATAATATATCATAACGTTTTGTATATATCTAGAACTTTATTATTATTAATCAAATGGTTACAACAGCTCATATATTTATAACATGTGACTGTTTTCGATGCTTTTTCCTTGATTTAATAAACGAGACAAAAAATATTATAACGATAAGAGGAGATGTAGTGTTTACTGATCAAGTCTAGAACAAGCCTATTCACTGTTCTCTGAATATGCCATATTAAATAAATATCAATAACCCTTTGTAACTCGGACTTTGATGGCTCTTGCAATCCCGATGCGAGCCTCCGCTGCCTCCACCGCCGCTCGAGCAGTTTCCACTGCACCCCGCACCCCAACCGCTTTCTAAAATCTAAATATATAAAAGATATGTAATAAGCGTTATAACATTTGCCATCTGCCCGGTGCACCGACGGCCTTATGAGAATCTCAGAGAATTATTGGAAGCAAGAAGGATCTGACCCGAGGCGCTAAATATCGATCACTTAACACAGTAGCTTGATTGGTAACTGTTTATGTATGGATCGATCTTAACAATATTTATATTTGTGTTAAGTATGGAATGTTATTTACAATTGTGGTATATAAAGTACTGTACACAGTCATTATATTACAACCTGTCCAGCTTGTTTCAGAACTCGTCCCTGTACAGCAGCGGGTAGCTTAGCGACTAGCGGCGCCACCAGCCACACTGACTCCGACCATTTGCTGGTGCTCACTACACCTCGGTCCGTACCCATCCTATGGGATTATTTGGTTAATCTCAGTTATAATTTACATCTAAGTTAAATTCAAAGATTATTTATTGAATACAGAGTCCCTCATAATTTAATTAAGAGATAATTTTTATATGAACTGACATTTCGTGAATTCTTACTTTACCTTATTAATTATAATTATTACCTTTGATCATAAACTGTCCGACTTATAAAATATATAATCAACAACATGTGTACGTAGATATTTAATTTGGTTATGTTTTAGATGTATTGGTAATGGCTTTTAGTAATTGTAGAAAAAATTCTATGATAGTATTATCCATACGCGATTTTATAGGGTTTTTGTTTTTTGTGCCACAAAAATAGCAGCATTTGCGGACATGTAAAATTTCTAACCCATATACCTCGTGAGAGAAAACACAACGTTCCAGCAATACGGACATTAAGGGAGCTGTTAATTATTATTATAAATCGAAGACTAGTATTCAATACTAATATACCTGTCCTTGTCTGGTGGTGGAGGTGCGGGCTGTTGGAACACGTTGATAACGGCGCGAGCCACCGTATCGAGCCACGCGCTTAGTTCAGAGGATCCGTTGGGGAATTGTTTGAACATCAGCTGCAGGTCCAGCCAGGACATGCGAAGCGACCATTGCTCCAGATTCTAAATATTTTGTATGATAAATACCATACAATACATAAATTTTAAAACTACTTTCAAGAGTTGACTTCAATAGGAAAATCAAGGGAAGGTATAAAAATTAATAATTATAGCAATTTTAACTTCTGGATCAGCAAGCTGATAACTAATCTGCAAAATATTTCTATGGTATTAATATTAAAATGTTAAATTCGCACGAACCTCTAATAATCTTGTAATCATTGTTTTCTGATCGAGATCTGGATGGGTATGACTTGCTGAATCTGGATAACATATCATATGTAATAATCTGCAACAAAATATAAGAGATAATTTTATGTGCATATGTAATACTCTACAATAGATTTTATCATTAACTTCAAACCTAATCGTGATTCTAGAAAACAGAAGTTCGGTTACCTAATTTTCATATATAACTTACAACAATGCAATTGTTATACAGAGTTTATATCAATGTCTAAGTAATTTTAAATGAGAATTTTATAAACTATTTTAAAACTGTGCTTTGTATGGACTTTTTTAACTGCACTGTACATCGATTTATAATAATAATAGCAACAATTCATTATGTTAGTGATAACAAAATAGAAAACTTGTTTAGTTTAAAAATCTAAAATGTTCACTTTACCTCTGTGCCTGCCGCGGTGTTAGCATGGAATCCAGTAGCATGTCTGGGTGACAGAGCTCATCTGGGTTCTGTAAGCATTTCTGCAGCACCCATTCCTCTGAGCAGATCTCTGCTAAGACCCTCCTCGCTAACGAGGAGAGTGATTGAGATGAATCTAACAAAGTGGACCCAACACCACCACTGCCCCTGCGGTGATAATCAATTGATATTTATTACTTTAGGTGGCCAGTGCAGAATGTAAGTTAATTTTTAATAAAATAAAATATGATGTATTAGTTATGTAAACATGTTACAATGTATATTAAGACATTTAAATTAAAAAAAGTCATAACCATACATTTTTTAAGTGAAATCTTAATATTTCTTAAATTAATTTAAAGTTTACTAGCTTTGCTATATTTTTAATTTATTTTATATACTTAAGGAATCTTGGTTTATTTAATGAGTTTTAGAAAATAATGTACAAAACGAAGAAGGAGAAATTACAAGACATCACAAACAGACACCCAGTGAACGTAATTTTTTTCATATAGTTAGACAGCTTTGATATACTTTTTTAAATATATTTATGTTATATTACAATAACCTCACGAAGAAGTCAGTTACAGACGTATTCCAACCAATTTATTTCATGAAATGAATTACCCAGGGCGATTAATTATTAAAAGTTACGTTCAAAGTATCGTCTAAACCGACGAAGGTGGAAGAGAAGCATCTACACATAGATCATATCCCATCGACAACACGTCCAAAGATTGGAGATGAGAATGGTAACGGTGAACGGACACGGGTAGAAGCGAAGCGGGTGAGAGTTGTGATAGAACGACTTAGTTCGCACCTCCGTGCCGGGTACGTGCGTGTGACTGTATGTTTTGCAAAGGATGTGCGACATTACAACTCAATATTAAAATAAAAACAAACCTAGGAGTTCTATGGCCCCCACTCATCTCTGATTCTACCATCCTAAGAATAAAAAAAATGTCTAGCGTCAATATTTATTATTAACTTTGAAACCAATTTCACCGTGTTTTCGAATCTTTATCATTGACAAAGACAAGATTAAATTTTAACTGTAATGCTCATGACATAAGTTATAATAATTATACTTATGTGTGATTGTAACTAGTACTATACTAAAGAAAAATAACTAAATAACATTTTTTATGTTAAATTATTAAGCGTATACACACAAACATAGTGCGTTAATTTGTGTACATAAAAAATTTCAGCCATAACTTCTTGTGAAATTCGAATTATTTTGATAAAGTAATAATATTTTTTGTTTAATCCTGATGTTGAGTTTACAAAAAAACATATATCCAAAAATTATACTATTCATTGGACTCCATTGCCGTAGATCGTCTGTGTAGGTACCACCGCAGCGCCTATTTCTGTCGCAAAACAGTAATGTTAAACATTAGTGTCCAGGTTCGAGGTGCGTTGAAGCTAGTCAAATTACTGGGATAACGAGACCTAACATCTCAACGCGATGAGCACAATGTGGTACAGTCAGTGTTTATTATCTTAACTAGCGTCATAATTGTAATGGGCTGTCGTATCGATTATCATCTGGTGAACGTCTTGCACATCTTGTCACTTAGTCGAATAAAAATATGTAACTAATAAAACGTTTGAATGTAATAGGATACTTACGACATGAGGTCAAGCTGTGCGTCAGTAGGTACAGTGTCACTAGTACCTAAGATATGTGACAGCTCGCTGGACTTTTTGCCGCAAGACTTGCCGCCATCACGAGCGGTCGAATCGCCGACCACTGTACAATAATGACTAATTTACATTTGCGTAAATCTTATTTCTAAGAATACATTCCCAAATAGTTTACTGCTTGCATGGCGTAGTGACTCATCGGTTGCTTAGTAACATGGTGCCTGGTTCGATCTGCGGCCACAAGTTTTATTGTTTCGTTGGAGGTTGGATTTTTTCGAACAAGCCCTCGCTAACAATTATCCTCATAAAGTTAATCAGCCGCTACCGTAGTAATGCAGTATCCCCGGCTGTCAATATTGACAGTCGGAGTATTTTGATTAAACGCGCTTTACCTTACTTACCTTTGAGTTGTAATATTGTGGGATTGAGGTAAAAATTTTGTCGACAATGGGATAACCGTTGTAGAAGAAAAATTACGTAAATGTTGCAACATGTCCGTTTTATCACGATGTTATCGTTCTTTGGAAGTCCAAAATTAGTAAAGTGTCGAAACTGCAATTCTTTGAGTTGGGTTCTTTTCAGTTTCTCTTTTTTTCAAAGTTTTATCCATTACTGGATAATGGTCATTAGTATCGGATCATGTCTTTTTCTTGAGATATATTGAGTTGTGTAGCTTTGCGTAAAGATATAATTTTAATTTGTAACTGACTGAGTATGGCCTTGAGCGCGGCGAGCACGGGCCCGACGCCGATGTTCTTGTGCGCGGCGGCGAGCAAGTGGCGGTCACATGAGAGTCGCACGCCTGCCGCGCCACCGCCCGGCCCCGGGGAGGTGGACACGCTGTATAAACCTGAAGAAACACGAATATAAAATTGTTTATTTATATTTTTAATATTGAGGCAAGCAGTTCGATTTTGAGGCCACATATGGTAAGATTTTTTGGCAACCCGCCATAAAGCATTGCCGGATTCCGTTTTTAATTTTTATTATCCAATATGTTTTATACATTGCTCCAAGGATTAGTGGCCGATCCGGCAGTAGACTAATGCAGTGGCAGCTGAGCACTGGCACACGCAGTGTTGGTTAGGCCCCTCTCAAAGTATGCCGATGACATGGTGTAGGTGGTGGGAAGCCACTCAACTTGTGAAGATTACGACCGATCGGTGTGAGATCCTAAAGATAGGCCTATGTTCACGAGCGGGCGTCTTTCTGCTGATAATGATGACTATATAATAATTAGCTGTCAAGTTTATGAGGAACGAGGCAGCATAGAATCTTGCCTTCCGTTCTTAAAAATTTGCATGATAGTAATGTGTATAAAAATACTGTACATTGGGAAGATCCCCTGTAGCATTTAGCTGATGTCTATATAAAAATAATATTTACCTGGTTGTGGTGTATCAACAGTTTTGAATAATCTCAGTAGTAAGTGACACGTTAGCCTTGCGCCTGTGTCGGGCGAGGGTGCATTGGCCGGGTTGTTGGACACACCGCCGCCTCCGCTTGCCTTCACCAACGATGGTAACGCCGCATGTCTTACAAAGTCTTCCAGCGAGAAGCAGTGACGAGCTTAAAAAAGTTATATTTTGTTTAGATTACACTTGAAGAAACAAAAAAAGGTTACTAGGCAACGGCCTAATTATTATGAACTCTTGGCGACAAATAATGTTTTCGTACATAGCAAAAGGGAATATCACAACGCCGTGGTGATATTTAACTATACGGCTTCTCCGCAGTAAACATAATATGTTTAATTATTATGACTCCCTTGGTTATATAAACTGGTGCAAAAAATAGTTAAACATTCTATGAAGCAATATGGTTGGCGCTGCTGCTATTTACTTACCAACGAGTATAGACGTAAACACTGCGAGAGCGTCGTGGGCGGCGGCGTCGTGCAAGTCTCGATGGTTCAGCAGGTCGGGGTAGAGAGGTGGCGGTGCAGCATGCGGTGCTGCTGGATAGTGTTGCGCCCCACACAATGCTACCAACGCCCCCAACCACTCCGCTGCCAGACCGCTGCACCACGCCGTCATCTCTGCGCACAGCACCCCCAGCTCGTTTACTCTGTAAATATCTCAAATATTAAGCGCGTGAGCACGTTGTATGAGTTTTTATTTTTAATGTGCAATCGGTCACCATTTCACCTTAATTTTTAGTGCTGTGACATTGAGGCAGTGGATGTTTAAGCGTGATCGCCCAGAATAAATTGATTTTTATAAGATGACAGTCAGATTACAGCAATACTAGTGTTTAGTTAGACGGGTTCGGAAAAACCTTAATATTGCCATAGAAGAGCACCTTGAGATCTCGGTTAATCAAACTGCCACAGAGGCAGTCTTAAACTATGAGCACTGTTTACTAGCTACATTTTAGAATTTATAAGCTATTTACCATGGGTATACAGCAAGTACAGTTATTTTGTTAACAGATTACATCATACAATTTTTTTTAAGAAAACCGTTTTATGCGATTGCTAATAATTTATTAACAATAATATAAAAAAAAAACCCAAGAAATAATATATACAGTGATGTATGTGATGTTAGTGGAGGCATGATAAGATTTGCTATGTAATGTTGCTTACCGATCATTGTCCACTTCGCGACAGACTGCTAACATCGCCGAACATACAAAACTATATCTATTAGCTGGAGATTCGGCAACCTGGCGAGCCCACGCGATTTCTATTTTACCTGCAACAAATGTAAAATGAATGACGCCGTGATAGGTCAATTTGTAAGGATGAGGTACGCCCCTATATGTCACGAAGAGCCCCGAATTTGATCCTGACTGAAGGAAAATATCGTGAGGATAGTTTCAAAAACAACAGCTATCGTCGACCTAAGATATTAAGAAAATCGTATTTGCCTAGCGTGGACTATATTGGCATTGATACATTCATGTGAGTATAGGCCCTGAGTCCATATAATTATGGGAACATTAAATGTTTGTTTATATAAAACATATAATATAACTTCACATAAATAGAAGATGTGGTCATTTATAATCAAATTTTTTAAAAAATATAATAAAAAACTAACAAAAGAGAGTTTTTATCTTTCGAACGGATATTTGAAGATCTGCAGAATGGTCATCAACAACAGCCTAGTTGCTATGGACCGGTATAACCAATAGATATGGAGATCCTTTGGAGATGCATTCCAAATGCTCCATGGGCCTATGAAATAAGGTTCAAATTGAAACCAAATACATCTCATGTTCCCGCAGCGCCCGTGCGTTCGTTTTTTTTCCTTCCCAACATCAGTGGTGTCATTAGTCCTATTGTCTGTCTTCGTTTTCGGAAGCGGTCTCTTAACACCCAGTATAACAACATAAAATTAAATTCATACAAACCTTTACGTGGATTCGTAAAGAACTCGCTTAGAAATTGTGGGTTGTATACGTAATTGGAAGGCATGGGCTGCAATTGCGAATATAGCGCTTGCCTGAAAATATAAGAAATGATTTTTACATTCACAAACTAGTTTAACAACATATGATTAAGACAATGCTATTTTGTTTTAAAGCAAGTTGAGACGAGCATGTTCACATAGGATATTCGACCGTGTATAATAAAGTAACTAAGTTAGAATATTTAATATGCTCATCGTCATGAAAAATAAGTTAAATAAAGTAATGGATACAGAACTCACATTAATGCTTGCGGATATAGGCGCTGCGGAGGTATCCAATTACATGGCCTCTGGCATGAGAACATAACAATACAAGTCAAGAAAACCGAAAGTTGTCGGTCTCGGTTGTTGGAGACTGTGTTGACAGGTTAGTCCTGCAGTGGTCCGGAGCGCCTATTTCTGCCGCTAAAGAGTAGTATGTAAACATAAAGGATGTGACTGTTAACATCTTATATTTTAAGGCGACGACTACAATATGGTACAGTGTTCACATCAACGTCTTAACTAGCACCATGTAATTATTAAAGAGCATATAACTTTCTATCAATTGAACGTCTTGCACGTCTCGTCGCTTCGTCGAATAAACAAAAGATCAATGACCAGTGAATTAAAAAAGAATATTTACTTGATCTTAGGGTATGCATTGGCGAAGGTATCTGCGTGCGGGGCGTGACACAAGTGGGCCGCCGCTTTGTATAAGTCGTGAAGTTGCGCCAGCACGCAACGTTCGGCCGAGCCACAGTCCCCCGGATTCACCACGCACTTCACCAAACGACACAACTGTTCGAAGACAGCTGACGTTTGCTCCACACATACTGTAAAATTTAAATAGTTATCTATACTAATGAAAACAATGTGAACAATTAAAGTTTTTTACTGTACTCATATGTTTGTTAATATACAACCCTTTTTTATGTTACCATTACTGGGAATCAGGACCTTCTGTCGTCATGCAACGAGTTGAGGCTACATAGCCACTATGTCAGCCCAATGTGACTCAGTGGATTGACACGTCTACAAGTTTTAAAAATATGTCGGTTTCCTATCGATGTTTTTCTTTGCCGGAAGCTTAAGTTCCCTGGAAATTGAATCTGGGCCTCTTTATATATTATATACAGGAGTGCAGTGCTACAGTTAACTTGTAACTAAGTTGTAACTTAGTCACTTAGGTAACTTTTATAAAAATGTCCATTACATGTAATGCTACTAGAGCTACATAATATGTAGTAATAATATATTTATGTATTCAATAACTTGCCCCACATAATATTTTTTTAATTGAAAAATATAGATTGCGGCATAATTTTGAAGTTGTATACTTAAAAGATCTTTGCCTGTTTTTTTTTGTTTTAGTTTTGACTTATTTTTAAACATAAAGATAAACGACTCACAAAGTAAGCAGGAGTGGTACCGCCTTAACGCTCCGACAGTACACAAGGCTAACGCGGATGTATAAGCTCTGGGCGCCGCCAGACCGCTGCTCGGTGCGCCTCGCGTTATAAGAGCACCCTCTACTTCTGACAGTTCTTTTAGTATCTGTAAATTTATTTTAATTATTACATTTGTTAAAAACTTATAATATCTCATTGTAGATTAAATAAAACTATATCAGTAACATTTAGAAAGTATATTTCTGATGATTTATTACTACTAAGTACATTTATTAGAATAAAGGTTACATATCAGATATCTTCCGAGTTATTCATTTCTATTTCATAATATTATTATACATATGCCTGTATATCTGTTTTCAAAGACCAACAAAGCGTTTATTTTTGGCGCTAATTACTGCAATCATTACCGTTTCGATTTGAAGGTCATTAAGTAGTAAAATAACAATTTAAGGGGGAAGAATATTTACGTGTAGAGGTTATAAATTGAATAGGAATGCGTTTACCTTGTAGAACATATTGCTTATCTCGTAGCTTTTATGAAAAGATTTTTTTTCGCGGTTTGTGTTATACCTGTATGCATGTTTCGATTAATCCGTGCACGTTGAGTGCAATCTCCATGAGGTCGAGCGCAAAGGCGACGTGCTCGGGCTGCGGTAGGTACGTAGTCGCGCCTGCAGCGTATGCAGCAAGCGCTTCGCAAACTGCCCCGCCCACTGCCCATGACACCGCACCTTGCTCGTACATTGACATAGCCTAGAAAAGAAAGTTCTCTATGAATATAGACATTTTTTTGTGCATGGTTAAAAATTTTATCTAAATCACAAAATGTTAAATGACCTGAAACTTATGTGTGACCGCTTCAAAGTTAAATTCACTTCTTGAATGCTTTTTTATTTTTCCTCCTTCTGCCACATCGATAGAAAACTTCTTGGAAAATAACTTGCAGATTTCTGTAAATAATCAACGATTACATTACTAACGTTGAGTGAATGAGATAAATGTTAATAATAGTTGTTAGTATAAGTAATATGGATCAAATTACTTTTTATTGATATTAAACACAGGTGAAGTATTTTATTGTATGATTGATTGAAGATGAATATCATATCTCATCTTAGAGGTTTTAATTTTGAAGAGGTACAATATTTCTTAGTTTTGCTTAAAAAAGCAAATATATTGTGTGTCATCATCAGTTCACGGCGATTCACACCTGGACAAAGCTTTGCTATGTAACTAAAGCTTTGTTTATAAGCTTAACAGACTATGTGTATAATTTTGCATTTTTAGTGGATTAGTTTAGAATTTTATTTATTACATACACGAGTAGCATAACTGTATCCATAAGTCTGTAACTCTATAGAATAAACGTATCACGTAAGCATACAAATATTACTATGGTGTAATTTGGTTCTGCGATCCTGATTCGGCGATTATCAACTAACCTTTGGTCATTTTTTTAACGGCGTGTTTCGCGTCATCCCTTTGCCTTCCGACACCGTATAGCAGAATATGTCGCTGATTGGCATCGTGCGGGGTGTGGTCAGGCTCGGCGGGTGGTAGAGGGAAATGCATAGTGTAGTGGTAGTGCCGCGAAGCGGGAGCGCTGCTGCCTCCGCTCACCGTCACGCCACCGCCCCCGCACGCGCTGTTACTGCGCATGCCTGAATAACATTTATTTTCAAGTTATCTGTCTTCTTCTATTCCCTTCCTCCATCAACTGTCAACTAACATTCCTCACCCTTTATACGTATCATATCTATTTTCACACAATTAATCCATCCCTCTTCTTTCGTTTTGATCTAATCTTCCACCTATTCACACACGCAAAGAATTTTAAATATGACAATGTTTTCGAATTCTTCTCATGATAATGTAACATATATCTATTTACAGGTTTTAGTTCCCTTATCAGTTTGAGATACTAAAGCTCTGTTGTTCCTGTAGCATTTGCATTTTTTTTGTATTTATATTTAATAATAAGTACATACTATTTTAATAATAATTACCTGGTACAGACATTGGACCTATTCCCATACTCTGCATGCTAGCAATACTCATCCCGCTTGGTCCCATCATTGGTGAATTAACACTACGTTAATTAAAAGATAAATTAGTTTGTTATTTGAAATTTATAAGGTACTTCAAAAATAAAAAAAATAAATGTTTTTAATTGCCTGTGTGATGGTTCACCAGGATCTTTAGGACTATCAGGTGCATCCATCGAATTTTGTTGGTCCTCTTTTATGTGTTGTAACAGCTTATCGAGATCATCATCAATTTTGGAATCATCTAAATCCATCCGCACGTTTTCCTGTGATAAAATATGGCACTATATGGTATCATAAAACCATCTATGGGTTATAACTAAAAAATAACAGAACTTACGTGCAAAAACTGTTATCAAATCATTCATTATGATAATGAATATTCATAACTGTAAATAAAATTAATATCTCTCACAAAGTTCTTGAATATTAGCTAGTGCAAAACAGAACTTAACTAACCTCCATTTTAGGTTTGAGATCAATTCCAGCAAAAATATCATCATCTATATTGTGATTGGTGCCTGTGCTGTTTGCTGGGGGCGCCACCGTGTGACTGCCGCTTCCACCGGATGAAGTGGGTTCAGTAGGTGATATAAGATCACCTAAAATGAGACTACTAGTAGATGAGATATTCACTTATAAGTAAACGATATGTTTACCCATTGCATTGTAAAATTTTAAAATAGTTAAAAGATCACTTTTGGTGTGGGCGCACAAAGAGTTAAATTCTTTGGTTCTCCAAGCTTGCCAATAACAAAAAGGGATTGTTGAAGCTTCTGGAGAGTTTAGATGACTTGAATAAGCTATTAATTTGTTCCCACGCACAAAGATACGCATAGTCATAAGCATACTCAGTTTTAGGATTTTAAATATAACCAATGAAACAATTACCAATATATATAATAAGTTACCTCGTGAAATCAGCGTGCACATATAGGCGTCGTGAGAAAAAACATCCCTTCGAATCAGTTCACCGAAAAGGTGAACCAAGTTAGCGAACTGTTGTCTATTTCCAGGAGGTGCATTTGGACTCTCATCTGAAATAAAAATAATATTCTACATTTGCAAAATTATGCAAATTAATTTTACGTAGTAAAAATTTTTAAAACATCCTAGACAAAGACATTTGTTTATTAATAAGTTACAAACAGACTAATAAACAAAAAAGACTTTATACAACTCATAAGCCATGTAGGTTAACTTTTATAATACTTGTTTATGGCTCAGGGGTTAAAAACAAGTCTCTAAATGTTTTTCTTAGTTGGATGATAAGACATATAAATTGCTTTATTTTAAATATCACATTTTAATAGCAATGAATCATTTATTTAATTAAAACTGGTGATAGGTCTCTATTGCCAGGTAGGTACCACCACATTACTTTATTTCGGTTTTAAGATCGTTGTAGTTAATGTAATTACTGGGGTAATGAGACAACATTTTATGTTTCAGGCGACTAACGCGATGTGGTGAAGTATCTTCTTCTACTTCTTCTTTGTCGTAACCTTATGACTGAGGGACGTGACTATGGTGCGTTGCCTTGGCTGATACGTGGTGAAGTATATATCACCCTAACTAGCGCCAAGTTGTTATGGGCGAGGCGATCACTTACCATCAAGAGAACGTCCCGCTCGTCTAGTCGCTTGTTTAAAAAAAAAACTTTTTTTGCTCAGTTAACAGAAGAAAAAATACAACAGAAATAGATAAATCAATATGTGGATATAAAATGCCACAAAACATTCTCCTCCAGTCAACATATTGGGTAGTTAATAGATAAAAAAATAATAATAATAAGCTGCAATAAGCATTATATTGATCACATTATTTTGTTTACTTGCCTAACATTGGCGCATCATTGTCCAAAAACCGTAGAAGAAGATTTTGGAAGATGGGCGGTCCATTATAGAGACCTGTGGCTGAACTTATAGATTCTTTGTCATCAGATCCTGAAAAATGAACGTTGATCTATAATTTATAAATTTTTTAAAAAAGTATTTATTCTTAATTGCAAAATTTTAAATTACAATATTTGAAACTGTATAATGTGAGTTATTATAATTGTGTAATGCATGTTGATATCACAGCATTTGCCCTACGCATTAAGAGGACTGTTTATTATTTATAACTTCACTTTCAGAGTTAAAAAGGTATTTGAAAAACTGTTATCGACAAATTCATGTTACAACCTGTATGATGATCATGGTGTAGATGCAACAACTGCTGGCGACGGTCGAGGAGCGCGGCGGCAGCAATAGCGCGGTGTTCACCCCAGCGCGCACCGCACACCGCCCATTCGCACAGCACGCGCACAACGGCATACGAACACGCCCACTCCTATAAACATATTTTTCACGAGCCCGTCGAATGTTACACTCTTCAATCAAGACTGGGTATTTAAAACCAATATAGTAAATTTGATTTTCTTTGTTATAGATAGAGCACCAATTTCCTCCTTGGCGTAGTGGCTAAGCGCTTGTCATGTAACGAAGGTCCTTAGCTTTGACTCCCGACGCCCATATAACGCTAAGATAACATTATAAATCTGCGTCCATAACTGCATTGCTATTTCGACTGTCAGCATATAAGAACCAAATATCTATGGCGTCATTGTCACATAACACCATAAAATTGTGGTATAAGTTAACACAATTATAGTTAAAAAAATACCGGGTCTTTTGTATCAGTCGCCGAATCTTTTGATGGAGGCGTGCAATTGGCGAATACTTCTTTGTATAAGGTATCAAGGTTGTTATTTTGATCCACGCGGTCGAAACAATGACGGTCCAAAGCTTCTAATACAGCTAATACGCGAGCTGAAAGTAAGAAAATCCTTAATCAATATTTACAGAAATAATTAGAATATTCAATATTTTTGTTGTAGATTATTTTATTTAACAAATTGACGAACCGAACGCGTCTTTAACCTGGTGGTAGTGTAACAGTAATGCTACATTAGTTATAATGTTATGTACCGGAATACAGCAATGTGTGGACTATTTACGGCCAAAATAGCCGCAACGGATATCTACCACCAGTAAACAAATACGACAAGTAGTTCTGCCATAAACAAAACAAAATATTATAGCAAAAATATATTTATCAATTTTGAATTTTACCCTGTGAACTTGCTTGCCATTTGTCAGTACACCATTTGCTTTCAGCTTTTTTACTTCTTGCTGCAATTTCTTGTTCGGCTTCATAAACCTATGGGAATTCAAATAAGAATATACACAACATAAATATTGGAAACAGTAAGAAAAAAAAATGTACTTTATAAAATTTTATTTCATAAGTAATAGGGTTTTAAGTTACAATGACGCCATAGATTGCAAAGCACACTCGCTCAGATTATTTCAAGTGATCCAAGGATCAGTGTGTTAAGCAATGGATTAGCTACTGCACTGCAGCGACAGGTATGGGATCAATGATATATATCATGTTTACTTGGGCTTTTCAAAAAATTTAAAAGAACTAACTTTTTTCTATTTTATTTCAGTTTATACCTATGTTAATAAGCATTTGTGACCTTTATTTTATTAATGTTTATGTCACATTTCGAAACTTGTTCTTGCTTATTTCAAAAGTACTTAAATTAACATATTTATTTGTCTAATGTAATCTTTAGCCGGAAGTGTTCGGGTATGAATAAAACACATCACTTTCTGCATTAATAAATTGCAAGAAAAAAATCGAGAACAAAAATATACTTAAAGTTAATAAAGATTCAGAACACTCACCAATTTTCTGTGTTGCTCTGTAACAATCGAATCCATATGAGGCATTGGTAGAGCAGATGGTGGAAGAGGAAGTAAATCGAGAGGAGAGCCTTGCATGGATGAACCACATCCTGACCAGACCATTGCAGTTGGACACTCTATGCATACTATCTGAAATTATTTTTACTCATCAATGTTTAAATTGTTATGTAGAAGAAATATTGGGATAGACAATTAATAAATTTTTATGACTGGTATAGTGTGGAGACTAAGCGTGCTAGCTTTGTGCTGTGGAGTTCTGTTTCAATTCTGTGACTAAAAATTTTAATTTGGAAAAAAAATTCAAAGGGCAAGAAGTTATAAAGAACATACCTGTAATATTGTAGCTAACTGTATAATAATATCCCTATGATAGGCACAGTTTAATATTTCACCAAATCCGACTTGGACTGGATTTAGAGCTGAAGTTATCACAGTGTTCAGAATAGTCTTTTGATCTCTGGGGGGAGATCCATTCTCTTCTTTCACTTGCACTTCCATCGGCTGTGGATTAGGTGTTCCCATTGGAATTGGTGTGCCTATAGAATGATTTGGATTTGGTGTACCAATGGAATGATTCGGATTTGGAGTGCCTTGACTTTGATCGCCAGGAGTTCCCGAGCGTTTAATTTGAGCAATATTCGGTTTCACATCGCAATTTGTATTTTCTAATGCTGGTGACATCGGCACTCCATTAGTATCTAGACAACAAAAAAAAAAAAATATGTTTTATTATCTTCCATACAATATCAAACAATGATTTAAAAGTCCAAAATAGCAACATACACCACCAAAATACCTATTACTGCCGCCAAATAATACATCAAACTTTATTTTGTTCCACTTCAAAGAGTGCTGCGGTTGGTAAAATTATTGCATCATCATGATTTAAAATTTTAAGTCACAAGGCAATGAGCATAATGCAGTACCGTTAATACCATTTTATCTAGCACGTTATTGCTATGGGCAAGTGTATCATTTACCATCAGGTAAGCATTCTGCCTATCACGTTGCTTCCTGGAATAATAAAAAAGAACACCATACCATTACCATCTATAGTCTTAGAAAAGACTGCAGGTTGGTTTAGAGTACGTAGTGTAGCGTCGGACAGCACGGAGCATATGGCTGCAGCTTTCTTTGCACATGAAGTGGCTAAGCGTCGGGAGAGTCCTTCACAACAAACAAATTCACTCATATGCTGCAGAGCTAATGGAAGAAATAACCTGTACAAAAAATTTAATTTGTAGTTCTTATATAATTTTTTTATATAATTGAATTTAAACAGTGTTCATTATTTTCAGGTACTACCTGAGTAGGCCATCTTCAGGTGCCCTTTTATCAAGTAATTCTATTATCCATGTAAGGAAATCGTGACGATCCAATAAGCCTTCATCTAACATGTATCTTGCTAGGCGACAGCAATAGTTCCATAGTTTCAGAGCCTGTCGCCAATCTGTACTTTCTCCTGAACCTAACACTGTTAAAAGATTAAATATAGATGACTATGGTGTACTGTTTTTTCAAATCGAACTGGCATTCTGGCCATCTGCATTGCTGAATCCCATTAGTCAAAATAAAAGAACCAGATTATTTTGGCCAAGCATTCTTCACTATTTATATGCTCATAGTTAACTTAGTAAACCTATTGAATATAAAAAAAAATGAGTAGCATAACATAATGACACACTGTTGATAGTTGCATACAAATGATTAAAATAGGGAAATACATGGTTACTTTATATATAATGCAATGATATTTTATATTTTCGGCTCTATTTTAAAACTTTTTGTAATGTCAGCTATTTATTTCCATTCATATTTTAATTTTGTAACAGTATTTAAAGTAGGCAGGATTTTTCCTCTGAAGTGCTTCATCTTATTTTTTAAGAATAACTTCCACGAAGGGTGTTTTTCTTAATCATCATCTATATATATATGTTGTTTTTTTTATATAAAGCAAATGAAAGTGTGCCAGTACATAGTTTATAGCAGTAGTTAAATTTACCAAACCTTTAGGATATTACAGATTGCAAATGACAGTAATTTATAATAAAATTTAAAAGGATAAAGATTAAGAGAACTAATAATTATGAAACATTATTTACCACAAGAGTTTCCTGGTGAATGCATAGAATTCGACACTGAAGAGTTGGGTGTAGATCCGCCTGGTTGGTTACCAGATGAATTGTGACTAGGGGTGCCCTGACCTGACAAATATTAAAAACACTCACACACTGACAAAACATAAACATAAATAATTAGAATATAAGCTAATTTGTAAAAAAATTTTGAACTTCATTTCTCTTAATAATTTTTAAGTGGCAATATTTTAATTTTGCTTCAATTACTCACTTTAAAGAGATGTTAGGCAATTGTATTATTTGTTATTCTTAAGGATTATTCACATTAAACATTAAGAACTGTAAATTTAAAATGAAGAGAAAATACTTATTTACAAAATACATATGATTACTATTGCCTTAAATACTTCAAATAATTTATTATTTTAATATATAATAATATAAGTATACTACCAGATTGTAAAGAAGGTGGAGTTTTTTCTAGTGGATTCCCAGGTACTGCACCTTGGTAGTGCTCTGCTAGCTTAGGTATTTGATCCTTCAGAAACTTTATTAATGTTGTTGTCCATTCTGCAAATAAAAACAATATATTTGGTATATAATGATAAACGTAAATTTTAAAGAATAATTCTTTCTACTGGTTTGTGTAATAACACAAAATACAATGTCTTACCATAGGTTTTTGTAACATTTGTATATTGTTGAAGCTGTGTTATATAGTTTTGTATAAGTGGTTCTTTAAGTTATAATTCAAGTTATAGCAAAATATTTATATAGTAAAGCTACCTGGTACATTGATAAGTGTCTTACCTGTAGTGGGATCCGGTAATTGTCTCTTTTTAATTTTTGCCTCTGAAACAGCTACTGTGTATGCTGAACTTAATTTTATGAACCAAGCTGCTCTAGGCATTGCCACTTGATATTCTGTGAGTGTTATGAATATTTCCTCTTTTTTATTGAAGTTTGGAGCTTTTTTAGCCAGAATTGCAAGTGGTTTGCTTCCTGTTATGAACGATAAGAAAAAATAATATATAAAAATTGCCTAAAAGTAAATAATAACAATTTAGTCAATTTTTAATAAAAAAATTAGGAGTACAAAATATACAAAAAAAAAAAGTATAAAAAATTTGTCATTAACCGCTTCATATTTAATGTTTATAATGTTATGTAATTATAAATTCTAAGTGAGCACACTTTATTTTCTTTCTCATTGTTATTAACCTGTTGTGCATTAAAGGTACTAACTTATTGTAAGTTCAAAAACCAAAACACACTTTTTAAATAAATTTTTGTACCTGCTAAGTCCTTAAACCAAGCCTCAATTTGCGCCTTAGTCCTTGCAGTAGCTGGCCAAAAATTATCTTTAGGATTCACTTGCTGTCTCTTTCTGCCGCAGTCTGGTAGAGTATTTAATTCTTCTTTTTTAGACAATATACTCGAAAAAAACTGTCCTATCTATAATACAAATTATAAATTTAAGCAAAACATTTTAAGAGTAATAATAATGATAAATGTTCGATTACATAATTACATTTAAAAAATAAGTAAGGCACCAATATTTTTAGGAATGATAATATATAGCCTTAACAAGAATGAATTCTTGACTTTGGTAAATCAATAAATTTTATATAAGTTCCAATACTACTATCTATTAATACATATTGTGTACATTACATACTTTAGAAGCAGAATAGTTGAAGTTTCTAGCAGTACCGAATTCATCACTAGATTGTGGTGTAGTAGAAAAACCATGTTTAACGTTAGTAGATGTAAGTTCGTCCTCTTTTTGCCGAGGTTCTTGTGGGTACACATCAGGAGGACCCAAACGAGGCCTTTTCAAAGGCCGTTTTTCGTACATTATCCCCATTGTAACAGGATGAACACTTTGGTCTAAAAATTAAGATCAAAATAAGCAATAAGTGTTAAGAGTCACGTCATTACGTCGAAGTAAAAGAAGTCCATTACCTCTTATTTAATTTAATACTATAAATACATGGTAACGCTTGATAATGATTATTTATTGACTTTTAAAATTACCGTTAGAATAAAAATCCAAAATATTTGCTACTTGTACTTGATTACTCTAAACAATAAAGTAAATTGTTTTTGACATATCTTACACACCATAAATAAGACCACAGATCTTTACTAAGTAACACAAAGCTGCAACATACAATAACAAGTTAAAATTTTTTATATTTTAAAATAATAAATATTAAACATTTCTCGATAAATCGTCACAATACTTCAAAATAAACACCTAATTTAATCTAAATCTACTTATTTAATTATTTTTATTTTGAAACAATCTGTGCAGAATAAATTAAAATACGTATATGATAATAAATACAATAAAATCTCTATTTAAAGACGTTTGTAATATGTAAGCGAAATAAGCACTCCAATTATGTTAAAATAATGATTTAGTAATAAACCTTGGCAATGAATGTGACATAATTTTTATATACACCTTTGCAGGTTTGTTAAAAATATAAGATAGTTTTATTTTCCATTATAAGCTTTTTCTGTAAAGAATTAGAGCATTATTTTAAATGAAATTATGTTTTGAAATTGTTGACAACGTTGATATGTGTTATCAAATATAATTTTCAAAAAGTAAAAGTCTATGATAAATACTATTTTCATATAATACAAAATGCCTCCCAAAAAGCAACAAGAAAAAGTAAATAAAGCCGGAGGAGGTAGTAAAAGCAGTGGGAAATCTGGCGGCGATGCGAAAGGTTAGGTTTGATTGTCTCATTAATTGTTAATTAAAGTTGAATTTTAATTGAATCATGTCCTGCTTTGAAGTTATATGTTTAAGAAAAAGGTTTAATGTTTAATTTTAGAATCTGCTGCAAAAGAGAAAAAAGGAGGGACAGCTGTCAAAGTGCGTCATATTTTATGTGAAAAACAGTCTAAATGTTTGGAAGCTTTAGAAAAATTAAAAGCCGGACAAAAGTTCCCAGATGTAGCAGCAGCATATAGTGAAGATAAGGCACGTCAGGGCGGAGACTTGGGTTGGATGACCCGTGGCTCGATGGTTGGACCCTTTCAGGATGCTGCATTTGCCCTGTCAATATCATCTGTTGCCAATCCGATATACACCGACCCTCCCGTTAAAACTAAGTTTGGCTATCATATTATTATGGTTGAAGGGAAAAAATGACAGACATGGTTTTCGAATTTGAGTATTTCTGGGCAATACTCTTGCTATTTGTTATGGAAAGAATTTGTTGCCTTCAAGAGCAATTTGATAAGGATTTTTCATTATTACCAGATCCACCCAGCTCTAACATGTCTTTAGTATCTGATATTGATGATTTTGCAAACCGGGAGTGAGTATTAATTATTTCAACACATTGAAGTGTCTTAAGCTATTGTTCAATATATGATGGTAATGAAATCAAGCCATTGATATTTCATTCCATTAACTTATTAAAAGAAAATCTTGTAATTATTACATTATTTTGCAAAATTTATTTTAAAAGTTTTTTTCAAATTAATATTGTTGGCACTGCTTGACACATTTCTTAACTGGTTATAGGAATATATGTTGAGTTATGGAGTAAAGTATGGATTTGTTTCAGTTTAAGTTTGAAGTTAAGCTTTCTGCGCTTGTATCGAATGATGCATATAACAATAATATTAACTGTCATCTTTTTCTGCAATATGTGTTTATGGTTTGTTATGAATAAGAAGCAAGGGCCCAGGACTGTTCAATATCGTTTTAGGCTGACTTTACCATCCTAATATGGATTATATAATAATACAGAAATTTAAGTGTAATAATAAACCTTACATAAAGTTTTCTTTTATTTCTATAAACTGTTCCATGTGTTAATTTTGGATGTTAACTTTTCATTGCATAATAACAGAAATTAAGGGTATTTTGGGAAGGAAGTGATCATAACCAAG
Source organism: Ornithoptera alexandrae (assembly GCA_029030555.1). Classification (NCBI taxonomy): domain Eukaryota; kingdom Metazoa; phylum Arthropoda; class Insecta; order Lepidoptera; family Papilionidae; genus Ornithoptera; species Ornithoptera alexandrae. The sequence continues at coordinate 4,514,736 of JARDVY010000023.1, read as the reverse complement.
TTGTTTCACACAGGCTATTTCTAAAGTATTTCATTGTTAGCAACAATATGAACATTTAAAAACTTTGTAATCTTGGACGTGGTGACAAGTAACATTGAAGTGGTTGTTTATGGCACTGAAATACTACTGGCATCATATTAACTATATTATGCGACAGTACATGTAGGTCATATAAGCCTTTTACATCCTCATTGTTGTGAAAATTTTATAGGACAGTGAAAACCAATGTAAATTAAGTCAAAGGAAGACAAAAGCTGTTTGCTCTTATCAAATTATACATTATCAGATGATACCTGAAATGATAATTACTGTCATTGGCTGTTTAAAGTAAGGATGGCTGTGAAATTGTAATGGATGGATGGGTTAATTGGATAAATAAGTTGTTAATAGGTATCAAAATTTCATATAATCTTGCTTTCATTAGAGGTTTCTTTTAATAAAGATCCATTACAGATACAGTCTTAATATTTTATTACAAATACTTAAAGGAAAATTTGCTGCGTTTCAATTAAAGACTGCTATAAAGATTTACAATACTGCAATAAATACGAAAAATAATGAGGTATGCCTTAAAACTAATATACAATGTAGAAAATTGTATTCTAAACGCTTCAAGAGTGTTATCCGAGTTGGCTATTTGTTAATATTTTTTATTTCTACGTTTGTATTATATATTCCAACCATTGTGTGTACATTTAACATTACCAACTGCAACAAAAATGTATGTCTACAATTCGTTAGCTAATTCTATGTACTTAGAGTTCGTGACATTCATTATAGTGATGAGTTAATTTTCGAGTTAAATATGTAGATTGGGATTTGTGTATCTGACGTATTTGAGAAGGGCGTCGTTTTCTTCACAAACGAAGGGTTTGCGGTGGTGGCATGCCACGTCGTGCCAGTGGACACCGTCGTTGTAGAAGTTGTTCAGGATGGCAACGCAATGTTCTGCAGCACCACCTTGCTGTAACTCCTGTATAATTTTTTTTTTGTTGTTACTCAAGTGATAATTTGCTAAATAACAATAGAACAAAATAAATTAATCGCTATGGGTTGCTTAAAGAGATTTTGTTTATAATGTTGCTCTTTCCAAGTGTATTTTTGTTTGATCTCTGGGATACACCATTATTCACTTTTTTTATACCGGTGTAATTAAAATTATAACTACAATTAATATACCGCTGCATTTCAGTGGATAATATTCGGAGTCGAATAATTCTAAGAAAATTATTATCGTGGCATTTTTTGTTAAATGGTAGTAATATATCTATATCGAAGGCGCGGCAGCGTAGTGAGAAGATGTACGTCTCGATGTGGCGTGAGTTTGATCATCATTTAGCCCGATCTTCCCGTGTAGGAGGAATACATCATTAGGAAACGAGGAAATCATTATGTTCCAAGAAAAACAATTTGCAGTTTTGATGGATTCTTGTGATAGAAGGATTCCAGATATACTGGATAGAACTTAATGAGGGGTGTTTAATATTCATTTCATGTTTCATGGTCTAAACATACAGGCTCATTACACGTTTTATTATCACGTTTTCTTAAAAAGTAAAGTTAATTTTAATTTCGGCAAGGTTACACTTGTCGTTACATAACTAACGTAATCACACATAATGCGTCAAGTCTATCGTTGAAGGCTATTGAGGGACAAAAAAAACGGATGTGGAAGATCCGCGCAAGGCAGATTACGTATGTATGTAGGCTTGGTGCTGCAACTCTAGCGAAAGTGACGCGCAAACAGAATTCATCGTTGACGCATAAAGAATACCGATGAGGCTTTGTCCAACTGTAGAAAGTTACCGGGACATGCGGGTATGCCCTTCGGCGAATATTTCGCAGCCCCATAAATATTTACACCGCTTTCGTTTTCACTGCGTTACATCCGCCGCGAATGCCCCGTTGTCACGGGAGCCGTTTTGTGATAAACATTACTTAACGGTACACGGAATGATTCATTACCACGGATGGCTTACGTAACGCTAACATTACACGCTTTGGTATTCCGTTTACGCCTTTTTTTTTTAGTCTGTATTGTCTACTTAATTTATAGTATCTGGTGAGAGATGTGACAAAGGTAGGTAGTTTAGTTTTTATTTTTGTTTGGCTCGAAATAAACTTGAGGTGCCTACCCATAACAGAGAATTGCTAGTTCAGAGTCCACAATCGACTCGTCGTTCTGAGACATTAACAGATGCTACAATTAGGGCTTGCTTAGTCGTCTTCAGTAAAAACACTATTAGAGCGACATCATATTGAGTGTACGAATTATTGTTTTCATACCCTGTTGTCTGGTTGCGGTTTTCCGATGCCACCGCCTTCGGACCAGTCATTCTGTTGGCGGTTTGTGGTGGGCGCCAGTTTCTGTAATTCAGCAGTCCAGAACCACCCATTGATTTCATTGGGTAGTAAGTCTGGACGATTACATCCCTTAAAATCGCACAGGCGACCCGACGTCCAAATATATTTGACCTGTAAGCAAAATTGTAGTAGATACTCATAAATATTTTCATTGAAATACTTTCACGATATATACAATAACTTGTCCATATATGTATAAATCCTGGTTTAATTGCTGTCATGTAATGTATGTACTGAACTTGTTTGAGAGCGAATTTATGACTAGCCTTAGTATATAGCCTCTTGATCCCACTCATTGAAAATTGACTGTTATTCCACCCAATTAATAGAAACAATCAATTAGCATATATTTTATCTTAAAGCGCGCTTCATCATCTAAAAAAGCTGTACATAAGCCCAGGGTTTAAAAATTGTTGTGGTTAGTTAAAAATTGTTTTAAATCAATGTAAAGATCCATCATTAACGTAGTTAAAATTGTCTAATTACTGTAATTTTCATAGTAAGTAAGTAGTAAATTTCCCAGTGCAGTATTAATAATTTTTTTAAACTATAAATATGTTACAAACATAACAGTAGAGTAATAGCTGTAAACCGTGAAAAGTGGCATAATGTCGGTTTCTATAGGGTGGCGCAAAAGTAATCCTCCTATCAGAAAATGCTATAAATTTTGCCTTGATGTAGAAAAATTAATACCTTGTATACAAGGTGGCGCAAAAATAACCTTCCGATGTTTTTTGGCTATAATTTAAAAAAAAATATGAAAAACTGATTCTTCTTGTGGGTTATTTTTTTTTTGGTCTTTTAATTTTTCTACATCAAGGCAAAATTTATAGCATTTTCTGATAGGAGGATTACTTTTGCGCCACCCTATATATACGGTAAGTAAATGGGAAATGAAACAAATGTGTACTTTAAAAGGCTTGTTGTTATTATAGAAGAAGTAAAAGGATATTTATAAGTTAGAATTCAAATTCCATTGCTTTTTAAGTGCTATCTGTTTAAAGAAACGTAGTCATTGTCTACACTAATAAAATTATTAACATTCTTTTCTATAAAAAAGAAATCAGGAAAATCGAAATGTTGATTATGTACCTTTGAATATATAATATATGTATATGTATTATTCTGTCCGGATTATAATTTAGTCCGGACAAATAGCTATAGCTTTCAATAATTTCATATATGCCATAAATTAAGCTAAATTGCTATATTCATTCATCAACCTGGTTATTCTTTTTAATTAAGCTGTAGTTCAAATATATTTTAATTGGCGGTTTTATCTACCTTCAAAGGTATAAGTGAAAATCTTCCATTTGTTTATAATATACAGGATGAAAGGTAATAGATGTAAAAGATCTGGAGGTGTTAAAGTATAGCTAGTATTTAATCTGTTTATGTATGGAATACCCCCTCCAAAAACAATGGTTCTGGTGTTATTCATTTTTTAAGTATTTTTCAAAAAGTTCTCGATTACCTAGGAAAAATTCGATGATTTTATTTCTTACTTATTTCTATATGAATTTCAATGTAATCATTATTGTTTAATCATTGTTTTATTAAATTAAATTAATAATCATCACGTAGAGGCTAAAACTTTTAAATTAGGTTCTTTGAAAGTCGTGACAGTAAAAAATAAGGCGTTATACTTACATTTTTATTTAATATTAAAATAAAATTTTATATAAAATACGTATAAAGAACATGAATAAGTACCTGACTTCAATACCTATCCGACAAGGTATAAGAAAGAATACTTTTTTGCTCAAACCGACGGCCACGGTTCCACAAACACGAAGCCTTTTTCTTAAGTGAGATCGAGTGACTCGCCCTGTGAGCTGTTCTCTTATTTTAGCAGCAGCGACGATGATGCGTGACTTTAAATCTTCTAACGAGTTAATTGGTGTTGTGTACACTAAAGATTTCATATGGCTCCATAAGTAATAATCGTAATATCCATAAGGCGTTAAATCAGGTCACTGCGGGCCACGATGTTGCTCCGTCTGGGTCAACCCATCGCTGAGGAAAAGTAGCGTCTTACGCCGAGATGAAAATGGGCGGGACAACCGTCATTCTGAAACACCATTTCTCTTCTTGTTTCCAATGGTTTATCCTCCAGATAATTAAAAAAAAATGATTTCTAAGAAAATCTTCGTATGTCTCCCCATTTATATTGTTGGGCAAGAAGAGTGCGCCTATCAAGTAAGTATGAATTATGCCCATCCATACGTTTACCGATAATCTTCGCTGATGAGCTCCTTCTCTAGTCACGTGGGCATTTTCACGTCGCAGAGCCCAATAATGACTATTATGAAAATTTGTTATGCCGTCTCTGTCAAACTTCGATTCATCAGTCCACAATATTATGGTGAGAAAATTATTATTTTCTAAGTCTGCATGCAGCATAAAACGTCAGAAGTCTAACCTCCTGCAGAGTCTCCTTCCTCGAAGGCTTGGACCGGTGTATAATGGTAGGGGTAGAGCCTTGCCGGATGCATAGTAAACCACACTTTCCATTGTGTTAAACCCAGCAATCTTACCACGACTCTGGTTGACGTAGTCGGGTCTATAACAAAATGGTCTATGATTCCTTCTTCCTCTTCAGTATCGTAGATGCGTGGGCTACCTGCGTCATGTCGTCTCTGTTGAACACTGCCAGTTTTCCTGACGCGTTGATACGCCGTAGCAAAGACTATATGACTTGGTAGGTTCGTCACCTACCAAGTCATATAGTCTTTTGAAAACGTAGCTGATATTCTCTTCGTGCTTGTAAAGAATTTTCATCACTAGGATAAAATAATCACTCATATAATAGAAAATGTCAGCGTATTCTTCATTACCGTAATCCACCAATGGAATTAAATTTATTTGATATGGAAAAGAAAAACTATTCAGAATTAAGAAGACAACGATAATGTACGTCCGCCCACGAAATTATTTAAATTTTAACTGTCGTACTGATTCATTACCTAAAAAGTGTTTTTTTTTTTAAATTTTAGAAACTATGTACTTTCTTATACCTTGGTATTGAAGTCAGGTACTTATTTATGTGCTTTATACGTATTTTTTATAAATAAAATTTAATTTTAAAATTAAATAAAAATGTAAGAAGGCGCTTTATTTTTTACTGTCACGACTTTCAAAGAACCTACTTTAAAAGTTTTAGCCTGAAATTTATGATTATTAATTTAATAAAACAATGATTAAATAATAATTATTACATTAAAATTTGTGTAGAAATAAGTAAGAAATAAAGTTATCGAATTTTTTCCTAGAAAATCGAGAATTTTTTGAAAAATATTTTAAAAATTAATAACTCCAGAACCATTCTTTTTGGATGGGGTATTATTCCATACATAAATAGATAGGATACGAGCTATACTTTAGCCCCTCCAGATCTATTACCTTTCACCCTGTATATGTCACTCAAATTCTTTGTATGCAATCCACATGAAAGCAGTAATAATATTTTATAATTAACAAGAGCCAATACCGAATTGTTGTTACGAGTACACGGCTGTTAACGTAAAAGTATAGACAACATGAACAAAGTGTAAATAGTGCGAGGAAAAATCTTTTCCCACGTAACAAGACACTGTTTCATCGATAACAAACAGTGAAATCTGAAAAGGGAAAATATTTAAAAACGCCAGTGTCGTAACGGTGCCATTTATGTACGCGACTAAAATAACCGTTAATATGTTCGTTTAGTATTAAACTAACAGAGCAGGTACGATAGTAAAACAAAAAAATAAATTATCATGGATTGCTGCAAAAAGCCTCTCACTTTCTATTACTATTTGCATTTGCTTTTGAAAATTACATTTTCATGTCACGGTTAAAATAGTTGGGGACCATTCGGTTTTCCAATAGAACTCATGACATGGTCACCACGTGACGAATTTACTAATATCCAAGTCACACTGTGGACATGCAGGTCAAGGTTGAGGATTCATCGTCACTAATGCTAGACGGTTTCCCTCAATTGTCCCTAAACGTATGTAAATAACTGAAACAATCATTGAATTTTAAACAAAGCGATAAAGGTTTTACGACGTAGATGGTGTAAGGAAAAGAATTACTAGATTTTTTTATTTAATTGAGCGACGAGACTAGCGAGACGTTCACCTGATGGTAAGTGATACGCCTGTCCATAACAATGTGGCGCTAGTTAGGATGATTGTTTTTACTTTGCTTGTTAACTATGAAAATTTAAAAACTCAACCTATAAACTCAAAAGTTGAGATAAATTCTTGAACCTACAAAGCATGAGTTTGTAGCGAGGATATGAAAATATTATTAAAGATAATATAAAAAAGGTACCTTGTCTTGAACGATGCGTGCTTTTACCCATTCGTTCTCATCGCTCGTTTCCAGTGATACGAGGTCCATACAACGTTGTCGGCAGTAATTTCTGGCACTCAACCAGTCCTCCTCTACACCACGGAGTGCCGGATCCCGCCATGAGAAGAAATATCCCTTATCTATGCCAAAAATATTACATTACCAATTCGTTTCTTTAATTTATACATATCGTAAAAGAATAAGCGTAAGTTAGTTTATGTTTTTAGTTTCATACTTTGTCAGTATCTAATTGTAAAGTAATATCCACTTATATAAATCGCGTTCTTTATACCAAGTTAGGTTGATATACACCGCACCATATTATGCTCGGGGGTTGCGGAAGAACTACTCGATGTTATCCCGTGACCCCCTTGCATTATTTCGGAAGTGACTGGAATACCGTGTGAAGCTTTTTAGTCGGTTGGCGTCCGACATTACCCCGTTACCGGCTCTTTTGGTTCCGGAGTGTGCGATCGTCCAAATAATTACACAAGCTAAATCTCCTTTAAAACAGGAACACAGTATTGTTTGACGGTAGAAATAGACGCTGCGGTGGCACCTGGCGCTGTGGTGGGAGAAAGTTTCCGGCAACAAAGACCTAAGACTAGTATGCATATTAAGTCTCGTTACCCCGGTAACGTCACCAGCTGTGATCCCTTCGTAATGCATTGCAAGCGTTTTAATGTTATTGTTTATGTAATGTTTTATGCATTTAAAAAATATTTAAAACTTAATTTTTAACATACGTTTTCAATATGATATAAGTATAGAAAAGTATGCTAAATTAATTTACATTAGTACCTTAACTTAATTTAAACTAAATAATATTTTTAGTCTTATCAAAAAATGTGTGTATTAAGATGATAAAGATATTATTATTGAAAAATTAAAATACACTTAAAATTCTACTTCTTAAGGTGCGTCTCCGACTAGCGAAGGTAGGCGTTAGTATACACTTAAAATAAAAAAAAAAACAGAGAAAGATGTAATTTTATTGTTAATACTTTAAAAACAATAATTTTAAATGTATTATAAATAAAAAAAGAGGAGCCGCCCGAACAGGGACTTGAACCCTGGACCCTTGGATTAAAAGTCCAATGCTCTACCGACTGAGCTATCCGGGCTATGCGAATCAAGTTAAATATTAATGTTATTATACTAAATGTATAAAGCATAAAATTGGAATAACTGTATTTAAGTAGTAACAGGATTTATTAGAAAGAACCTTCTGCTTTGTTTAAATTACACAGCGGATTGGTATTACTTTATAATACGATACAAAATTTTTAATATGGAAAAACTATATTACATAACTTTTACCAAATTATTTACTATCAATACTGTAGATTACTACTAATTAGTTATATTAATAGACCAACTATCGTAACCGTTCCCTATTCCTTTATTATAAGTGGTGAAAGATTTAGATCCTTTCACCAATTAATGATAATTTTCAAACAGTTTGTTTTTAAACAAACCAACTTATACTTTTGTATTTTTAATCTTAATCATTGCATCTTACTTTTTCTTTACGCTTTTATCGCGTTTGGAATACCACAAATTCCAGGTTTGAAACAGGTTACGTTATCTAACATCCGGGTAAGTTACCGAGATAAAACTTGAAGTTGGTCGTTTTAGTGTACGAAGAGATTATGTCATAAGCACGAACAAATTTTTGCTTGTCTATGGGGGACATAGAGAGTTAAAAATATACATATGACCAGAGCTATTTAGGAGATACAATTTTTATAAAACCGGGAACTATGTCTATTTTTATGTAAAGTATACCTATTTTTATTTCAGCCATTTAATTGGTATAAATCGCATCTAAATTATTGAGACAATGTGTACAGTATATTGTATGATGTACAGGAAAAAAAATTGTATACATTCCTCAGTTCGATGTAAGTAATAGAGATTGATTAATCTTTTTTTTCCGTCCAGACATAATTGTGGATGCGATTTTATCTTATAAAAACAAGGGGTCAACTTTCGATCAAAGATCCATTAATTATTATTTTTTTAAATTCGACAGTATATTCACTTTCTCTTCCACACAAACCGGTTTTAGTAAACAACATTTACTTAATATATTTATTAAAATGTTTCGAAAATATCATTATTCAATATTATATTAATACTCAATAATTGATTAAAATAACAAATATTATTAAATTCGTAAACATTGAAGATAATATTCGTTATAAAAGTTAAAGTCAAATTATATGGTATATTATTTGACGTTATTTAAACTAATTTATTTCATATATGTAATGTAATAACATTTAAATTTATGTATATTTTAATTTCAATGTAATAATTCTAGACGCGCGTCGAATTAATATAAAACTAGATAAATTAAGGTATCATGGTTGTTATATACACAAATCGAAAGTTCCGTGATGTCGTTCTTTTGTATGTAAAAGAACAGGTGGTGTGAAGGTTATCGCAAGTAGCGGTCTGCTCGATAGCGAACTTTGAAAAATAATACCTGAATTTTAATTATTCTTTAACGGTTTTTAAACAAAGTATCTCTAGTTGCTAGTTTTTCATGTACATTTCAATTTATTTGATAATAACGTTATTAATTGAATAATACATGAAATTTACTTAATGATAACAAAATGTCATTAGGCTATGGTGTATATATTATAAAATTTACGTTATCACTCGAGCAGTTTTAGATTTTTTTACAACATTTTCAACGACATATATATATATACATACATATATATATACATACATATATATATATACATATATACATATTTTACGTTTGTAAAAAAACGTCATAAATTCTAACTATATAAGTATAATGAAAATGGGTTTGTTTGGTAGCCAATCACGTGAAAACTAGTGAACGTATCAACACGGGAACATGAGCATTCGATGCGGAATGGTTATTATAAGGTTATAGGCTATTTATTTTTTCATGGTGCTTACATCATTTTATTTCTACTTAACTTTTATAATCATTTTCATTTTTAGTATTTTTTATGCGGTTGTCTTAGTAACGGTTGTTATAAAAAGTCATTTGCAGTCTAATTTTATATTACGGCCAGCGAAGCGCCCGGGAACAGTGAGTTAAATAAAATCGAATCTTATATTATAGATACATAAAACGTACTAGTACATTAGTATATTGATGATTACTAATACGAATAATCAAATTCCAATTACATTAATAATAAATAGAGAAATGTTGAGTCTTAAAAATGTTGTTTTCTGTATTGCAATCTGTTTATCGTAAAGGATAATATGATGGAAATTTAATAAATGTTAAATCGAGAATTTTTTTTTACAATATCAGTAATAGCGAAGAACCCGGTTGTGGGTGTTGAAAAAAAAAAATTAAAAACTCATCGTGTTATTCTCAGTCAGCAATGAATTAGACGTAAGATCCTGGTGTTAATGTGTGTAAACATTACGCAGTGTTCTGCTCAATGTACGATTTAGTGTAGCTTAAAGGATGTGTTTAAATCGGGAATTTCCAGTTTCCAAATAAAGAAGTCAGCTTATGATCTTATTAAGGAACGTATACATTTACTTAATCTGTACATCCGTTTTGGTAAAAATCAGTTAAAGAATGACAAAGTCAGAAGACTATAGATGAAAATATTTGTACTCATAAATTTTGATATATTTGATGATTTGAGTTTTCGTTTTTATTAATTTGAACAGTTTTATTCACTTACCTTCTGTGATGTACATTATGAGAGATTGTAATTTTTACAAAATATAATATACGACATTAAAATGAAATGATGTCTATAGCATCGTTTAAAGTCGGCTACTAGTAAATGAATTCCAGTTCGAAAAATGGTGTGAAGCAGGTTTCGTTATACCTCACCATTTATTTAGTATTATTTTATCAGTCAAAGAGATTTTAAATATATGGTGGTAATATATACTCACTGTCGGCATATCTTTCATGGATAACTCTATTGAAACAAAGGGACGGCACCGGCGGTTCCAGGATGCGCCCGTTGGGGAACTGAGCGTTCGCTACCGCCAGCAATGCGAGACCAAACAAAAACCTCGCCTCCATACTCTGTTAAGAATTGGTATACCAAATAAAAAAAAAGCGCTTTTATATGAATGGTTTATATAACGATAAACATTTAAAAAATTCGGCAGTTTTGACAACACTCTCACATAAATTACCAAAGAACCGGATATATTTATAATTATATCGTTTATTATTATATACCAGTAACTGTTAAGTTCAACGAACGAAATTTAACGTATACTAAAAATTTGCCATTCGCGTTAACATATTAAGGTACCACAAGTAGCTAAAAAAATTGTTTATACTTTTTTATGTATTATGATAATCAAAACGGATACAGTTTGCACAGAATGACAACATTATTATTACTGAAAGGTCACTAATATATTTAATAATGTTTTTTTGTACATTTCGTGGCGTAATTTTTTTAAAAAAATTACGTAAAACTTATTAACTAACATAAAGATTCAAGTGGACAAAATATCTACAGCATGTGGTTGTTGATAAACAAACTTTCTTTATTTTCGTCACGAATATTGTGCAAGCTTCGGAGCAAGGAGTATAGGGAATAAAGACCGGTCCCGGGTCGAATAGAAAGCGACCTTGCCCCCGTGACTAAGTAGTTCGTTCCTCTCATACCTTCAATCCCAATAAATCCTATATTTATCTATTTTTATACTATTATAGCATTACGTATGATATTTTAAAAACCGTATAAGACCATTAAAAATATTTTTAAGTGTCAAATTGTGATATAAAACAAAGACTTAAAATAATAATTATTAATAAAATTTCGATAAAAAATAATAAAGGTTATACTTACAGTATGTCTGCCTTCCGAATCGGTCACAAACTGATGCGTTGACGCTGCGCCGTCGTTTTATATAGAGGAGACGAGCACGCATCATGATCCAACCCTCGTAGGGTAATTCTAGGCGTAACTCTAACGGTCTTTAGGCTGACTAATTCTCCGTGCACTCGTAGTACATACATAGCATTTTAAAACGTTACAGTTACATTTAGAAAAAATTCCATGATCACTTTTTAATACTTACTATTTTTAGTTTAAAAATTCTGTCGCGAATCGGTAGTGTACAAATAGTCTGATCTGGTTTTAATATCGCTGTAACTAGTCCAATAGCTGAGGTAACGAGACAATATACGAGCATTATGCCTCATAGCGATGAGCACAATGTAGTGCAGTGTATAGCATCCTAACTATCGTCACTTCATTACTGGTGCGTGTATCGCTCACAATCCAGAGAAATCTAAAAAATTTTCGATTTCTTTAGATTAGAATCATAAGATAATAAAAAAGGAATCCTTGTTAATATGTCTAGTACACTCTGTTGGCAGAGCGTTGTCGGCAAACGTGTCGGCATTGCTAATGGAGGCTTTCTTTGCACAGGTTGGCTTTACCACAACATTTCGGGCATAAACTGTTTCTAATAATAAATGGCAAATTTATTCAGACGATTAACTATCTCTATTTTTCTGAAAAGGACATTGGATAACTAAAAAACCAATAACAAAAAAATCAGCGTTCATTTCCAAAAAAGTTTTTCGTTAAAATATCAGGTTAACTGTAAATCACGTATTTGTGTCTAATATCTATTATTCAGCTTGCAGGTTTCTGTTGCCTGAGAACTTCCTGGAAGGTATCACCGAACTGCCTATTTCTGCTGCCAAACAGTATAGTGCAAACATTACTGTGTCCTGGTCTAAAAGGCGTTGTAGCTAGTAAAATTATTTGATTAACGACTCTCATCAACGACATCATCTTTATCCCAAGGGGACGAACGCAAAGCCTTACCGGGTACATCTTTCTAACTAGCACCACATTGTTTTAGTTTATCATTTACCTTAAAGTGAACGTCTCGTTTGTCTTTCGTCTAACCGATTTATCGAAAAAAAAAATACGGAATTAAAAAGATATTCATGATTATCTCAAAAACTATACTTATATAAGTAATTATTTCTCTACATTTTCGGCAATTTAAATTGGCTTCTTCAATTGTTTAAGTCTATATTGATTTAAAATAAGTAAATATAGATGATGGTCGCAAAAGTTATAGGTTAATTATCCGATTACCTTGATTAATTTATTTTTCTTATTGAATTGAGATGGCTAATTGATGTATAATCAATTGACTTAGGTGTGCGTGTGCGGTTTAGTATATTTCTGTTTCATTAAAGTCAAGTCACACGTGATGTCGTTGCGACTTTTTACATACAGTTAACAAATTAATGATTTCCATATAAAAATTGTTAATGTAGTTTTATGTAATAAATAAAAAAATTCGAACTTGAACAGATATTATGTTTCTAATAAAATTCAAGATTTAAAATTGATTCAGCATTTGATTGTTATCATTGCTACAATACACGATAAACTTATAATAATTTTCTATTTTCATGAGAGGTGAAAAATTTATAATGAACATGAAATCTATTAGTCATTTATAACTGTTACAGTTGCGACAATAGCGCGGTATGAAAGAGAGAAGTAAGTAAACGTCGTTCCAGGAGAGATATTTTTATGATTCATATCATTTTTTATCAATCCATTTACTCACCTTTCTAAGACTGTTGTTTGTGTATCGTTGTAAAATATTATTTTGTTATTGGTGACAAAACAATTAAATTTTAAATTATAGTTTTAGTAAAGCATTCCATATTTTCATCTCGAATATATAGTTAATGTGGTGAGTGTGATCTTTATATTACGGAACCACAGCCATAACACGTTGTGTGGTATTGATCTTATCGTCATTTTGACATCGCACCTTCCCAGAAATCGTGCTATTTGCAAATATAAAACGTTTATAGACAGACCGATATAAATGTTTGTTCATATTTATGTTTATTGTTTATGAATACATTTTTCATAGAGCCTTTTTTAATTACACAGATTAGCGATTAACTACAATTTAATCTTATGGTAAGCGGCGCTGCAGTCTTTGATAACAAGGGTGTTAGTCTAGAAGTAGCCTATTAATACTGCTTTCAAAGGTTCTGAAATCCTTGAATTAAATTCAATAATAGAAAAATAAAGAAAATATTAGGCTTTATTTTATGTTGTATAATTCATTATCTTGCATAGTAATTGCAGAAATAAAATCCATTGTTATATAGACAAAAAGAATATAATAAAAAAAATATGTTATTTTGATGAAAACTAAAATAGGTAGTAGTTGCACTTCATTAGGTGTTTAAAGACTAATGTATAACAATTAATTGAAGATCTCGGTTGTTTCTTTTAGATTCAGTAACTATATCCGTGAGACATGAGTTTTTTGAAACAGTAAATCGTAATACCGTTAGTAAGGACAGTAAATTTAATGCAAGCTTAAAGCAAACGTATTCAAACTAAATACACATTGCTGAATAAACATTTAAAAGAAATGCATCTAAGAAGATACAAATTAAATATTAATTCCACTGAATTAAATTGATGTCATAAATAATAAAAATATGAATATATAGCTATAGCATATTTAATATCTTAAAGTTAAGTCAAACTATACTATGTAAAACTATTAAGTGGTTGTATCCTTCGTATCCTTGATAACTAAATTTATTTATTTATTTTAACTTTATGCATTTCGCGTAAACGCGGGCTTAATGTCATTGGCATTATCTTCCAGTCTACCTTGGGTGGTGAAGAGATGATAAGGTAGGTGCATCAAATAAACACAATATATTATATAGGGTGGCGCAAAAATAACCTTATAAAAAGTACCTTATAACACAGGTAATAAGGTACTTTTTATAAGGTTATTTTTGCGCCACCTTATATAATACACAAATATACACATACAAAACATAGATGTTTGTGTATATATATGCACATATATCATGTTAACTAAATATTAAAATTTATTTCAAGGAGGTTTCAGTCATAATGTCAAGGAGAATTTCTAGTACTTTCTGCTTAAAAGTACGCTGATTAGTTATTGTTCTGATATTTAGCGGGAGTGCATTCCAGAGAAGAATAGACTGGATAGAAAAAGAAGAGTGAA